>CM073499.1:39032500-40282500 GCA_037074585.1 Biancaea sappan
CAATTTGATTGAAGAGCACTACATGATAGCTTCAAAAACACCTATACCTTTTAGAAGGATGGAAAGAAGATTGTGTTGGTTTCCTTAAAGCCAATACAAGTACAACCAAAGGAGGATATAATTGAGAAGAATAAGCCTAGCTAGTTTGCTTCTAAGAATGAGTTAAAGAAGGTAATAAAAAGGGATGGCTTTGTATTATTCCTAATCCTTAAGGAGCTGAACCCAAAACTTGAAGAAAAGCTTCCTAAGCATGTAAGAGATTTGATAGAAGAATTTGTAGATGTATTTTTAGAAGAGCTACCTAAGGATTGCCACCCTTGAGAGGAATTGAGCATCGAATTGATTTTGTGCCTGGTGCTAACATACCAAACAAATCGACATATAGAATGAATCCAAAGGAGGCTAAGGAGCTAAAAAGGCAAATTGATGAGTTGATTGAAAAGGGTTATGTAAGGGAATCCATGAGCCCCTTGTTCTGTGCCTACACTATTGGTCCCTAAAAAGGATAGTTTTATGAAAATGTGCGTGGATAGTCATGCTATAAACAATATTACCATCAAGTACCGCTACCCAATTCCAAGATTGAATGACATGTTAGGTGAGTTGAATAGTTCCAAGTTATTTTCAAAAATTGATTTGAAGAGTGGCTATCACCAAATCTAAATGAAAGAGGGAGACAAATGGAAGACAACGTTCAAGAAAAAGCATGGATTTTATGAATGGATGGTAATGCCATTTGGGCTATCTAATGCCCCTAGCACATTTATCCGATTGATGAATTATGTGAATCTTTCATTGGAA
This sequence comes from Biancaea sappan, assembly GCA_037074585.1. NCBI lineage: Eukaryota > Viridiplantae > Streptophyta > Magnoliopsida > Fabales > Fabaceae > Biancaea > Biancaea sappan. The sequence continues at coordinate 39,033,302 of CM073499.1, forward strand.
AATTCATTTTGGTGTATTTCAATGATATTATGATCTATAGCCAAAATCATAAAGAGCATGTGCAACCTTTTAAAGAAGTTTTAGAGGTGCTTCAAAAGGAAAAACTTTATGCTAATCAGAAAAAATGCTACTTTTGTCAAGATCATGTGATTTTTTTTCTTGGCTTTGTAGTATCTCAGCAAGGAGTAGGAGGAAAGCTATCAAGGAATGGCCCGTGCCAAGAACTATATCTGAGGTAAGAAGTTTTCATGGGCTTGCCTCCTTCTATCAAAGATTTGTGAGGGATTTCAGCACTATCTTAGCACCTATAACTAAATGTATTAAGAGAGAATAAGAGTTCAAATGGAGTGATGTAGCCCAAAGAAGCTTTGAGCTTGTCAAAGAAAATTATGCATTGCACCCATATTAGCTTGACCTAAATTTTCTAATACTTTTGAGATTAAATGTGACACTAGTGGATTAACAATTGGAGTTGTACTTCTTCAAGAAAGGCATCCTGTAGCTTATTTTAGTGAAAAGTTGAGTGGAGCAAGTCTTAACTACTCTTTAATTATAGCTCTTGAAATGTGGCATCACTACTTTTTACCAAAGGAATTTGTAATTCACATAGACAATGAATCACTCAAACACTTGAAGGGGCAGAGCAAGCTGAATAGAAGACATGAAAGATGGGTATAATTTCTTCAGGCTTTTCCTTATGTGTTGAAGTATAATAAAGGAGAAACCAACATTGTTGCAGATGCTTTATCAAGAAAGTATGCCTTAATTTCCATGAGGAATGTTAAATTGTTGGGATTTGAATCTATTAAAGACCATTACATGGAAGATTCAACACTTGCTAAAATTTATCTAGCTTGTGAGAAAATGGCATACAAGGGATTTTATAGATATGAAACTTTCTTATTTCGCTTGGGGAGGCTTGTAATTCCATATTGTTCTATGAGGGAATTACTTACACGAGAGGCTTGGAGGAGGATTGGCTTGGCATTTCAGTGAAACCAAGACATTGGAGATGCTAAAAGAGATTTTTACTATAATAACATGATTAGAGATATGCATTATGTGATTGAAGGTGTATTTTACAAGAAAGCCAAGAGCAAGGAAACAATATAATATGAGCCTTGATGCAATGCAATGCAACAAGACCCAAATTGTGGAAAAAGAATAAACAACCCAAAAAGTCTAAATTCAGATTCAAAAGACCTCGACCCAATACTTTACTAGAAGTATGAATCTTGGTATAGGAAAGAAAGTTGGATGCCACACTCAAGAAAAGGAAAGAAAGTGAGTGATCAATCTCAATTGAATGCCACAAGACAAGTATTGATAAGTTTACAAGTTCTTAGAAGAACCAGGAAATGAATTGCTCACAAATAAAATTTAGAATTCATGTGTGCTGATGTGAACAAGGGGAAAATGATGTGATCCACGGAACCAAATGTTGGAGGAAAATTTGGAACTTCAAGACTAATGACTTACATTATATTTTTGTCTATGATCAGTTAGAAATTTCTGTAAGTCCAAAATTAAGAATATATATATATATATATGGGCTTAATGGACAAATGAGAAGAAATTTGATGGCCCAACTTAAGTATTTTCCTTTTATTGGATAGCAATTGGATTTTCCATGATGTTATCTTTGATTACATTAATTCTTTACACTTATATGAGTATAAATTTTTGGTTTATCTAAAATTTGAAACATGACAATTAATTAATGTCCAAAACACTGAATTTAAAGAACTTTGCTTAATTATAGTGGATAATGTTGTAGCAATACTTTAAAGGTACCTGTAAAGGTGAAGACACCTTCTTATGAGTTTGTTTGTGTTAATGAAGTGCTCTAACCTTTCATAAAAAAAAAAAATAAAGTGCTCTAGCTTGTAAACTGAGGTGTTTCTACATTTATCTTATGGAATTGAGTTGAAGTTATTTTTTTATTCTTATTTTTACAAATTACTATTTTCAAACTACTATTTATTTCTCAAGCAACCAATTATTGTTGTTTTTGCATGAAAACTTTAAAGCTCAAGCCATCCTCCTATTGTGGTCTTTGACATGAAGCCAATAATGGCCATAATCTTGCATGGAAGTGAAGAAATTTTCATAGATCTCTCAGATGATTATTGATGAGATTAGAACCAAGAATTGATGGTTTAATCATGTTAAAGGTAGAATTAAAGTGTATGAAGTATATGAAGGAAAATTTAAGGTTTTAGGATGAAATTTCTTAATTTAAGCATGGATCCTTGGAACTAGAATGAGATTTTTAAGTGTCAAAATATTTCTTAAAAACATCGTTAATGAAATCCCATGGAAAGAATTAAGTTAAATGGTGAGGATTTGGGCTTAAAAGAATCGAGAACATAGTTAAGCTATCAGTGTGGGGCATAAAGTATATGAGGATTTGGCCCTAAACCCTAAACAAAATCCATGTGTGGGTTGACGTGAGATAGGGCCTAGGGCACCTTAGACACCAAGTTGGGCACCCAAGGCTGAAGCTGCGGGAAAGCATGGGAAGGCTACGGCACCCAAGGTGCCATAACTTATGCAATTGTTTTCTTTCATAAATTGTGAAAATGGATGTATTGATGACACATAGGTGTTGTGTTCACTTGGCACTCAGTCAAGGCTCTCTTAGAAGGCTAGAAAGTGCTCTAATTCTAGGTAAGGGAACTTAGCCTTGCCTTGGTTGTTTGCTTTTCTAGGATTATTAGTTTCCTAGCAAATTTATGTAAAGAAAGTATGTCATGAATTGATGTTATGGTTGATATGCATGAATTTTTACATGATTAGAAATGGATGGATAAACCCGTGTAAGGTTGTTAATCATGAAATGTTTGATTACGATAAGTTAGGAATGAAAATGTTAGATTATGACATTTTTGAATTTAAATGCGAAGCGGTAATTGTGAAATCATGTAATGAGAATTACACTTGCATTATATATAATCAATTCCCACACACACTTAAATGACATGAAGGATTTCATGAGAATAAAAAAGTGATTTAAGGATTGATCCTATAAATATAAGGAGTACATTGGGAATTTAGCTTGAGTATATGAAAAACCTTGAATGTGGCCTTTGAGCAAGGATGTGACCTTCGGGCATGATATTAAGAAATATCCTAATTCTTCTTCACGATTGCCCTCATTGAGAAATTTGATTTTGTATATACACCGTGTGTATGGGTGGTACACAAGAAGGAAACATTCATGCAAATCCCAAGCCTAAGGAGTAAAGTAGCAGCCCAATTCAAGACGTTCAAGTTCCAAACCCAAAGGATCCATTATTCATCACAGCAGGCCCAATCACAAGGGCTAGAGCCAAGAGAATAATGAAACACTAAATGGACTTATTCAAGACGTTTGAGCCACACCTACTATAACCTATAATGAATTAGAGTTAATCAAACATACTAGGTTGATTCTCTATGCATATGGGAATTAGGACTTTTATTTTGTTTACTTTCTAATATAGATTGATTCCCTATGCATACAAGAATTAGTGTTTTATTTTTGCCTATAAATACTATGTATGGCGTATAGTGAAAAACACACATGAATTCTGAATTTTATTTATGAGTAATTCACTTCTTGGTTTTTCTTAGAACTTGTGAATTTATCAAGACTTGTCTTGTGGCGATCAATTAAGACTTATCACTCACTTTCTTCTCCTTTTTCTTGAGTGTGGCATCCAACTCCCTTTCTTATACCAAGGTTTGTACTTCTAGTAAAGTATTAGGTCAAAGTCTTTTTGAATATGAATTTAGACTTTCTGGATTGTTTATTCTTTTCCACAATTTGGGTCTTGTTGCATTCATCAAGGTTCATATCATTAGATATCAGACCCAACCCTCTTTTCCCTTCCTTTCCCAATTTTTTTCAAAAAATTTTTCAGCCTGACAAGTTTTAATTTTGCTTCTTTATTTGATTTATTTTTTTCCATTTTGTAGTTGATCAAACAAAAAAAAGAAAAGAAAAAAAAAGAGAAAAGAGTAAAAGAGCAAAAGTTTCGAATCAACAAAAGAAAACAAAGAATTCATAGCTATTGAAATTGCAGGTTGACTGTGATTATCTTTGTTGCTTGCTTAATTGCTATATTCAAGTTTATTAAGGATGAATTGGTTCAATTGTTATCTCTGCTATTCTATTGTTGTTTGCATTCATCTTATCCTTTTGTTTCTAAAACCCTTGTTATTCCTATTTGATCTTTCTTTTGACCAAAAAAAAATCTTCTTTCAAGAACATGGCGTTCAATTTTTTTTTTGTGAAGATTGTGTGTGATTGGTGTTAATTGTGCTCTAATAAAGCTATTTTGTTTCAAAAACTATAGTTCTTCCAAGAACTAAAGAAAATAATTTAGAGTGGTAAAAGGCAAGAGCGTGTAAGTGAAAAAGAGGATAAAAGCCAAAATTGTGTGAAACACGAGAGTTTGACATTGCTTGAGTGTAAACACATGAAAGAGTGCGTGAGGTTTTATTCTTACATTTGTTTTGCAGATTGGAAACATGTCTCAAAGTAGAGACAAAGGCGTGATGGATGAAGAACCAAGAGGGGAGGACATAAAACTTTATATGAAGGTTATTCAAGGGACCTTAGATAGACTTAACCTACAGTTTGATATCATGGATGAAAGGCTGGAGGGAGTAGAGTCCAATTCCCAAAAAGGGCAGCCTAGGTGTCTCAATCAACACCATGGGAGGTCGAGGTGTACATATGACATGGACAATGAAGAATACTTCAAAGATGAGTATGATGAGGATGAACGTGATTCCAACACACATAGGGGCAGATTTGAGCAAGTAGATCAAGGAGCAAGAACAGATGGTAATTTGGGAAATATGAAGATAATAATCCCAACTTCTCAAGGAAAGAATGATCCTAAACCTTACCATGATTGGGAGAAAAAGGTAGAGCTTGTGTTTGATTGCTATAACTACTCTGAGGAGAAAAAGGTAAAACTTGTTGCCTTTGAATTTACTATGTTATTATTTGGTGGGACAACTTGTGATGAGTAGGAGGAGGAATCATGAAAGGCCAATTTTAACTTGGAAGGAGATGAAGATCATCATGAGGAAATAATTTATTCCTCAAAATTATTATAAAGAATTGCATAGTAGATTGCAAAGTCTTACGCTAGGCTCTAAGAGTATGAAGGAATACCATACAAAGATGGAAATCATGATGATTAGAGCAAATGTGGAAGAAGATCGTGAAACAACAATGTTAAGGTTTTTGCATGGTTTAAACCATGATATAGCTAATTTGGTCGAGCTTCAACATTATGTGGACATTGAAGACATAGTGCATATGGCCATGAAAGTTGAAAAACAATTGAAGACTAGAGGAGCTAAATCTAATTTGGCTTCAACTTCCTCGTGGAAATCAAATTAGAAGAGGGATGACATGGCTACTTCTAAGCCTAAATTTGAGAGTTTCAAAGATCAAAGGGTGGAGAGTAGCAATAGAACTCAAGGAAAAGCCAATAATCAAGCATCTAAAACAAGAGATACCAAGTGTTTAAGTGTTTGGGAATAGGACACATTACGTCTCAATGTCCAAACATGAGAACAATGATTTTGAAGGATGATGGTGAGATTGAATTCAAGAGTGAAGATGACGAAGAGATGCTGCCATTAGAAGATGCATGTGACCAAGAATATGTCGAGCATGGCGACACGTTGGTATGAAGGCATGCATTAAATTTGCAAGAAAAAGAGGAAAAGCTCTAGCGAGATAACATATTTCATACTAGATGTTGAGTTAACAACAAGGTATGTAGCATGATAATTGATGGAGGTAATTGTACCAATGTCGCTAGTATTAAACTTGCTGAAAAATTGAGTTTACCCACTTTTAAGCATCCTAGGACTTATAAGCTCCAATGGCTGAATGATTGTGGGGAAATTAAGGTTGCTAAATAAGTGCTAGTATCTTTATCTATTGGTAGGTACAAGGATGAAGTGTTGTGTGATGTAGTGTCTATATAGGCCAGCCACATTCTTTTAAGTTGTCCATGGCAATTTGATAGAAGAGTCATTCATAATGGGTTCTTTGATAAATATTCTTTTGTAACGAATAACAAATCTGTTACACTTGTACCAATGACACCTCAAGAGGTGTATGAAGATCAAATACGCATGAAAAAGGAGAGCAATACAAAACAACTGAGTGATAGTGCACAAAAAGGAAAAGAAAATATAGAGGGTATGTGCATGAGAGAAAAGGAAAATAGTGAAGAAGTGCAAAGTGATAAAAAAAAAGAGGAGAGGTAGCTTCTATGCAAAAGAAAGTGACATGAAGAGAGCATTCCATTCCAACTGGCCTATGTTTTTACTTATGTACAAAAAGGCTTATTTCAATGCTAACAAACTTACCTCTTCTTTGCCTAGTGTTTTTGTGTCTTCGTTACAGGAGTTTGATGAGTTATTTCCTGAGGATATTCTATATAATCTACCACTAATAAGGAATTAAACATCAAATTGATTTCAGTCTAGGATCTTCAATTCCTAATTGGCTTGCTTATAGAAGTAGTTATGGCATGAAAAGATTTGGTCTACATGTATTTTTCATTCCAAGAATGCCTTGGGATCATTTTTGCCTTGAAATGAAGGGACTTTGACTTTGATTCCACCAAGGTCTTCTTCTCTAGCTCTATCGATGCAAATCCAAAGCCTAAGGAGCAATGTAGCAGCCTAAGTTAAGACATTCAAGTTCCAAACCCAAAGGATCCATTGTTTGTCAAGGGAGGCCCAATCATAAGGGTTAGAGCCAAGAGAATGAAAGAAGCACTAAATGGACTTATTCAAGACATTTGGGCCATGCTTACTATAGCCCATAATGAATTAGAGTTAACCAAACATACTAGTGTTATTAATCTAATTCAACATGTTAGGCCATGAAGCATTAAAGGAAAAAAGCGCCTAATCGGAGTCAAGTTTTCAAATCAAATTTAGGAAAGTTTAAGGAGGAGCATTTAATTGTTGGATTTAGAAAAGTTTTCAAATTAGATTGCTTATCTTATTTTAGGAAACTTTTATTGACTAATTTAGTCATATCTCCTATAATCAGATTGCCTAAATCAATCAAGTTGCTAATTAGGGAAGTTTTTATTTTGTTTATTTTCGGATCTAGATTGATTTCCCTATGGATATGGAAATTAGGGTTTTATTTTTCCCTATAAATACTATGTATAGCTCATGGTGAAAGACACACATGAATTCTAAATTTTATTTATGAGCAATTCACTTCTTGGTTTTTCTAAGAACTTGTGAACTTATCAAGACTTGTCTTGTGGCGTTCAATTGATACTTATCACTCGTTTTCTTCCCCTTTCTTAAATGTGGTATCCAACTCCCTTTATTATACCATGGTTTGTGCTTTTAGTTAAGTATTGGGTTGAGGTCTTTTTCAATCTGAATTTAGACTTTCCAGGTTGTTTATTCTTTTTCTGTAATTTGGGTCTTGTTGCATTGCATCAAGGTTCATATCAAACACATTTTAATAATTTGAGTTGTGTGTATATAATTATGGTGGAAGCCATTATCAAATTTGTAAAAAATTCTAGTACTTGTTGATTCATAACTTTCTTTTATTTTAGTCTTGAATTTGTTGACTGCCTACACCATGAAGATCGGGCCATCCTAGTGGTTTCTCATTTGGTTTTAGAGTAGTTGGTGGACATGGTACTCCTTATTTTTATTCAATCTATTTTCTCCTTTTCCTTTGTTGTACCATGTTCTTGCTTCTATCATTCCAAATTTCCCAGATTTCAATTTTTTTTCTTTTAATGTGCAAGATTTTATTGTTTTTTCTTCCCTTAGGAGAACCATCTTTCTTGTACACGCAAATTTTGACTATGTTTGTGCATTGATGAGAAAGGGATATTTCATTACCATTTAAAAAAAGAGAAAATTTCATTACAAAAAAAAAAAGAAGAAAATCTAGTCTGAGTTAAATAGTGTAACATTAGCAAATTGATTTTTCCCTTGCATTCAACAAAAAAATTAAATCTTGTCTTGCAACACTAAGGAATTTCCTTTCTTTATATTGAATTGTCTAATAGAGCTTTTCTTTATTTGTGACCTAGTTCAACCATTTCCATACTCTGACCATATACTTTCATGTGCTTGGGTGAGGTTGAGAAATTGGCAATTCTTGAATCACTCAACAAGGATTTAGGTTACATAAGAAGAGCTTAGGAAGATATTGAGGGATTTGAGAGTTAGTGAGATTATTAAGAGTGGAGTGCAAAATACCGAGGTAAGAAAAGAGTGAAACACTTCTTTTTATTTTTTCACACTAACATGGTAGGAAACTAAGATGAAAATATTTAAAAAGCACAAACAATCCAAGCATTTGTGGCCATCTTGAAAGGATGTTTGACAAAAAGCTAGAAGGTGTTCCTAAACGTTTGGATAACATGGAGAACCAAACTGGTACACTACCAGCCTCTCCAAATAACCCAAGATGAAATGAATAGCCCTATGGAGAAATAGAGAGTCGGGTTGAAAAAGATGAATATGTTGGGTATCAACCAAGAATGAGGAGATTTCATCATGCTAAACCAAGGAGGCATAATAGATGATATAAACCTTGATGTAAAGCAACAAGACCCAACTTGAAAAGGAGAATAAACAACCTAGAAAGATTAAATTCAGATTTAAAAGACCTTGACCCAATACTTTACTAGAAGTATGAACCTTGGTATAAGAAAGGGAGTTAGATGCCACACTTAAGAAAAGGAGAGAAAATGAGTGATAAGTCTCAACTGAATACCACAAGACAAGTCTTGATAAGTTCACAAGTTTTTAGAAGAACCAAGAAGTGAATTACTCACAAATAAAATTTAGAAATAAAACCCTAATTCCTATATGCATAGGGAATTAATCTAGATCAGAAAATAAACAAAATAAAAACTTTCCTAATAAGCAACTTGATTGATCTAGGCAATCTAATTATAGGAGATATGACTAAATCAATCAATGAAAGTTTCCTAAAACAAGATAAGTAATCTGATTTGAAAACTTTCCTAAATCAAACAATTAAATGCTCCTTCCTAAACATCCCTAAATCTAATTTGAAAACTTGACTCTAATTAGGCATCTCCTTCCTTTAATGCTTCATGGCCCAACATGATGAATTAGATCAATAACACTAGTATGTTTGATTAACTCTACTTCATTATGGGCTTTAGTAGGCATGGCCCAAATGTCTTGAATAAGTCTATTTAGTGTTCCTTCATTCTCTTGGCCCTAGCCCTTGTGATTGGGCCTCCCTTGATGAACAATAGATCCTTTGGGTTTGGAACTTGAACTTCTTGACTTAGGCTGCTACTTTGCTCCTTAGGCTTTGGATTTGAATTAGTAGAGCTAGAGAAGAAGACCTTGTCAAAATCAAAGTCAAAGTCTCTTCATTTCAAGGCAAAAATGATCCCAAGGCATACTTGGAATGAGAAATGCATGTAGAGCAAATCTTCTTATGCCATAACTACTTCGAAGGTAAAAAGGTAAAACTTGCAGCTATAGAATTTACTGATTATGCTCTTGTTTAGTGGGACCATATGCAAAAAGAAAGAGCTCGTTATTGAGAGTGCCCCATTACTAATTAGGAAGAAATGAAAGCAATTATGAAGAGGAGGTTCATTTCGTCCTATTTCCATAAAGAACTTCACAACAAGTTGCAGCATCTCACTCAAGGATCAAAAGTGTAGATGAGTATCATAAGGAGATGGAGGTTGCCATGATAAGAGCCAACACAGTGGATGATAGAGAAGAAACAATGGATGGCTTCTTTCATGGCCTCAATCATGAGATAGTTGATGTTGTGGAGATGTATCATTATATGGAGCTTCAATAGATGGTCCATCAAGCCATCAAAGTAGAGCAACAAATCAAGAGGAGGAAAAGAGCAAGAAAAAGCTCCAATTCAAATTCCTTTAACTCATGGAGGCATAATTCAAAGAAAGATACCCCTTCAAATTCAAATTCTAAGGAAGTTGATTGTTGTGAATCAAGGCCTAGAAAAATTGAATTCAAGTACTTCAAAGGATCCATTACACTTTCTGACTGGACCAATAATGAAAGCACGAGCTAAAATAATCAAAGAAATGTTAAATGGGCTTGTTCAAGAGTGGGCTGAGCAAAGTCACTTGAATGTAAGCTAAAAAAATATCAAAACATGCATAACATCATTTGGGCTAAAGATGGATCTGTTGAACGAATTTCGGGCCAAAATACTACAAATTAAGCCCATTGGACTAAGTGCTAAACATGGGCCAACTCAATTTAGGCTTAATTATGTCATTTTGGGATGAAAATAATGTTTTGTAATTTTTTGATATATTTGGACAAATTTTTAGCTTGTTGTTCAAAATTGCTAATCATTTTCCAAGGCACATTAAATGCTTTAAGTTTTCAAGTAGTAGTTGTTTTCCTAGACAAATTTTGAGTTCCTAGATTTTCATTTTCTAGGCTAGGCTGTCCATTTATAAATATCACATATCCAAGCATATTATAATCAGATTTCATATTTCAATGAAAAGAATTTTCTTTTGGGAGAATTATTTCTCTCTGATTCTTCTAAGAACTTCAGAACCTATCAAGGAATTCCAAATCCTTAAGGTGTTCAAAACCTATCCCTTGGGTTCTTGTCTCCTTGTAGGCAATAGGTTCAAGGGTAAATACCTTAGGTTCTCGGCTCTCTATAGCCTCTGGTTCTGGGTTTTAATCTATCCAATTTAATGTTTTTGCATCATTAGATGGTGTAAACCAAGGAATACTATTCATCACTACTACTATTCATGCAATTTTTATTTCTAATTTCTATTGTCTTTTATTTCTGCTGGTTCCATTTTTCTAATATGTTTTGTCCTTCTTGTTTTAGTCAGTTTATTTTCTTCTATATTGATTTTTGGTGCAAATTTGAAAACTATCTCTAGGTTTTTTTAAAAAGTTGAAATAACATACACAACAAAAAAGACAGAAATTTTTCTGCATCTAAACCTTAACAATTTTCAAGAAAAAAATGGTAAAAGAAAGAGAGAAAGCTATTAATTGACCTAGAATACCTAATTATTCACTTCATCTTCAATTACATCAGTACTAAAAGTATGAGTTCTTGAATTTGTCTCATTGTTAGCTTATTCCTTCTATTGTGTCTTTGTTTCATATCACTCTACCAACTTGGCTATTCTTTAAAATCTAAGAAAACCCTTGGTTGAGTTGTTTTAGTTCTTTTAAGAACTAAGAGAGGAATATTTTAGAGCAAAAAGGCAGGAGGGATCATAAAGCAAAAGAGCCAATCAAGTGGGAAACATAAGTATTGATTTGAAGGTAAACACATGATGATTAACTTTGTGAGGATTTCTTATTTCTCTAACACATTTGCAGAATTTTCACAATGTCTTCTTCAGGTCAAGGTTTAAAAACTAAAGAAGGGGTTTAAGCTTAAGAATTTTTAAGTAGTCCATTCAACATGGACGGAATTCAAGAAGAGTTGGGAGAGAAGCTAATTATAGAGATGCTCTTGACGAAGAAATTGAATTCACAAGTGGAAGAGAGCAAAACGAAGATTCTAAATTTTCAAGAGAAAGATTCAGACCTAGAAGAGAAAGGGGAGAAATAGTCCATAGAAGGAATGTTGCAAGGGGAAGAAATAATGTTGATGATAATCTTGGAAGCATCAAGATGAATATTCCTTTCTTTCAAGGGAGAAATGATCCAGAAGTATATCTAGAATGGGATAAGAAGGTTGAATTAATTTTTGATTGCCACAATTATTCCGAGGAGAAGAATTTGAAACTTGAAGTCATTGAGTTCACTGATTATGCCATACCTTGGTGGGATCAATTGGTGACTAGTAAAAGGATGAGTCATGAGAGACTAGTAGAGAGTTGAGGAGAGTTGGAGGCTCTTATGAGGAAAAGATTCATCCCTAACTATTATTATAGAGATCTTTATCAAAAGTTGCAAAATCTCAAGAAAGGTTCCAAAAGTATGGAAGAATACCACAAAGAGATAAAGATAGCTATGATATAAGCCAATGTCGAAGAAGATAGAGAAGCTACCATGGCTAGATTCTTGAGTGGTTTAAATAAAGAAATCACTAATGTGGTTGAATTACAACATTATGTGGAGTTAGAGGATATGGTTCACATGGCTATGAAGGTGGAGAGGTAATTGAAGTATAAAAATGCTACAAAGGCTTCTTCAAGTTCTAATGCTAATTGGAAATCATATGGGAGGAAAGAAGAAAAGGTAAACTCCAAGACAAAGCTTGACTCGTCCAACACTAAGGAGGAAATGAAAAGTAACAGTTATTCTAAGCCTTTTAATAGAGAAATTAAATGTTTCAAGTGTTTTGGTACAGGTCATATTGCTTCTGAATGTCCAAACAAAAAGGATATGATTTTGAAAGTTAATAGAGAAATCCTACTAAAAGAATGTCATATCTTGTTAAGAAGGCCTTGGCAATATGATAGGCTTGTGACACATGATAGATTCTTAAACCATTATTCTTTTGTACTTAGAGGGGAACGTATAACCCTCTTTCCTATGTCAGCAAAGCAAACATTGGAAGATCAAATAAAGAGGGCAAAGAAAAGAGAGAGTAAGTGCAACCAAGTAGAGATTAAAAATGAGACTGGAAAGATTCAGAGAGTTAAGTAAAGACCAAAAAGAGTGTGTTGAAAGGGTTTGAAAGAAAGAAAAGAAAAACAAAAAGAAAAAATAGACAAAATGGAGGAAGGAGAGAAAAGTTTGTTTATGGCAAGAAAGAGTGACGTTAAGCAAGCTTTATTTTCTCAACAAAACCTCATAGTACTTATGTACATAGAGGCTATGTTGAATACTACAGACTTAACCTCTATTTTCCCTAGTGTTGTTTGTCTCTCTTATAGGAATACGAGGATGTTTTTCTCGATGACATACCACCAGGTTTCCCACCAATTATAAGGATAGAGCATCAAATTGATTTCATTACTGGAGTAACACTACCTAATCGACCAACATATTGTGCCAATCCTACAGAGACTAAGGAGATTCATGAACAAGTTTAAGAGTTGCTAGACAAATCAATGTGTATCCGTGTATAGTTCCGGTATTACTTGAAACCAAGAAGGATGGCACATAGAGGATATGCGTTGATTGTATTAACAACATAATGGTAAGATATCATCATCCCATTCCTAGGTTAGATTATATGCTCGATGAATTACTTGGTTCTATTATCTTTTCTAAAATTGACTTAAAAGTTGGTTACCATCAAATTAGAATGAAAGAAGGAGATGATTGGAAAACGGCATTTAAGACTGAACATGAACTTTATGAATGGTTAGTTATGCCTTTTGGGTTAACTAATTCATATAGTACATTCATGAGGTTAATAAATCATGTCTTACGTGCTTACAATTTGTGGTAGTTGATTTTTATGACATTCTTATGTATGGCAAAACCTTAGATGAACATGTAGATCACCTTAGAAAAATTCCAAAGGCTTTTAGAAAGGAAATACTATTTGGTAATTTGAAGAAATGTGACTTTTGTGACAAACAAAGTTGTTTTTCTTGGCTATGTTGTAAGTTGTAAAGGCATAGAAATTGATGAAGAGAAGGTCAAAGCAATTCAAGAATGGCTAACTCCTACCATTGTCAGACAAGTAAGAAGTTCCCATGGGCTTGCAAGCTTCTATAGAAGGTTCGTGAAGGACTCTAGTACTTTAGTAGCACCCTTAAATGAAATGACCAAGAAGAATGTTCCATTCAAGTGGGGAAATACTCAGGAGAAATCCTTCCAAAAACCTTAAGGAGAAGCTCACTAGTGCACCTTTATTGGCCCTTCCAGGTTTTGGCAAGACATTTGAGATTGAATGTAATGCTAGTGGAATTGAAATAGGAGGTGTACTTATGCAAGAAGGAAAGCCCATTACATATTTTAGTGAAAAACTAAGTGGACCCACTCTTACTATCCTACTTATGACAAAGAGTTATGCATTAGAGTGTTGGAGACTTGGCAACATTATTTGTGGCCTAAAGAATTTGTCATTCATTCATATCATGAGGCTCTCAAGCATAGTAGGAGCCAAAGCAAGCTAAATTGAAGGCATGCTAAAGGGATTTAGTTCGTTGAATTATTTCTACATGTGATTAAGCACAAGGAAGGTAAAGAAAAAGTTGTTGTTGATACTTTATCATGGTGGTATATTCTTCTTTCCATGCTAGATGCTGAAATTCTTAGCTTTGAATTTATTAAAGAATTGTATGCAAATGATGTTGATTTTGGTGAAGACTGATTTATATCTATATCATCTTTCAATTCGAATTAGCAAAATCAATGTCTCCTTACATAATATGGATTCCATACATTCATGATCTGGATGTGAATGAGTCAAATTACTTATCCCTTAGTCTATTAGTGAACTATCTCTCTAGGAATTGTGAAAGATGTTCCACTAGAAATATTCTTATTATTGCTTCGACTCATATTCCCCAAAAAGTATATCCACTCTAATAGCTTAGAATAAATTAAATACATGCATTAAGATACGAAGGCTTCTTATTCCACAACAACGAAAGCACTTTTTCACTCTTTCATATACTAGGGGATTTCACTTGGAAAAGAAAATGTCCCATACTAATGGATTCGGGTCTATAACTATGGGTTCCAATGTACCATAGCACTTACCAATGCAGCCTTATTGATTAGTATTATACAAAAAAAATCAATTATAGACACTAATATAATTAGATATGCTCTTCATAGAAAAACTTGGGATTTGCGATCCCAGGTAAAATCGGTTCAGGATCATGGGATCCTTTTCTATCAGATAGGAAGGGCTATTTCACAAAATATACTTATAAGTAAATGGTCCATATATCCTATATCTATCTATATGAAGAAGAACTCATGTAATAAGTGGGATTCTTTTTTTGTACAAATGGTACTTCAAACTTGGAATGAGTCTAAACTATAGACTCACCATTACCAACCCTATTCTACACAGATATATAGAATATATATATATATATATACACCATACAAAATAAATGCACGTAACCCTCACACAAGGCTCCATGCTCCCATACCACATTTTAAGAGTGTAATCAACATGGGTTTACATTTCAACAGATTAACACTTAAGAAGTCCCTCTATGTATCCGGCATATAGGGTCATATCTATACCCATAACATGTGTCTAGCTTTTAGGGTTATACCCTCAGCCATAACATGCATTAGGTTTCTTAGATTAGATCCCCAGCCAGAACATATACCCCATCGACAAACAATACAGCCACAATCAAATCAAAATATAAATATGCAAATAAATGAGATGCAAAGCTTATACTACTCTTTCCTATACCACATTGAAGACCAACCCTCAATGTGCATGCTATGACACCACTCAGCGGAATCACACATAGGTAGCTTCCTGCTCTATTTCCACATCTTTTTTAAAATAAATATGAAATGAATATAAGTAATGCATCCACACAATCCATACCATTCCACACATAATACATTTAATGAGTAAATGTATATAAAACAATATAAATATATATCTATATACATATATGTATATCTACACATAAGAGAGCAAGATAGATTCCCTCACTTGGATTTCACACTCTCAGCGCTCCCGCCATGCGCCTCAACTATCCCTATTGTAACCATGCAAGAATTAATCATCAAGGTTACAAAATAGAGAAAGTCCCTACTACTACTCCTGACCTTTACCCACTTCTCAAGTCATAACTCATAACTAGTAATGAATCTTTGAATGAAACCTTATACCATTGGAATTAGACTCAAAGATCTTTCCAACGATATAAAGTTCACCCAAAATGGAGTCTGGATGAAGGAGTTATGGCCGATTGCAGATGAGCAAAAGTTTATCGAAAAGGCTGGCGCTCGAGGTGCCCCACGTGGCGCCTGAGGCGCCAATCACCAAAGTTTCTGCCCAAATTGAAGGCTTGGCACCTAGGTACCCCATGGTGTCCAGGGCACAAAAACCCCTCAATTCCATTCAACGGTGAAGCCTGAGGCACCCCACGTGGCGCCTAGGCACCACGACTTTACACCCCGTGATCTAGCCACAGTTTTGAGTTAGATCCAGCCGATTCTCCACCGTTTTCCATGGTTTCTTCCATGGGATCTTACTCTTGATGTCTAAGGAGCATTTAGACACTAAAAGCACCAATTTTAATCGAGAAATGAAGTAAATATCTCGATTTTACCCTAAATACCCTTAAAACTAGAAAATAAGGAAAAGCTTGAGAAATAGGAATTCCTACCTCAATTCCTTGCTTTCCCTATATTGCTTGGCTCCTAGAGGCTCGCCCTGCAGCCTGTGATCCACCCTCCAAGGCTTGGTTGTGGAGTTGGAGTATAGAGAGAGAAAGTAGAGAGAAAGAAGAGAGAAAGAGAGGAGAGAAAGTGAAGAGAGAGAGAGAGGAAAGGAGGAAATGAGGACAAAGAGGCGAGGCCACTATATATACTCGCCCGGGGTGAAATTACCACTTGCCCTCCAATTGACCCTCAGTCAAGACTGGTAAAAGCAAATCCGTAAAATCCCACCCTGGGTGTTTCTAAATCCAAGGTGTCCCACAATTTTTCTTATTTCACTTTAGTCCCTCTTTGCATTCAACTAGTCTCCCAACTCCTTTAATGCCCTCGGTTCCACTAATACACTTCTCGACTCTCAACCGCTCATTATTCCACAACTTTGCCGCTTCCAAACCTCATATTTTCCTATCTACACCACAAGAAAAATATCTTCAACCCAAAATACTCCACAAAATTAGCTTTACATAATATCCAAAAATCACAGATTTTCCAGGGTATTACAATTTTGTGATCTGTTACTGAACTTATACCAATTCAATAAGAGATCTCAATATCATAAAGAGGACTCGAACCTCCACGCTGTTTAGCACAAGATTTTGAGTCTCACTTGTCTACCATTTTATTACCAAGGCATCTTGAAAGTGAATCGTATTCCATGAATATGATATCTATCTAGTTTGATGTATGGAATATATGACAAAGGTGGAGTGCTAGAGTATTTTTATTGATCGATCATGTCATATAGGTCCGAGTCAAACGTCTACTTGGTTCAATTGAATTATCTGAAGGATACCTTTTACATATTTATTCCATCAAAAAGATGGACAATCAAAACTATTTCTTAATTTAGTAGAAGCCCGAAGAGGTGAATGGGGTCTCAAATAATGAGAGATATGTAAAAAGTAATATGCCTTTTCCTAATCCTAAATGGAATGGAACGACGCAGGGATCTATATGTAAACATAGTACCTATTTAGATACACTCGAATGACCCTTTCTCATAGTGAGAATATATATAACCCAATTGTGGTCTAGTGCAGTATGGAATGAACTTATAATCATGGAATCAACTCGATCATCAGATTATAGATTATAGTTCAGAAACCTAGCCCATTCCCATTTTGGGTGGAACAATTCTACTAATTCTTTGATTCCAGTTAGTAAGAGGGATCTTGAACTAAGAAATAGATTCTAGAAGCTATAACAAGGTATCCTAAGCAATTTCAATATTTGGGTTCATTGATATTCCTGGTATAATAGATGCTATCACACATATAATCATACTCAATTCGATGGAATTGTTTGATCTTAAAAGGGACCCTCTATAATTTCACACATGAGGAGTTATTTTTTGGTTTCATCCAGTCATTAATAACTCGATTATTTTTAGATAATAGTAGATAGAAACAACACTCAAAATGAGTCTTATTGAAACCAAGAAATATAAGCTTGCCTACCATCCACACCAGAATAAATGAAGTTTTCCAAAAATACCTCCTAGTGGAGGAAGACCTTGTTATGATTTTAGAGATCATAGAATGCAGCAGAATTTAAAACTTCTTTATCTAAAACATGTTCACCAAAGGATTAACCTATATTACCATTACATAAACCAAGAAAAAGACCAACCAAAGTTCATACTTGGTTGTCGTACATGGAATCCATTTATGATTTCACGGCATTGAGCCATTGATCTGAACTCTTCAGAACTTTTTCATAGATCGTAGGTTCCTCATCTTCTATAAGTAGTACGTCATTGGGTTTCCTTATGAGAAATCCATATCTCTCAAGCGGTCTCAAGTGCATAGCCCCAACAGGACTTAGGAGAACTAACCATGTCTAGCAAGGTTTGGTTTCTCTTTTCAGCCACACCATTATGTGTTAGAGTGTAAGCTGGAGTCCACTGGCACAAGATTCCATTATCCCTAAGATAATCCTGAAACTATTGATTAAAGTATTCACCACCTTGATTAGCTCTTAGTTTCTTGATACTTTTACCAAATTGTTTCTCTACTTTACTTTTCAATTCTTTAAACTTGTCAAAGGCCTCATATTTGTATCTCATTAGATAGATATACCTATATCTACAATAGCCATCAATAAAGGTAATGAAGTAGGCATAACCACTCTTGGTATGCGTTGATATTTGTCTATATACATCAATATATAGTAGACCCAATAAGTCAGTTGCACGTTCACTCTATCCATTAAAAGGTGATATAGTCATTTTCCCCTTTAAGCAAGAGATGCATGTGTCATATGATGCATAATCAAATGACTCTAACTCACTTCCTTTATGTAACTTACTCATGCGTTTCTCACTTATATGACCTAGACGACAATGCCATAAATATAAGGTTAATTGATTATCTTGTTTTAGGCATTTAGGGTTGCCGTTTTCGATATTGAGAATCGAGTTAGATGTATCTAATACATAAATCCCATTGCATAACATTCCAATGCCATAAAGAATACCATCTAACATTATGTGACAACAATTATTACTAAATGTTAAATGAAACCCTTTTTATTCAAACTCAAAATTGAAACAATGTTTTTAATCAAGGATGGTACAAAATAATAGTTGTCTAATTCTAAAATTAAACCATTAGGTAAAGGCAATACATAAGTTCCTACAACTAATGTAGCCATTCTTGCTCCATTTCTGACTCGTAGGTCTGCCCCACCACTGGTCAACTGTCTACTATTCTTTATGACCTGTATATCAGTACATGTGTGTAAGCCACAATTGGTATATAATACCTAAGTTTTACTAGAAATAATATTTATCTCAATAAAGAAAATACCTGAAGTAGTTTCGGCATCAGATGCCTTTTTCTTCTTCAGGCACTCTAGATAGGTCTTGCAGTTCCTCTTCCAATGGTCGTCTTTGCCACAATGGAAGCAAGTCCCTTTGGTTGTAGCTTTCTCTGCCTTCTTAGCCTTAATGTGTTTCTTCTTCTTGGAACTTTTCCCTTGTTAGAAGAATCCACTAGTATCACAACCTTCTTCTCTTTCTTGATAGAAGGCTCAGTTTCCTTGAGTAGGTTGATTAGCTCTAGTATAGTTGATAAGATCTGATTCATCTGATAGTTCATTATGAACAATATGTAATTATTAGGTAAACTCTGGAGAATTAAGTCAACACTTAATTCTTGATCCATCGTGAAACCTAGCACTGCTAACCTCTCAATGTAGCCATTCATCTTAACAACATGTTGCACTACAGATGACCCTTCTTGCATTTTGGAATGAAAAAGAGAATCAAACTTTTTGTTCAGCCTTGAGAACATAGGCTATGTGTTCAGCCTTGAGAACGATTCTCAAGTTTCTTATAGCCAGTCCAAAATATTTGCTTTAGTCAACTTATTTGACTAGAGAATTTATCTCAAATTCACGGTGGATGTCATGATTTTATCAACCTAGATGTTAAAACATGAGCATGTTAAAGTATTTACATGAATGCATGATATATGGTTTTTTAATATAATGCATTATTACACCCACTATTTTATTACAAACCCAAAACAAAAACAAAAACCCTATTTTGGATCCGAGAGAACCCATTGAAAGTTCTCCTAGTGGGCTTGATGTCCAAAACTCACCTTGAATGACCTTAGAGAGAGTCCAACAAGCCATCTTGGATCAAATGGTAGGTATCTCGCACCAAGTACATTGTGTATGCAATCATCAAGTAGTGCTATCAACTATTGATGTATGCATTAATCATTGAGATTGTCAACTCTTAACTCATACACATCATATGTATATAGCCCAACTTAGTCTTTGTCCACATTGACCTTGGATAGAGTCCAAAAAATCAATGCTTCTAGTTAAAGTTGGCCCATTAATCATAAGATTATATCTTAATGGTTTGAACATGTTCAACTTAAAGCCAAGCATGGAGAGAGTCCAAAAACCCTCTTTAAGGAGATCTCTAGTTCACCCTATATTAATGGAAAACTTTAGCTTTAATATTATTTGAGGGTTTTCTTAATTAGTCTCATCAGATTTTAAATTAGAAATGCATCATATATGTGATCTCATTACACATATATAGATTGTAAACTATATGGCGTGATTATGGGCTTATCTATAATCAACTCTTTGAGCCACAAGAGATAACTAGGTCGAACCTAAGTATAAGCATGATTTTACATTGACATAGAAATTCTATTTCTACTCTTTATATGGCCTCGGCTCCTCAACTTCATCTCCATGATTTCTTTCTAGCATCACGTTCCTATACTAACCTTATGTAATCTAATTACATTGTTTAATGAGAAACCTCAAGTTACATTTGATGGGAGCTAGGTGAGAAGAGAAGTACAACAGAGAAATAGAGAGAGGCAAGGTACACAAACCCTATTTACCAAAACCATAATTTAAAACATGCATAAACAAGTTATACTTGGTAAAAGTCCAAAACTAGCAATCATGCCATACATACATCCTATCATGCATTGTCTATCAAAATAAATGCATAACGGAAGTCGACATTTAAGGTCTATGTAGGGTTAGAATAATTTCATGCATGAATTATTTCTTCTTTTATTTTAATCTCGGTTAAAAAATTTCTTGTTTCCTTGTTTTGAATTAAATGCCCTTTAATTCTAGTTTCCTAATCTAATTAGGCGAAATAAATAAATCTCAATTCAATTCCAAACTGATTTGTTTCCTTATTTAAATTAGGAAAGTAATAAAGATTCTAGTTAATTCTAAAAAGTTTATTTCCTAATTTAATATAAGAAAATAATTGAGATTTAAAGTAATTAATTAATTTCCTATCATATTAGGAAATCAATCAAGATACAATCTAATCAATTAATTAAATTATTTCCTAAAAAATCATATTAGGAAACTAATCTTGATCCAACCTAATCAATTTATTTGACTAACAAATTAATTGATCTTATATTGATTAAGATTCATTATTCCATTGATTTCTCATAAATCAATTAATAAATTTAATTAATATAATTTCCTAATCAAATTAGGAAAGTAATCATATCTTGAATCAATTAATTTAATTACTCTGTTTCCTAAATCATATTAGGAAACTAATTAGGATCTAAATCAATCAAAATTAAGAAATCCAACTAATTGATTTGATCTTGACCAAATTCAAAACGTGATTCAGTCTTGAATTAGAAAAAAAAAATTATCACGCCAAATACAAAAATCGACCAAGAGAAAAAAAATAGGGTTTATAGATCAAAACAAATTTTCTTTTAAAACCCTTTTGATGAAATCAATTTTTTTTCTTGTAAAAAGTTAATGTTTGGCATCAAAACATGTTCTTCAACAAAATTCATAGAGCATCTCATGCTCTTTCATGCAAAAAATTTAAAGAAAAAAAAACAAGAATCACACCATGTTCATGTTTCAAAAACACAAAACCGAAACATGCTGATTTCTATTATACTCATACATTCTTCAATTTAATGTAATGGTAACTATAACCTGGCTCTAATACCACTGTTAGGATTTTAGAGATCATAGAACGCAGCAAAATTTAAAACTTTTCCCTAGAACCCAAAGGATCAACCTATATTACCATTATATTAACCAAGTAATCAAGATGAAGAGAAATACCTCTTGTAGGGCAGCAACCTCTCTAAGTCAAAGCAAGTATTCAAAATAGGATATCTCCAATGGTAATCCACACGAAATACACTAAGGAAAAACCTCTTCAGCTAACAGGGTTCCTTCTCGTTATTGTGCTAGCAAGCATAAAGAAGCTATGGAGAAAACCCTCTTCAATGAAGGAGAAGACAACAAGAGTGCTTCCTAAACAAGATTCTCAACCATTGAAAGAATTGTTATGGCATGTAGCTTTCACTATCACTCTTTTAGTGATAGATGCTACAAAAAAAAACCCTAAAGCCCCTAATTCCCTTAGTGGGCGTCCTTACCTTATTGGACTTCTTAAGGTGGCACCTTAAGAAGCCTAATCTCTTTGGGAGAGGGGCGGTCAAGAGGTGTTCTCATTTGGACTTTTCCTTATTTGGGTCAAAATAGGAACATATTCCTATTCCTTTTACTCTCTTATCTCCTTTTTAATTAATTCCCCAATTGATGATCAAATCCTCAAGCTCGTTTGACATTCCTAGTGAAATTCTATGCGCGTGATGCATTAGGTTTTCTGATATATTGGCCATTCACAATCAACACTTAATTGTAAATAGATCACGAGCGGTCTCTAGCAATACATCGTGACCCCTAATTGACTAGGAAGTCAGTTTTTTGACTTTAAACCTTTTTGTAGCTAAAGCGTGTCTACGCAATGTGTCCTTTCACCATCTTATACCCACTTGGTTCATAGTATGGCCTATGTGCCAACACCCACTAGACTTGGTTACGTATGTCTAGCCCAAGTACTTAATTCCTTGTGTTGTAGGATCAATCACTTTAAACTATGTCACTGTAGACCATCCTCATGACAAGTCTGCTTTGGCCAAAGACTTTTTAGTGATTATCCTGACAAGTGGCCATGGTATACTTCCTTCTATTAAGAGTGGTGAATCCTCTATTGACTACTTAAATATCTTTGAATACTTCACAATATGCCCAATCACTACCCTAAGAGCAATCCATAGTGGGTAATAAAGAAAGAAGTCAAAACACAGGATCCATATCCAAGATAACTTGAGTTCCTCAAGTCCAAGGATACTTACGCTGCTAGCTGTTATGAGACCTATCACTGACATTTGAATAAGTATCCATGTGATGTCTCATACAAGTCATCCAATGTACTTGTTACCTTTAAGAAGCACTCTTATATTTACTCAAAACATCTCATGCTTACAGCTTATGAGGATAATTGTTTGATCAAATTAAGAAGCATAACATGTGCTAGTCTATTCGGATCACTAATGTCCAGTCTCAGGTGATCCTACAACTGGGAATAGTTTAGATACATACATAATTACACATGATAAGAATCTCATATTATGATCGCCATCATAATTTCCTTCATGCTATGTTTTGTGTCATGGATTTCATTACTTATATTGTGATCTAATCTTGAGTTTATGAATATGAACATAAATAAAGAAGAAACCTCTTTAAACTAATAACTAATTTTGTACATTTGATGCTAAAGGTGATTGCCTTTAGAGAACTTTTCTAATAGACCTCCTAAGGACAAGAGATATTGGGCTAAAGAGAGAGCCATAAAAGGATTTTTTGTGTATAATCATGCATAATCTCGAATGTTATCAGTTCTGGTACGTAGACCAAATGATACAATGCAAGCAGAAGTTCCTAGATTCATGGAGATATAGAACAATATATAAGTTATCATGCTTGTATATCCACCATTTGAGGTTCCAACAATTATTCCAATAATTACATATCCAATTTGACCTATGGATGAATACGCAAGCATACGTTTCATGCTTGTTTGGGTAATAGCAATGAGATTCCCCAATATCATGCTAAAAATAGCTAGGATTTCTAGAGGAAGATGCCTTTCATTTGATGAGAAATAAAAAGGAATATCAAAAATTCAAGTGGCTGAAGCTGAAGAAGCTACTTTCGAAGTAACAAAAAGAAATGCAACGACTGGAGTGGGAGAGTCAGAGTCAAAAAGAGGATTCTTCACTTCTTTCTCTCATTCAAAACTGTGCAAGAGACTTTTATCTTGCATGACTCCTAAGTGATAAAAGAAAAAAGATGAGTTCTTTCTTTTTTGATTACCTTCTTCAAGTATGTATTCTTCGAATCCATTCGATTTTTCATTTTAAAAAGTATTTTTAATCCTTAACTTTTCGAGGAATCCTTCATCATTGGTTATGAATGACTAATTTTATTAATCTTTATGACTTTCTCTTATAGAACTGAGGTGAAAAGATTGATAAATAGAACCATCTGATTTGATTAATTCGCAATAGTCACGAGATGATTATCTTAGGGTGATCTTTTGTCATCAAATGCTCCTATTACATTCGTAGTCTCTGAAGGATGAGAACCAACTATGTAGCATCTATATCAAGAATTCAAGTATTGTATATGTCATTAGTCCTATCCTTTGTAGGACCTACTTGTATTTGCGAACTTGCAAAATGAATCTGTTTATCATAAGGGGATCGTTGTTCCTAACTCTGGTTTACCTTATTTGTTATTTGAAAAAGTTATGTCTTGGTCAGAGTGGGAAAAGCGTTTCTCTTCTGCATGTGCATCAAGTTTTGAAAAATCCAAGCATCTTACAAATAGAAAGAGAGGTAGGAATTTATCAAAAGAACCGCACTTCTTCGTATATGTCAGGAGTCCATTGATGACAAGGGGCTAGGGGAAGCTTGAACATAATCCTACTGTGATGAATATAAGTACAATTGAAATTCCTAGGGAATTATATAGGTGTATTGATAAGACCATTCACTATTTCTTAAAGATCGATCTCTCCCCCAGATGAACCATATAGCCGAGAGAAACCATGAACCAGAATAGAAAAGCTTGCCCCACTTATGTTTTAAAAAAGTCGAGTCATTTCAAATTGTTTGTTGACATGGACAAAGTCAAGGAAAACCTCTGAAATTATTTCAATAATGGACCTTGGACATATCATAGTTCTAAATTGTATCTCTTTAGAAAGAAGATCATTTGTCTCTTGGTAGCTTGCTCCAGTTCCCTTACAAAACTTTCATTATTGGGTTAGCCATACACTTACATGTTTTGAGTAATTCACATGGCAACATCAAATGATACAAGTCTTGGATAAGAATCTACAATGCATTAGAATGCCCTTGTTGATGATCCTTTACTCCGACAGCATCTAGGGCTCCTCGAACAATGTAATATCTTACATTGGGTAAATCCTTAACCCTTACCCTCTTACTAAGACTACAAAATGTTCTTGTAAATTATAGCTAATACTAGGTATATAAGCAGTGATTTTAAATCCAAAGGTTAAGCGTACTCTGGCTACTTTATATAGGCATATTTTGTTTTTTGGGTGTGATAGTGGAAAAGTTGATAGATAAGTCATGCTTACTGCCATTCTACAGAATAATACATGAGATTTTCATCTTATATGGCTCCTCGTTCAATTCTTTCGAAGTTATTGGATCCTTTTCCTTCTTCCTTCTTCCACTCTGTCTCGATGAGTAACTAGGACCAGTTCAGTCACGTTTTCATGTTCCAATTGAATACATTCCTTTTTTGATTATTTTCAAAGGAGAATATTATTCTTTTTACCAAACATATATGGATCCAATCATGATCTTCTAATAAGAGCAAGAAATCTTTCTCGATCAATTCTTTTGCTCTTTATTCTTCAAGAATCAAAAAGATCCTTCTCAATCAAGTTTAAATTTGTTCATTTGGAATCTAGACTCTTCTACTTCACTTTTATTTACTTTTTTATTATTTTTCTTTTCTTTTTTGATTTCTTTTTTATTTCCTTCCATCATTCCTTAAGTCCCACAGGTTTGACCCTATAGAATCTAACCCATTCTCTCATTGAGCGAAAGGTATGAAATAAATAAGATTGATTTTTTGTTCAATAAAGTACCCTTTCTTTTGTATCTATATGAATCAATATTATTACATGCCAATTCCTTCCCAATAGCTCCCAAGGAAAATCTCGAATTGGATCCCAAAATGATGGGTTAGTGTGAGCTTATCTATGCGATTATACACACTTCGAATATGAATCCTTTTTCTGAAAGATCCAAGCTTTCATACTTTGGTGGGTCTTCAAGATCCTTTCGATGACCTATGTTGTGTTAAAGGGATATCTATATGATCTGATATAATCTAATCGATTACGTAAAGCCCACAGTAGTAACGGAAACAGAGATAATATAGTAAAAAGACAACTCTATTTCTATTCTATTAGCATTATATTAGTATTAGTTAGTGATCTTGGCTCAGTGAGTCTTTTCTTTCATGATGAACTATTAGCACCAGTCCTACATTTTGTCACTGTGGATCGAGGAGAAAGGAAGTTCAACGGGAAAAGGATTGTAACATGAGAGAAGCAAGGAGGTCAACCTCTTTCAAATATACAACATAGGTTCTAACAATGCAATGTGGTTAGACTCTCATGTTGATCTGAATGAATCATCCTTTCTACAGAGGTAAATCTTAGCCTGTTAGGCAAGATAGCAAGTTAAAAATTTTATCTTGGTAGGACATGTAATTCTATTACTATGAAATTCATAAATGAAGTAGTTAAAGGTAGGGTTACCATTATCCCTTTTGTGGTGATGAATCTTGTATGTGTTCCTAAGAAAAGGAATTTGTCCATTTTTCAGGGTCTTGAAGGGGTGTGGAAACACATAAGAACTCTTGAATTGAAATAGAAAAATAGATGTAACTCTAGTTACTTTGGAAATGGTAAGATTTTTGGCTCAAGAAGAGGGGTTGATCCGTATCATCTTGACATGGTTCTGATTTCTCTATTTTTTTATGAATATTGAGTCGGGTTCTTTTCCTACCCGTATCGAATAGAACATGTTGAGCCAAATCTTCTTTATGTAAAACTTGCTTTATTTAGATCGGGAAAATTGTACTATTTTATGAAACTACATGTTATTGCTTGAATCTATAGTCAATCCTATTTTCAGTAGGAGCAATTGAATCCAATTTTTCCCATTATTTTCATATCCATAATAGTGTGAAAAGAAAGCCCTTCTCCAAGTTGTTCAAGGATAGTGGCGTTGAGTTTTTCAACCCTTTGCCTTAGGATTGGTCAGTTCTATTTCTTGATAAGGGCAAGGAAAGATACAACTCAGTAGTACCGTGAAGTGAGTATCACCTTGAAGTGGTGGAAGTCATCAGTTCTAGCCTAATTATCCCTAAACCCAATGTGAGTTTTTCTATTTTGACTTGCTCCCCTGCCATGATCGAATGAGAATTGAGAATGGATAAGAGGCTTGTGGGAATGACATGAGGGGGTAGGAAGGGCTATATTTCTAGGAGCAAAACTTCAGGAAAATATGATGGATACAAGTTATAACTTGGAATGAAAGAGAATTCTAAATAAACTTTGTCTACGAACAAAGAAGATATAAGTAATGCAATTATGAATATCATGGAGAGTTTGATCTTGGCTCAGAACGAATGCTAGGGCATGCTTAACACATGCAAGTCAGATGGGAAGTGGTGTTTAGTTCACACCACTACGATACCGAATCACCCAAAATTGAAATCATGGCAATTTTGCAACATAATGGTCCCTAGGTTTTTTACTCTTGGAGCCTCACTTCTAACCACTAACTAATTGTTATAAACACATAAACACTAATTAAAAGCTAATTAACACACGGGCAACGGGGTTTTGGTTGTGACAAAATCAGAAAAATGCAATTAAGAACACTAACAACAATAGCAACCATGACAACAGATAGCAGAGTAAAACAGTAACAGAAGAATGTAATCAGCCTTGATCTTTCCTGGAGACGTAATCTTCCTAGTTCTATTTAGATGCTAAGTTTTATTTCGTTTATCATTTGATTTTTATCTAAAAAGCCTAGAAAATCTTTTAGTCTAGATTACACTAAAACATAATCAAAGAAAACCTTCTCTGACTACATATTATTGTAATCATAGTAAGGATTATCAAATCATGTAAGAAGACCTTTGCTATACGCCATTTTCATCTCTTTCTACCATTCCAACCAATCATGATAGATAAATCCTTATATGAAGCAATAAAAGCTAGTTGTCAAGTTCATGAAACTCTAATCAGAAACATTCATAAACATAATAGAACAAAGGCTTATAGAATATGATGAATACTGGAATAAAGTGAATAAAACTTATCTTATAAAGCTTAGGAACTCATATTACATCTCCAATCTGGACCAAGACTTAATACAAGGGATTTTAGCCCTCCATGAGAGCAAAAACCAGAAAATAGAAGGGAGAAAAGAGAGGGAGAAGTGGTCTATGAATTTTACTCAGTTCAGAAAAACTCAGATACAACTAAAGTCTGAAAAACTAACTAAACTAATGGCTTCCCAAAAAGCTGATGGAAAAAACTGACTTTGCTATTTTTCTCCTCTGATTTTTGATATGGGAGGACATGTTGTTGCAGTGGAGTAGTTGCTTTTTCAACATTCTACAATTGTTCTCAGTACAAATCATAATTTTGTCATACATAATAATTCAAATTCTAAACATAAGAAAATTTTACATTCGTTCGAAATAAAGTATAAATCTGCCGTACATTGTAATTTGACTTCTAAGACTTTAAAAGATCAATAATTCCAATACTTAATAAACTTGAGTGCTCTTAAAGTGTTCAATAAATCTTTGTACCATTTCCCTTACACTCAGCCCCTGAAATAGCCAGTTGGAAAAGCACAAAAAGGTGAGATAAGGGTATCTCAGTAGCTAGCATAATTTTATAAACATTTATAAATATACCATTTCAGTCATAAAAGTACTTATATCATAAAAATCAGTCCATGTAATATAAATTCTCAATTTAGTGCAATAAGTTGATGAAAAATTAGCAAGCTGATATATAAATAAACCATGGAATCAAGAATAGTTGGTGGCACACTCAACGACATGGAAAAGATAGTCTGCAGAACTACTTTTTCCAAGCTGAACATGAGAGAAAGGCTAATGCAGTCCTTTAACTCAAGCTAGAAAGATTCCAAGCTAAAACATGTAAATATAATTTCCAAGCTAATATGGAAATAGAATTTCCAAGCTGACATAGAAGCAGAGCTCCTAAGCTGAACATGGAAGTAAACTTCCAAGCTGATATCATGGTAATTTCATCATGAAAAACACATTTCGCTTTAAATAAAACTTCATGGACATAAAATATTCAAGTAGTAAAACAAGCTTTTATGAATTGCTAAGCGACCTAGACTTTGTAGTCTAACTTTTTAGCTCAAATAGCTTTTCAATCTATCTTGAAATTCGTTTCATGAATTCCGAGATATTGCATGAACTTGGAGGACGATTGCACTGGTCTCTCAAGGAAGAACACGTTTTTGTCTTGCAGAACTTGGCTCACTCACAAAAAGGCCTTAAGAGTTAACTCAAGCTATACCTCACTCTAAGAGCCTAAACTTGGCTTCAATAACCCAAAGCTCACAAAGATCATACCTTTGCTCACATCCACTCTTGTTTCTATCACACTTCCTTATGTTTAAGGGGGGAGCTCTATTTATAGAGTTATGATGGAAAACAAAAATCAATTTTACTTCCTCTTCCTCTTTCTCCTTTTGAAAGAAGTCAATACCAAATTTGTTTCCTCCTCCTAGAAGTCAAAACCAATTTTGCTTCTTCCTCTGAGGTGTCTAAATCTGACTTCAAGACCAAATTTGCTTCCTCCTCCTAGAAGTCAAAACCAATTTTGCTTCTTCCTCTGAGGTGTTCAAATCTGACTTTGATTCTTTTTCAAGACCAAATTTGCTTCCTCCTCCTAGAAGTCAAAACCAATTTTGCTTCTTCCTCAGAGGTGTCTAAATCTGACTTTGATTCTTCCTCAATTTTTAGCCACACATTTGTATGGTTGCAAATGAAGCCACTTTGAGAGCTTTTCTATCACTCATTTTATATGGTACAAAATGAGGCCACCTTGAAAGCTTTTCAACCATTCATTTTACATGGTTTTAGACTAGCCACATGGCATTAAAACAATATGCCACATTTCATATTTTTACACTATGTAATCCAAGCCATTATTTCACATTGTGGTTTGGGCCTTGATTTTTTTTTTTGACAGCAAAGTGACGAATTGCAGCAGAAGAAATTCTGACTTAGTTTAATTCCTTCTAAATATTGAATACCTAATATTTAGTAATAATCTCTCATAATTATTAAAAATATTAAATATTTAATCAATAATAAATTGGGATGGTACAACTCACCTCCCTAAAATTTGAATTTTGTCCCCAAAATTCAGAAAACATGTAATTAAAAGGATTATTCATACATTATTACCTTAGTCAAATAACTCAGGGTAATATCTTCTCATGTGTTCTTCAGTTTCCCATGTTGCTTCCTCTTGGGATAATCCTCTCCAGACTACTTTAACTAGAGGGATTTGCTTATTTCGTAATGATTTGAGTCGTGTATCAATGATTCTATATGGTCTCATCTCTACTGTCATGTTCTCTTGTAAATGTATGTTCTCATGTTTAATGACATGTGAAGGATCTGGGATATACTTTTTAAGTTGAGACACATGAAAAACATTATGAATATTTGCCAAGTTTGGGGGTAAGGCCAATTTGTAAGCGGTGTTGCCAAATTTTTCAAGGATTTGGAATGGGCCTAAGTATCTTGGACTAAGTTTCTTTGACTTTATAGATCTTCCAACTGATGTAACTGGTGATATTTTAAGAAAAACATGATCACCTTCTTCAAAATTTAAGGCCTTCTTCTTTTATCTGCATAGCTCTTTTATCTACTTTGAGCTGTAAGTAATCTATCCCTTATAATTTCAATTTGCCTTGAAGTTTGGTCTACTATTTCTAGGCCTATCAATGCTCTTTCCCTTAGTTCGACCTAACAGATAGGTGATCTACACTTCCTTCCATATAGAAATTCATATGGGGCCATCTTGATACTAGATTGGAAACTATCATTGTAGGCAAACTCTGCTAATGGCAAGAATCTATCCCAATTCCCCTTGAACTCAATCACGCAAGCCTTAACATATCCTCTAAGGTCTGGTTTGTCCTTTCTGTTTGACTATCTGATTTAGGATGATAAGCAATGCTAAACTTCAGTTTTGTACCCATGGCTTCTTGTAACAATCTTCAAAATCTAGAGGTGAACTTTGAGTCTTTATCTGATATGATGTCACATGGAACACCATGCAATCTAACTATCTCCTTTATGTATAGGGTATAGGTAGTATTGACAGCTAAGAAATGTGCTGATTTTGTCAATCTATCTACTATTACCCAAATAGAATCATGACTAGAAGAAGTTTTAGGTAGTCTTACAATGAAATCCATTAAGATGCTATCCTATTTCCCTTTTGGGATTTCTAGAGGTTGCGATGAACCACCTGGTCTTTGGTGTTCAGCTTTTACTTTTTGACAGGTTAGGCTTCTGTCACCTCTTTCTTCATTCCAAGTCACCAAAAATTTCTTTTTAGGTCATGGTACATCTTTGTTGTTCCTGGATGAATAGTATACTTTGGTGTGCTTCTCTTAGAATATCTTCCCTACGGTTTCCTTGATTGGGAACATAAACTTTATCTCTAAATTTTAGTAACCCTTTGTCAGTGAATTTAAGATTCTCTGCTTTACTTAAGGCCATTAACTCTTCTACTTCTTTGATGTAAGGGTCTTTAGGTAAAGCTTCCAAGATTAAATCCTCTAGTTCATTTCTAATCACTAGGGCACTTATTTTTAGACTCTTAGGGTTAAAAGATACTTTAAGACTCATATCTCTGAATTCCTCTAAGAGTTGTTCCTCCTTAAGCATCATAATAGCTAGATGAACAGATTTTCTGCTTAAAGCATCAGCTACTATGTTAGCTTTACTTGGATGGTACTTAAGAGTGAAATCATAGTCCTTTAAGAATTCAATGCATCTCCTCTACCTCATGTTAAGCTCTTTTTTGTCAAAAAGGTATTTAATGCTCTTGTGATCAGAAAATATTTCAAAACTTGCACCGTATAGATAATGTATCCAAATTTTAAGGGCAAAGACTACGAATGCTAATTCTAGATCATGAGTAGCGTAATTTTGTTCATATGGTCTTAATTATCTAGATGCATAGGCCACTACTCTTCCTAGTTGCATTAGTACACAACATAAACCTTTAAGTGATGCATCTGTATAAATTATGAAAGGTTTCTGAGGGTCAAGTATAATTAATACTGGAGTTGATGTTAATCTAACCTTTAATTCCTGAAAACTTTCTTCACAGCTACTGTCCCAAATGAAAGGCAGATTTTTCCTTGTTAGCTTGGTTAAAGGTATAGCTATTTGTGAGAATCTCTTGATGAACTTTCTATAATAACAACTAATCCTAGGAAACTCCTAATCTCTATTACAGTTTTTGGTCTTTTCCAGTGTAAGACAACTTCCACTTTACTAGGATCAACTGATACTCCTTCTCCAGAGACGACATGTCCTAAGAATTTTACTTCTTTCAACCAAAACTCACATTTGCTAAGTTTGGCGTACAATTTCTTTTCTTTTAAAACTTGAAACACAATTCTTAGATGTTGTTCATGTTCTTATGCAGCTTTTGAATAGATTAAGATGTCATCAATAAAAACAACTACAAATTGATCTAAGTATGGCCTAAAAATCCTAGTCATGTAATCCATGAAAATAGCTGGTGCATTTGTTAGACCAAATGGCATGACTAGGAATTCATAATGCCCGTACCTAGTCCTAAAGGTTATTTTAGGAATATCATCTTCCTTAACTCTCAATTGATGGTATCCTGATCGTAGGTCAATTTTTGAAAATACCGAAGTTCCTGCAAGTTGATCTAACAAATCATCTATTTTGGGCAAAGGGTATTTATTCTTGATGGGGATTTTATTTAGCTGCCTATAGTCGATACATAGTCTAAGTGTTCCATCTTTCTTTTTAATGAATAGAATTGGGGCTCCCCATGGTGAAACACTAGGTCTAATGAAACCTTTTTCTCAAAGTTCTTCTATTTGTTTCTTAAGTTCGGCTAACTCAGTCAGGGCCATCCTATAGGGAGTAATTGATATTGGACCAGAACCAGGTACCAAATCAATAGCAAATTCTACTTCTCTTTTAGGGGATAAACCACTTACATCTTCATGGAATACTTCTGGAAATTCATCTACTATATGAATGTTTTCTATTCCATCCTTTACTTTAACTTCTGTAGAGAAAAGAATTAAGTACCCTTGGCAGCCTTTTCTTAGGTATTTTATAGCTTTGGTAGCAAATAGATAGGTCGGCTTGGTCTTTGATAATGGGGTTGTTGTATGGACAGGTAAGGATACTACTTTACGGGAACAATCAAGTATTGCATTATTTATAGATAACCAGTCCATACCAATAATGTCATCAAAGTCATGCATTATAATGCAAATCAAGTCTAAGGTGATCATTCGGTTTTCGAGTTGGACAATGCAATTTAGGTAAACTTGAGAAGTATAAGCTTGGCTACTAGTGGGTGTTGAAACAAATAGATCATATGGCAAAGTATTCATTTTCAATTCCAAATTCTTAACACATGCATATGATATGAAAGAATAGGTTGCTCCAGAGTCAAATAGTGCATTTACAAGAGTATTACAGATAGAAATGTTACCTTGAATCAAATCAGGTGATTTCTCGACTTCCTGTTGAGTCAAAGCAAATACTAGTCCTTGAGTTTGTGGTCTGGACTGAGAGATTGTTTCCTTTGAGGCTTGGCAATCTCGAGACATATGTCCTGGCTTGCCACATTTGTAGCACACGCCTAAACCAGCTAGGCACTGAGTGTTGCCATGGTTCTTTCCACATCTAATGCATGGAGTCTTAGGCGGGTTGGAGTTGTTTGTTGGTTTACTTCTATTTTGCTCATGGGTAAACTTTTTCTTTTTCTTCCATGAACTTCCACCCTTATTATTTATCCGGAATCCCGCTTTCTCTCATACATCCTTTCCCTCACCAGATTGGTCTCACGAATACTTTTTTCAGCCAACTTACATTTGTTTACAAGTTAGGCAAAATTCTTTATTTCATGAGTCTTTACTTGATCTCTTATGTTTGCTGTAAGCCCTCTTTCGAAATGACTAGCCTTTCAGGCTTCGTCATAGGTATTCTCTAAGTAGGAAGAGAATTTGGCCAATTCCTCAAACTTTGCCTCATATTCAGCCACAGATTTCTCCCCTTGTCTAATCTGGATAAAAGCTATTTCTTTTTCTATCTTTACACAATCTGGAAAGTATTTATCAAAGAAAATATTTTGAAATACCTTCCATGAAATTTCTATTTCTTTAGATTCCAACAGCTTCTTGGCTCCACGCCACTAGTGCTCAGCCTCACCTTCTAACTTGAACACAGCTAAGGTTACTTTCTGCTGAGAGCTACACTCCATTACTCCAAAAATTTTCTCAATTTGATCCATCCACTCTTGGGCTACGTCTGGGTCATGAGATCCCTTAAATGAAGGAGGGTTATTCTTTTGAAATTCCCCTAGAATCTGGTTAATTGAGTTGCTAGTTTCACCTTCCTTTCTTGTTCCTTTACTCTTTTACTCATCAGTCAAGAGTTTTAGAACTTCAGTGATGCCAGCCTAATTGTCTTCTTATCGATCTGCCCTAGCCACCAAGTGTTCTACGTTCTGAGTAAGGGTTTCCAAGATCTCGGCTTGGGTTCTCTTAGATGAGGCCATTTCTATGAGATACTGGGAAGGTTGTATTTTTAAATCATAGAAACAAGCTAATCAAACATATAGCAAACTTCATCAAAATATCCTAATTCTACCCAAAAGGTGCCCAAATCTTGGCTATAATACCAAATTTTTGTAACGTTCTTATTTTACTATACTAAAATTTGAAATTTTTTTTTTCAAATTCTAATGCTTAATACTTGTACTTTCAAAAAGAATATTCCACAATTGTTCTCTATACAAATCATAATTTTGTCATACATAATAATTCAAATTCTAAACATAAGATAATTTTACATTTCTTCAAAATAAATTACAAATCTTCCGTACATAGTAATTTGACTTCTAAAACTTTAAAAGATCTATAATTCCAATACTTAATAAACTTGAGTGCTCTTAAAGTGTTCAATCAATCTTTACACCTTTTCCCTTATACTCAGCCCCTGAAATGGTCAGTTGGAAAAGTGCAAAAAGGTGAGATAAGGGTATCTCAGTAGCTAGCATAATTTTATAAACAATTATAAATATACCATTTCAGTCATAAAAGCACTTATATCATAAAAATCAGTCCATGTAATATAAATTCTTAGTTTAGTGCAATAAGTTGATGAAAAATTAGCAAGCTAATATATAAATAAACCATGGAATCAAGAATAGTTGGTGGCACACTCAACGACATGGAAAAGATAGTCTGCAGAACTACTTTTTCCAAGCTAAACATGAGAGAAAGGCTACTACAGTCCTTTAACTCAAGCTAGAAAGATTCTAAGCTAAAACATGGAAATATAATTTCCAAGCTGACATAGAAGCAGAGCTCCCAAGTTGAACATGGAAGTAAACTTCCAAGCTGTTATCATGCTAATTTCATCATGAAAATCATATTTCACTTTAAATAAAACTTCATGGACATAAAATATTCAAGTAGTAAAACAAGCTTTTATGAATTGCTAAGCTACCTAGATTTTGTAGTCTAACGTTTTTGCTCAAATAGCTATTCAATTTGTCTTGAAATTCATTTCATGAATTTCGAGATATTGCATGAACTTGGAGGAAGATTGCACTGGTCTCTCAAGGAAGAACACGTTTTTGTCTTGCAGAACTTGGCTCACTCACAAAAAGGCCTCAAGAGTTAACTCAAGCTATACCTCACTCTAAGAGCCTAAACTTGGCTTCAATAACCCAAAGCTCACAAAGATCACACCTTTGCTCACATCCACTCTTGTTTCTGTCACACTTCCTTATGTTTAAGGGGAGAGCTCTATTTATAGAGTTGTGATGGAAAACAAAAATCAATTTTGCTTCCTCTTCCTCTTTCTCCTTTTCAAAGAAGTTAATACCAAATTTGCTTTCTCCTCCTAGAAGTCAAAACCAAATTTTCTTCTTCCTCTGAGGTGTCCAAATCTGACTTTGATTCTTCTTCAAGACCAAATTTGCTTCCTCCTCCTAGAAGTCAAAACCAATTTTGCTTCTTCCTCAGAGGTATTCAAATCTGACTTTGATTCTTCTTCAATTTTTAGCCACACATTTGTATAGTTGCAAATGAAGCCACTTTGAGAGCTTTTCTATCACTCATTTTATATAGTACAAAATGAGGCCACCTTGAAAGCTTTTCAACCATTCATTTTACATGGTTTTAGACTAGCCACATGGCATTAAAACAATATGCCACATTTCATATTTTTACACTATGTAATCCAAGCCATTATTTCACATTGTGGTTTGGGCAATGAAAAACACAAAAACAGTTCCCTTTCTTTTCTCAATTTTTTTTCTGACAGCAAGAGATGAATTACAGCAGGAGAAATTCTGACTTAGTTTAATTCCTTCTAAATATTGAATACCTAATATTTAGCAATAATCTCTCATAATTATTAAAAATATTAAATATTTAATCAGTAATAAATTGGGATGTTACACCACATCAGCGTCCAGCTCATTAGGAATGCCATGTCAGTGCCACATCATCAAGAAATCTCCAAAATTAATTCTGAAAATTACACAAGAATGATTAAATTGAGTCTTTAATAATTTAAGTCCTAAAAGATGAAAATATTTCATTTTCCATCTAAAATTAACTTACACCCAATGAAACACAAAGTGTAATAAAATTGGAGAAATTCTAAAGATGAAAATGTAAGGAGACCAAGACGGTTAATATGTATAAAAAAATGCTAGAAATCAAATCCCCCACACTTAGTCTTTTGCACTCTTGGGAAAAATCAATTAAAAGCAACAAAGGCACCAACGGGACACAACAAGAAGCGTAGAAAGTATGCAATTATGAAATAGTTCAAGCTTGAAAAGGTTTAATGCTCGGAGAAAACTAACCTTAAATTTCTAAAAAGTTCAAGAATCATGGCAATTTCGTTGACAAGAATGAATCCAAGTAATAATCTACTCACAAGGGAAGGTGTATATGCTCCATTCTCTCAAGTGTTTAAGGTAGTGCACTCACATTTCAACCTATCACAAATTCACTACCATAAGCTTGTGAAGAATCTAAATCTCCACTACTTAAATCACATACATGCTTGAATTATTAGGACTTTACTATGGATATAAGGTGGGAAAAAGAATGATTGGAAGATGGGGGGAATACAAGAAACAAGGTTTAACAAAAACTTAGAATTGAAGAGCATCAATGAAGTCATAAGAAATTGAACCATGAATCTTGGGCACAAAAATGCTGCTTCTTTTTCCTTCTTCTTTCTTTATTTGTCTTTTTCATGCCTCTTTTGTTTTTATTTTCAATTTTTTTTAATCTTCATACAATATATTTTTCATGAAGAATTGTCAAAATTTTCTTTTCTCTTTTTTTTGGAGCAACAAAACTAAATTTCAAAATAGCCCATAAATTCTTCTTTTTGCACATGCTCAATCTCTTTTCAAAAGAAATTTCTAAAGCTCTTTAAATCCTAAGTTTTTAGGGAAAAGAAAGAATTTGTTTTAAGGTGGAAAAGGGGTTGGAGCTATTTGGCTAAAAGTGGGTAACAAGAAACAAATGCCTAAATCATTTCCAAGCATGTATATATAATGTAGCCTCAACAAAGATTGAAGACAAATTCTAGAGTGAAAATCATGATAGGGAATACTCACAACAAGAAAGAATATTCTTTTGTAATAAAGGCTCAAATTCTCACGGTTTAAAGACTACTACTAAAAATTCATTAAAAACAACATCATTGCCATTTTACTTGAGTTCCTTAGAAAAATAAGATCAATTTCTTTTCATGCTAAATCAATTCACACACTTAAGCTATTTCATCTTGCATGCTCTCACACAAAAACTCCATCAAATTATTCAAAAAGAGAGCATCAAATTTAGACAAAACAGAGTAGCAAAGTTCTGCACTACAGAATTTTTGGTGACTCGGCTTTACCGACACAAAAGTGCACCAAAACGGATCCAAAAGACGCCAAATAAAATTCTGCCAAATAAAATTCTACAGCTAGAAGACATATAAAGCTTTAAAAAAATGTAAAGAAAGTAGCAAAATTCGTAGCCAAATAGTACAGAAAATTAGTGCAAGACAGCTCAAAAAAATTTGGACAGAACAGGGAAAAACAGAGAAACAGCAGAAAAAAATTTTAAATCACCAACCAATGATTTCTCCAATTAAATTCTCTCACCCCCACACTTAAATATTGCATTGTCCTCAATGTAAATCAGCACTAAACATCACATGAAATACAGAGGACATAAATTAAAAGGAGGGAATGAAAACGGCCTTATCATGGAGCTAGTACACTGTAGAGTTGGATTTCCTCTACAGTTTCTTCTTAGAAGCCCTCATAGAACTTCTTCAACCTTTGCCATGAATTGTTTTTGGTGGCCTCATTTTGAATTTCTACTGTACCAAAAGGAAAGACATTAGTAACAACAAAAGGGCCAATCCATCTAGAGTGAAGCTTATCGGGCATAAGCTTGAGGCGAGAATTGTAGAGAATGACTTTGTCTCCTACTTGGTATTCTTTCTTTTCAATTTTCTTATCATGTAGAGCTTTGGTGCTCTCCTTGTAGATGCAGGCATTCTCATAAGCCCCTAGCCTTAGTTCTTCTAATTCTTGAAGTTGTAACTTCCTTTCCTTACCGGCTAGGGTCATGTCCATATTGCATTGTTTAATCGCCCAATATGGAGACATGCTGATGGGAGTCTTGAAAGTGATTCTATAGGCCGAAAGTGCATCATCAAGCCTCTTACTCCAATCTTTTCTATCGGGTTGCACGGTTTTCTCTAATATGTGCTTTATCTCTGAGTTGGAGACTTCTGCTTACCCATTGATTTGGGGATGGTAAGGTATAGAAGTTTTGTGCACCACCCCATATTTCTTCAACAACCCTTGCATGTTCCTGTTGCAAAAATGTGATCCTTGACCACTGATTATGGCCTTGGGGACACCAAATCTACAGAAGACATGTGAACGAAGAAAATCTACAACAACAGAAGAATCATCAGTTCAGGTGGCTTTAGCTTCCACCCACTTCGACACATAATCCAAAGCAACCAGAATATACATGAAGCCAAATGAAATTGGAAAAGGACCCATAAAATCTATACCCCATATATAAAAAATATCACAAAAAAAAAGAGGTTGTTGAGGCATTTCATTTCTCCTAGACACATTTTCAGTTCTTTGACACCTAGAACAATTTTTAAAGAAATCATAGGCATCCTTAAACAAAGTAGGCCAATATAAACCAGAATCTAACACTTTCCTACCTATTCTTTGGGGACCAAAGTGTCCACCACATGCAAGAGTATGACAAAAATTCAGCACAGTTGCAAATTCATGATTTGGATCACACCTCCTAATAATTTGATCACTATAAATCTTCCACAAATAAGGGTCATCCCACATATAGTACCTAGCTTTACTTTTTAATTTATTTAATTGATGTTTGTTTTGATATGTAGGTAATTCAGATGCAACAAGATAATTCACTAAATCAGCATACCAAAGCTCACTAATACCATGTAAAAGGGAAAAACACTCATTTGGGAAGTTGTCTCTAATAGGAAGATGCTCTGATATCTAGCATTTTTATATATATTTTAACTCCTAATTTGGTCTATTTGCATTTCCATCTATAAGAATTCTCCAAT
Organism: Biancaea sappan; assembly: GCA_037074585.1. Lineage (NCBI taxonomy): Eukaryota > Viridiplantae > Streptophyta > Magnoliopsida > Fabales > Fabaceae > Biancaea > Biancaea sappan. The sequence goes on from CM073499.1 coordinate 39,073,052, forward strand.
TTTATTACACTTTGTGATTTATTGAGTCTAAATTAATCTTGCATGGAAAATGAATTATTTTCATATTTTAGAACCTAAATTATTAAAGACTAAATTTAATCCATTGGTATGCTTTGCAGAAATTAAATTTGGAGATTTTCTGATGATGTGGCGTTGAGGTGGACAGTTTTTGCTGACATGGCACTTATGTGGCATTTTTCTGATGAGCAGGATACTGACTGGACTTGCCACTACATTTTTTCTGACATGGAGATATGTGGGGCCCTTAAACCAAACCTGCTAGTCTTTGCATGCTGACTAGTTCCTTCATATTTGCCAAGCTTTGCTAAAAATGGCAATCAGCTTTCTGCATGGTTAAAGAGACCTTCTGCTACACTATTTTTATGAAATTCTATTGCTGCTTGCTGTTCTCCTTCTGCAGAACAATTCAGCCACATTTCAGTCCTCCTTATTGAAAGTCAACTAAGCATCTAGGGTAGAATATTTTGAGGAATTTTTAGGGCATCTGTTTTGTAACATTCCAGACTGACTTGTCTTTGGCTGTAACTTAGGAATTTCGTAGCTCTCTCTCCCTCTCTGTTTTCTCTTCTGTCATTTGCTGTTTTGCTCTCATGGAGGGCTAAGTCTTCATTGTAATCAGTCACTGGACCATTGGGATGTTGTAGCATGAACTAAGAATGCAAGATAAGTGTTTTATTCTCCATTTCATCTCATTTCATTTCTGTTTTACTGTTATATTTATGTTGTTGTTAGATTCTGATTAGAGGTTGAGAAGTAACATAAACTGATTTATATATATAAGATATAACCTTGCTTGACTGATTAGGAGAGTGAGTGAGGCGAAATGACTAGTTAGATGATATATTTAAATTAGTTTGGTTGAGGTTTTCTATTGAATGCATCTAGTTATAGTAGAGAAGATGTTCTTGACTGTAATTAGTAGCATTAAATTCTAGAAGTTATTCTAGAATCATTTTCATAAAGAACCAAACAATGGACTGAGAACAAAATTGAATCAATGAGTTAGGTAATGATAGTTGCACTCCCATGAATCCTAGTGGCTGATTACATAGTCTCTTTACTGTCAACACCTTGCAAATTTCGCTGCTGCTGCTGTAGTTATTTGGTTGTTGTTCTGTTTTGTTTTTATTAGTAATGCCAACAAACCCCCCTCCCCCCGTTTATATACTTTTCATTAGTGTTTGGGTGTTTAGAACGATTAATTAGTGTTTAGAAGTGAGGCTCCTTGAGTGAATACGACTTGGGAATCACTATACTGCAAATTGCCACGAATTTAATTATGGGCGATTCGGCATCGTAGTGGTGTGAACCAGAATTTTGGCGCCGTTGCCGGGGAGCCAATTCATTTCTAAGTGTTAATTAGTTGTTTTATTGTGTTCTTGTTTGATTTTAAGTGGCTTGGTATTGTTTGAAGTGATTACAAATTCTTCAAGTTTCCTAGTTATATTTCAGCCACTATTCATCAGCAAAAAAAACTAAATCAGATTGACTTGAAAATTGGTAGTCCACTAAACACGACCGATTCGGGCATAACTCCTACGACTTTTTCGTGAGGAGCACCGCCCTATCTCGGCCAAATTCCAACGTTTAGACCACTTTTTCTATTTTACAATGATTTAAACCATTTTTCCAATTAATTGTGATTTTTGGTTTGATTTTTGTAGATCTTATTTGTTGATTTTGTGCCTCCAATTGGTGAAGGATTTTTCCAAGAAAAACTAGATTTTTCTGAGATACTTCATTTTTTGTCATTTTCCTTGGTTGGAGCCTTGTGTGCTTATTTTGCTGTTTTTGTTCTTTTTGTTGTTTTCTTGTGATTTTTGCCCCTCCTAGTGTATAAGAAGGTCTCATAATATGGACTTACCACCTTTTGATCCAGAAATAGATAGGACCTTTCATAGGCTAGTGAGAAGCAATAGCATTAGGACTAGTATAGTTTCTAAAATTCTTGCTGAAATTGTTGAGTTTGTTGTCAATAGTGTAGAAGTTGAATCAGATTCTGAATCTGATATTGTATTGGAGTCTACTGATTCTGAGTCAACTGGGACAACTGGGATGGATAACCAAAATGCACAAGTGCCTCAAAATAGGCAAGAACAATCAATTAAAGAGTTGATTGCACCTGATGTGCATTATCAACCATTGTGCATAAATTATCCTGAGTTGGATGCTAATTTTGAACTAAAATCTTGTCTAATCCATTTGTTGCCCAAGTTTCATGGCCTTACAGGAGAAGATCCGCACAAACACTTGAAGCAGTTCCATGTTGTCTGCTCTACCATGAGACCACATGGAGTTGGAGAAAAACAGATCAAATTAATGGCATTTCCTTTCTCTCTAGATGGGGCAACCAAGGATTAGCTTTACTATCTACCCACTGCCTTGATAACAAGATGGGAGGAGCTGAAGAAGTTGTTCTTAGAAAAATTCTTTCCAGCCTCCAGAACAGCAGCAATCAGGAAGGATATCAGTGGGATTAGACAGTTGAATGGTGAGTCTCTGCATGAATATTGGGAGAGGTTTAAGAAGCTTTGCTCATGCTGTCCAAACCACCATATTTCAGAGTAGCTTCTCATCCAATATTTCTATAAAGGATTACTACCTATGGACAGATACATAGTTGATTCAGCTACTGGTGGGGCATTGGTGGATAAGACTCCTACTGTAGCAAGTGAATTGTTGGCCAAGATGGCCCAAAATGCTCAGCAATTTGGCACCAGATTGAGTGAACCAATAGTTACTGTCAATGAAGTGAGGTCACCTCCCATGGAGCAACAAAGGATAGAAAATAAATTGGAAGAGTTAGCTTCTATGGTGAGGCAATTGGCTTTAAATCAGAGAGCACAAAAACCAACTCTTTCTTCTTCAGTTTGTGGAATTTGTTCCCTGAACACCCACCATACGGATCAGTGCCCTCAGCTGCAAGAGACCCCAACTGAGTCATGTGCTGGTATATTCCCTAGTAGACCCATGCAGCCACAACAACAGAGATATGACCCATATTCCTCCACTTACAATCCTGGGTGGTGTGATCATCCAGCCTTCAAGTATGGGAATGCCTCTAACCCCCCTTACCAACCACCCCATGTAAGATACAATCAACCTGAACCTAGCCATACATCCTTTCCAGTACCTAAGAAACCTGAGCCTAGTCTTGAGGATCTAATGAAGCAACTGACTGCCAATACCCTCCAATTCCAACAGAGAACAGAAACAAATATGCAAAATTTGGAGACTAAGTTTGGTCAGTTAGCCACAACAGTCAATGAGCTGAAAAGTCAAGGTTCTGGGAGTTTGCCCTCTCAACCAGTAATCAACCCAAGAGGCAATGTGAGTGCCATCATCTTGAGGAGTGGCAAGCAATTAGACTGTCCAGCTTTTGAATCTGAACCAAAAAAATCAAATGTCCAGCAAAGTATTCCTTCATCCTCAACCAGTGAGTAAAATAAAAAAGATGAAGAAGTGGTTCAGAAAATTCCTCTTCCTTTCCCCAATAGGCAGACTCAATCAAGGAAAGCTTCTGAATCTAACATGGATAAAGAAATCATGGAGGCCTTCAGAAAAATAGAGGTCAATATCCCACTTTTAGAAGCAATTAAGCAAATCCCCAAGTATGCCAAGTTCCTCAAAGAGTTTTGCACTCATAAGAGGCGTTTAAGGGGTAATGAGAAAGTCATTTTGGGGAGAAATGTGTCTGCACTCATCCAACCACCCATGCCACCCAAGTGCAAAGATCCTGTAACCTTCACAATAACATGCACAATAGGCAACATGGAGTTCTCCAATGCTATGCTGGATTTGGGTGCCTCAATCAATGTTATGCCCAAGTCAGTGTACTCAAGCCTCAAGATTGGTGTTCTTTCACCAACTGGAGTGATTGTCTAACTTGCCAATAGGAGCACAGCACATCCAGCAGGAGTTCTAGAAGATGTACTGGTAAGAGTTAAAGATCTCATTTTTCCTGCTGATTTTTATGTGCTTGATATGGAAAATGATAATACTCCTGGCCATGCACCATTAATACTTGGTAGACCTTTTCTGAAAACTGCAAAAACCATCATTAATGTGCATGAAGGGACTTTGTCAATGGAGTTTGCTGATTACATAGTCTCTTTACTGTCAACACCTTGCAAATTTCGCTGCTGTTGCTTCTGTAGTTATTTGGTTGCTGTTTTGTTCTGTTTTTATTAGTACTGCCAACAAACCCCCCCTCGTTTATGTACTTTTCATTAGTGTTTGGGTGTTTAGAACGATTAATTTGTGTTTAGAAGTAAGGCTCCTTGAGTGAATACGACCTGGGAATCACTATACTGTAAATTGCCACGAATTTAATTCTGGGTGATTCGGCATCATAGTGGCGTGAACTATGCTCCAAAGGAAGCTCCAAAAGCCTACTCAAATGATCTACTACTATATTCTCCGCTCCACTCTTATCCTTGATCTCCACATCAAATTCTTGGAGAAGTAGCATCCATCTAATCAATCTTGGCTTCGCATTCAACTTCTTCAGCAAGTATTTTAATGCTGCATGGTCAGAAAACACAATCACTTTAGAGCCAAGCAAATATGATCTAAATTTATCCAAAGCAAAGACAATTGCTAAAAACTCCTTTTCTGTGGTTGTGTAATTTGATTAAGCTGAATCAAGGGTGCGAGAAGCATAAGCTATGACGTGCAACTTTCTCTCTACTCTTTGTGAAAGTACTACTCCTACAGCATAATTCGAGGCATCACACATGAGCTCAAAGGGGAGCTCCCATCGTAGAGGTTGGGTGATAGTAGGGGAAGTGAGTTGCTTCTTCAACTCATCAAATGCTAACCAGCAAGCATCATCAAAAGCAAAATTAGTCTCTTTTTGAAGGATCTTGGATAGAGGTAGAGGGATCTTACTAAAATCCTTGATGAATCTCCTATAGAATCCTACATGGCCAAGAAAAGAACAAACTTCCCACACAGAAGTGGGGTAAGGCAAAGAGGAGATAACATCAACTTTAGCTTTATTTACTTCTATGCCACGAGATAACACTATGTGGCCTAGAACTATCCCTTGCTCTACCATGAAATGGCATTTCTCATAATTTAAAACCAAATTCTTTTCTATGCATCTCTCAAGTACTCTCTCCAAATTTTTAAAGTATGCATCAAATGAGTCTCCATAAACAGAAAAATCATCCATGAACACTTCCATGCAATCTTCTAACAAATCAAAAAATATACTTATTGTGCATCTTATGCATTGCAGAGACCAAAAGGCATTCATCTATATCCAAAAGTGCCGAAGGGATAGTGAAGGTGGTCTTCTTCTGATGTTTGGGTACAATGTGAATTTGAAAATATCCAGAAAAACCATCAAGAAAACAGTAGTGAGACTTTCAAGCAAGTCTCTCAAGCATTTGATCAATAAAAGGAAGAGCAAAATGATCTTTTCTAGTAGCTTGATTCAACTTCCTATAATTAATGCAAACACGCCAACTTTTTTGAACTCTAGTGGGTACTAACTCATTGTTTTCATTTGCTACAACAATTACCCCATTTTCTTTGGAACCACTTGTACCAGACTCACCCACTTACTATCAGAGATAGGATAAATAATGCCAGCTTGAAGAAGCTTACTTACCTCCTTCTTGACCTCATCAAGAATCATGGGGTTGAGCCTTCTTTGGGGTTGCCTCACTGGTTTCATCTCTTCTTCAAGAAGAACACGATGCATGCACATCGAAGGACTATTCCCAAGAATGTCTGCTAGAGTCCACCCAATCTCCTTCTTGTTCTTTTTCAGCAAACTTATCAATTTCTCTTCTTGATTAGGCTTTAGATTTTTGGCTACAATTACTAGAAGCTGGTTTCCTACTTCCAAGAAAGCATACTTGAGGTTTTCTAGTAGAGCCTTCAACTCCAATACAGGTGGTTAGATGGAGGATGGAATCAGTTTTTGTGGAATCACATCCAAGGAGGCACCTACAAATTCAAATTGCTTAAAGACAGAATCCTTGGCTAAAGAGGAAGAAGGGTTAGCATCACAAGAAGAAAGAGATGAAGAATGTACAACATTACAGTTTAAATCACTTACCTATAACTGCAACTACCTAAAACAAAATTAAAATCTAAGTTAGAGAAACTGATGGAATTAGAATGCAAATCAAAATCAAAATCAGAAGGTGAATTAGAATGCAACTCAGAATTGTCAAGACTTAGAGAATTTTCAATTTCATCACAAGCATGACAAAACTCAGAACCAGCAGCACAATTGCACTAAAAAACATGAACTAAATCAGAAAACTCAAGAAAATCGTACATTAAATTAGCTTGGAAATCATCACATGCCTTATCAATTAAATAGTCCAGAAAATTAACCACATGCACATTAGAATGATTTTTCATAGGATGTTTCTTGGCATCTAAAATATTAAAAGTAATCTTGTTGCCAGCAAACTCTGTGGACAAAGTCCCTTCATGTACATTGATAAGGGTCTTTGTAGTTTTTAGAAAAGGCCCACCAAGTATCAATGGTGCATAACCAGGAGTGTTATCATTTTCCATATCTAGCATATAAAAATTAGCAGGAAAGATTAAATCTTTAACTCTTGCCAAGACATCTTCCAAAACTCCTGCTGTGTGTGTTGTGCTTTTATTGGCAAGTTGGACAATCACTCCAGTTGGTGAAAGGACACCAATCTTGAGGCTTGAATGCACTGATTTGGGCATGACATTGATTGAGGCTCCTATATCCAGCATAGCATTAGAGAACTCCATGTTGCCTATTGTGCATAATATTGTGAAAGTTCCAGGATCTTTACCCTTGGGTGGCATGGGTGGCTGGATGAGTGCAGAAACATTCCTCCCTAAATTCACTCTCTCATTGCCCCTTAAACGCCTCTTATGTGTGCACAACTCCTTAAGGAACTAGGCATACTTGGGGATTTACTTAATTGCATCCAATAGTGGAATGTTGACCTCTATTTTTCTAAAAGTCTCTATGATCTCTTTATCCATGTCAGATTCAGAAGCTTTCCTTGATTGAGTTTGCCTATTGGGGAAAGGAAGAGGTATTCTTTGAACCACTTCTTCATCCTTTTTATTTTTCTCACTGGTTGAGGATGAAGATATACTTTGTCGCATATCTGACTTTGCTGGTTCAGATTCAGATTCAAAAGATGGACCATCTAGTTACTTTCCACTCTTCAAAATGATGGCACTAATATTACGATTGATCACTGGTTGAGATGGCAAACTCCCTGAACCTTGACTTTTCATCTCATTTACTGTTATGACTAATTGACCAATTTGAGTCTCCAAGTTCTGCATATTTGTTTCTGTTCTTTGCTGGAACTGAATAGAATTGGCAGTCAGTTACTTTATTAGATCCTTAAGGCTAGGCTCAGGTTTCTTAGGTTGTGGAGGAGTTACTTAGATGGGTCCAAGCTAGTTATATCTTAAATGTGGTGGCCGGTAAGGAGGATTGGAAGTATTTCCATACTTGAAAGCAGGATAGTCACACTATCCAAGATTGTAGGTGGAGGAATATAGGTCATATCTCTATTGTTATGGCTACATGGGTTTACTAGGGAATATGCCAGCACATGACTCAGTTCAGGTCTTTTACAAATGAGGGCACTGATCAATATGGTGGGTATTCAGGGAACAAATACCATAAACTGAAGGAGGAGGAAGGGCTGGTTGTTGTGTTCTCTGATTTAATGCTAATTGCCTCACCATTGAAGCTAACTCTTCCAATTTATTTTCTATCTTTTGTTGCTCCATGGGAGGTGTCCTCACTTTATTGATAGTAACTACTGTTGGATCATTTAATCTAGTGCCAAACTATTATGTATTTTAGGCCATCTTGACCAACAATTTCTTTGCTGCAGCAGGGGTCTTGTCCACCAATGCCCCACCAGCAACTGTATCAACTATATATCTGTCCATAGGCAATAATCCCTCATAGAAATACTGGATGAGAAGCTGCTCTAAAATTTAATGGTTTAGACAACTTGAACACAGCTTCTTGACTCTCTCCCAATATTCATGCAAAGATTCACCACCTGCTTGTCTAATCCCACTGATATCTTTCTTGATTGCTGCTATTTTGGAGGCTGGGAAGAATATTTCTAGGAATACTTTCTTTAGTTTATCCCATCTTGTGATTAAGGCAGTTGGCAGGTAGTAAAGCCAATCCTTGGCTACCCCATCCAAAGAGAAAAGGAAGGCTATCAATTTGATCTGTTTTTCTCCAACTCCATGTGGTCTCATGGTAGAGCAGACAACATGAAATTCCTTCAAGTGTTTGTGTGGATCTTCTCCTGGAAGACCATGAAACTTAGGCTGCAAGTGGATTAGATCAAATTTTAGTTCAAAATTAGCATCCAACTCAGGATAATTTATGCACAATGGTTGATAATGCACATGATGTGCAATCAACTCTTTAATGGATTGTTCTTGCCTATTTTGAGGCACTTGTGCATTTTGATTATCCATCCTAGTTATCCCAACTGACTCAAAATCAATTGATTCTGACACAATATCAGATTCAGACTCTAACTCTACTTCTACTTCTACACTATTGACAGCAAGATCAACAATTTCAGTAAGAAGTTCAGAAACTATACTAGTCCTAATGTTATTGCTTCTTACTAGCCTATGGAAGGTCCTATCAATTTCAGGATCAAAAGGTGGTAAGTCTACGTAAAGAGACCTTCTCATACACTAGGAAGGGTAAGATTCACAAGAAAACAACAAAAACAACAAAAACACTGAAATCAGAAAAATCGGCACACTAGGATCTAACCAACAAAAACCGTCGAGAAAAATGAAGTATCTCAGAAAAATCTAATTTTTCTTGGAAAAATCTTTCACAAGTTAGAGGGACTAATGCAAAAAATAGTACTTAAAAATTCGATCTACAAAAATGACACTAAAAATCATAATTAATTAAAAAAATCGAAAAAACATTAAAAAATAGAAAAAAGGATCTAAACGATAGAATTTGAAAAAATAGCCACCCCATACTATGCAAAGCAAAGTAGGGGTTTTGACTTGATTGAAATGTCAAAAACTAGTGGTCTACCAAATTTGAGGTCAATCGGAGATAGTTAGGTTTTTCGCCAGTAAGAAAATGACTAGTTTTTGACTAGTTTTCGAGAAAAGGACTCAAACTTGTAGACCACTTCAACAACACTGAAATAACTGAATATCAAACAAAGAAACACATAAACAACTAATCAGACAACTTAGAAGTGAATTGGCTCCCCGACAATGGCACCAAAATTTTGGTTCACGCCACTGCGATGCCAAATTGCCCAGAATTGAAATCATGGCAATTTTGCAGCATAATGGTCCCCATGTCGTTTTCACTCTTGGAGCCTCACTTCTAACTACTAATTAATTGTTCTAAACAAATAAACACTAATTAAAAGCTAATTAACACATGGGGGTTTTGGTTATGATAGAATCAGAAAAATGAATTAGAAACACTAACAGTAACAATAACCAAGACAACAGACAATAAAGTTGAACAACAATAGATGAATGCAATCAACCTTGATCTTTTCTGGAGATGTAATCTTCCTAGTTCTATTCTGATGCTAGGTTTTATTTCGTTTATCATTTAATTTTTAACTAAAAAGCCTAGAAAATCTTCTAGTCTAGATTACACTAAAACATAATCAAAGAAAATCTTCTCTGACTACATATTATTGTAACCACAGTAAAGATAATCAAATCATGTAAGAAGACCTTTGTTACATGTCATTTTCATCTCTTTCTACCATTCTAACCAGTCATGATAGATAAATCCTCATATGAAGCAATAAAAACTAGTTGTCAAGTTCATGAAACTTTAATTAGAAACATTCATAAACATAACAGAATAGAGGCTTAAAGAATGAGATGAATACAGGAATAAAGTGAATAAAACTTATCTTATAAAGCTTAGGAACTCAGATTACATCTCTAATCTGGACCAAGACTGATTACAAGGGATTTTAGCCCTCTATGAGAGCAAAAACCAGAAAATAAAAGGGAGAAAAGAGAGGGAGAAGTGGTCTACAAATTTCACTCAGTTCAGAAAAACTCAAATACAACTAAAGTCTGAAAAACTAACTAAACTAATGGCCTCCCAAAAAGCTGATGGAAAAAATGACTTTGCTGCCTTTCTCCTCTGATTTCTGATATGGGAGGACATCCTATTGTAGTGGAGTAGTTGCTTTTTCAGAAAGTGGTATGGTGGCTGCTTCTTTCATCAAGGTTAGAGGAATAAGATGCTGAAAGTTAGTCTGAAATGCTGCAACCCTGGGTCCCACACGTCCATGCCATCAGGAAAGTAGAAGAGGCTGCCAAGTCATCCTAGAAGGTGCCACATCAGTGTCCAGCTCATCAAGAATGCCATGTCAGCGCCACATCATCAAGAAATCTCCAAAATTAATTCTGAAAATTACACAAGAAGGATTAAATTGAGTCTTTAATAATTTAAGTCCTAAAAGATGAAATAGTTCATTTTCCATCTAAAATTAACTTAGACCCAATGAAACATAAAGTGTAATAAAATTGGAGAAATTCTAAAGATGAAAATGTAAAGAGACCAAGATAGGGGTTAATATGTATATAAAAATGCTAGATATCAATGTTTCCTGTGGCGGATGGGTCAGGAATGTGTAAGAACCTACCCTTAGTAGCGGAACAATAACTGGAAACGGCTACTAATATCCCATAGGCTAAGGAGCAAAAGGAGGAATCTGCCCGAGGAGGGGCTTGCATCTGATTATCTAGTTGGTGGGCAATAGCTTACAAGGAGATGATCAATAGCTAGTGCAAGAGGATGAACAACCACACTGGGACTGAGACACGTCCCAGACTCCTACAGGAGGCAGCAGTGGAGAATTTTCTATATGAGCGAAAGCTTGATGAAGTAATGCTAGGTGGAGGTAGAAGGCCTACAGGTCATTAACTTCTTTTCTTGAAGAAGTGATTCAAATCCAAAGCCTAAGAAGCAAAGTAGCAGCCCAAGTCAAAAATTTGAAGTTCCAAACCCAAAGGATCTACTGTTCATCAAGGGAGGCCCAATCACAAAGGCTAGAGCAAAGAGAATGAAGAAAGTACTATTCAAGACATTTAGGCCACGCCTACTATAGCCTATAATGAATTAGAGTTAATCAAACATACTAGTGTTATTAATCTAATTCTGCATGTTGGGCCATAAAGCATTCAAGGAAAAAAGTACCTAATCGGAGTCAAGTTTCTGGATCAGGATCAGCTCCAGGCACTTAGAGACTCCAGCTCTTTATTAGCCACGGTTTTCTTTATTTAGCCACAGTTAAAACTGCGGCTAAATGTAAATTTTAACCACAGTTTGATTTAGTCACAGTTAAAACCGTGGCTAACAAAGAGCTAGAGTCTCCAAATGCCTAGAGCTAATTCGCTTCCCAAGTTTCCAAATCAGATTTAGGAAAATTTAGGGAGGAGTATTTAATTGTTTAATTTAGGAAAGTTTTCAAATCATATTGCTTATCTTACTTTAGGAAACTTTTTTTGATTGATTTTAGTCCTATCTCCTATAATTATATTGCCTAGATCAATCAAGTTGCTTATTAGGAAAGTTTTTATTTTGTTTATTTTCTGATCTATATTGATTCCTTATGCATATGGGAATTAGGGTTTTATTTTTTTGCTTATAAATACTATGTATGGTGTAAGGTGAAGGAGGCATATAAATTTTGAATTTTTATTTGTGAGCAATTCACTTCTTGGTTCTTCTAAGAACTTGTGAACATATCAATACTTGTCTTGTGGCGTTCAATTGAGACTTATCACTCACTTTCTTCTCCTTTTCTTGAGTGTAGCATCCAACTCCCTTTCTTATACCAAGGTTCGTACTTCTAGTAAAGTATTGGGTTGAAGTCTTTTTGCATCTAAATTCAGACTTTTCGGGTTATTTATTCTTTTCCGCAATTTGGGTCTTGTTGCATTGCATCAAGGTATATATCATTTGGTATCAGAGAAAACCCTTTTTTCCCTTCCTTTCCCAATTTTTTTTCAAAAATTTTAGCCTTACAAGTTTTAATTTTGCTTCTTTATTTGATTTATTTTTGTCCATTCTATAGTTGATCAAAAAAAAAGAAAAAAAAAAAGAGAAAAGAGCAAAAGTTTCTTATCAACAAAAGAAAACAAAGAATTCATAGCTGCCAAAATTGCAAGTTGACTGCGATTATCTTCGTTGCCTGTTTGTTTGCAATATTCAAGATTATTAAGATTGAATTGATTCAATTATTATCTTTGTTATTCTATTGTTTTTTGCATTCATCTTATCCTTTTGTTTCTAAAACACTTGTTAGTCCTATTTGATCTTTCTTTTGACAAAAAAAAAACCTTCTTTCAAGAATGTTGCATTCAATTTTTTTTGTGAAGATTGTGTGTGATTGGTGTTAATTGCACTCTGGCTATTTTGTTTGAGAAACCATAGTTCTACCAAGAACTAAAGAAAAGAATTTAGAGTGGTAAAAGTCAAGAGGGTGTAAGTGCAAAAGAGGGTAAAAGCCGAAATTGTGTGACACACGAGAGTTTGACATTACTCCAGTTCAAACATGTGAGAGAGCATGTAAGGTTTTATTCTTACCTTTGTTTTACAGATTGGAAACACGTCTCAGAGTAGAGACTAAGGCATGATGGATGGACAAACCAAGAAGGGAGGACATAAAACTTTACATGAGGGTCATTCAAGGGAACTTAGATAGACTTAATCAAAGGTTTGATAGCATAGATGAAAGGCTAGAGTGAGTAGAGTACAATTCCCAAAAAGGGCAGCCTAGGCAATTCAATAAACACCATGGAAGGCCGAGTTGTACACATGACATGGACAATGAAGAATACTTCAAAGATGAGTACAACGAGAATAAACACCTAAGGGTAGATTTGAGCAAGCTGATCGAGGAGCAAGAACAGATGGTAATTTGGGAAACATCAAGATGACAATCCCAACTTTCCAAGGAAAGAACGATCCCAAAGCTTACCATGAGTAGGAAAAGAAGGTAGAGCTTGTGTTTAACTACCATAACTACTCTTAGGAGAAGAAGGTAAAACTTGCTACCATTGAATTTACTGACTATACTATTATTTGGTGGGATCGACTTATCATGAGTAGGAGGAAGAATTGTGAAACTTGGGAGGAGATGAAGGCCATCATGAGGAAATGATTTATTCCTTAACATTATTATAGAGAATTGCATAATAAATTACAAATTCTCACGAAAGGCTCTAAGAGTATAGAGGAATACCATACAGAGATGGAGATCGTGATGATTAAAGCAAACATGGAAAGAAGATCGCAAAGCAACAATGGCAAGGTTTTTGCATGATCTGAATCGTGATATAGCTAATGTGGTGGAGCTTCAACATTATGTGGAAATTGAAGACATGGTGCACATGGTGGTTCGAGCCACTATGACCACTGAATTGAACAGAATTGAATTCGTGGCAACTTGCAGTATAATGGTTGTCTCAGGTTATATTCTATCAAGGAGCCTTGCTTCTACATTTCCTAATTAATTTTTCTAACACTAATTAACCTAATTATAGCCTACTGATTACCACAGGGGGTGATTGCATAATTAAAGATTGAAACAGAAACAGAACAATAACATAATAGTAAAACAGAGCACAAACTAAGAGAATCAGAAACAAAATTACACAGACATATAACCATCACAATTCCCTAGAGTTATATCAATCATAACCCTCATCTAATACTCGGTATTAATTCCTAAAATTTCCAGAAAATCCTCTAGAATTAGATTCCACTAGCCTTGACCCAAACCTAATGAAATCTGATATAGCCCTAACCAAATATTGTTATACACATACAGAAATAACATTCATACATTCATAACTAGATTATTCCTCAGATAAAAAGATTAACACAGTAATCATAACCATATACCATTCTAATCAGAAATGAACATGGGTATAAAAATAGAGAGGCAAATAAAGTAACAGAAAATGGAACAAGAATATTAAGAACTTATCTAATTAATGCCCAAAGAGGGTTCAAGCACAACTCCAGCTTATGTGTGACTGATTACATGAGAAGTTAGCCTTCCATGGAGGCCAAAATACACCAAAAAGAAGAGAAAATGAGGGGGTAGACCTACGAAATACTACAGAAAATGAAGAAGAAGCATCTCTTCAACAGATGCAAATAGTGGTCTAAAGTTTTCTTAAGCAAGGAGAGAAGGGAGGACGAAATTCAGCTAGTCAACCCTATGCGTTGTCCCTTTCCTTATGATTTCTATCGCTGCCTTGCTATTTTGCTAATGCTACTTTTCTGTTGCTATCTGTTATTCTATAGAACCTTTTCTGTTGGTCTGCTTTGCTGCTGAAAAGTGCAGAAGCAATGGGCCCCAATCCAGTCAACACCAAGTCAGCCATAGAATGCCATGTTAGTGTCCAGGTAGTGCCAAGTCAGCAATCTAACTCTCCAATATTTAAATCTGAAAAATACATAATTGAATTAATTGGGATAAAATTATGAAATTGAAGCATATTAATTCTATAATTAATTTATACCCAATAAATCCAAAACATAATAAAATTGGAGCGTTTACAATGTTGGGAAATGTAAATGGCTAAGATATTGACTAAATTGAATATAAAATGCCCGATATCACATGGTCAGGAAAGCTAAAAAACAATTGAAGATTATAATACAGTTCAACTTCCTCATGGAAGTTGAATTGGAACAAGGATGACAAGGCTACTTCTCAGCCTAAATTTGACTGTTTGGGAATGGGACACATTGTGTCTCAATGTCCAACCAAGAGAACAATGATTTTGAATTATAATGGTGAGATTGAATCCAATAGTGAAGATGATGAAGAGATGCAACCATTAGAAGATGCAAGTGATCATGAATATGCTGAGAATGGCAACATATTGGTAGCAAGGTGTGCATTGAGTTTACATTTGGTACGCAAAGTCTACCTTTAAACCATAAAATACCTCCATCATCAACAGAAAAGTCTGGTGCTAAACCAACACTTACCTTATCCCTAATTTTCATTATGACAAGATCACTAATGATATCAGTCTTTATCTTTTCTACCAAAGAAGACTTAGATAAAAAAATGAGCCAAAAATGCACCAGATTTGGTAATCTCAAAGAGTACCCCGTCAGCCACTAATTCATACAACTCATGAACTAAAGATCTCTTCATCATAGTGATATGACCTAGACTTCCCATAGACTTTCGACTAAGAGCATCAGCTACTATATTGGCCTTTCCAGGATGATAAAGAATAGAACAGTAGTAATCTTTTAAGAGTTTCATCCAATGACGCTGCCTTAAATTGAGCTCTTTTTGTTTGAAAATGTATTTGAGACTCTTGTGATCAGTAAAAATTTCACAAGTCTCACCATATAGGTAATGTTGCCACGTCTTCAAAGCATAAACGACAACTGCCAATTCCAAGTCATGGGTGGGATAATTGTGCTCATGATTTTTAAGTTGATGAGAACCATAAGCTATAACCTTACCACGTTGCATAAGCACACATCCTAATCCCATTCTAGATGCATCACAAAACACGGTAAATCCTCCTTATCCCAATGGCAAAACTAGAACAGGTGTTGTAGTTAAACGTTCCTTAAGTGCAATAAAACCTTGTTCACAAGCATCATCCCCAACATACTTAACATTTTTTCGAGTTAGCTTGTGCAATGGGAGAGATAATTTAGAAAAATCTAGAACAAAGCGTTGGTAATACCTCGCCAAACGGGGAAAACTTTGGAGTTTAGATATCGTCGTTGGCCTTGGCCATTATTTAACAGCTTTAATCTTTACTAGGGTCAACGTGAATACCTTCCCGTGATATTACATGGCCCAAGAAAGCCACTTGATTTGTCCAAAATTCACATTTGGAAAATTTAGCATAAAGCTAATGAGCTTTCAAAGTTTGCAACACAATTTCCAAATGTTTTGCATGATCGTGAGGGTTCTTGGAATAAACCAAAATTTCATCAATAAAGACAATAACAAATCTGTCAAGAAAAGGTCTAAAGACTCTATTCATGAGGTCCATGGAAGCTATTGGTGTGTTAGTCAATGCAAACGACATTACTAAAAATTTGTAATGCCCATAACGTGTTCAGAAGGCAGTTTTAGGAATATCGTCCTCCTTGATATCTAATTGATGATATCCAGACCTCAAATCAATTTTAGAAAAACACTGAGTTCCTTGTAGCTGATCAAACAAGTCATCAATTCTAGGTAAAGGATATTTATTCTTTATAGTGACTTTGTTCAACTGCCTATAATTAATAGATAACCTTAAAGAACCATCCTTCTTCTTTACAAAAAGGACAGGGGTACCCCACGGTGAAAAACTAGGACGAATGAATCCCTTTATCTAACAAATCTTCCAACTGTTCTTTTAGTTCCTTCAATTCAGTGCGTGCCATCTTATAAGGAGGAATTGAAATTGGTCGAGTACTTGGGACCAAGTCAATAGCAAACTCAATCTCCCTTATAGGTGATAAACCTAGTAATTCATCAAGGAAAACATCTGAGAAATCACGAACCACCGGTACCTGATTCGGGACTTTATCCTCTTTTTTTTACATCCTTGATAAAAGCTAAAAAACTCTTACAGCCTTTCCTCAACATTCGCCTAGCGCACATCCAAGACATAATGTTAAAAGGCACATCTGATCTATCCCCTTGGAATATTAACTCTTGTTGTCCCGAATTTTTAACAGATATAGTTTTACCATGACAATCCACTG
Source organism: Biancaea sappan (assembly GCA_037074585.1). NCBI lineage: Eukaryota > Viridiplantae > Streptophyta > Magnoliopsida > Fabales > Fabaceae > Biancaea > Biancaea sappan. Next base: position 39,089,841 of record CM073499.1, read on the forward strand.
TAGCATGATATGCAGCAAGCCAATCTATTCCCAAAATTATGTCAAACTCAGTCATATTAAGGAGCATGAGATTTGCCTCTGTCTCAAACCCCTTCACTAGAACTTTGCAAGAATTATAACATGAATTCACTACCAAAGTATCCCTGGTCGATGACCGACCAAAAAGGATTCCTTAAGCCTAGCAGGTCCTAGAGAAAATTTCTTTGCAAGTAAAGGCGACACATAAGAGTGCATAGATCCAGGGTCAAATAACACATGAACCAAAAATAAACACACTGGTAAAATACCTGTTACCACGATATTGGACGCTTGGGCATCTTGTCCAGTCAAAGATTAAACTCGTGTAGTCCATCTACCTGCAATAGGTTGCCCTCGACCTCTCTAGGCTCTGCCAGCCCCTCGCCTAAGGTTTCTGCCTCCTACCAGATGAATCAGCGATCGTGGCATAAGAGGAGCAGTGGGTTGAACACATGCAGGATAGACTGGTCCATGAGCAACTTCATAAAATAATTGAGGACACTCCCTTCGAAAGTGACTTGGCTGACCACAATGGAAGCATCTACTATTGGCGTCTTTTTCGAAATATATTCCTGTATGGAATCTCCCACACAAAGGACGGAGAGGTTTACCTCGTCCTCCCTGAACACTCCTATGACCAGTAACTGAATAGCCTCTACTATACTCGGTACGGGGTCTCACCACACTACCTGCAAATGTAGCCAGTCCTGAAGATATTATAGGTGTGACTGGAGTAGGAAAAGGCAATCTCTGAGTCCCCAAACTTCCCCCGTGCTCAAGGAACTTACCATCATTCTTTCATTTCTTACCTTTAAAATGATCTTGCCGGCCCTTGGCCCTTCCTCCATTCTCCTGGCAACCTCCACAGCATCTTTATAACAGGTAAAATATTCTATCATAGGTCCTACCCGGTCGTACAAAGGCTCCCAAAGTCCTTCAACAAATCTTGTAATCATGTCATCTTGAGTAAGTACCATATTTGGAGCATATTTAGCTAGTGAATATACTGGGCATCGTATTCATCAACAGACATGGTATCTTGTTTCAACTCCTCAAACTCTTTTGCCCTGACCACTTTCAAAGTCTTGGGAAGAAACTGGTCCATAAAAGCCTTATGAAACTCAGCCCAATGCAAAGATGGTGCATCCTGTGGTCGCCCTTTTCTCAAAGTTCCCCACTATCTTTTTGCTCGTCTTCTTAGTTGAAAAGCAATCATTTCTACCCTTCTTATACCTAAACATCCCAATGCATCACAGATTGCCTCACAATCATCAAGAAAACACTGGAGATCATCATCAAGATCTTCCCCAAAGAACACTGGTGGTCCCATCTTTAGAAATTCAGTCATCTTAATATCTTTTACCGTACCTTCTCTGGTTGGAGGAAAAAATGGTACAGGAGCTACTGGTGGTACAGCTCTAGAAGATGGAACTATAGGTGGAACCAAATATGCAAACCTTGCCTCCCACTTTGCATCCATGTGATCCATGTGAGTTGTAAACATATCTACAATTCCCTCAATTACTGAAGCATTAACTGCAGGAACCGAACCATCTGCCTGAGCTGGATTCTAATTAGAACCTCCAATTTCTTCAACAAATTCAGTCTTGGTATGCCCAGAAGAATCATACTGTGGGTTAACTATGGTGTTACCTTGTACCGATTCGACAACATGGCGACCATGTTCATTATGAGCACATTCATTTCCAGAATTCTCATCCGCAATCAGAAATTATAATAATCTACACACAAGCAATAAACACTTCAATGTTAACAAAATATCTAAACTTACTCTACCCAGGAGTGGCTTAGTAAAAAGGGACACTCAACTCTAAATAGTGACTTTTATGGAACCTAAACCCATAGTCATCATCATACCGTGGCTCATGACAATGAGGAAGGGCCCACAAAGAACACTTAGCTCTACAATCCTTGGGAGACCTACAAAACTCTCCCTCTGATACCATTTTGTAACGCCCCAAAAGTAAACCCATGGAATAAGCGTGAATATCACAAATCATATCAAACAATCCTAGTTATCCATAACTAGCAGCACATAAGCCAGTTATTTTTATATAAGTAGAATAATATAGATACACATATGTATAGAAAATCCTACAATATCAGAATATAACAACTTTAGTAAAACAATAAATTACAGCCGAATTTATAATGTACAATTCCTGACTCAAGTCTAGGTGGCCTAACCGACTACGGAGCGACATCCTAAACTTAGCAAAATTTGGTTCCAAGAACCCACCAGCACTAAGAGAAGTATATCTCCAAAAAGCTGCTAACACTCCAGCGGATACCCCTTTTCCCCATCCTTCCGCTTCTGAAAAGAACAACCACAGAGGGTGTGAGTTCATTAAAACTCAGTGAGCAATATACTGTGCAAAAAAATAGTTATAGTGCATAGGTACAATTACCGTAACTCACCACCACCAATGAAAGCTATCAAATACAAAGAAACATTAAATAATAGTGATAGATTACAATTATGCAATCAACAATATGAATGCTTGCCATATTTTACCTCGCTACCCATTGAAGACCAACCCTCAATGAGTGTATTCCAAAGGCACACCTTTGAATATCCACATCCTGCAGAAGACCAACCCTCTGCTCCCCACGTCTATGCATTTTGTGTCATGAGTGAATGCAATTATTCCAAGACACAACACAATACAACGCAATATTAATAAATACACTACTTATTGTAAAGTAAACATTCCATACCGTTCTGTTCTATTTAATATGACCAAATAAAAATAAGACTAATTTATCTTTCATAAATGAGGGAGGAGGGATTTACACTGTACTTGAAATAAAATGAATTTGGCAAGGTCCACCACTCACTTTTGCCTCACAAGTTTCACCGTTCACAAAGCCTCAAAATAGAGTTGATTAATCCTACCAATGCACCTAAAAGAAATGCCAAAACATAGACCTCAAGAATCTATTGAAAACCCATAACGAAACACTCAAAAATCCCTTTTCGGCTCCAAGGGCGCCTAGGCACCAGCACCTAAACTCTCTGCCAGAGTTTATGGACTTGGCACCTGGGTGCCACACATGGTGCCTAGGGTGCCATGCCATAAACTCTCTGCCCAAAAATAATGCACGTGGCGCCTGGGCGCCAGAACCCAAAACTTCTGTTCCTTGCAATTCATCACGAATTTTGGGAAGAAAACTCCCAAAAATCTAGATTTTCACCCCTTTCTCTTCTTCCTTTGAGTTCCTAAGTCCAAATAAGGTTCATGGAACAATTTAGAACATTTAAAATGTTAAACAAATGAATTTCACGAATTTCCTTGAATTCTCTTGAAATTTCTCGAGAATATGTTCTTGAGTTTTAATCCGTGACACTTATTTGTTTTACCTCCATGAACTAGATTAAAACATAATGAACTAAACATACTTAAGAAAGGAGACAAAGAGGTAAATTTTTCATGAAGAACTTCCAAAACTCATATTAACCTAGGGCAAAGGAAAATTCAAGTATCTAAGAGAGATTAACAAAATGTAATCTTACCTATAGTCCTAGAATAGTCCCAAGATGAAGAAAACAACCAGAAATCAAAGATTGATCGGCGAAAAAATAAAGTTAAGTAAAGAGAGAGAAGAGAAAATGGAAGGGTTCAATTTGGCAAATTACTCTAAGTGTGAAAATGAAAAAGAAAAAGTGAAATGAGGTCATATATAGGTGGTGGGTCATGGGTTGACCCACAGACCCCACACCCAATCCACTTCTACAGAATCATAATTAAACCACATAAATTCCAGTAAATTCCTTGTTCGTAATTTCCCGTATATAACGTAAAATTACTACAACACTACACATCACCCAATCCAATCACATAATATTGAATCTATAAATAAATTACCAAAAGTATTCCCCCAATTTATGGAAATTAAATGATTGGAAATAGAAAAATAAAGGCAACGCTACAAAACACTGTAATAAAAATAATGCCAATTTCACAAAAGCAAATAATTACCATAATACCGTCAATTATTATAAAAATAAAATTGGCAGATATTACAACATTCTTTTAGGTCGTCCATGGCAATTTGATAAGAGAATCATTCATGATGGGTTTTCTAACAAATATTCTTTTGTAATGAATAACAAATATGTTACACTTGTACTGATGACACCTCGAGAGGTGTATAAAGATCAAATGCACATGAAAAAGGAGAGCAATGCAAAACAACTGAGTGATAGTGCACAAAAAGGAAAAAATAAAGAGGGTATGCACATGAGATAAAAGGAAAAAAGTGAAGGAGTGCAAAGTGAAAAAAAAAAAGAGAGGAGAGATAACTTCTATGCAAAAGAAAATGACGCGAAGAGAGCATTCCTTTCTAACTGGCCTATGTTTGTACTTATGTACAAAGAGGCTTATTTCAATGCTAATGAACTTACCTTTCTTTGCCTAGTGTTTTTGTGTCTTTGTTACAGGAGTTTGATGAGCTATATCCTGAGGAGATTCCACATGGTCTACCACCAATGAGGGGAATTAAACATCAAATTGACTTCATTCCAGGATCTTCAATTCCTAATCGGCCTACTTATAGATGTAATCCAGAAGAGACTAAGGAACTTTAAAGGTAAGTTGAAGAATTAAAGTCCAAAGGATTTATTAGAGAGAGTACGAGCCCATGTGCAGTACCTGTTCTACTTGTACCTAAGAAGGATAGATCATGGAGAATGTGCATTGATTGTCACACCATCAATAAAATCATTGTAAAGTATAGACATCCTATTCCTAGGTTAAATGATATGCTTGATGAATTGTATGGTGCTTGTGTGTTTTCTAAAATTGACTTGAAAAGTGGTTATCATCAAATTCTCATGAAAGAGGGTGATGAGTGGAAAACTACATTTAAAACAAAACATGGATTGTATGAGTAGTTAGTTATGCCATTTGGATTAATAATGCTCCTAGCACTTTTATAAGGCTTATGAATCATGTTTTGCATGCCTTTATACGTAAGCTTGTAGTTGTCTATTTTGATGATATACTTGTTTATAGTCATAATTGGGATAAACATCTAGAGCATGTGCGCATGGTGTTAGAAGTTTTGCGCACTAAATCTTTGTATGTCAACTTGAAAAAATGTTCTTTTTGCACTGATAAACTTACTTTTTTAGGTTTTGTTGTGAGGGCTAATGGAATTGAGGTTGATGAAGAAAAGATCAAGGCCATTAAGGAGTGGTCAACACCTACTTGTGTTGGGGATGTGAGGAGTTTTCATGGCTTAGCTAGTTTCTACGAGAGATTTGTAAAGAATTTAGTAGCTTAGCCATACTTTTAACTGACTTAATTAAGAAAACTGTAGGCTTTAAGTGGGGTGTTGAAGACAAGGCTTTTAATGTGCTTAAAGAAAAGTTAATTTAAACACATATACTTGTTTTACCTAACTATGAAAAAACTTTCAAAGTTGAGTATAACGCTTCAAGTATTGGCATTTGAGCTGTATTGATGCAGGAAGGTCGCCTAATTGCTTATTTTAGCAAGATATTGAATGGCATATGACAAGAAGATGTATGCATTGGTTCATGCATTAGAGACTTGGCAACACTATCTTTGGCCTAAGGAATTTGTGATCCACACCGATCATGAATCTTCAAAGCATTTGAAAGGACTAAACAAATTGACTAAGCAACATGCAAGGTGGAGCAAGTTCATTGAGTCTTTCCCTTATGCCATCAAATACAAGCAAGGTAAAGATAATGTTGTTGCGAATGCATTATCTCGAAGGTAAGCACTTCTTTCTACTTTACATGCAAAGCTATTAGGATTTGAGCATATTAAGGATTTGTATGCAAATGATTCTGATTTTTGCCATGTGTTTAATGCTTATGAGGAGGTTGCTATTGGTAAGTTTTTTAGGCATGATGGATACTTGTTTAAGGAAAAATGTTTATGTGCGCCTATGTGTTCTTTGCGTTAGCTACTTGTAAGAAAAGCTCATGGAGGCAGATTAATGGGGCATTTTGGCATTGGTAAGACTTTGGATGTTTTACATGAACGCTTCTTTTGGCCTCATATGAGACGTAATGTTATATGTATGTTTGATAGATGTGTTACATGCAAACAATCCAAATCTTAAGTAAAGCCTCATGGATTGTACACGCCATTACCTAATCCTAATGCACCTGGGATTGATATTTCCATAGACTTTGTGCTTGGATTACCTAGGTCAGGAGTAGTAAGGATTCCATATATGTGGTTGTTGATAGGTTTTCAAAGATGGCTATGTTATTCCATATCATAAAACCAATGATGCATCGCATATTGCTGATTTGTTTTTCAAGGAAATTGTCTGTTTACATGGCACATGCCTCGTACTATTGTTAGTGATAGAGATGCTAAGTTCTTAAGTTACTTTTAGAAGACCTTATGGTGTAAATTAGAGACTAAACTTTTGTTTTCTACTACTTGTCATCCACAAACCGATGGTCAAATGAAGGTGGTAAATAGAATTTTGTTTACCTTATTGCGTGCTATCATCAAGAAAAACTTGAAAACATGGGAAAAATGTTTGCCACATGTTGAGTTTGCTTATAATAGAAGTGTGCATTCTACTACTAAGTATTTACCTTTTGATATTGTTTTATGGATCTATCTCCTTTGCCTATACATGAGCATATTAACTTAGATGGTGTAAAGAAGGCTGAATATGTAAAGCAATTGCATGACAAGTTGTGGTTGAACATTGAGAAAAAGATAGAGCAATATGTTACGTAAGCTAACAAAGGGCGAAAAAAAATGATTTTTTAGCATGGTGATTGGGTTTGGGTTCATATGCACAAGGAGAGGTTTCCAGCTCAAAGGCTGTCTAAGTTACTCTCAAGGGGAGATGGTTCTTTTCAAGTAATTGAAAGAATCAATGATAACGCCTACAAACTTGACCTACCCAGTGAGCAATGTACGTGTTACTTTTAGTATTGTTGACTCAACTCTTTTTTATGCAGATTCTGATTTGAGGACAAATCCTTTTGAGAAGAGGGGGAATGATGCAAATCCAAAGCCTAAGGAGCAAAGTAGTAGCCCAAGTCAAGAAGTTCAAGTTCCAAACCCAAATGATCTATTGTTCATCAAGGGAGGCCCAATCAAGGCTAGAGCCAAGAGAATGAAGGAGGCACTAAATGGACTTATTTTAGACATTTGGGCCATGCCTACAACAACCCATAGGGAATTAGAGTTAATCAAACATACTAGCGTTATTAGCCTAATTCAACATGTTAGGTCATGATTCCATCTTATTTGGGCCAAAAATGAATTAAGGAAGCAAGGAGGCGCTTGGTCAAAGAAGCATTAAAATATGCGCTTAATTGGAGTCAACAATAAGATCAAGATTGATTTTTAGTAATTAAGTGGGGCACCTAATTGATTTAGTCAATTAGGAGCATTTAATTTCTTGATTTAGTCACATTTTCAAATCAGATTGCCTATCTTGTTATTACATTTATTTAGTGATTTAGTTATATCTCCCATAATCAAATTGTCTAAATCAATCAAGTTGCTTGTTAGGAAAACTTTTCAATTAGTTTATAGTTTGCTTATTTTTTTTTTTAGATTGATTCCTTATGTATATGGGAATTAGGGTTTTATTTTACCTATAAATACTATGTATGGCGCATGGTGAAAGACACATATGAATTCTGAATTTTATTTGTGAGCAATTCAATTTTTGGTTCTTCTGAGAACTTATGAACTTATCAAGACTTGTCTTGTGGCATTCAGTTGAGACTTATCTCCCACTTTCTTCCCTTTTCTTGAGTGTGGCATCCAACTTCCTTTCTTATACCAAGGTTTGTACTTCTAGTAAAGTATTGGGTTGAGTTCTTTTGAATCTGAATTTAGACTTTTTGGGTTGTTTATTCTTTTCCGCAATTTGGGTCTTGTTGCATTGCATCAAGGTTCATATCATGTATTATTATTTAGTTATCCAAATTTTTATTTGGACTATTGTTTAAACTATTGCTAGAAGGTTTATCCAAAAATATTTATTCTAAATTTATTTTAATTCGATTATGCTTAGATTTATCCAAAGGATTTACTCTAACTATATTTTAATTCAATTATGCTCCTTATTATTTTTAAACTAAGTTCCTTTATTCTTCTATGAAAATCTCTAATCAGTAGGTTCTTTCCTTTTTATTAGGATAAACTCAAACTATTAAACTAGAATGAATATCATACTTCTCCTTTGAATTACACTCCAAATCTCAATGTAACTAGCTAATATACATGTATATGTGCATTCATGGTATTATTTAACCCATTTACGTTGTCCTTTCCTTGCCTTTAGAATAAGGTGACGTCACACACAGGAAACAAATTAAAGAAAAACCATCATTGAATAGCCATGGAAGGTATGTAGAAGGAGATTAACCAAACAAATTTTAATAATAACGAAAACAAAAAACCATGAATTCTATAATAATGTTTAAACACAATTCCAACAATTACTCTGATAATAACATTTACCAAGTATGATTTAATTTACAAAATCCACAATTAATAAAAACACTAAATCAAACAATTTTAATGTCATAAAATATAAGGTCTTTCGATGTTAAATTAAAAAAAAACCCAAAAATTCCCAAAATATTATCTTATTAGTCTTGGTGATCATAAAGCCCTTGACTCAACTTCAAAACTCCTCGAAGGAGGGTTTCGCCTGCAACTAGATCTAAAAGGAGGGAAAAAATGAGGGTGAGTTTTGAGAAAACTCAGTGAATGTACGAAATCACAAATAATAGAAGCAAAACATGTAAAATTCATAATATTAAACACATTGGCTAACACACCTTTCAAATTTCAAGTTCAAGAAAATATACCGGACATCTTTACATATGAGCCGTTTCACAAATCCCGGGTTTTCGTACTCATCACTAGGTTGAGCCACCTAGTGACCATCTTACCCTTTGTGATGCCTCACACTATAACCCCTCGTCATTAGGGTGCCTCACGAGTTTCATCTTACTCAGGCTAATCTCATGCCTCCCTATCATAAGGGAGTGTCGCCTCATCATTACTGAGATTCATAACCGGTATTGCTCATCCACAGATGGGGGTACTACCCGTAATCACAATCAAGCCCCTTTCGGCTTTCCAATCACAATCACAATATTTAACAATAATTAACAACAATTATACAAATAAATTCACAATTTCACATATTCTTGGATTCGAACCTTTTTTTTCAAAAGTTTAATTTTTTTCAAAAAAAAATATTTCACAAGTTAACTATTTAATTTCCCTTACCAGTGAAAATTTGGAATGTCAACCCGATTTAAACATCATGAATCAAAACTCTATGTAACTATGATTTAGGACTCGTTAACTCATTCGAGTTCCTTGTTGAAACCCTAACATGCTATACCAAAGTCCTTTAGTAATGTGCTGGAATTTCCTACCATTTGTTTGAAAATAGAAAAGATTAAAACTAAAACAAAAAATTATCTTATTTTGGTTTTTGACCTTCACGCACTGTTTCAGCCATATCTCCAAAAGAATATGGAATTTTCAAACAAAGTTAATTTCTTCTAAAACTAGATGAAAAGTGCTTTCTGTAGATAGTAGCTCATAAATTTTGGAATTTCCTTAAGTGAGATATGGTCTACTTTTCAAGTTACGAGAAAATCAAATGTAGAAATTGAGTTTTGAATGTTCTTACCTTGCTTTAATCCTTGCTATAGATGTGATCCCTTGAGTTCTTGTTTAGTTATGGAATGTACAGATCCTAAGGGTGTGTTTGGGCTGTAAATTATGGTCTGGGGTTAGGGTTTGCTCAAGAGGAAGAAGAGAAGAAATCTTGCAATTTACCTGTGATTTTTTTTTCTTGTTTCCTCTTTCTTGTTGATCTCTTTTAAGGAATGGAGGAGAAGGATTAGGGTTTTTCTTTCCCTATGGGTGTGTGTGGCCATGTGGTGGTGGGAGAGAGAGAGAGAGAGGTTTAATTTGATTTGAATACTCTTACTATTATCTATTCTTTTTAATTTATTTTGTTTTGAAACCAAATCTTACTATATCTTTTTAAACTTGATTTTTATCCCCTTTTTATTTTATTAGGATCTTGTTAGATTTAGTTTAGTCATTATATTTGCCATATTTTTATTTGCTTAGCTTGCACATCCCATTCTTTGTATTTGACTTAATTCAACCTTATCTTATTTTATATTATTTGAAGTTGATCATCTCTCATTTCCTCAAGTGATAATCCCTTTTTTTTCTTGGGAACCGTACCTTGCAATCACATATACTATATTTTTAATTTAACTCATCCCTATTGTGTTTTATTTAAAAAATATTCCTTAAAGTGTACTCATATTTAAATTCATTTAATTTGAATTGTTATTATTAATTTAAATTATTATTTAAATTATTATTTTTAAATTAGTCTGAATTTTATATTTAATCAATTTTAAATTTGAATTGTGTTTTATCTAACTTAATTTGATATTTGTTATTCATGTTAATATTCCTATTTATTTATTAAAGAGTTCACGCCTAAGATGTAGCAAGAGTGCATTATCTTCCTCTTGTTTATTAATTCCTTAAATAATTGTTTTATTAATATTAATTTAAGATTTAAGCTTCCTTCTTATCTTAATCCTATTTTTCTTATTTATTATTATTTTTATGTTACTATATTCTTTGACTTAATTGAAATTATGCTTCATGCCTAATCTTTTTTCTTTTTGGTTTATTATTTTTATTAGTTTCCTTAAATTATTATCTAAGGGAATTGTTTTACTTATTTTCCCTACATTTAATTTTCATAAATTCTAAATCTCTAATTAACTTTTAAAGCCTCACATTATTTTTATCAAATTAATCCCTACCTATTGGTCCCATTTTGAGTAATTTCGTCCAACCCCCTAGCTAAGTTTTATTTTTTAGTTTAGTCCCTCATTATTTTTTGTTTTAGTCCCTCTAGCTTCAATCACAATTCATTCGTAGGGCATCACATCATACTACAAAATTCATGCAACTAAAATATGTAACTCATGTTTTTCACATAAACACTCAAACGAAAAATTCATAGGCTAACAGAAAAAATTTAACTAGCATAGCAGCTCTAACTACAAGTATCCATCTATTTATGAAAAATTTTCTATACGTCAAAACTCAAATATTTTTTCCAACATTATAATACAAGGGGTTAATACTTTAGCTTGGTGTTATTGATTTCTGTTGTTCATGTTTCGCATTATGAAATTTACTATACATGTATGTACTCGAAGATTGCATTATTGTGTTATCTAGAGTGTTATCTATGTTCACATTATGCAATATAATGGTATGGCCGTAAGTGCCCTAGAGCGGAGTGTGAAACCACCCAAGGGGAGGAAATGGAGAATTAGGCTCACTTCATTTGATGCTTGTCAGTTTGTTTGTAATGTTGAGGAAGTTAGCTACTCACTAAGGTGTTGTATCTCACTCTATTGTTTCCATGTTTCAAAGCTTGTGTTCATTGAGAAACGTTCGTCTGAGGAGTTGCGGAAGTTCGAAGCATCCCAACCCTTCTTGCTTCAAGGGTTAGTGTATTTTGTTGGAGTCTCTATTTTTGTTGTAACGTTCTAGTTTGCTCTGTGGTCTATTAGTGCCCTTAGGAGAGGAGTATTTTGGGAATGGAGGTTCTATGCATGTAATGCATGTGATACATTCTTTTGTATGTGGTTCATTATATTCCTTGCTACTATGGCAGGATTGGAATAGGTAAAAACAAGAGATTGATATAATATATTGTATTTTGTTGAGAATGGAACTACTTACATTCGATCACTTTTCATTCTTGGAGAATTTTCCTTGTTTTGGGAGAATACATTGCATATATATATGAATGTGCTACATGTTCATTTGTGGGATAGGAGTCTAGGAGTTAAGGCTTACGGCATTAGGGAAACCTATGGTTGTGCCAGTCACGTGCCTAGTGGGGGTCGTGACATGCAAAGTTAAGGGAATGTACGAAGGGAGTGAGATTTTAGAGAGAAAATGGAATATAAATTATCAAGAAATTAGAGTACAACAATGAAATGGAAGGGGGAGAGAATTTGAGAAGGAAACATTGACAAATTTGAGAAGGAAACGTAGTGATTACAGAGGCTTAACTCTAACCATCGACAGAGACGCTCATCTCCTCTTATCCATGCATCTCTAACAAATTGAAAGCACATATGAAGATGGCCTTGTGTCAGTCTCTCAGCCAAGTGTTGACCCAAATAGAAAGGGGAGAGTGAATTAAAGGATTGACGGGAAAAGGGGCGGCGGAACGTGGAGGGTCAACATAGAAAAGCGTAAAACAAAAATTGAAAAGATAAAAAGTACAAAGGGAGTTGGAAATCATCTGGTAGTTTTTTTTTTTTGCCACATTTTCCTTAGAGTTAGCTACATCTCATATATATGTGGCAAAATAGTAAAACTATCTGAATTTTTGGGTTTTTTTGTAGTGTATATGATCAGAAGTATCTCAAACTTTGTTTAAGCTACATTTCCCTTTTAGACTATTTTAAAAGCACACTGCCTCTTACAATGCATTTCATCAGGAATATTTTACTTTCAAGATATATTCTCCATAAAAGTTGAACCTGAATTAACATAAGGTAAGATACTATATTATTTTTCTATCAATTAAACTAGTTTCTTGAACATTTACAACTTATTCTTATTCTATGATTGACAAAATAATGGGGATTGGAAAAAAAAATTATATATATATAATAAGTATCTAAAAGAATAAAATTTGTGAACCTCACCATTTCATTTTTGTTTTTAAATAGAATGAATAAAGATATGTAGAAGAATTGTCAATTAGTAGGGTTGTTCACAAGATTCTATCTCCTGAAGGAAAGAGATGTATCTGCAAGCACTACAAAAAAAATAGTGATATAGTGGTGGTTGTCTAATGACGTTTAGAAACAAACACCACTAAAAGTAAATATTGTGGCGTTTATATCACACACCACTATATAGTGGCATTTTAACACCAAACGTTGTGTTTGGTTACTTAGCACCACTAAATCGAGCAATTTAATCTAACTAAATTCACTCTTTAAGTAAATTTTTTTTAATATTTCTTCAACAAAAGTAAGCTATATATCTAGACATATCATGTACATATGAGATTTTAGATGAAAGATGTTGCAATCAATATCATTGAGGCACAAACTTATTTCATCAAATGAGGAAGAATATATATGTTTAACCTACGAGATCAAAGTACCAATACAAATATGAAGCCTTGTAATGCAACATTAAATAACACTAGTTATTTGAATTTTAAAAATATATATTAATAGAAAGAAATATGACAGCACTAGTTGCAATATTAAATAACATCAGAAAGCTTAACGCTTCGAGTGCTGTTAAAATAGATATATGAACTGATTGCAACATCTTTCATCCAAAATCTCATATGCACATGATATGTCTAGATATATAGCCTACTTTTGTTGAAGAAATATTGGAAAAAAATTTAATTAAAGAGTGAATTTAGTTAGGTTAAATTTCACAATTTAGTGGCGTTTTTGTAGTTAAACGCCATTAGGTAGTGGCGTTTTGGTTTCAAAAGCCACTATGTGGTAAAATTTAACTTAATTAAAAATTTTATTATATTAAATTAAATTATTATATGTATAAAATTTAGAAAAAATCATACTTTTGTTATATTTTATATATAAAAATATATTTTTTATATATAATAGAGACAGAAATGTAAATAAATACATTATTTTTTATTTTTAATTAAATTAATTTGAATTACTAAAGATATCAAAATGAAATATTTTTACTATTAAATATAGATTATTTAGATGATATTTCTACCATTAAATTCTTATTTACATTATTTCACAATTGGTGTAAATTTTGTTTTTTTTACTATGATATTTATAGATACCAAAATGAAATATTTTTACTATTAAATATTTATTTAGATTATTTCAAAATTAGTGCACAATATTTTTATACTATTATATATATAGATCTCATAATGAAATATTTTTACTGTTAAATATAAATTATTTAGATGAAATTTTTTATTATTGAATATTTATTTTGATTAAATTTCACAATATAGTGGCGTTTGTATATTAAGTGCCACTAATTATTTTAAAAACCTACTCCATCTTTTGCAATCCTATTCACCGCTACGCTTACCTCCTCTACTCCTCTTTTCCCTTTCTAGTCCTCTCGCTGCCGTTGGTAGCTCCTCTCATATGGGTTCTTCTCGTCGTCCGGTGGTCATCTTGCCAGTTCTTGCTAGCTTTCTCACTGCCGACCTCATGGATTGCAAGTAAGCATCATACCCTCTCTATTTTTGTGTTTCCCTATTTTCCCTTTTCTTCTTCACTAGGTTGGGACCAAAACAAATTGATGCTGCGGGAGGGATTTGCTTTGAAATTTCTTTTTAGTAAAACATGAAGAAATTATATATGTGGGATGGATTTAGAACATAGGATTTTGTAAGTGATAGAAGATGAATTTCATTACTGTACTTGCTTCTGTTTCATTTGTAAAAGTTCAATTATTCACTTATATATATAGAGTAAATTTGTAATTGGGTCAAATTGCAAAGATATAAACCTATTTAAGTGCTATTGAAACATCCCACAGTTCCCTCTCATCATTTTGACCCTGCTTATGTGATGCACAAGCTTTTACATTTCGTTGTCAATTTTTTTTCCTCTCCCCTTCCTTCCTCATTGACCATGTGAAAGGAAGATTAAAAAAGTATGAGAGATAATGTGGCTAGCATAGTCATTTGTCACAGTCAATTGGGAAAATTCAATCTCCCCCTTCAACTATAATCTAATTGCTAATAGAGCTTCCTAATTAATAGAGCTTCTACATCAAACTTCACTTTTAACTAGGAAACATCACTTGGAAAATAATTTTTTAAAAAAATTTCATACTTCTCTATCCAAATCATACTTCACAAGAAAACTTGAAGAATGCACCAAATGGACCTTTTCTACTGCTTGCCCCAGCTTCCTTGTTACCATTGAGGGCATAAAATAATATGGCAACATTAGAGCACTTCGTTTGTATGAAGAATGATAGAACGCATAATTGCATCATTTAAAAAATTAGGTAGGATCAAATTGAAATTAATATAAATTTAGAATTTGATACAATTTTGTTACTTTTGTATATGCTCTGTTCTTTGATATAATGGTAGTTGAAAAGAAAGTAAAAAGAAATCAAACCATTCTTGGAAATTGAGGTGTGATCACAACCTAAACATATGTTGAATAATATTATTAAAAGCTTTCTGGAAAGCTTAAATTTAGAGGCATCAGACTACCCTTCTCAGTTTTGAACAAGGGAAAGAAAAGGTTTCCAAAAGTATTGTGGATTTTCTTTTTCCCTTGAAATTAGTGAAAGAGTTTTTTGTTTACAAAACAACACATTTATAGTAAGGGGATGGATTACAATGTCACCAAAAATAATTAGTTCTTTAGCCCATTCTAAATTATGTTAGTGCAATTTAGTGTGGTTTAAAGTCTAAACTATGGAATATAAAATTTGGCTAATTGTAATGATAATTTTCATGTTATTAAATTCTCTTGAAATTTATGTACAGTATTGTTTTTCCTCAAGTTTCTAGTGACTGTTTTGGAGCTTCTTATTGCACTGACTGGGGATTTGGCTTCATACTGGTTAGAAAAATAATAGTAATTATTATTATTATTAGTCATTTTTCTTAGTTATTTACTTGCTTCTTTTGATCTTTTGTTTAATTTTGGTCTAAATATAAAGCATTAAGCTTGCTATTCTCAATTCTTTTTTTGGCAATAAAAACTTGTAGGCTTATACTTGGCATAACTTTTATAGGTAGTGGCCCCCTTGTTTTGATTGATTACATAACTAAAGGTATCTCATGGGCATTATGAAAGCACGTTGAGCTTGCTATATATAGAAAGACAAGTGGATATTGCTATGTTATGTGATACGAACCTCGCCAACTTGTGACGAAACCCATAACTGAAATTAGTGCCTAGGATCATTCTACTACAGATTTGGATGGAGACTGCAACCCGACACCTATAAAGAGGTGTGAACCTTGGTATGATGAAGACGCCTCAATCAAGGGATGGAAAACTCGATTGATAAGTCAGGAATGAATGCCACAGACAAAGTCTGATAAGTTCAAAAGTTCTTCAAAGAACTAAAGAGAAATTTCCTCACAAAAGTAGTCTGCATTTTTATTGAATGAAAAGGCCTATTTAAAGGCATTACAAAGGAAACTACCAAAAATAGAAAAAGGAAACTAATAGGAAAAAGGAAACTAATTGCTAAAAGGAAACTAATAGCTAAATGGAAACTAATTCAAAATGAAATAATAAAGTCCCCTAAAATAAGATAATCAATCTGATTTGAAAAACTTTCCTAAATCTGATTTGGAAACTTGACTCCATTTAGGTGCTTCTTTCCTTTAATGCTTCATGGCCCAACATGTTGAATTAGGTTAATAATACTAGAATGTTTGATTAACTCTAATTCATATTGGGTTATAGTAGGCATGGCCGAAATGTCTAAAATAAGTCCATTTAGTGCTTCCTTCATTCTCTTGGCTCTAGCCCTTGTGATTGGGCCTCCCTTGATGAACAATGGATCCTTTGGGTTTGGAGCTTGAACTTCTTGACTTAGGCTGCTACTTTGCTCCTTAGCTTTGGATTTGCATCATTGTTATTGTTGTGCTTAATTAATGTGCTATAGAATGAAAATACTATGTGAAATACATGATGTGCAACTAATTATATATATATATTTGCAACGTTAGCAATTGCTTGCTCTATTGACATAATTCATAATTTGCTTGATATATATGAAAAAAATTATATTAGAATTTGTTTTTACTATGACTAAGATCTAATAAAATATGTACAATTAGTTATAAAATGTATAATTAATAAAAAATATTGTTTTGACCGGTTACAAAACAGAATGGATAAGTCTTAGATTGTAAGACCCCAAAATACTCTTGAATATTTAGAGGGACTTAATGGGTTTTTAGATTTTTCATTTGCAAATAATAGTGTTGAAGGTAAAATTATATGTCTATGTCCCAAATACAAATTCAAAAAATGGTAAGTCAAAACACTTAATTGTCAAAGTATTCCTACAAGGTTACACATTTTGGTCTCGACACAGGGAGACACTTATGGTACAACCTTTGTAGAAACTATTTTGAGGGTAGATAAAATTAACTCGGATAATCCTATGCATAACATGGTCCATGATGCATTTGGTGTCTACGCTGAAAATGAAAGGGTCAACATTGGTGAGACTTTTGTTCCATCAAATCAAATGAATAATGAAACTAAAGAGTTTTATGAGTTGTTTGAAGATGAATAATAGAGTTTGTACAAAGGATGTAAGAAATTTACAAAATTATCATTTTTTATAAGACTGTACCACATCAAGAGTATATGTGGGATAACTGACAAGGCAATGTCAATGATATTAGAGTTATTGGCAGATGCATTTACACATGCCAAAATTCCAACATCTTTCTGTGAGGCCAAAAAAAATATCAATAAACTAGGGCTCAATTACACTAAAATTTATGCATGTCCGAATGACTACATGTTATACTGGGAGGATGATGAAAACAAAGATGCCTGTAAAAAATGCAATGTATCTAGATGAAAATCTAAGGGTAAATGTGTGTCAAGTGAAAGTGGATAGAGGAAAAAACGACCTGCCAAAATACTTAGATATCTTCCATTAAAGCCCATATTACAAAGTTTGTTTTTTGTCATCTAAGACTACTAAACACATGAGATGGCATGCTGAGAATAGGAATAATGATGGGTTGCTCATACATCTTAGAGACTCCAAAGCTTGGAAAATGTTTGATTTGATAAATTATCAATTTGTTTTGGATCCCCATATTGTTCATCTTGGATTAGCAATTGATGGTTTCAATCCATTCGAGAATTTAAGTACAAGTTATAGCATTTGGTCCGTGATTCTAATACCTTACAATCTCCCTCCATGGATGTGCATGAAACAAAGTTCTCTCATTCTGTCAATGATTATTCTAGGGAAGGGAGCCTCTGGTAATGATATTGATGTCTATTTGTAGCCACTCATAGATAAGTTGAAAGATTTGTGGATGATCGATGCTGAAACATATAATGCTCATGCGAAGGAAATGTTTACTATGCGTGCAGCTATTATGTGGACTATCAGCGATTTTCCAAGTCTCGGGACTTTATTTGGATGGAATACTTAAATCGGATTAGCTTGTCTAGTATGCAACTTCGACTCTACTCCTTGTCAACTATCACATAGTCAAAAGTGGTGTTTTATAGGGCATCGTCGCTTTTTAGACTCCTGACATAAATTTAGACTAGCTTGGAGCAAATTTGATGGTACAGTAGAGAAGAGAGGTCCTCTTGTGAAATTGACTGAATCTGACATTTTTAGTCAGCTTTCTACTATTAATGTGGTGTTTGGAAAAGATATGGATAGTGAGGGACAGAGGAAAAGGGCAAGAGGGGTTAGTGATGCAAATGCAAGCCCTCAACCATGGCGTAAGAAGAGCATATTCTTTGAACTTCCATTTTGAGTGAACAACTTGTTATGTCACAACTTGGATGTCATGCATATCGAGAAAAATGTTTGTGATAATGTTGTTTTCACACTGCTTAATAAGTCTTGGAAGTCTGAAGATCACTTAAATGCAAGGAAAGATTTACAAGGAATGGGCATTAAATCAGATCTTTGGCCTAATGAAATTGATAGATATCCTCCAACAGTTTTCACCATGAATAATGAAGAAAAAGATTTGTTCTTGAAGATATTAAAAAATATTATTGTTCCTAATGGTTATTCCAGCAATATATCTAGATGTATGGATTTGAGGCAGCAAAAACTTTTAGATTGAAGAGTCACAATTCTCATATTCTCATAGAGCAATTTCTGCCATTAGCTCTAAGAAAGACACTACTGAAGCAAGTTACTATAGTTATTATTGACTTTTGTTCATTCTTTAGGCAATTGTGCAGTAAAGTTCTAAGTGTTAATGATTTGAACAAGCTCCAAAACAAAATAGTGTTTCCATTGTGCAATATGGAGATGTTGTTCTTGCCTTCATTTTTTATGGTTATGGTACATCTCATGTAATACCCATGAATTTTAAATTCACTTAGTAAACGTATTAATCTTATTAAATGTTCATATGTGAAATTTTGGGGTTAATTTGAAATTTTGTGAAATCATAAAAATCTTGGATTCTCTAAATTTTGTTGTGAAAAATTTCCAAGAAAATCCTAATCAAGGGACTTAACCGAAAGTGATGATAATAATTTTGGGATTTGGAATTGTTTTAGTGAGAGGGACTAAAATGAACAAAAATAAGATTTTCGTATTTCAACGAAATATGTTGGGAAATGGAAATTTTGGTAATTATGTGTTGTGTTTTATTAAGGTGAGGTTAGTGCCTCTACTAATTAATTAGAAAAATCAAAAAAATAGTAAAAAATAGAAAAGAGGGCCTAAACGATGGAATTTGGCAAAATGGCCGCCCGAGATGATCCTTTGGATAATCGGGTGGTTGGAAATTGCTTAAAATGTCGAAAACTAGTGGTATACCAAGTTTGAGGTCAATCGGAGGTAGTTAGTTTTTGGCCTATGAATAGTAACCGATAAAAACTCAAAAACTTGTAAACTGTTTCAACAATACTAGATAACTTAAAATTAAACAAAGAAACACTTAAACAACTAATTAGATAACTTGGAAGTGAATTGGCTCCCCGGCAACGGCGCCAAAATTCTGGTTCACGCCACTACGATGCCAAATCGCCCAGAATTGAATTTGTGGCAATTTGCAGTATAGTGATCCCCAGGTCGTATTCACTCAAGGAGCCTCACTTCTTGATACTAATTAATCGTTCTAAACACCTAAACACCAATTAAGAGTACATAAACGTGGGGGGGGGGTTTTGTAGCAATACTAACTAAATAAATAAAACAAAACAGCAATTAAACACTACAACAGCAGCAAAATATGCAGCAACAGCAGTACCAGCAGAAACAGCAGCAGCAGCAGAAATTGCAAGAAATTGACAGTAAAGAGACTATGTAATCAGCCACTAGGATTCATGGGAGTGTAACTATCATTACCTAACTCATTGATTCAGTTTTGTTCTCATTCCATTGTTTGGTTCTTTATGAAAATGTTTCTAGAATAACATCTAGAATTTAATGCTACTAATTACAGTCAAGAACATCTCTCTACTATAACTAGATGCATTCAGTGGAAAATCTCAACCAAACCAAGTTAAATATATCATTTAACTAGTCATTTCGCCTCCCTCACTTTCCTAATCAGTCAAGCAAGGTTATGTCTTATATATAAGTCAGTTTATGTTACAACTCAAGCTCTAATCAGAATTTGACAGCAAAATAAACATGACAGCAAAACAGAAACGAAATGAGATGAAAATGGAGAACAAAACACTTAACTTGCATTCTTAGTTCAAGCTACAACATCCCAGTGGTCTAGTGACTAATTACAATGAAAACTTAGCCCTCCATGAGAGCAAAACAGCCAATAACAGAAGCAAAAACAGAGGGGAAGAGAGAGCTGCGAATTTCTAAGTCTGGTTGCCTAAAATGAAAGTATTCTCCTTTCTAAAACTGATGCCCCTTCAATGCCTTAGAATATTCTACCCTAGATGCTTCCTCCATGATGTAGCAGCACTTTGACAGCAAAACATCAGTATAATTAATGTTTCTGCAGCAGAAAGTAGGCATGGCAGCAGCAGATTTAATATTTCTGTAGCAGAAAGTAGGAAACAGCAGCAGAACATAGGTATGGCAGCAGCAGAACAGCATGGAAGAATTGATATTTCAGCCTTGCTTTCTGACCTACGAAATTTAATATTCATGCCCTCAAATTCTGACTACATGGCATTCAATAAGAGTTCAAGTGGGCCCCACATCCAGCATATCCTAGTCAGCATCTGCATCATCCAAAAAGTGCCACATTAGCATCTAAATCATCATCTTTGTCCATGTCAGCATTTTTCTCTCTAAAATTAAAATTTGTAGGAATTAAATTGAGCATTTTACAATTCAAGTTCTAAAAATATAAAATTGAAACACATTCAATCCATAAATAGTTTATACCCAATAAATTCCAAAACATAATAAAATTAGAGAATTGGCAACATTGGAATAGCCATAGGACTAAGATAGGGACTAAAAAGTATATAAAAATACCCGATATCATATATATACATATGCATGTAAATTACATAGGGTGTAGTTGTATGCAATGGTGTGTGATGAGAGTTATCAACCATCCTTATGGGTATGAACATGTCTAATGCAAAGGTATCCTCATGGTTTTACTCATTAATTTTTATACTTTAAATTCTATAGTCCTAGAATGGTGGACAAAACTTTAATTATTTCTATTGTCCTGGAACGGTAGACAAAACTTCAATTATTTCTATTGTCCTGGAACAGTGGATAAGACTTCAATTATTCAATTATTTATATTATCCTGGAACGGTGGACAAATCTCAATTATTTTTATTGTCCTAGAATGGTAGACAAAACTTCAATTATTTCTATTGTCCTGGAACAGTGGATAAAACTTTAATTATTTTTATTGTCCTGAAACGGTGGACAAGACTTCAATTATTCAATTATTTTTATTGTCCTAGAATGGTGGACAAATCCCAATTATTTTTATTGTCCTGGAATAGTAGACATAGTTCATATAAGTACATTAGCACTATGGATGTATTGAACGGTGGACAAGACTTCAATTATTCAATTATTTTTATTGTCCTGGAACGGTGGGCAAATCTCAATTATTTTTATTGTCCTAGAACAGTGGACAAAACTTTAATTATTTTTATTGTCTTGGAATGGTCTACAAGACTTCAATTATTCAAGTATTTTTTATTGTCCTGGAATGGTGGACAAATCCCAATTATTTTTATTGTCTTGAAATGGTGGATAAAACTTCAATTATTTTTATTGTTTTGGAACGGTGGATATAGTTCACATAAGTAAACTAGCACTATGGATATATTGAATTGTTTATTTCTACTTCATGGGGAAAACACAAGGGAATGATTAGTATTCATGAATAATTTCACTCTATGTCTCGTCATCATGAACGATGGACGGTGATAGAATCTATGATTAAATTATCTTGTAACTTGTGTTGGTAGTGTTATTTAAGTTCCGATTATAGGTTTCATGTTGGTCATGAGCATAATGCGATTTAATAAAGGCATGTGGGATCTTCCTACGGTCCTACTTCTGTAAGGGTGCATGGTTTGCGAATTCTTTTATGCATGATGTATCCCTTTACTGAGTTTTATGCTCATTCCCTCTCTTTTGCATCCCTTGCAGGTTTCTCGTATAGTCTATGAGTTTCTGTATAAGGAGTAGCAGAGTCTTTGAGTCTGCATTCCTCTATCTCAGAATGCTAGTATGTCTAATACTAGGTTGAGTCACTTTGTAATATAATAAAACACCTAGGGATTTTTTTAACTGGTTGTAAAGGAAATCAGAATAATATATTCTTGATTTAATTTCTATTCATATCTTATACTTATTTTATGTGTTAATGGTTTGAGGTTAAGCTTATAGTGGTGGACAGAATCCACCTTTGTGCCGGTCATGTTCCCAAAATGTGGCGTGACATCTCATGGTTCATTTGATTGATGAAGCAAAAATGGGTGGACCAGTTCAATATCAATAGTTGTACCCTATTAAGAGATAATTTAATTCCACGCGAAATTTTCCTAATAAGTTGTTTACATGGCATAGGAAGTTTTAACCTTTTGTTCAAGATATTCAGATAGAGTTGAGACATTGTTCAATCGACTAGGACGTGTTGATAATGAACTAGAGGTTGGATCATCTGCGAGTGATAAAATGTTTCCTACAATTAGAAGACCTGTGAGGGGTTCTGAGTGTTATACCTTGTCTCCGATAGAGAAGTTGCAAGCTCATCGACATGCCTTGACCAATTGTAAACAAATTGTCAATACTTATAGTAGCTTTACTCAAAACAATTATTTTTTATGTTTTTTGGGTACATGGAATTTAGGGAGATTACTAAGAGACAACTGAGAGGTTGTACACGATCAGCTAAAATAGATAGAAGAGTGCATCGAGAATTTGTTGGATAGTTTTCTCAACATGTAAGTAGATTTTTTTGTACCTGTGATATTTAATTTTTTTTTATTTAATTAGACTTTCTTTTCCCTTTAGATTATGCAGGATCCTAGATCCCATTTTGTAGATCTTCAAATTGCTTACACAAGGCCCCCTTAATAAAGTAAGGCGATTTACTAAGTATAATGTCAATGGATTGTAATTTTGAGTTTTTGAATGTGATGAAGGTTTGAGGACTTAGAATAGTGGAGTTTTCAGTACATTTAGAACTAGAAGTTATGCAAGTAGCAGTGATGACCGCATGCAATTTGGAGGTGCGCCTTACTTTGGTCAAGTCATTGATATAATTGAGCTAAATTACCATGGAAGATTTATGGTAGTATTAAGTGATTTGGCAAGCGTACTAGTCGCACAAGTAATATAGTGAAAAAAGTTTAGATTGTCGTTCCTACAAGGACTAACTAGCTAACTACTCAATAAACTTAAAATGTTTTAGTCAGACAACCACTTTTGATCCAAGGTAGCTCTAATTGAAAATTGGAAGATAAAAATCAAAGGACAAAATATTTTTTTTACTTTTCAAAATTAAAGAGAATGCAATCACAAATTCGAATGAAATTAATGTAATAAAAGGCCTAGGGAAACTTATCCCTCTCTCTCGTCCTAAGAATTATTAACTTTCCCTAACACTTGTGATTCTAATCAATTATACACTTTAATCTTAGGTTTCCTTAAAGTGATTCTTCAAAACCTAAATTAAGCTACTCAACTCTAACACAATCCCTTATGTGAGTTTAAGCCAATTAAGCATTAACCTAATTTGATTAAGCGATGGTTAATTAATATTCCTATTAATTAACAAGCTAAAACCCCTAAGATTCAACCACTCGCCCCATCCATTCAACGTTCTATAGACACCTCCCTTGCCAAAGTTCAGTGAAAGCAATAAGCAAGCCGTAAAGTGATTAATTTTAAAGCAAGCACAACAAAAATGAATGGTAGGAATGTATTTATTGAATAAAAATCACAAAGTTAGAGAGAAAACAACTCATAATAAGAGATTAGGTTCATAGTAACCCTAGAAAGGAAATTTAGCTACCCATAGTTCTAAAAACACAGAAAACAACAAAAAAATGCAGAAATCTCCATGAAACTGAGGTTGAGTTGACAAGAATTGGGCTTGGAATGCTTTGGAGATGGATTCCTCCTTTTCCTTCAGCAGAAATTGGTGCCCCCTCTCTGTCTCGAACTCAAGATACCCTAAAAATCTAATATAGCGCTATTTAAATCAGTAAAACGAGCTGCAAAATCGCGAACTACCATTGTAGCAGTGGAAGATAAACTTTTGGGCTTAAAAACACTTTTCTAGGAGCCACTGCTATAGCAGTGATGATCCACCACTATAGCAATGGCTGGCAATGAGAAGGACTTCAAAACACTTTTTTTAGCATGCACTGCTATAGATGTGAAATCCACTGCTATAGTTGTGGAAGACAGACATCTCTCCAGCATCTTCAAAATTACAGCTCTGACAGTTCCATCTTCTTGCACAAACTTTTTACCAACTCAACCTACACCAAAAGACAAATAATACCATTAAATCGCAGGTCTAAAACATGAAATTACTCTAACATTAATCTAAAACATTCAAAACAATGGTTAAAAATCACAAGCCAAGGCAAGTAAGAGATAAAAAGATAGGGCATTTAGCAGCAAAATTATGCTAGATCCAGAACTTAACAGGTAATGCTATTTAAATGCAAATGGGCAAATACGACTAATCCTAGGGGATTATTGTTGATGACTCTGGCTTTACATCCATAAATTTTTTACGGTTGATCCATATTGGTTATTATGAAGACGATTGACCATATATACAAGCTTCAGAAGCTCAATTGGTTTACTATATGGATGATGAGCCAGACAAAAATTGGAAGATAGTTGTTCATATAAAACCAAGGGATTTGTATGATATGGGAGATGACGAAGAGAAGTTGATATACAAGAAAGAACTGTATCAACTCCAACCATTGGGGTCTTTGTTCCTTGATGGTGAAGCTAATCTACAATTAGCCAGAGAGATCCTTGACAATGTAGATTGAGAATTGTATTCAAGTATTTTTCACTTGCTTCAAATTTTTTATATTATGATTTGTTTTATATTTATTTTATTATTTTTTTCTGTTTAGCTGAATATGTGATTTTTCTATTATTTAAAAATATAAGAATGAAGCAATTATTTAAGAAGAAAAGCATATGAAACCCACTATTAGACAGGATGCATCCAGTAGTGATAGTCCTCTACTGTCTCCACCAGCTAGTTGTGGTGTAGAGCCACAGATCATGGAGTCAGTTATTCCACCCGAGACTCAGACCACTCCATATACGTCATCAGTGTCACATCTTTCTTCCAATTCTAGTTCTGTACAGCTTGAGACACTATCAGGACAGCCTGAGACTCCATCTCTTGTGACCTCTTCCGCATAGCATTCCCACCAAGATGGTTATTGGACGGTGGAGATGATTGGTAACTTAATTGAATTTTATGTCATTGTTTAATTTTAATAATATTTATGTAAGCTAATAAATTTTCAATTCTTACAGATGAAAATGGAGTTGAGTGTGCTGAGCAAATATCGGTACATGATTTATGGGCAATTCAAAGAAAAGTTAAAAATACAATGGAATGATATTGTACATCTCATTGGAGAAGTTGCA
This sequence comes from Biancaea sappan, assembly GCA_037074585.1. Classification (NCBI taxonomy): domain Eukaryota; kingdom Viridiplantae; phylum Streptophyta; class Magnoliopsida; order Fabales; family Fabaceae; genus Biancaea; species Biancaea sappan. Next base: position 39,115,751 of record CM073499.1, read on the forward strand.
AGCCTCCTATCATCATTTTTGGGCGATGTGAAACATAATTTCATTACGCTACCCCTATATTACTTGGAGTGGAAGAAAGTTCCACGCGAGTATAAGGAATTAGTATTTACAAACGATAGAGCACTAATAATTTATAAATGTAATTTATTATTTTTATTATATATACATATATATCTTAATTATTTTTTTTATTTTTCAGACCAGATTTGTTATTAATAATGCCGAAGAGAAAAATTTTATTATAAAAAAAATTGGTCGTAATTGGAAGAATGGGTGCTCAAATCTCTATAAAGCTCATGACAACGGTATAAAAACACGAGATGAAATAGCAATAAATGTTCGGAAAAGAGTTTCACGGGAAGATTGGACGTCTTTGTTTGGCATTGAAATGACCCACGTTATTTGGTAATGGTACTTTGAGACACTATTATTTACATTACAGACAGTCAATATAATAATAATATATTTTATCAAATTGTTAGGAGAAAGCTCCAAAAAAAAGGCAATCAGATAGCGTCAGACACTAAATCATATTGGAGGCACTAAGAGTTTGGCTCAAAAAGGAAATGGTAAAGATATTTTCAAATCAAAATATATCATTTTATTTCATAATTGATTGACTTTAATTCTATAGGCTGCTAAGTATGGAAGGCTCGCCAATAGAGCAGAATTGTGAATTGTGACACACAAGAGGAAAGATGGCTCATTCATTAGAGATGAAGCTAGAGCTATTAGTATAAGTTGTTTTCCATTTAAATTTCTAAATTAAGAGTTGATTTTTTTTTCCATTAGATCATATTGTTGATAGTTTTTATTGCGCAGGATAAATTTTCTAAAATTGAGTAGCAGGGGACCGCATCTACTAGAATATTGACACATGACTCGTTGGCTATGGCTTTAGGAAGCCAAGAGTATCCTAGACGAGTGCGTGGACTGGATTTCAGACCTTGCCTTACTCAGATGTTCGGGCTCACTCCATGCTTTGTAGGCGAGTCTTCTAGTTAATCTATTCAGGAATTACAGACCAAGGTTGCAAATCTCTGATCTCAGATCGAGGAGATGTCTCAGGCCACAGATGCAAACATGACTAGGCAACATAATGAGATGATGCAGCTCTTCTAGAGCCTTTAGAGTCAAGTCCCTCCTCAGCATCTTGCGTGAAGGGTAAGTACGTTACCAAAATTGTATTACTTATTTATTTGTTTCAAACTGATAATTTATTTACAAATTCTTATAATAAATGTAACTTTTTTATCAAGGGAGTGGAGATGGTTCCATACTAATGAACAACTCTCCATTGTCTTGTAATCAAGCAAATGAAAATGCTGAAGAAGATGATGAAGACGATTTACCTAAGGATTTTATTATTTTGTATCTTTTTATGTTTAACAATCAACTTTGAATTTTTACCTGAATTTCGATTATATTGACTGAACGAATTTATGTAATACCATGTTTTTTGTTGAATGTACTTTAAAGTTTGTCAAATTGTACTGTATTAGGATGCTATAATTGTATACAGATTTTGGGGACAAATTGAGAATTGTATGCAGGTTTTGGGGACAAATTGAGAATTGTATGCAGGTTTTGGAACCACTGAATTATAGTGGTGTTTGTTTGAAAAATGACACTAAATTGACATATATAGTGGTGTTCACTTGCACTAAGCACTACTATATAGTGGCGTTTATATGTTAGAAATGCCACTAGTCATTGTTTTCCCGACTTATTTTTACAACTTTGTGGCAATTTTAAATGCCACATAAAATGCCAATGAGTGTATTAGTGGCATTTGTGCTTATGTTTTGGAAGGAATGCCACTAAGTTGCTTGTGACGTTAGTGGCATTTTGAAACACCACTAAATAACTGTTTTAAACGCCACTAAATATTTTTTTTTTGTAGTGAGGTCACACTAGAAAGAGGAACCAATTAATGTGAGATTCTTACATGGGTTGGTGCTTTAGAAACGGAAAAAAGATAAAAACAAAGATAATTATGACATGACTTGTTGTTAATGGGACTCCTCTTAAAAGGCGATTAGCTAATCATCACACCCACGTAATTTCAGAGAGTTTTGCTTCTTTTATAAAACTTTCGGAGATATTTGCAAACTACGTAGTCCATTCATAAGCTGGTCCCTCCTATTTCAAATAAAGCAAGCGAAAAGAGAAGAATGGCTCAATAATTGATTAAGGCCTTTTCAATAAAAGAGGATGATCAAATTAACCCATCTCTTCACATATGTGAAGCTATGAGAGGATAAGTTTTATTGCAAAATAACAAACTTCAATTTTAAATCTCTTATAAAATTATGTACACGTTAAGAAGCAAAGAATCTCTCTGACAGTTGTGCAATTTTGTTCGTCAACCTCGAAAATTAACAATACCTTAACTTAATTTCGTGTAACATAATTGGACCCCCCCCCTTTTTTTTTAAATTCAAAATTATAACATCATTCGCGTTGAAAGAAATCTAATTAGTGGAAAGTTCATTCGACTTATTATGTCAGGGACAATTTCCATTTCATTTTACAGTTTTGAAACAAACAAAAAAAAACTTTTACTATGATAAATTAGATGTTTTCTTCTCTCTCTCTCTCTCTCTCTCTCTCTCTGCGCTAATCTTGCATTATGTTACATGGGCAACTAGTTTAATGAAGAGTTTTTTAAGCAAAAAGTTGATGGAGGGGCTAAGCTACATAAAATTAGAAGTTTAGGGAGATCTAGCAATTATTAACTTTTAAAGTTGAGGAAATAAATTATACAGACTCCTAAATTAAAGAGGATTTGACTTCAGAATTAATATTAATATAGATAAAAGTACTTTTTACGTTCTTAAACTTTGATCCAAACTTCAATTTTATCCTGCTATTTTATTTTGTGTCAATTTTATCCTAATTTTTTAAAGTAGTTTTAATTAAGCTCTAAGCCTAACATCGTCTCAATTTTTAATGGTAGATGTTGAGGTGGCCACCTTTTCTGCATATATCAGCACAAACTTGTCTATTCTCTTGAAATAACAAATTTGTCTCTCTTCCTAAGAAGAAGAAGAAGAAGGGAATTTAATAGGGATTTTGCACAGAGAGGGGAGAGAGGGAAAGTGGGGTGAGGGAGAGGAGAGAAAAATGAAGAAGGGGTAAAATGGTATTTTTCTTCAATGCATCTAACATGGCTATCAATGGGACAAGTTGGCATTGGCGTGTACAATAGACAAGGCCACATCATTAATTTCCATCAAGAAGTTAAAGGACATTGGGCTTAGGAACAAACTTAAACCAATTGGGAAAATGTGGGACAAAACTGAGAAAAAAAAATCTAGGATAAAATTGAAACTTTGGTCAAAGTTTAGAGATAGGAATGATATTTTTGCCTAAAGAGAAACCATATCAATGGGTGACTAATTTAAACAATACCCAATAGATTTCTTTACAAAATAAACATCTCAATGAATGACTATTTACTGGTACATAGAGAAATGAGTTTCCCCTCATTCTTCTAGAGTAAGGACATAAATAAATTCCTAAAATTTGATTAACCTCACATGTTTTTTTCGATGCTGACCATTGAGTACATAGGCCCAAGCCACTATCTAGGTCAAGTTCACTCTAATGAATAGTGTCAGGTTCCTCTCTCTCTCTCTCTCTCTCTCTCTCTCTCCTTTTGCTTGTGTTTAAGAGGAATCATTTAGACTAAAGGTGGTAACACAAATTTTGCGCATTCAGAGGAAACGATGTTATGGGTACCTAAAACTTTCTCCACACTCAATTGACTCTAAAAATAGGCTTGTGTTCGCACTCATATTCAGAGATATTTTTCCTAAAAGTTTCTTTCAGAAATGAACTTTTTCTGGTAGTCCAAGATTAAATTTTCATGTTTGAAGACTAAATTTTATTTTTAAGAGACGGGTGTCGGATGTTTTTGGTGTGACTTTCCCAAAACACCCCATTTGTAAATTTGTCAATTTTTTATAAATAATTTTCCATTTTTCTTTTTTTTTTTAATCAAACATCTTTTTAAAGCATATTGTCTGATAAAATTTAAACCAAAAAAAACTTTAAATTTTCATTATTTCCGAGCTTTATATTTTTCGAAATTTCAAAAACAATTCGGACAGTACAATATCTACAACTATTGATCAAACCTATTACCCACCAATTTGCCAGGTTCACTTGAAATGAAAGCTATAATTGTTGTTGCATTTGACCGCTAGTTTTCTGCAAATTGTCCTTTGATGAAATTTACCGTTTTATCTACAGAAAAAAAATCAGCAATCACAGTAAAATTACGTTGGAAGACCAATCCAAATCCAGGAACCAAGTAATGGAAGCAAAGATATAGATGAGATCATTGAAGCACTTCTTGCACCGACAAGCAATTAATTTTCATCATACATACTAAAACTAAAACTGTAAATCAAATAGTATCAACAGAAGGAGCCCTATATAATTTAATACGCAGCAATATCATTATGCAATCTCGAGATGGCGAAAGAGAATAGGTTCCAACATTTGTCCAAAAAGAGAAGATTCCAACATAATTCCATTACTGTTGAGCACACTGCACTCGAGGCATGGATGCCTCTTCCTCATCATCTTCGTCATATGCTTCACGGTATTGTTGCTGCTGCTTCCGTCTCATCTCTTGCTCCATGTTAACATCATGCAAAGTGGTCTCCTCACAATCATCCAGCTCCATATCTGTCAAGGTCTTGCCCATCTTCGGGGGTAAAACTGTTTCCAGTAACCAGCATTGGTCAGGGGAAAGGAACCCTGAGTCCGGGAAGTGAACATCGAACTGGATGAAAAGTCGGCCCTTCATGAAGGGCCGACCATGATGGGGCATTCCCTCATCATTTATTGCTTTATATTGACCTACATTGCAGGATTAAAATTGATGTGCAAGAAACGGGAAAAATAGTAACACAAATAAATTCCAGCGAAGTGTACTCCTGAAGTTTATTAAATAGTACCAGGCTTGATGACTTCCCCAGGGTTTGATTTGATCAAGAGTTGTCTCCCATCAAGATGGGTAAGCACAAACTGAAATCCACAAAGTGCCTCAGTCAAACTGAGGGTGTGCTCAATATAGAGGTCATCGTACTTCCTGTTGAACTTGGGATGCTCCTTTACTTGCAGTACAAAAACAATGTCTCCGGGGATTGTGTCAGGCTGCAACAAAGAAACAAGTGCAGTTAGCAATCACATTTTCAAGTTCGGGCAATCTCCACCAAGAATTTAGTATATTTAAGATCATACTCCATTGGAAAACCCATAGCATCATCCAGTGTCTACTTACAGCTTCATCAGCTTGTCCTTCAAATACAATCTTCTGACCCTGTTGCATGCCTTTCTCAACATTCACCTCCAGCACCTTCTTTTCCGGGGTGACCTTGTTTCCCTTGCACTGAGGGCATCTATCTCTCTGACTGATTACCTCACCTGCATTAATGACATGAGCTGGAGGCATCCAAACCCAAGAAAGTAACTTAATACAGACAAACTAAATTTTCATTACCAGTGCCTCTACAATCAGGACATACATGTTGCATCTGTTGAATCATACCCAATCCAATCTGCCTTGTTGTAATCTTCATTCCTGTGCCTTGGCATCCATAACATGTCCCAGCCGTTCCACTTCTTGTCCCTTTCCTATTTGTAGAAGATTGCAAGTTAAAACGTACTTTTATTTTTCATTACTTACTTGTATATTACTTAAAAATTACTTTATCCTAAATTATATTTTTACACAGGTATATGTAAAAATTCTTAACATTTTAACATCATCCACAAGCCCACAACAAACACCACTGGGGACAATAACATTACTGTAGAAAGGCAAAAGAATTAGGTGAAATTTAAATATTATAATAATAATAATAATGATAATGAAAATATTTAACCTGAATTAATTATAAAATAAATAAAAAAACCAATTACTATGAAAAAATGGACAAAAAATATGTTAGGGTCCCTACTATAGGGATCTAGTACAACTGGATAGTGAGCAAGTGAATGGGAAGAAGATTCATATTTCTTCTTGTGACATGATGCTGGCTCAATTATATAGAGAGAACCGGCTAATCTCTGTGAAACACACAAGAGAGTTGATGTCAATTCTGATAACTTCCATTCGTGACAGAAGGTACATAATACACCACACATATACAAGCAACTGTAACATAAACTGCCCACTCATACAGAAAATAATAAAAAGAAGTAACAGAGACAACTCATACATGACACCCACAATATAATAACACATAATAAGGTCTGACACTTAACGATTAAAAAATAAATAAATAGCAGCAAATTAACCATAACCACGCCTCTACTTCCCCTTTCTGTATTTTCCATGTGTTAATTGTTGATATACCAACGGATAGCTAACATTTCTCCCCACTCCAGTTGACACCTGTCCTCAAGCCAAAAGTTGGGGTAACAATGCTGATGATAATCAATAGATTCCCATGTAGCCTCTGATGGAGATATGTGCTGCCAGTGAACCAAGAACTCAAGTCTTGCCTTGGATCCTTGAGTCTAGGATAGATTCAAGTTGAGGAAGGGAATCCACTTGAACTTCTTCTAGCAGTGCTGGAGTGGTGGTAGTAGCACGCTCATGAAATGGTTTGTTGGGCCTGTGGTCTTTAAGTATTACAAGAGGAGAAATGGGCCTACGGGTAAAAAGAATGAGGCATCAGCAGAGGAGAGAGATGTTGTAACTAACTGCTGAGTTGGCAGTGTAGTGGACAGGAGGGAACTAAAAAGGACGTGGGAGGAGAGACAAGGGGGATGGAAATGTTTGGAGTGCAATTGGGAGAGTGCTAGCCTTTCGAAAGTCTAGCATTGGTGCTGTGTTTTAGCGTTCCGTTGTTTGTGTGTTTTCTGCATTTAATCCTTTATTTGTTAAACTGTGCTGTAGTGTGAGGTTTCTCCAGTCAGTGTGTGTCTATTTTCCTATGAGGGTGCTGTTTTGTGAGTAATGACCAGCTGGTAAACATCTCTACCCCATAGGTAGAGATTTATACCCATATTGAAATACAATCTCCAGTATTCAGTCTTGCCTTTTATTGTGTTTTCTATCATTATACAGTCTGGGCTCTATCATGGTTCAACTAGAGAAATACAAAAAACCGGATGTAGACATGTTTTAGAGGGATGTTCCAGTTTATAGGCCATAGAACCTAGTCGTTGCAGCACCTTGAAAGGACCATAGAATTGTGTCAGCAACTTTTGATGCTTCTTAGCTAGAGCAAGTTGTCTTTATACACTTGGAACTCCATTTGCCTATGCTTATCATCATAGTAAGTCTTCATTACCTGTTGTGTATGCCGAAGGTGCAGTTTGAGAGAGTGGAGAATTTCAACTATGAATTTCAAAGTAACATCAATAGCATCCAGCATGGAGATTCGAGGACAATAAAATAGCAACCTAGATGGTCTTCCATAGACTACTTCAAAAGGAGTCCAGGGCAATAAAATAGCAACCTAGGTGATGGCTTTCCATACACTACTTCAAAAGGAGTAGCTTGAAGAGAAGAATGGTAGATAGTGTTGTAAGCGTATTCCGCCCATGTTTACCAATCCATCCATTTAGAGGGATAGGTACTGGGAAACACCCTAGATACATCTCCACTATTTTGTTGACAATTTCTGTTTGGCCATCCCACTGAGGATGATAAAAAGAACTAAAGGATAATTTAGTATCACTAAGTCGAAAGAGCTGTTTCAAAAAGGTGCTAGTAAAAGTGACGGCCCGATTGCTAGCCATAGTCATAGGTAAATAATGTCGGGGTCAAACCTACGACTTCTTGTGATCACCTTGCTTCATTAGCTGTGGATCTTACCCACATCAGAAACCCCTAAAACTCCCTGCAATAGGTACCTTTTCCTGATTCTTGCCTCTCAAATGTCATCAATTTCTTTTATGAAATATAGTGTCAAAAAATAACCTAGCAATACTCACAGCAAAATATGGGTAAGCAGTAGGTAATAAATGACAGTATTTAGAGAATCTGTCCACTACCAAAATAACATTTTTCCCATGAGATATAGGCAAACCTTCCACAAAGTCCAAGGACATGTTGGTCCAACTCTGGTCTCGAACCTATAGAGGCTGAAAAGGCCTACTGGTTGAAAGGTTTCTATCTTGTGTCTTTGGCAAACTAAACAAACTCGAACAAATTCCTGAGCTTGCTTCTTCATACCACTCCAATAAAAATCTTGTGCAATCTGAAAAAAAGGTTTTTTGATACCCTTCATGTCCCTAGTTATGCAAAGCACCCAGAATAGATTGAATGGAAGGGAAAGAGAAATCCAAATAAACACGATTCTTGAAGAAAAGAAGCCCATTCTTTAAACTCCATAAGGCATTCAAATGCCTCTCTAGACTAACCAGTCCATACAAAGGAATTCTTCAACATAGATGTCAAGGGAGCTGCAATTACACAATAATTATGGACAAACTTCCAATAATAACTTGTTAGGCCTAAAAAGCCCCGCTACTCCTTAAGAGTTGATGGTTGAGGCCACTTCCTCATAGCAGAAATCTTACTAGCATTAACTAAAACCTCTTGAGCAGACACAATACGCCCTAAATAAGCAATTTGGGTCTGAGCAAATGAACACTTCTTCAGAAATAATTTATGCTTGGACAAAAATTCAAAAACTAACTTCAAATGATACAAATGCTCGACCCATGTACAATGTAAATAAGTATATCATCAAAGAAGACTAGGATAAATTTCCTTAAATAGGAACTAATTACCTCATTCGTGCATGGCTAGAAGTGGAAGGAGCATTGTCTAAGCCAAATGGCATAACTAGAAACTCGAAATGTTCATGATGAGTCCTACATCCTCCTCTCTCATACGGACTTGGAAATAACCAAAACGCAAGTTAGAGAAATATTGTGCACCAAATAGTTCATCTAAAAGTTCATCAATAACGGGAATAGAATATGTGTCTTTGATGGACTTAGCATTTAATTCCTAATATGTAATCCACACACATTCTCCATGAAACATCCACCTTAGGCACCAATAACACAAGTGAAGAGAAGGGGGCTTGACTAGAGCGGATAATCCCTTGCTTCAAAATCTCTATACATTGTCTTTCAATCTCATCTTTCTGCATGTGTAGGTAATGAAACAGCCTGACTACTACAGGCTTGGTGTTTGGTTCCAGTACAATATGATGATCACAACTCCTAGAATTCTATTAGGAGAGCTAGATCAGAGGGATTATGAAGTTTCACTTCTACTCCAATGTAATCATATAACCCACTGATATATAATTCTATCTTCTACAATTGAGTCACAGTGCTTGCTTGTGACGCCCACTACTTAAACCTCTCTTGATAATAACTCAGCCACTAAACCCCTTTGCTTGAGTTTAGCAAGCTCTCCTAATTTCTGAATACAAATTGGAGGGCCAACTCTTAAATTCTTCCCAAGTAAGATCAAGATGATCATTTTCCAGTTGAAGGAACCAAATCTGTGCATTCCCTTCCAAATGATAAGATGCAAGTCCAACCTTCTCTTCATCTACTATATTCTAATGCCGAAAGAAATGCTCACACCTATTTAGTCATCCAAGTGAATCTTCCTGTCCCTTGAACTTAGGGAAATCCAACTTGGCAACCTTGGGCACAAAAGAAGCACCCCCAAATGCTCCCCTGCCTTTGATGCACCAGCCACGGCCTCTATCTTGGTCCTCGATGTGTCAAATCTTCCCCAATTGGTACGTGAAGCATCTCCACCATGATCTCTCTTTCGCATGTGACATCTCACTCCCTCTCACTGTGTGAAGCCACGTCCATTGTAAGCAACTCCAATTAGCATTCATCTATGCCATGCGTTGTGTCATTAACTATCTCTTTGCAGCATTCACTTCTCTTTCTTCTTGAATCATGCATAGCAATTGGGCTAATTGTTGCTGAGTTTAATCTCCCATAACCACCCACTATGATACCAAATGTTTGGAGTCCCTACTATAGGATCTAGTTATAGGTATAACAATTGGATAGTCAGTAAGGGAATGGAAAGAAGATTTAGATTTCTTCTTGCGACCTATAATGCTGGCTCAATTATAGAGAGAACCAGCTAATCTCTATGAAACACACACAAGAAAGTTGATGACAATTCTGATAACTTCCATTCATGATATAAGGTCATACTACACCACACACATACAAGTAATTGTCACATAAACTGCCCAGTCAAACAGAAAATAATAAATATAAATAACAGAGACAACTCACACGTGATACCGACAATATAATAACACATAATAAGGTCTAACACTTTAAAATAAATAAATAACAGCAAATTAACCATAACCCACAACTCTACTTCCCCTTTCTATATTTTTTATGTGTAAACCATTGATATACCAACAGATTGCTAACAAAATATAAATAATAGAACAATTGCTAACAAAATATAAATAATAGAACAACATATAAATAATCAAAATGTATGCATAAGCACATTGAAATTGCAAAGATGTAAAACAATGTTTCTCTTGATTAAAACATCCTGAAAATTACTTCAATATTATCTGTCAAAATGTAATGTAAAAATTTAAGATGTGTTTACCAAAAATACCATACATGATGCATGACACACGTAGCTACAAGTAATAAGCAGGAAATAACCTTGTATGTCAAACAATGATAGCCATCATTATGTCTTGATAATGTATTTGTAGCCATGCAAGTGAAAATATAAGTTCACAGAGGACAATGCCAAGCCTAAATATTTTAACCATGTTACTCCATCTATTGTCATAGGAGACCATAGAGCTTCAAACAAAATGTTGGCTGAGAATGAGTAAATATTCATTGAAACCTAAAACTGCAACAAACTCAGAACATGTCTATACCCTTTACATTTTGCGCATAATATACTTCTAGAAAGAGATAGTTTCTTTGTTGTGCCATTATAAAGGTCCTCCAAAGACACCTTCAAAGTATGCACCACATCTTCACCATGTTTCTGCCTTCTTCCTCGTGAACTACCACCTGCTAAGCAATCAAAACCATAGTGAAAGTTGGTTTGGTTATCTATTGCAAGACAATTTACAAATGATATGAAATGACATGTATTTAAAAGTTAACCTCTCACCACCAAAGGCTCCTCCACCAAAAAAAGATTCAAATATATCAAATGGACTGTGAAATGGGCTGCCACCTCCCCCTACTCCTTCTTTAAGGGCATCTTCACCATATTGATCATATATTTCTCTCTTTTCAGGATCACTGAGAACTTCATAAGCTTGAGCTAACTCCTTGAACTGGTAAAAGGAGAAGAATTATAACTTTTAAAAGGAAATGCCATGATGGCTTGGAAAAACTTTCATTTCTTCAATTTAAATGTTTAGCAACAGAAACCCATAAGAAGTGTATTTTAATATGACAATTTAATGACTGCCAAGTAATAATCTAGCAGGATCAGGTAATTTGCATTCAACCTTTAGAGACAGTATAAAGATAAAGAACCACTGATCTTGAGACTTACCTTCTCAGGATCCCCACCTTTATCTGGATGATTAATGATTGCTGCCTTTTTGTAGGCCTTCTTGAGCTCATCTTGACTAGAACTTTTCGAAACACCAAGAATATTGTAATACTTGGCATTATCACTCCTCCTTGGTGCACGCCCAAACATGATTGATGCACCTCAATAACACTACAAACAGAAAAATAGGACCGTTTAGTAAAATTAAATAATTACCCCAGAAAAATGCAATTTACCAGGAAAATTAGTGGAGAATATATGTAATTTTTCAATTATTAGTAATTGGATCTGGATGCCATTAAAACAATTAAGGTAATGCAGTAAACTTTGAAGTACAATGCAACAGATTATATGTATAAAGATATTCTCTTTTAGGCCTCTGCTTACTGGAGACTTTAAACTAGGCATTAGATTAATGTTGTGCTATATGCCATCTACTACATCAGGCTAAGCAAAGTGGCCTGACAAATATGTAATATATAATACCAGTTTTCTCTAAAACAGATCGAACAGAAAAGCTATCTAATATGCTCAAATGAAACATGTAAGTTATTACAAAATCACCAGTTTACAGGGATGGTCTAACCTCTCTTTTAAGTTGCTATCATATAATTTATATGTTGATATGAAATAAACAATGATGACAACAATAGAGCTTTCAATAGCTAAATTTTAGTTTCCAAGAATAACAGCAGTTAGAACAGGAAATGTCGAAGAACAATTAACTCAGTGTCCATTTAAAATAAATGTTTATTTGCTTTTATCTCTTATTTGAGCACTAATTAAACATAAAAGCCGGCAAGTATACAAATCTTCAACCTACCTACTCCCAAAACAATCTAAATGGTATCCATAATATAACTTTCACAATTAAGTTGGATGGTTATAGATTGCTACTAGGTATAGAGTCAAAGTACCCAAACAGAGACTTCCATTTGTGTCAAAAGCATTAATATCATTTGTTTTCCATAATTTAAAATTTACATGAGAAATCATATCCAACTATCCAGATCAAGCGAGAACAATGATACACTGAAATCATGCACCGTCTTTAAATAGACAAGTTAATTTAGTGGATCAGCTTTGTTTGAAATACAAGGTGTTTATTTCCTGGATTTATGGGTTCGGGTTCTCTTGATATGTGTAACCGATTTGGTGCTTGTCTTAAACGAAAATAGATCCGGTGCTTGTATTATACGAAAATAGATCCGGTGCTTGTCTTATGAGGACATGCACGGATCCACTTTCGTATATCTCCATAGCATCCCGAATAGGCGAATAGACAAGTTAAATCCGAATTATACAAGGAACCGAAATAGACAGGTGAACTGAAAACTATGACGAAAAATACCTACGTAACCACAGATCAAGATAACCCGAACCCATAAATCCAGGAAATAAACATCCTATATTTCTAAACAAAGCTGATCCCCTGAAGCCCCAAAGCAGAATTATAAAAGTAAACCGCTGCACAACTTCAAGAATTCATCACCAAAATTTGATTACAAAGCTAAAATCACAACGAAAAATCCCGATATCTGACAAAAATCGAAAGCAATTGGGGTAAAACAGATCTATACCCGACAAATCAGAGATCAAAAAAAAAAATCGAAACCCAAAAAGGAACTAAGAGATAGAGAGGATTACAGTCAACGAGTTGTTCTTCTCCTCCAAACGAGAAACCCTCCGTGAGAAAGAGGGAAGGAGACCCCACAGATGCTCTTCTCCTCAGAATAGCAGAGTGAGAAGTTTACCCCTTGGTCTACGAAAGAGGACGAAGTAACAGGTAAGAAAGACGTTTTTGTAGGAAAGCAGAATCGTTATTTCCAAGCATACTCAAACAGCCACTGTGACAGACTAGCGCGATGACGCGCTAAGCAGCGAAACATTTTTACAAGAGTTGAAATGGGTTGTCACATATGTCGCCCTTAACAGGGGTGACCGGCAGATTCAATAAGTCACATTTTGTCAAGTGCAACATGTGTTGTATTCAATAGAAGCGACTTAAAAACCACAATTTGACAGCCTAATTAAAAAATAATGTGTCTGTCCACTTTATCTTTTCTTCGTTTTACTGTCGCCTTCTTTCTTTCCTCCCTCTCTCTTCCTTTCTTCACTCCCCCACTCCTCACTTTCTTTTTCATCACTGATTCTCCCACTTTCTCCCTTTCCCCTTTTGCTTTGAGATCAATTTGATAGTGGTCCATCAGCTTTTTCTTCATCACCAGTTATATTTTGTGGTCATTTGTTTCATTTTTTTTTCTGGTAAGATATTTTTCTAATTATCTCTGTAATTTTTTTGAAAATATTATTTTTTTTATTATTTTTACTTAATGTAGTTATTTTTTTTGTTGTTGATGTTGTAGTAGGCAAGAAGACTTTGAATTTTTCATCTACCAATTTATCTACTATTTGTATTTATCGAAGTATGTAATTTTTTTAATTTCAAAGCCTCGAGACGATCAACCCCTTCTTTTCAAAGCCTGGAGACGACCGACCCCCATTTTAAAACCCGTATACAACCGGCTCCCATTCTTTCAAAGCTTCGATACAACTGGCATCCATCCTTTCAAACATCATATGATTATGTAGCATATCACTTTTTGGACACGTCATTAGCATCTTGACAAAATTAAGTGTTTCTTATCTTTACTCGCTTCTTAAACAAGAATATCTCGAATTTAATTTCTCATAATCTTGTTTAGTAATGAGTAAAGAGGGGCAATTATAACACCTAATTTTGTCCACAATATTATAATTTCATTTTTCTTTTTGTAAAAAATTACATAAAAATAAAAGGGCAAAAAAATAATAAAAATAACAAAAAAGAAAATATTAAAAAAAGATAAAATAATAAAAGTCCAAAATGTTACATGTTTTTCATCACACACGCATGGTGGTGTCCTTCTTCCACATGCATGGTCAGGAATCTCTAGCCAAAGTACTTCTACTATGTCCCTTCTTTTCCTTTTTTCAAATGGCAATTCATACTACTAGTCAAGGAAAGAACATGAGGACAAGGTATTAGCTACATGATTTGAGAGTTTTTCCCACTAACACAATCATTTTGCACCCCCCATCTCCAGCTATGAGTAGAGGAGCCTTCTTCCCTTTCCAAGAGAGACAACAAAGAGAAAGAAAGAGCAAAAATACATGCTCTATTTCTATGTAGAAACTGAGAAAGTTTTGCATTCTTTTGGAGTATTGTGGAAGGAGGAGATCAGCTATAGATTACTCACTAACACTCTGGGCAATTGAGGTGCAAATGTGGTGATTGAAGAAGTGAAGTTCAGCTGCAAACAAGTTCAAAACCGAGAGGAGTGCAGTAAATCTAAAAAACTGAGCAACCGTGAAGGTAAATTGATTTCTTTCATGCATTCATCTTTTTTTTGGTAGAGTTAGTTTTGTACACCATAACTTAAACTATGGAGCTTAAAAGAAGATCAAAACAGAACCAAAAAACCAGAAAAATCATGGACAAAAGCAAAGTGATATGATGAACCGTGAAAGTATAGAAATTTCCAAGAACTTGGTTTTAATTCATTTTTTTCCTTGCTATGGATTAGAATGACTGAAAATGACCCAAAAACATACTATATGAAGTTCTAGACAGATTTGAAAAGAAAAACTGAGACCTAGACGTGATTCATGCAAAATAGGGACCAAACTGAAAAAACTCAAAAGTTTGTAGGGGCTGATTTAATTCAAAAATAAAACATTTCTTGACCAAGGGACCTATATGAAGACAACTATGATATCAGATCAAGCAAAATAACAAAGGAAAAATTTTACATAGGGACCTAGATGAAAAGATAAAAAAGTGTGCATATATATTGACCAGCATGCATATTTCTTTCTTTTTATTTTTCTTTTTTTATGTGCTTTACATAAATATGTATAAGTGTGCATCATATATATATATATATATATATATATATATATATATATATATATATATATATATGTATATATGTATATTTGCATGTATATGATTTCTTTTACTAATTTTTTTATTTATGTATCATACATAAACAGATATATATGTGTAATTGTATTTGTGTATATTTTATCTTTTCTCAAAATCAAAAAATCCAAAAATATTTTCTTTTAATTTCATTTTCAATATATTTTTTAAAAAACCTGAAATATCCTATCATTAAAATTATTCTTTCAAAAATCCAAAAAAAAATGTTTCCTTTGTTTTCATTCTCAAGATAAATTCAAAAATCCCAAAAAAAAATATGTTTCCTTTGTTTTCATTTCCATTCAAAAAAAATCTAAAAAAAATTTTCTTTGTTTTCATTTTTAAGATAAATCCATAAATCCAATAAATCCATTTTTCTTTGTTTTCATTTTGAAGCTAATTTCAAAAAATCCAAAAATATGCTTTCATTAAAATTATTCTTTCAAAATCCAAAAAAAAAAATTGTAAGCTCAAAAATCCAAAAAATGTTTATTTCAATTTCTTTCTAAATATCCTCAAAAAGAAAAATCCAAAAAAATCAAAAAGCTTTTAAAATGGGAAGAGTCAAAAATCAAAATAATTTGTTATCATAAATTTGAACACAATTACAACTCTTCAGCATCGTTTGATTTATGAAAATAATTAATTTTGAACCTTTTTTATTCTTCCCACTAAAAATTTTAGTCTTTCCTCTCGCCTTTGCGGCATTCAGATGACGAACTATGTGGACTTTCAATGTGTGCCGCTGATAGGGTCCAGAGGTTGCATAGCATACAACCCGGCCATAGTTCTAAGACAAAATGATCGGATGCAATATATTCCCAGGACACGAGGTTTAAAAGAGGTTAAATTTGAATATCAAAATTCGTATAGCAAAGAATTATAGAAATAAATTCGAGTTATGTGAGAAAAAATAGAAATAAAAAGTTGTAAGGAAGTAGGGCCATTCAAAAGATGGACTACTCCTCCTGCAATGGTTTAAAGAAAGAGGGAAAGATGTGGTATTAACTCGAATGATCAATGCAAATCAACCACCAAGCATTAGAACAGACCCTCGAGACTACGCTGAAGAAGACAAGATGCACCAAAAGCTCGACCATGAAAAAGTAATCAAAGAACTGAAGAAGATAGTCGATGAGAAAAGCAAGAAAGAAGAAGAATGTGATTTGTTGATAAAGAAGATCCAGAAAATAGAAGAGGAAAAAGAAGTGCTTTGTGCTAACCTCATTTGTACTTCACAAGCCAAAATCGACATTTTAACGTCTGAGGTACACCAGTTGTCTGAGGCCATAGATGAACAACAAGGTCATATCGATATGTAACAATAGAAAATAACATATCTTGAAGAGGATACACAATGCTTAAGGGCAGAAAAGAGTTAATCTTTAGAAGAAGTTGCAGAAAGAGACGAGACAATTGTTGGGCTAGAGAGTAAGAATAGTCGCTTGGAATCTGAGGCAAGGCGCATCAATCACCTGAGGTCCAATATAGAGCATATCATACAACAACATAAAGAAGCAATAGACAAAAATGCAGAGTTAACAAATGAGGCTAAATTAAATATGACAAAATTGGTTGCACGAGTGAAGGCAATTGAAGATAAAGCTATGCCGTTTAGGCTCCCGGAAAGAGAGTTGATAGAATTGTACAACGAAACAAAGGAACTCTTAGGGATGTGGAGTTATAATTGAATAATAATATAGTCTATGAGGCAAATGTCAATGTATTCCGAATTTGAATTAATTGTTCTTTTAAGTAAAATGTCGGTGTCATTTGAATTTTATAAATGTGCCTTTTCGTCTAGTTGGTATCATTTGAATTCACTTGAATACTCTTCTTCACCGAGAAATGTTGGTGCTATCCGAATTTCATTCAAGTATATAAAACCATAAAAAATCTCATCACAATTCAATGGAAGTCACGAACCTTCATGATTTTTCGGGAAAACGCCCTCCATTCTCAAAAAAAATAAAATAAAATAAAATACTCATGCTTCAATAGGGAAATGTTTCAAAAAGAGCAGTAGTAATATGATTTAAAAAAATTTTTTTTGATCTTTTCAGAGGAAGAAAAAACTTCATCAGTGTGCCTCTTAAAGGAAAATCATCTAATCAGACCCTACCGTCGACTCGTGTATACAACACCCACTCATGAAGTACCATAATGGAAAGCTAATCCGAAGATAATCAAAGAATAGAAAATGACACCGCTGCAAGCATTGGGGCATTGGAAGGGCAACTTACTCACATGACCTAAATGATCCTAGCATTAACGGAAGCAATGAAAGGAAAACAAATAGATCCACCTGTTATGCCTATCACTATTGAAACACAAGCTGAGACAATTAACTCAACATCAGCATATGCAATCCAAAAGAAAAAGTGAAGAGACAATGGTTATTCCAGCATTAGATAAAGGGATAGGTTCCCAAACCCAAATCACAAAGGCCCTTGGCCAGATATCCTGGTGACGATCCCATATACACAGTCCAGATCCCAGCCTCAAGGTTTGATAAAGAGGAGATAAGTCTTAAGGTGCAAATTGGAGAAGTTAAAGACCAACTACGTGCCTTACGAGGACCAGTATCTTGGGGATCATCAGAAATTGACAAATTATGTCTAACTCCTGAGATAACAATCCCAAAGGAATTCAGGATGCCAGAATTCTCCAAGTACGATGGCACTGAAAATCTGGTTTACCACTTGAAGTCATACTGCACTAAGATGTGTGTCTGGTCCCGTAATAAGAAGTTCTTAATTAAAGCTTAGCTGGAGTCGCACTATTTGTGGTTTATGCAACTTGACCACTCAAAGGTTCAAAAATAGAGGGACTTGGGCAGACTTATTCATGAGGCAGTACAAGTTTAATTTTCAAACAACTCCGACCAGAGAACAATTAAAGGCAATGACGAAGAGTTCTGAAACCTTCAAGGAATATGTCCAAAGATGGAGGGTGACTGCATCACAAGTATAACCTCCGTTAATGCAATCCGAATATTGTTCTTACTTCGTTCGCACCTTACCAGACCTATTCTATAAGATTATGCTTGGGACACACGACATAGACTTTACAAACCTAATTGAGATCGGGGAAAGAATTGATGCCAATATTCGTGAAGGAAAACTCTCAAGCCTCCATATAGAAAATAGTTTAAAGAAAGGATAATTCACAAAAAAAGAAGGAATCAAATGTAAATTATGTTCAACCAGTAAGATTATACCCCCAATAGCAATCTAATTCTTACCAAACAAGTAATCAAAATCAAGGTCAATTGGAGCCAAATAGAAGTCCTCAATTGGGCAGACAAAGAGCCCCACGACCAGTAGATAATTGCCCTTGGCCAAATTTTGGCACAACAAATACTGAACTATACAAAAATCTATTGGTTGCCCAACTCTTGGGGCCTCGACCGGGTAAAGTAGTGGATCCCCCATATCCAGCATGGTATGATCCAAATACCACATGCAATTTTCACATGGGTGTTGTCAGACATTCAATTGAAAATTGTATAGCATTTAAGAGAAACGTGCTGGATTTGATCGATTCAAACTATATCAAATTAAATTCAGGAGAGAACTCCACCATCGTGAAGAATCTAATGCCTAGTCATGAGCACCAAGTGAACGCTATCGAAAAAGAGAATAAGTCTCTAGTGGGATTAACTAACATGAGAATGTTGATGAAGTGGCTATATGTGTGAATCTTAAATAAGCTGGGTACAAGTTAGAACCACTGATGACAAGAAAAGATGAAGTGGTGGTGGCTCAAGAGTTAAAACATTGTATCACTAAGCAAAAATGGGGCATCACATTAAAGAATGCTTAGAGTTTAACTCTTTGGTTAAGAAGATGATTGCTTTTGGGATAATAGTCCCCATGAAAGCATGTGAGGTAATTTGTACAATAACAGAAACACCAAGCCCAGTCGAAAAGAAAGGAATCAAGTGAGCTTACTACACGATTAATTATACCCTTCAACCTAAAATATCAATTTAGAAACAACCAACTATGGTCATAAACATGCCAGCACCATTTCCTTACCAAAGCAATTGTGCGGTGCCATAGAGGTATGGCAGCCGAATGGAGCTTCTTTTCAACAAAACGGAGACAGTTAAAGTTGTAACATCCTAAATTATTATGGAATAAATATTTAATATTTTTTTTATTTTGAGACTCTAGAAATCTCTTGAATGTCCTTGATGAATCTAGATTGTTCTAGAGGAATCTTGTATGTTCTACAGATATCTTGTATATTCTTGAATTTCCTAGATAAGTGTAGAATATTGTAGAATAGTATAGATAATTCTAGAGAATTCTAGGTTAGTCTAGGTTTATCTTGAGTTATCTTGAGTTTTCTAAACATTTCTAGTATAGATAATTCTAGAGAATTCTAGGTTAGTCTAGGTTTATCTTGAGTTATCTTGAGTTTTCTAAACATTTCTAGTATAGATAATTCTAGAGAATTCTAGGTTAGTCTAGGTTTATCTTGAGTTATCTTGAGTTTTCTAAAAATTTCTAGGCTTTAGAGAGATATTTGAATATTCAAAAGGAATTTTCCACTTGCCTCCCATTCTTAGCTATAAATAGCAACATCTTCCTCCCCTTTCCTTGCACCATTCACAGCCAAGAGAGAGTGAGAAAAAGAGAATCCAGCAGCTTGGACAGAAGCAGAAAAAAAAATTCCTCTGTTTCTTCAACCATAAAATAGAGGTTTTTGGAAGAAGCAAATAGCAACGTTAAACTCGATTTTTCTTAGCTACTTTGAGGACATTCTTCTATTACTAACCCACACAAGTGTTAAGGGAGAAGTGGAAGTGAATAGGAAGCAAAAATCAGAACCAAAACCAGTGCAGACTACCCCACGGTCAACGGTAACTTTTTAGAAAATTTTAGTTTTTGATGTAATTACTTCTTTAGCTTAGTTTTTGGGTAAAAATGGTCACATATGTCCTAAAAACACCTAAGAAAGAAATCTGGGCAGGTTTTAGCTATTGAATCTCAAGCAAAAACATGAAACACAAAATAGGGACTAAACTGAAAGAAATGAAAATTTTATAGATGCTGTTTTAAATTTTAAAAAAATATATTCTGGGATTAGAGACTTAGAAAAAACTAATTATGAACTTAGATCTTGCAAAGGAAAAAGGGAAAATATTGCAAGAGGGACCTACCCGAATAACAGAAAAGTTTGTAATTACTCATTAAAGAAATTTAAGAAAAATCTAGTTTTAACTAGAATCTAATTTTATTTAGTATGTTAGCTAAAAACTAAGTTATTTTAATTAAATTAGTTATTTATATCATTATGTAAAAATTTATAAAAATTATATCTATACATATATGTTTATTTTTAAAAAAGTTAACTATGTATAAATATGTTATTTAAATTAATGATATTTATTTATACATATCATCTGAAAAATATTATGAAAATTATTGGTCTAATATGAGATTACGATGAAACCCAATGAATAGAAATTGGAATAGAATTAGGAATTTAAGAAGATCAGGAATGATGATATTCTAGAATCTTTTTATTTAAGATTTTTAAATAAGATTATATATACTATTTGAATAGGTCAAAAATCGTGAAACGAATTTCAAGATAGATTGAATAGCTATTTGAGCTAAAAAGTCAGACTACAAAGTAAAGGTAGCGTAGCTTAGCAATTCATAAAAGCTTGTTTTACTACTTGAATATTTTATGTCCATGAAGTTTTATCTAAAGTGAAATATGTTTTTCATGATGAAATTAGCATGATATTAGCTTGGAAGTTTTCTTCCATGTTCAGCTTGGGAGTTCTGCTTCCATGTCAGCTTGAAAATTCTATTTCCATGTCAGCTTGGAAATTCTATTTCCATGTTTTAGCTTGGAATTTTTCTAGCTTGAGTTAAAGGACTGTAGTAGCCTTTTTCTTATGTTTAGCTTGGAAAAATAGTTCTGCAGACTATCTTTTCCATGACGTTGAGTGTGCCACCAACTATTCTTGATTCCATGATTTATTCATATATCAGCTTGCTAATTTTTCATCAATCTATTACACTGAACTGAGAATTTATATTACATGGACTGATTTTTATGATATAAGTGCTTTTATGACTGAAATGGTATATTTATAAATATTTATAAAATTATGCTAGCTACTGAGATATCCTTATCTCACCTTTTTGTGCTTTTCCAACTGACCATTTCAGAGGCTGACTATAAGGGAAAATGTGTAAAGATTGATTGAACACTTTTAGAGCACTCAAGTTTATTAAGTATTAGAATTATAGATTTTTTTTTTAAGTTTAGATATCAAATTACTATGTACGACAGATTTGTAATTTATTTCAAACGAATGTAAAATTATCTTATGTTTAGAATTTCAATTATTATGTATAACCAATTATGATTTGTACTGGAACAATTGTAGAATGTTCTTTTTGAAGATATGAGTATTAAGCATTAGAATTTTTAAATTTTTTTTTTCAGATTTTAGTATAGTAAAATAAGGACGTTACAAAAGTACCTAAGGAAGAACTTGTGACGAACATAGCCAATACAAGAGGGGTGACGCGAAGAGGCAGAATATACCTTTCTACTGAAACGAAGAAGGTACACAAAGGGGGACAAGTAATAGAAAAGAAACCTGAAGATAATAAGGAAGAGTTCTTGCAAATCATGAAATAAAGTGAATGTGATATCGTGGAACAACTCAACAAGACTCTTGCTAAAATCTCAATATTTTCACTGATCATGAATTCAGAGGCACATTGCCAGGCTCTAATGAAGGTCTTAGGAAAAACATTTGTACGACCAGATGCTTCCTTGGAAAGAGTAGCAGATGTGATAAACCTCGCCAAATCCATGTCCGCAATCTCCTTTTTAGTAGAAGAAATCAAAGGAATCGCTATTAGCAAACTAAAAATACATATCACCCTTAAATGTCATGGGTTCATCTTAGCCAAAGTTCTAATTGATGGTGGATTAGCTTTAAATGTCTTGCCACTGTCTACATTCGAGAAATTAGAATTATTACATGTGGAGGATAGTGACATAACAGTAAGGGCATTTGATGGAACTCGAAGAGAGGTATTGAGTACAGTTGATTTACCTCTTAAAATTGGACTGTGTACATTTATGGTGAACTTTCAAGTCATAGACGTAAATCCATCATATACTATGCTTTTAGGAAGGCCATAGATCCCTAAGGCAGGCGCTATACCATCTACCTTACACCAGAAAGTGAAGTTTATTGACGGAGGGAGAACCATCACTGTTAAAGGAAAAGAGGAGCTAATGGTTGTAATGTCCTTATTTTACTATACTAAAATCTGAAATTTTTTTTTAAAATTCTAATGCTTAATACTCATATCTTCAAAAAGAACATTCTACAATTGTTCTCAGTACAAATCATAATTGGTTATACATAATAATTGAAATTTTAAACATAAGATAATTTTACATTCGTTTGAAATAAATTACAAATCTGTCGTACATAGTAATTTGATATCTAAACTTAAAAACATAATCTATAATTCTAATACTTAATAAACTTGAGTGCTCTAAAAGTGTTCAATCAATCTTTACACCTTTCCCCTTATACTCAGCCCCTGAAATGGTCAGTTGGAAAAGCACAAAAAGGTGAGATAAGGGTATCTCAGTAGCTAGCATAATTTTATAAACATTTATAAATATACCATTTCAGTCATAAAAGCACTTATATCATAAAAATCAGTCCATGTAATATAAATTCTCAGTTCAGTGTAATAGGTTGATGAAAAATTAGCAAGCTGATATATGAATAAATCATGGAATCAAGAATAGTTGGTGGCACACTCAACGTCATGGAAAAGATAGTCTGCAGAACTATTTTCCCAAGCTAAACATGAGAAAAAGGCTACTGCAGTCCTTTAACTCAAGCTAGAAAGATTTCAAACTAAAACATGGAAATATAATTTCCAAGCTGACATGAAAATAAAATTTCCAAGCTGACATGGAAGCAGAACTCCTAAGCTGAACATGGAAGAAAACTTCCAAGCTAATATCATGCTAATTTCATCATGAAAAACATATTTCACTTTAGATAAAACTTTATGGACATAAAATATTCAAGTAGTAAAACAAGCTTTTATGAATTGCTACGCTACTTGTACTTTGTAGTCTGACTTTTTAGCTCAAATAGCTATTCAATCTGTCTTGAAATTCGTTTCACGATTTTTGACCGTTGACCGTGGGGTAGTCTGCACTGGTTTTGGTTCTGATTTTTTGCTTCCTATTCACTGCCACTTCTCCCTTAACACTTGTGTGGGTTAGTAATAGAAAAATCTCCTCAAAGTAGCTCAGAAAAATCGAGTTTAACGTTGCTATTTGCTTCTTCCAAAAACCTCTATTTTATGGTTAAAAAAAAAACAGAGGAATTTTTTTTTTCTGCTTCTGTCCAAGCTGCTGGATTCTCTTTTTCTCACTCTCTCTCGGCTGTGAATGGTGCAAGGAAAGGGGAGGAAGATATTGCTATTTATAGCTAAGAATGGGAGGCAAGTGGAAAATTCCTTTTGAATATTCAAATATCTCTAGCCTAGAAATGTTTAGAAAACTCAAGATAACTCAAGATAAACCTAGACTAACATAGAATTCTCTAGAATTATCTATAATAGAAATGTTTAGAAAACTCAAGATAACTCAAGATAAACCTAAACTAACCTAGAATTCTCTAGAATTATCTATACTAGAAATGTTTAGAAAACTCAAGATAACTCTAGATAAACCTAGACTAACCTAGAATTCTCTAGAATTATCTATACCATTCTACAACATTCTACACTTATCTAGGAAATTCAAGAATATACAAGATATCTGTAGAACATACAAGATTCCTCTAGAACAATCTAGATTCATCAAGGACATTCAAGAGATTTCTAGAGTCTCAAAATAAAAAAAATATTAAATATTTATTCCATAATAATTTGGGATGTTACAATGGTAACAAAGCCAAGTTCCGTCCTATATATTGCGGCTGCTGAGCAAGTAACTGAGATAACTTTCCTAAACTTTGAAGTTGAGACAACTGAGGAACCCAACAAAGATATAAATTCTGTGACAACAACCATCATGAAAAGGAATGGGTTCGAGGTAGGCAGAGGTTTAGGTGCAGACCTACAAGGCATTAAAGAACCAATTGTCCTTCCATCAAATACAAATTGACGTGGGTTAGGATATGAGCCTACGATAGAGGATCAGATAAATGGAAAACTCAACATAAATAAACAACATGGCAAGCTAGAAGTCCCATATATAAGAGCTTCATTTCCAGTGCCATCCGACGTGATAAACTAGCCTGGGATTTCTGTGGTGGCTGAGGATAAAAATGATATGTAAGGATCCAAGCCTCAGATTATGAATGATGATGCTGGAGACTCATTGAAGAATTAGGAGATTGAGGATGTCCAAAAGTAATTGTTTTTCGATTGCAATGTTGTCATTTTCATTTTCATGAATAATGCTTTTCGTGGAACATAAATGGAAATTTAAAATGGTTCGTATTTCTTCTAACTTTTGCTTCACTTGCTCTCCTTGTTTTCTTCCAATTCATTTCACATTCATTTCGTTACCATCCAAGAATTTGCATTCCTCGGAACTCTTGTCCAACACGGGAATTCCTGAGACCTGGTTGAATAACTTACGTGTTACCATGGATACGCAAAATCATGAATTTGATGATGAAGAAACAGTCCAAACATTCACCAAAATCCTTGAATCTACTGAAAAAGGGATAAGTCTTCATGAAGAAGTGATTGAAATAATAAACATGGGAATTGAAGAGGATAAAATAGAGTTAAAAATTGTTGATGGCCTAAAAAGAGAAGAAATGGTCAAGTTGTTTAAGGAATATCTTGACGCCTTTGCATGATTTTATCAAGACATACTAGGACTTGATCCAAGAATCGCTTCACACAGGATTCCACTTTTCCCAGACGTGAAGCCCAAAAAGCAGAAGTTAAGAAGATTGAATGCAATGATATCCTTAAAGATTAAGGACGAAGTAACGAAACAACTCGACGCGGGTTTTCTCCAAGTCACTTGATACCCTCAATGGGTGGCAAATATTGTGCCGGTGGCTAAGAAAGATGGTAAAGTTAGGATGTGTATAGACTACAAGGACCTAAATAGGGCTAGCCCAAAGGATGATTTTCCTCTACCTCATATCGATATGCTAGTTGCCAACACAATACGCAACCATCGTTATTCATTCATGGATGGTTTCTCAGGCTATAATCAAATTCCTATACATGAAGATGACAAAGAGAAAACCACCTTTATCACTCAGTGGGGGACTTATTATTACCAAGTAATGCCATTTGGGCTGAAAAATGCTAGGACAACCTACCAATGGGCCATGGTAGCATTTTTCCATGAAATGATGCACAAGGAAA
This sequence comes from Biancaea sappan, assembly GCA_037074585.1. NCBI lineage: Eukaryota > Viridiplantae > Streptophyta > Magnoliopsida > Fabales > Fabaceae > Biancaea > Biancaea sappan. Next base: position 39,141,645 of record CM073499.1, read on the forward strand.
TTGAGGTATATGTAGATGACATGGTAGCCAAGACTATTGAAGGAGAAAGCCACATAGCAGTCCTTAGAAAATTATTAGAGAGGCTACATGAGTATAAACTTAGATTAAATCCTAATAAATGTGTTTTTCGGAGCTTTATCAGGGAAACTATTGAGATTCATTGTAAGTTAAAAGGAGATAGGGGTTGATCCTGACAAAATAAAAGCTATTCATGAAATGCCACCTCCCCAAAAGAGGTTTGAGGCTTCTTAGGGTGATTGAATTACATTGCAAGGTTCATCGCTAATTTGACGGTAACTTGTGAGCCAATATTTAAATTATTAAGGAAGAAGCACACTGAGAAATGGGATGATAATTGCTAACAAGCTTTTGATAGAATCAAAGATTATTTACTAAACCCACCAATCCTTGTTCCTCCAACACCAGGCTGGCCTTTAATCTTGTATTTGACAATCTTACCCGAATCAATGGGGATAGTGCTAGGGCAACACAACGAATCAGGGAGGAAGGAACAGGCGATTTATTACCTGAGTAAGAAGTTCAATGATTGTGAAATACGCTATACAATAATCAAAAAAATGTGTTGTGGATTAGTGTGGACAACAAGAAGGTTGAGACAGTAGATGCTTTATTACACCACTTGGCTAATCTCTAGAATGGACCCTTTGAAATTTATCTTTGAAAACCTACATGTACCTAGAAGGGTTTTAAAATTGCAAGTGATACTATTTGAGTATGGTGTGATATATATGATGAGGAAGTCCATTAAAGGGAATGTAATAGCAGATCATTTGGTGGAGCACCCACTTGATGAATACCAACCTTTGAAGTTCCATTTCCTGGATGAGGATATCATTACTATCGATAAAGAGGAAGATAATATTGATGATAATGGAGAAAGATGGAAAATGTATTTTGATAGGGCTGTTAACACACAAGGAAATGGTATTGGAGTTGTAGCGGTATCTCCAGAAAGAAAGTAATTCCTGGTAGACATCAAGCTGGAATTTGATTGCATAAACAATATAGCAAAATATAAAGCATGTGTTAGTGGATTATAAGCAGCCATTACCTTAGGAGTAAACAACCTAGAGGTATTCAGTGCTTCAGCTCTAATAATTTACTAAGTAAATGGAAAGTGGCAAACCAGAGATTCAAAATTAGTGCCATACAGTTTGTAGAAATCAGTTTTCATCATGTGACAAGAGAAAAGAACCGATTTGCAGCTTTGGGTACTCTAGCAGTGATGATTCAGCTTGACTGTGGGGTACAAGTCCAATCAATCCAAATAAAATCAAGTGATACACCGATGCATTGCCTGAACATAGAGGAGGAATTTGATGAACATCCTTGGTACCATGACATCAAGACTTACATGAAAGATAGGTTTAGCCAGAATGAGCTACTAAAAACCATAAGATGACAATTCGATGCTTGGCCAAGAATTTCTTCATCAATAATAGTGTCTTATATAAAAGGAGTCATGATGGCACGCTTATCTAATGTGTTGATTCAAAAAAAAGCTTAAAGAATTATTACAAAATGTCATGAAGGAATATGTGGGACTCATGCCAACAGCCACACCTTGGCCAAACAAATTCAAAGATGTGGGTACTTTTGGATGACTATGGAAAGGGATTGCATAGAATATGTCAGAAAGTACCACAAGTGTCAGATTTACTTTGATAAAATCAACGCGCCTCCACTTCCGCTACATAATTTAACAGCACCATGGCCCTTCTCAATGTGGGGCATCGATGTAATCGGCCCTATAAACCCAAAAGCATCGAATGGATACCACTTTATCTTGGTCGCCATCGACTATTTCACCAAATGGGTAGAGGCCAGCTCATACACTAATGTGAATCAGAAAATCTTCGTCAAATTCATAAAGACTAATGTCGTATGCCAGTATAGTTTGCCTAAAAGGATTATCATAGATAATGCACAAAATTTGAATGAAACAGAAATTAAAAAGTTTTGTGACCAATTCAAGATTAAACATCACAATTTAGCACCTTACTAACCACAGATGAATGTTGTAGTTAAAGCTGCAAATAAAAACATCAAGAAAAATCATTGAGAAGATGACAGTAACATACACAGATTGGCACGAGATGCTTCCCTATGCTTTACACTGCTATAGGACTACCGTACGCACTTCAACTAGGGCAACTCCTTATTCTTTGGTTTACGAGATCGAGGTAGTGACATATGTTGAAGTAGAAATCCCGTCTTTGAGGGTGCTCATCGAAGCTAATTGATATCTAGCATTTTTATATACATTTTAACCTCTAATTTGGTCTATTTGTATTTTCATCCATGGGAATTCTCCAATTTTATTACACTTTGTGATTATTGGGTCTAAATTAATTTTGAATGGAAAATGAATTATTTTCATATTTTAGGACTTAAATTATTAAAGACTCAATTTAATCCATTTATGTACTATGCAAAAATTAAATTTGGAGATTTTCTGATGATGTGGTGCTAAGGTGGACATTCTTGTTAACATGGCGCTGATGTGGCACTCTTCTTATGAGTAGGATACTAACTGGGACTTGTTTCTACATTTTACTAATGTGGAGACATGTAAGGCCCTCAATCTAGATCACTTTCTGGATGCAGTCCAGCCTTTGCTTGCCTCTTCCCTAGACTTTGCTGAAAATGGAATATCAGCTTTTTACATAGCAAAAAGCCCTTCTGTTGCACCATTTTCATGATCTGCTGTTGTCTGCTGCCCAGCCCTTCTGCAGAAAGAAACCAGCCACATCTTAGCTCTCCTTTTGAAAGTCAACTAAGCATCTAGGGTAGAATATTCTAAGGAATTTTATGGCATCAGTTTTGTAGCACAGAAGATACTTTTCATTTTCTGTAACTTAGCATTTTTGCAGCCCTCCCTTCCTTTCTGTTTTCCTTTTGCTATTTTGCTGTTTTGCTCTCATGGAGGGCTAAATCTCCATTGTAATCAGTCACTAGGACCTTAGGATGTTGTAGCTTAAACTGAAACTACAAGATAAGTGTTTTATTATCCATTTCACTTATTTCATTTCTGTTCTACTTTTATGTTTATGTTGCTGTTAGATTCTGATTTGAACTTGAAGGAACATAAATTGATTTATATATGAGATATAACCTTGCTTGACTGATTAGAAAAGTGAATGGAATGAAATGACTAGTTAAATGATATTTAACTTGGTTTGGTTAAGGTTTTCTTTTGAAATGCATCTAGTTATAGAGAGTGAAGATATTCTTGACTATAGTTAGTAGCATTAAATTCTGGAAGTTATTTTAGAATCATTTCCATAAAGAACCAAATAGTGAAATGAGAACAAAACTGAATCAATAAGTTAGGTAATGATAGTTGCACTCCCATGAATCCTAGTGGCTGGTTACATAGTCTCCTTATTGTCAACACTTGGTCATTTTCACCTATTGCTGATTAGCTGCTAATTTGCTTATGTTTTAAGTTTCTGTTACTGTTACTGCCAACAAACCCCCCTGTTTATGTGCTTTTAATTGGTGTTTGGGTGTTTAGAGCAACTAATTTGTCTACTTTGAGATCTTCGAGTCAAGCTCACTAAAGAACATATACCAATTCAGCATGGATATCTTGCAGGCATTGGGTAAGGATCAACGGTTGCAACAACAACCTGCTGGGCATACAGCACCTCCGATAGTGACCGTAAAGGTGCCTATAGGAGGTGCTAGACAAGAGCACCATCGACCAGCAGGCCTCACACAAACGTGGAGAACTGTGCTCAACGGGTAAATGAGGTAGATGTTAGTGCACCGCCTTTAGCTCCTTCAATCCCACTAGTCCAAACTGAGGAAGGGCCCTTTATCTACATCGGCGAGGGTCCACCAACTATACATGGGATGTATTCACTCCCTATGTATGAGATATATACGCCTCCCATGCATAAGATGTATACACCTCCTATTCATGGGAAGTATACGCCCTCGATGCCACCTGAACACATCGGTGAGGACTCGTCCATAGGTTTTAGCATGTATACACTATCGATGCCACCTTTGCAAGTTGGTCATGGCACGTTCACATGAGAGGTGCCTCAAGGCTTCATGTATGAGTGGTTGAGCCAAACCCTGATGACACCAACACACACTCAAGCCCTATTCATGGATTTTGGGTTTGGACAATGGTTGGGTTCGGGGACTTTATCTGGATTTAGATAGTTCTGATCACCAAACTTTTGGTGGCAGCTCTGATAGTGGCTACTAAACGTCCAACTTTTGGTGACAACTTTTAAGAGTCGCCACCAAAAGTCAATTTATTTGTAAATAAAATTAAAAAAATTAGACTTTTGAGTCACCACCAAAAGTTAATTATTTTCAATAAAATTAAAAAAAAAAGTTCAGACTTTTGGTGGCAACTTGGATAGTCACCAATGAAAGTCTAACTTTTGGTGAAGACTTTGAGAGTCGCACCAAAAGTCAATTATTTTTAAATGAAATTAAAAAAAATTAGACCAAAAGTTAGACTTTTAGTGACAACTCTCGTAGTTGTCATCAAAAGTCAATTATTTTTAATAAAATTAAAAAGCATTTGGACTTTTCGAAGTCGCTACTGAAAGTCCAACTTTTGGTGATGACTTTTAAGAGTTGCCACCAAAAGTTAATTATTTTTAGATAAAATTAAAAAAATTAGTCGCCCCCAAAAGTCAGACTTTTAGTGGCGACTCTCATAGTCGCCAACAAAAATTATTTATTTTTTATAAAAATTAAAAAAAAAATTTGGGCTTTTAGTGACGACTTTTGAGACTCGCCATTGAAAGTTAGACTTTCAGTGGTGACTCCCAAAGTCATCGCCAAAAGTAAATTTATTTTTAAATAAAATTAAAAAAATTAATCTTTTGGTAAAAGTCGGACTTTTAGTGGTGACTCTCACTGTTGTCACGAAAAGTCAATTTTTTAATATATATATATATATAATTATATTTTTTTCTTATCTCTTAATCTATTAATAAAATATATTTGCTTTTTATTAAGTTAGATGTTGTTTTATTTTAGTTTTATAATGTTTTTGGCTTAAAATAATTTTAACAGATTATATATATATATATATATATATATATATATATATATATATATATAATATTTTGCCCTTATATAGTACAAATAAAGTGGTGGCATAGTGGCAAGACGTACATGGTTGAGAGTACGGAACCCGGATTCAAATCTTAGGTATGCATATGTTTGGTTTAATTTCAATATAAATTTGAATATTACACAAAAAAGATTGAGTCACTCTAGGGCAGCGAGTTAGTGGACCGGCCAAGACCCGCATAGGTTGAATAGGTCTCAGTCAACCCGTTGGGCCAATCTGAGTCCAAAAAATGGTGACTAACTTTTGGTGGTGACTTTCAAAGTTGCCACTAAAAGTTACTTTTGGTGGCGACTTTCAAAGTTGCCACTAAAGGTGACCAAAAGTCATTTTTTGGCACGAAACTTTTTTTTTGCAACATAAATAACCAAAAAACTTTTAGTCTTTTGGTGGCGAATTTTAAACTTTTGGTGGTGAGTCACCACCAAAAGTCTTTTTTTTTGTAGTGATTGCTGTGGCGATCAAGTCAGAGTCTAGTTGCCTGTGGCCACGGGAAATTGATGTTGAAACAATGTGTGTCTCCATTGTACCTCGTGATCATCCATAAGTTGTAATTCATTTTCAGACAAGCCCTCACTCTCCAATTATAATCTTATCCAAAATTTACACATTTCACCTCCACGTTTTTCTTCGAAGACTTCTCCAACTTGTAGTTGCTGTGCCTCTTGATGGAGTATGTTTTTAGCACAACCGTTAGTGAATTCTTGTGTGGAAATAATAAACTGACTGCGGGGTCTGAATCATCATCCTACGTGTGGGCTTCCATGACATCCAAAATTCCCACCTCACCTATTAGGGTTGTATTTGCTTGCATCAAATAAGAGGGTAGAGCATAGTAATTGATCGACTCATCTAGTTGAACATTACCCATTAAGTCTTTTATGCTTGCATCGAACTTTGGTTGGTCAGCATCATTAACCTTAACATCCTCGATGTCATTGACATCTGTGTCGTCCATAATATCACACGATGGGTCAGGAGTTAGAATGTTTGTGATATCCTTTGTGGGCTGAATTTAAAGACTTTTCGATGAATATGGGATTGACACATGACACTGATTAGAGGGTTCGATGTCCTCATCCCATGTGACCTACTCATTTAAATCAGGAATCTCAAAATTGGATTGGATTTCTGTTTCAATTTCTACATATATTTCCATAGTTGTCAACATCCCCTCCAAGTGTAGGTGACAATCAATCATCACTTCTACATTATCATCGTCGTTAAGCTAGAACTCCCCAAACATAAGTGGCATCGTTCATTTGGAATATCTATATACTAACCGCAATAGCTTCTCATGTTGTCCTAGTCTCAACTTTTGGTGGATTAGTTGTATCAAAACATCTAAAGAAGTGTTGCGGCTAATTTTTATCACCACCCTGTTATCAACCTCAAAGGATACACCATTGGAACCGCAGTTAATATGACTCTGTTCAAATAAACAGGAACCAGGAGTGCTCCACTTCGACTCATTCTATTTTTTGTTAAATAATTAGAACACCACATAATAAAATTATATTAATAGCAAAAATATAAAATTATAATAATAAATGACAAATAATAAAATTATAAACAGAAAAAGCATAAAATTAAAATAATCATAGCACCAAAATAAGAAAATTATAATAACAACAAAATAAGAAAATTACAATAACAGAAAAATAACAAAAATACAATCACAGAAAAATAAGCAAATTAAAAATATAAAAAACTATCAAAATTATAATATCAAAAAAATAATAGATGAAAACTTACATAAAATTATAATAACAGAAAAATAATAACCGAAAAATAAAAAAATATGATACCAGAAAAATAATTAAATTAAAAATATAAAAAAATATAAAATTATAATAACAAAAAAATACAAAAATAATAACAGAAAAATAATAAAATTATAATAGATGAAAAATTATATAAAATTAAAGTAACAGAAAATTAGTAACATAAAAATAACGAAAATATAATAACAGAAAAATAATCAAATTAAAAATATAAAAAAAATTATAAAATTATAATAACAAAAAATAATAAAATCATAATAACAGACAAATAATAAAATTATAATAAATGAAAAATTATAATAACAAAAAATTAATAAAATTATGGTAACAAAAATTATAAAATTATAATAACAAAAAAATAATAAAATTATAATAGCAGAAAAATAATAAAATTATAAAAGATGAAAAATTATATAAAATTATAATAACTGAAAATTAATAAAATTATAGTTAAAAAATAATAATATTATAACATAAAAATTATAAAATTATAATAATAACAGCAAAATGAAAAAATTATAATAACAAAAAAATAGCAAAAATATAATAACAAAAAAGTAATAAAATTAAAAATATAAAAATATTATAAAATTATAATAGTAAAAAATAATAGAAAAATAAACTTATAATAATATAAAACTTATATAAAATTATAATGACGGGAAAATAAGAAAATTATAATAATAGAAAAATTACTTTATTTATATGTGATTGGAGGAAACAAGAGTAAGAATGCAATTGAGAGAAATCAAGTTACTGAGTAGTAGTAGAAAGTAAAAAATGAGTAGTAAAAATTGTGAAGAGGATTGAGTATTTATAGAGAGGTCCGGTGTTTTTACTGACTTGAGTTGCTTTTTGTGGAAACGGTATAACCCTGAACAAGAGTCGCCCTTATTCGGGTCGAGTCACGTCAGGCATAGTGATTTTGACCCAAATGGATAATTTAAATTATGCACTTGTGTTGCCCTTTGACAGTGCGTCTGATATCTGTATGTGAGTCGCCCTGTCAAAAGGCGACTTATGTGTCACTGAGTCAACCTGTCAAAGGGCAACTTAGGTTATGAACAATGCTTTTGGTACCTATTGGCAATGTTAAAAAAAGGAATATTGAGAGAACATTTTTTTAAGGGTAGTATATGGCGGCAAAAAGGTCGAGAAAACACTCTGTCTCGCTTGATTTGGGAATTTTTTTTGCTAAAGTGTATAAAATCTCCTTGAATTTAAAATTTTTTGTAATTTATTTCTCTCAACTTTTAAATTCAATAAAAAAACCCTTAAACTTTCAAAAATTTGCAAATTACCCCATCTATTAATGAATCTGTTAGTTTCATTGTTAGTCAATGCACACATCATGTTCGATTCAAGGTTAGTTTTCTTGAGTTCCCATTGATGTTTGGGATCAAAACACATATGGAATCTATATAAGTATGAAACAAATATGCACCTTGGCATGATATGAGTGGATTGTAGAATAATATGTGCCCGAGTAATGGGAATCATGTAGGAAAGTAAGTTAATATTATGTGCATTGTGCATGTTTAAATGGTTTACATTGGGTTGTGCCAAGCCATGGTATGTTGAACATGAATTGTATGAGTGAACCCAATATAGTTTATGTGTTTTAATGGCTTGTGTGATTGATATGATTTGTGGTGTTGGATTGTGGAGATAATTGTGGTTGTGATTGTTACATCTTGGGTATAGGGATAAATACCACAAGTACTATGGTGTCCATAACCAACCAAGGACATCTTTATCTCAAGTACAGGGATAAAGCCATGGGTAGTGTAGTGTCCTAGTTTGAGTGAAGGACTTCAAATATTATATCACAGGAACTGGGGTAATAACCACAGGTATTATGCTGCCCCAAATTACGTAAGGGACTTTCAATTAATACATCTTAGGTATGAAGATTAGGTCCACGGGTACGATGAACATTCTCTAACAAGAAATGTGTGAATTTGGTTGGATTGTTGATTTGGTTGTGTGTTTGGATGTGGTATTGTTCAGTGATGGATTGTGTATTATGTAGTGTTCATATTTTGCATGTATTTTTTAGATGCTTTTATATGTAGAGTTATCTGTTCATTGAGTTTCAAAACTCATTCCTTCTGTTATATAACTTTTTAGAGTCTGTTGTGCAAGAAGAGTACTCGCTTGAGGAGTAGCGAAGCTTCAATGTCGACCTCTACTTGTCTTTTGGGGTCCATTTCTCAACATTTTTTTTTGTAAAGCAATTTCTAAAGTGCTCTATAGTCTCGTATGTCACCTAGGCATTAGATGTTTATTTTGCAAAGATAGATGTGTATATAACATGTATTTTTCTCTTGTGAACCATGTTCCAAATTTCCACTATTCGTTTTTGTGGAGGAATAGGTTGAATCATGTTGACAACAAATTTGATTTATTTACATATATGGAAAAATTTATATTCTTTTGAGATTCTTGCTAGGATATCTCTGCTTGTTTACATTTATGGCTTGTTGATGATGCATGACGTTGTGTGGTGAAGGTCAGGATTATAGTACTTGGGAGGGCATATCGTTAGTACTTGAGCAAGTATCACATTGTCATAAAGTTTACATTTCCATAGTAACATGTTAGTTCTATTCCATGAGGTATGCCAATCCCTAACTCGCATAATCTATTATGAGGCACAAAACCACATATTTACAAGCATGCATTAGCATATATGCATACAAAACTTATCTAACTCATATTGGCATGTATATGAGATGCTTTGATGAAATTTAATATCTAAAGAAAGCATGATTGTTGTCACGACCCAAATTTTGGGCGCGTGACTGACACGGTGACACGAATTTCATGTCACTGTAAGCCTATTAACATATCAATTTCTACCCCTTTTTGTTTATTTATGAATGTTTATAATATACATCATTCTCCTTTTTGTTTATTAAATAACACAGCTTTCGTAAGTATTTAGAATTTAGCAAACAGGTAATCTAAATCAAGCAAACAAGACACTTTATTTTAAATAATTTAAATAGTCTCAACTATTTAAATTTTAAAGACAATTCAAACTTTGAAATATATATATATATATATATATATATATATATATGAGAAAATAAAAATTAAAATTAGAAAATATTAATTAAGTATAAATAAGATTAGTTAAAACAGATATTAATTTTTAACTAAATATTAATTGAAATAAATAGAAATAAATATCAAATACTTATTAAAATAATTATTAATTTGCAATATAACTTATTATAACTGTATATCATATACACAAAAGGAGAGATGAAAACTTATCCGAATTCCTTGTAATCTCCCATATTACAATTTTAATATTGAATATAAAATAATTGAAACTTCATTCATTCACAAAAATCACGTCAACTTATATAAATTCATAATTGAAATCTCAACTTCTATCATAATCCTTATCATAAATCCTCAAAATAAATCTTCGAGTTCAAATCAAATTAAATACAGTAAATAAAGTAGTTTATTAGCCCGAGACCCCCTAGATGTCCTAGTTGACCACAAAGCTTTCTAAAGTTAACAAAAATAAAATACTAACAATATGGGACTCACCCAACAATGGGATAGTCCAACGGCAACTACTCCTCTAGCAGAAGATTCTCCTCCATTATCTGATCTAAAAAGGAAAAATAACGAGTGTGAGATAATAATCTCAGTGAACGAGCCAATCCCTGCCCTAATAAAATCCTCTATGCAAAAGCAATAAAATAAAAAGCATAGGTAAAAATTACCAATCACAAGAAAGGATACCTACTAGAGAATTTGTAATTCAATCAAACAATTCAAACCAACGAAACTAGTACTCGTCAATGGCAAAAACAGCCAGGAACGCCCGTAGGCCCGCTCAACCAAATCTCATCAAAACCCGCCATGATGCATAACCTCATTAGCAACGGTCAGGGCGCCTCATGGATTAAATCTGGGCTCATCTTCATAGCGAAGGAATCGTTGTCTCTACTCTCAGAGGTCAAGTCATCCTATCACCTGGATTTCCCGCTTGACATGAGAAAGGGTACCATCCTGCCCAAACACAAACAATATTCATCTAATATAATAAAATACAACATCATAAATCATCAAGTATAAATGTCTAGATAATCTCAATTATCTCAAATCTCAACCATTTCATAAATCACATGTGCATCCTTTTTTCCAATCAAAAAATAATAATAGTAATAATTATCATCCTCAATCATATTTCCACCATGGTCATTACCTATCTTTATTCTCTATTACTTTAGCACTTAAGATAATATTAAAGAAAGGTTAGTTCACTCACCTGGAATCTAACAAATCCTTTCATAATCTGAAAGCTTAAAAATGCAAAAGTGAATTTGGGTAACCTTAGGAAAGAATGCCCCTTGAAACTCACGATTATGGCCACGGATGTGAGAGTTCACACTAGCTATGAGGAATTCATATGCATATACTTGAAGTCTAAGATGCTTCAAGTGTTATGGCCAGATGGGGTTATATAATGGGGTCACACATAATGCAATTAGGCCTTATTTTAGTGTAGCTTAGCTTAATTATATTATTAATAAAATAGGTTCAGGCCAATCTTAAACTTTAGCCTCGATTTGTATTATTTCAATATTATTTTTATTATCATATATGCCTATGTTGATTACTAAAATCCGTACACGTCTACTCAAGGGGATTTATCTTCGTTTTATTTATTTGATTCTTTGATTAATTATATTCCAAAGTTCTATTTCCCTATCATTTTCCCTTCTCTTATTGTTTAAATTTCGAAAGTTGGTTTAGTCATCCAATTCATAGTTTAGTCAAATAAAATCTAAGATTTAATTCAAATCTTGAAAGATATATTTTCAGATTTGTATACTTATAAAAAAAATAAACTAAAATCTATCATTATATTAGATTCAGTTAATTGGATAATCACTAATTTCTTTTAGCTAATCTTTTGCACTATCCATAATTATTATTACTACCATATATATATATATATATATTTCTTAATATATTTATATCTTAATAACATGTGTGACATCTTAATAAAATTCATATTTATTTTAATGTATTATCATCTAGGTACTAAGACTTATCCTTCTAACTAATTTCTTTCTTGAAAAAGAAATCGAAAATATCATCTTAATAATCTGGAAAATAAAATCTGAGATTAAACTAGAGATAAGAAGGAAGAGAAGGAAAGAGAAAAAGAATAAAAGGAAAAGAATAATCTCAAATTTGCTTACTAATTATCTTCTTAAAAAGCATAAACCAATAGTTTAATTGTTTAAACTTAGAAAGTTTGTTACACAAATCATAGATTATTTTAAGTAAATATAATATGATTAAATTATATTTTCTTAAGATGCTCTTCAGATTAAATAAAAGAAACTAATTATCCTTAATTGAAAATTTTTGGTTAGTTAAATAATCAATTACCTTGCTTCCTTTATTTAAATTTTTGCATTATCTTTTAGTTGATACCTACCATCAAAACATCATATTATATACATATATATATATATATATATATATATATAATTTCCACTAACTGCGTCCACTGTTCGTATTTTATTTACTTTAATTTCTTCTTTTTTTAATTCTTAATTCACTTAAGTTAAACATACTATTTATTTCAAAAATTAATATCTTAAAATGTAGAAGCTATTTTCTACTTCCTATTTTACATCAAGGTTCCCTACAATTTTCTCCATCTATTTCTATACTTTGTACACATTTTTGCTACACCCGCAAGATTCCAAAATCTTTCACTTTAGTCCCTAAAATTTTCACTTTAGTCCTTATATGATCTAGCATATCACATTTCACACAATTTGCAAACCCATATTTATGAAATAATAATTTTTTTAATTAAAAAAGAAAAATTAAATGGCGGGTATTACAATTATATGAAGTTTTGCTTTGAGAACATAAGGACTATTTAGAAAAATATAAACTTCTAAGGTTTTAAAAGGAAATTAAGAAAAATGTATTATGTTAGTACAAAAGTTACATAAAAGAGAGAAATTAAATGGAGTTAAGGCTACAAGGGGGTGAATTATAATTTTGTAAAATATCAAAGTGGGACCCAAGTCAAATAATAATTAGAAAAGATGAATTATAGAGAGATTTCAGTAGAAGAAGTCAACAATAAGGTGGCGATCTCTTTTCCTTCTCTGCTAACAATGTCTCTGGAGTGTATATATATATACACACGAGTAAATCGTTGAGCACTCTAGCAGCTTCCAACTTCATTTCTTCTCCTCTGTCCAAGCTTGTCTTTGCATGTCGGGTTTTATGATTTGAATTGTCATAAATCGCTTTCTAGGCACGTGACCAGCACAGTAACAACAATTTTCCATTATTGTAAGCCTAACTCACCCCCAATATACCTTTAACACTTTTCTGGCCACGTGACCAATACAATAATGACATGTGGAGGTTCCATAATTTAAAGCAAATAATTAATTTAATAACATCATAAAAATAGGGAGATAACATCACTCATACATTTAAATAAAAATGTAAATCCTTTTTCAAAATAAATAAAAGAAATCCAAATATTCCTAATTTAAAATAAGAAAAATTTAGCAATTCCATAGTGTCCTAACATCTTTCCCAAGTGACCTGTGCAGCTACAGAGCCACTTACATACATCAAGAAAACCAATTAGGCCTGCCTGACAACGAGAAGATCAATAACGAGCACCGCTACTCCTTAGGTGGGTGCTCCTCTATGACGGTCAAATTTGGAAAAGAAAAATAAATCACGGAGAGTATGAGTTAAACTTAGTAAGCGAGATGATGTTACCATAACAAAATTCAAAGGTGTCAAACATCATACAAATATACCCGTCAAGTCATAGTCTCAATACCAAGAATTTGCACGTAATAAATCATACCAATCAAGAAGCACAATACCACACCATCACACACGGTGCTCGTTAGTGGCAGGGTGCTCCTTGGGAGCAAGCTCAACTCGGGCTCCTTATCCCCTCTTGCTGTGACGCAAGATCTAGTCTAATCGGTAAGGTGCCCCTTGGGAGCAAGCTTAATTCGGCCTCCCCTATCCTATCGTGAGGGTCATCCTCTACCATAATCACCAGTCAAGGCACCCCTCAAGAGCAAGCTCAACCCAGGCCTCACCTCCTTACCGTGAGGGGAGGGTACCAACCCAACACAAGCAATCTATACACATAGATGCATAAATAAATACACTTCAAGGCCAAAATTTATCCACACGTATACATGTATATAAACATTTCAAGGCAAAAAAAAATCCATCCACAACATAATAAATAAATTCGTACATGTTCTTACTCACTAAGCACAAGACCAAATTATAACCTCAATTTAAGCATGGTAATTAATGAAATTTCATATACCTTACACATCGTATGCATAAATTAGAATTTTATTCTTATTTTGTAACCTAGTAGCATCTTAAAAATCTTGGGAAACTTCCTACAACCATACGTGTATAATGCAAGACGTTAAAATTAAGCTAGGGTAATGTCATACACTCACCTAGATTCTGATGCTAAATTTATCGGGCTTCACATGTTATATGAAGATGGAAAGAGTGTGCAAGGGTTTGGGATCAATTTCTAACAACTACACACAAGGTTTGCAAATTCAAATTTCGATTTAAACCCCCAATTCCCTAAGTATATGAATTAAGGTTCGTGATAACAAAAGTATGTTATATAAAGATTTCTAGTACTTACCTTTATTCCTTGAAGTTCTCTAACGTCAGGACAAATTACCGATGATGTGTTCCTTGGAGTTTATGTGTGGAGGTGTGGCAGGTGTGGCATGTTGTGTAGGTATGGAGGCTAGGGTTTAGAGTCTCCTTGAGGTGACATGTATAGGTGGTCTAGGGTTTGTGAGTTTGAGTGGCATCAAGGGTCTTTAGGCTTTGAGTGGCATCTTAAGGTTTCTAGGGTTTGAGTGATGTTTATGAGTGAGAGGTTAGGTGAAGTGAGAGACGACTAGGGTTATGTCTCTAGGGTTTTGGCAGTTTAAGTGTTTAGGTTAAGTAGGATTTCTTTCTTTTGTTTTTGAATTCTAGGTCAAGTGTAGCAATAGGACTCTTTTTTTCTTGTATTTTATTTATTGTGTGGTTATCTCCTTTCATTATTATTATTATTATTATTATTATTATTATTATTATTATGTTCCTTATTTATTTTATTATATTACCACATTATCTTTTTTATTTAAACTTAAGCCATACGCCTACTTATTATTTAATTTCCTAATCCTACGCCAATGCTCTGTGTTAAGCAATTTGGCAAGTGCACCATCGCACAAGTAATAAAAAGTGAGTAAGATATCATTCCTACGAGGACTAAGTGGCTACCTACCCAAGAAATTTGACAGAATTAGTTAGACGAGTTTGTTTGGATTGTAGATAGCTCTAACTAGAATTAACAAAGTAAAGCATATGACAGTAAATTTTTATAAGGCTTTTCTTTAATGACAGCAAACAAATACTCAACTGATGAAATTAATCAAAATAAAAGCTTAGAGTTACTAATCTCTCTCCTCCATCCTAGAAATTGTAAAACCCCTCACGCAATTATAACTCTATCAACCGAATAAATTAATCCTAGGTTATTCTAATAACTTAAAAGAATTCTCCCAAATCTCAATTAAGATACTTAACACCTACTCAATTCCTTAAGCGAGTTAAGTCAATACTAACCAACCTAGCTTTGATTAGATGAGATTAACTAATGTTCCTATTAGCTAACAAGCGAAGACACTTAGTAAGATTTACACACTTGTCTTTCCTATTCAATGTTCTACTCTCACATCTCTCTCCCGAGTTTGATGACAACAACAAGCAATTATAAAGATTGATCAAGTCTATGTAATGCAGTAGTAAAATGAATAAAAAGCCTTATATTGGTTGAATAACAGTTGCTAGTACATGAGAGGAAACAAAATATATTCTGGAGTTGAGTTCATAGCAACCCTAAAAAGAAAATCTAGCTACTTATGGTAAATAATGACATAAAACAGAAAAAAGGATAGAAGAAGCCATGAATCTGATGTTGGATGATGGATTGAGCCTCTAAAGCCTTAAAGATTAGGTTTCCCTTGCTCTCCTCAGCCAAAACGATGTTTTCCCATTTTCTTTGCATCAGAATTACTTAGAAAAATCACCTTTGTATCTATTTAAACACATACTGATGTGGCTCAAAGTTTGCACCGTCAGAATTTGCTCTAGCGCTGCAGCGGTGTGAACTTACTGTTGCAGCTATGGAAGGCAGAGACATAGCACAAAGAAAAGCTTCAGCATGGTGCTTAAGGGACCTGTGGGAGGTCTGGCGCTGCAGAGGTGCGAACTCACCGCTGTAGTAGTGGAAAGCAGAAATATTTGCTGGAAAAACTACCTCTCCAATGTCAGGCCCTGGACACCTAGCTATGGCACTGGTCTACATTGCAGTGGTGCCAACTCCCCGCTACAGCATTGGGTGGCAAAATGGGAGCTTGCTTTACTGAATAGTCCAGCATTGGGCGTTGGATAATCAGCATTGGGCACTGGCTACTGGGTAAGCACTCCACTTCTGAAATGCAAGGTCGACAGTTGGGAATGCTTTGATTTCCTCTCCTCTAATTGGTGATCATTCTTTGTACCCTGAAATTCAAGATCAAACATGAATTATTAACATAAAAATGAGGGCAAATCAAGAAAGTAACATTGAGCTTAAAGAATTCCAAATTAGAAAATCTTGAGGCCAAAAGAATTATATTAATAAAATTCAAGCAAAATCAAGATTCAGATGTCAAGAAAATGTTTACAAGAATCATGTAAATTGGGAAATTAACATTCCCCCAAACCTGAACCTTTGCTTGTCCTCAAGCAAAAGCTTCCAAGGAGAAAAATTCTGATAAAGATATGTGCAACTAAAAGGAGTAAAGATCTGAAAATATGTGAATTAAAGCAAGCCAAGCCTCATCAAACCATTACTCATAAGATTTAACTCAACAATTTGCTATCTTAAGGATTCAATAATAAGTGTTAACCGAACCACAAGAAAACTTGAAATCAAAGCTTCACCTCTAAGAATAGTTCATAAAACCAAATTCACAAAAATTCCAAAACTAAATTGCCTCTTTATTCTCAAGGGCATCGTTTTATTTCAATTCTCAAGGGCTTCGCTGTTTTGTTCTCAAGGGCATTTCTTCCTTAATTTCCTTGTTTCCTTTAAGACATTTTGCAAATTGCTCATTTTATTTTAATTATAGGAGCCTACCCCTTATTGAAACTTTTAGCTATCCCTTTATTGAACCCTTTTTCAGTAGCCCTTTATTGAACTTCCTTTCTTTTTTCAAATAAAGAATAAGATCAATAAACCATTCACAAAGGGAAGTGAACACCTTTTTGTTATTCTAAAGTGATAGGGCTAACACTCATAAAAACATATAAAACTTAAGATGTGTAAACTCAAGAGGTAAATCTTAAATATATATATATATATATATATATGACATGATTTGACTTGCTAAAGAATTCTAAACTTTCAGATTTCAAAATTTTCAAAAATTTCCTCTTATTACCCATGCATATGGATAGCACAAAATCAACTAGAACTTTCTCAATGAAGGAATTCACAAACATCCTAAACCTCTCCCCCAAACCTAAATCTAACATTGCGCTCAATAAGCTAAGGAGAGTTTAAAACATGAGAATGGAAGCAACAAATTTTCTATGAAACACACAAGCAGCAAAAAAATGTTGTGCATAACAGAAATATTCAACATTGACAACATAATATCATCATCACTAAAAAATAGTCTAAAAAATAAAAATGTCGTCCCACAACCAAGCATAATTATAAGCTCAATACCAAATCATAATCCACCACAGCAATATAAGACAAGGAAACAAAGTTCACACCAAAACAACATCATATTCTCATCAAAGCAATAAAACTATTAGAAACCAAACAACAACACAAACAACCACAAAACAGAACAATTAAAACTAATAAAGCAAGGACTTGGGTTACCTCCCAAGAGCACTAAGTTTATAGTCTTCAGCCAGACTTTATTGATTTGTCTTGGATCAAAAGAACTCTTGGATGAGTCTTGAAGCTAAATTGCCTTCCCCCAATCTTGCCACTGTTTTGTTTTTTCTTTGATTGGTTCTTTGGCTTTGCATGGAGAAAATGAAAATTGTTCAACAATCATTGTTTCTTCTTTATGATCATAAGCTTCCTTTTCCACAAGTGATTCAACAATGTTAAACACATTAAAATCTCCCTCCCCTTTTGAAATATCAAAAATAATGTCCATTGAGCCACATTAATTACCGCTCCTAAAATAGCTAAGAATGGTCTACCCAAAATGAGAGGGATTTCCTCATCCTCTGCCATGTCTAAGACCACAAAGTCCATAGGAAAGAAAATTTTCCCACTTTGACTAGCACATCTTCCACTACCCTATATGGATGTCTTAATGATCAATTGGCAAGCTGAAGGGTCATCATAGTTGGTTTCACCTGACAAATCCTAAGTCTCTTAAAAACTGACAAAGGCATTAGATTGATGCTAGCCCTAAGATCACATAAGGTCCTCTTGAATGTAACACTTCCAATAGTACAAGGGATGGAGAAATTGTCACATCCCATATTTTCCTTTATTGAAATTATATTTTCTTTATTTTAGTTAGAAATGATGTTAGAACATAGCAAAGTATGATTTTGAATGCGTAGAATTCAATCATCAAGAAAAGGCATGAGAAATTAGGATAAATGAGCTAAGAATAGAAGAAAAATGAAGTTTTGAAGGAATCGGTTGACTAATATAATAAATCAGTCGACTGATAGTATCAGAAACGGACTAGGTTGCTGATATATGCAATCAGTCAACTGTTGAGGAGAGATCAGTCGACTGATGATTCTCTGTCATGCAAAAATTTTGGGACCTGTGGCAATCAGTCGACTAATTGGGTTGAATCAGTCGACTAATTTCAAATCAGTCGACTAATCATGAGAAATCAGTCGACTGATTACCTGCTAAAGTACGAAAGTAAGTTGGTTTCAACTGAAAAATCAATGGAAAATTGACTAGAATGCCCCTAATATGTCAATGAAGCTTAGAAACATGAGAATAGGGGTAAAAGAGGGTTTTTCATGGCAAGAAGACTCCTTAGACTCTTTTTAAAGCACAAGAGAGAGAGAAATGAGTTTTCTGAAATTTTAGAAAGGAGAGAGAGAGAGAGAGATGTGGGGAAGAAGAAGAAGAGAGAGAAGGGACTCCTAGTTGGGTTTCTAACAAGGAAATCACCAAAGGTAAGCTTCCTAACTTGATTTCTCTAGTTTAGATGGATTCTAATGGGTAAAGATTCATAGAATAGCCATTTTCAGACTAAGAAGAAGAAAATAAAGGAAAGGGAAGTCTGAAAGTTGAGGAAGTAAATGGAGCTAAAGAGAAACTAGGAGAGAATCCACAAGTTCAGCTATTAGGAAGAATCTAAGGTAGCTAGTTATTCATAAAAGCATTTTAATTTCAGTTATTTATCATGCTTGTGTATGATATATTATTCTTTATGGTATAGCTATCCATGAATATTTGAGAACATGTTTTTTTATGAATATGGGACTTGACTCCTCATGGGATGTAGTAATTCCTCATAGGATGAAGAGTTCTCTTCATAAGAGGGCTAGAAAGCAAGATAATTTAGTTATTTATCATATTGTCCATGATTTAGCAATTATAAATATGTAGAAGTTCTCCATGAGAATATAGAGTTAACTCTCTCTTGAAAAGTAGAGATTATGTCCTTATGGGATGACAGAACCAGAAATTCCTCATGAGATGACAGAAATACCTCATAGGATGTAAAAATCCTTATGAGAAGACAGAGCCCTAGAAATTCCTAGTGGGATGACAGAAATTCCTCATGGGACATTAAGTACTTTTCCTGAGAAAGTAACTAGAGTAGTTAAAATAACTAGAGTAGTTAGAGTAGCTGGAGTAGCTAAAGTAGCAAAAATAGACAAAGTACTATATTGAGAAAGAAACTAAGATACAAGTTATGTGCTAGTATGTTAGTTATATTTCATGGAAGTGTGAATTAGTTACTAAGAATTGCTTTTATGACTGAAATGGTTCTTGAAATGATTTTTTTAAATAAACTAGCTACTGAGATTATATATCTCATGTTTTATGTTTTAACTAACCATTTCAGGATTTGAAGAAGCAAAAGATAGCAAGGAACAAGCTAGCATAGTTGCTAGGTAGTTATACATAGAAAAGGAATATAAACTTAACTTCTTATGTAAACCTTTAGAAACCTATGCACAATTTGTGTGTATGCATGGAGGTATGAGTTATATGTAAGCTCATTGTACTTTAGTTTCATTCTAGAAGAGAAATTGTAAAAAAGTTGAAGAAGTGTTGTAAATTATATGCATAATAAAACTAGTTGATTTTATCATATTTTCAAGTTAATATCTTTTGAAATCTGATATTCAGGGCACATCAGTCAACCGATGTCCATGAATTAGTCGACTGATACCTCTCGATTTTAGATATATGTAACTTTGAAGACTATCAGTCGAACGATAGCCTCAGATCAGTCGACCGATCATCCTTTGCCAGTTTAAAATTATAAATTGAAAAAGGTTTCAAAGTTGCCCTAATTTTATACAATCAGATATTTTTCCAAGTTTTCTAGAAAAGTCTTATGGTTTTAACAATAAGTTTTACAAGATCTTTACTACAATTTTCTTAAATTGTATAAAATTAGTATTATTTTAGTAGACGTTATAGAAATTCCATGGATCCTTGAGTTTCGAAGGCAACTTCTTATGTATAATCGCGCTACACTCTTTGTTCAATGTAACTCTTTCATCATTCCCCATCTTCCTCTTTTCAACAACATCTCTTTCATGAACTTTGTATAAACAGGCATTTGTTCTAAAGCTTCATCAAATGGTATGTTTATTTGTAACTTTTTAAATACCTCCAAAAATCTACTGAACTATTTCTCATTGTTCTATTTACGAAGCCTTTGAGGAAATGACACCTTGATATATGGTGTAGCAATACAATGTTTGCCAACTTTCTCAAATTTCTCCTTACTTCCTGAATTATGTGGGGAAGTGCTATGAGTTGCAGAATTGTCATCTTTAGTCAACTGCTTACTCGCCTCTTTAGCTACCACTTCTTTACTAGATATAGGTTCTATCACCTTCCCACTCCTAGTGGTTATGGCATCACATGCTCTCTCGGATTGACAATAGTGTCACTAGGCAACGATCCTTGAGGCCTATTTTTCAAAGCACTATCCAATTGGCCATTTGTGTCCCTAAATTCTTGATGGCAGCACTCTGAGTTTGGCTTATTGCCTTAGTCCTTTCTATAAATTTCATGAACATCTCTTCCAAATATGACTTCTCTTCCGCCTGAGGTGGTAGAGCTCTATTTTGAAGAAGATAGTTACTCTGATTGTTAAAATTAAGAGGGTGAGGTGGCTTACCAGAAGATGAGATTGAGGGATTCAAGTAGTGGTTATTACTCCAAGAGAAATTAGGATGATTCCTTGAGCTCAGATGATAAGCATTGGAATATGGGTTGTTCTGGTTCCTTTACAAATTACTTATGTAATTTAATTGCTCGACTGAAACAAATTCCTCACAACAATCGTTGACGTGAGCCCTTCCACAGAAATCACATTTTGCGACCAGCATAATTATTTCATTCACCTTCGCCGGTTCATTTTGTCTTAAGTATAGCACGTCCACTTTCCTAGTTAATGCTTTATTCTAAGCTAACAAAGCATTTAGGGTGTCTAATTCCATGACTCCCCTTCTTGAAGCATTCTTGGATCAGTTGGATGCATTTTGGCTCGCCCCTATAGTCTCTATTATCTCTTTTACTTGCATTATTGATCTTGCCATCAAAGCACCGCCAGCTGCAGTATCCAATTTATCTTGAGTCTCATATGTGAGACCACTATGAAAAATTGTGAGCTGCTGCCACTCTGGAAGACCATGATTAGGACACTTCATCAGTAAATCTTTAAACCATTTCTAAGCCTCAATAAGACTTTAGCCTTCATGCTAATAAAAGGCAGTGATTTCATCCTCAATTTAACTGACCTTGAGGGAGGGAAGAACTTATCCTAGAATTTTCTCTAAAGTTGATCCCATGTAGTAATGCTCCATCTTGGTTGAGAATTAAGCCAACTCTTTACCATGTCCCTCAAGGAGAAGGTGAACAAGTGGAGGCAAATAACATCATCAGTGGCTCTGTTGATCTTAACCATGTCACAAATATCTAAAAAAATTGTGATGTATTTATTCGGGTCTTCCATGTGGCTTCCTCCAAATTAGTTTTGTTGGACCAAGTTCAGTAATACAACCTTAATTTCGAAGTTGTTAGTGCCGAGTGGAGGTTTTACTATGCAGGAGGCATGTCCAGCATTATTGGGTAAGGCATAGTCCTACACAGTTATATTTTCATCTTGTTGTAAGTTTGCAACACCATTTCCCCCATTATTTTCAATGCCTCCCAGATTCACATTATCCTCTGCCATTTCTTCTTGAGAACTTTGCTCTTTTTCACATTATCATAGTAACCCTAGAAAGAAAATCTAGCTACTCATGGTAAATAAATGACAGAAAATAGAAAAAGGGATAGAAGAAGCCATGAATCTAATGTTGGATGATGGATTGAGCCCTCAAAGCCTTGAAGATTAGGTTCGTCTTGCTCTCCTCAGCCAAAATGGCGCTCCCCCCTTTGCCTCGAATCAGAATTACCTTGAAAAATCACCTTTACATCTATTTAAACACATACTAACGTGGGTCAGAATTTACTCTGGCACTGCAATGGTGTGAACTCACTACTGCAGTGGTGGAAGGCAGAGACACAACCCAATGAAAAGCTTCAGCATGGCGCTTAAGGGATCAGTGAGAGGTCTAGCGCTGCAGCAGTGCGAACTCACTGCTATAGTAATGGAAAGCAGAAACATTTATTGGAAAAACTGCTTCTCCAATGTCAAGTGCTAGTCTATGTTGTAGTGGTGCCAACTCCCCGTTGTAGCACTAGGTGGTAGAATAGGAGCTTGCTTTGCTGAATAGTCAATGCTGGGAGCTAGCTACTGGGTGAGCACTCCACTTCTAAAATGCAAGGTCGACAGCTGGGAATGCCATGGTTTCCTCTCCTCTAATTCATGATCATTCTTTGTACCCTGAAATGTGAGATCAAACACCAATTTTCTACATAAAAATAAGGGTAAATCAAGAAAGTAACAATGAGCTTAAAGAATACCAAATTAGAAAATCTTGAGGCTAAAAGAATTATATTAGTAAAATTCAACCAAAATCAAGGTTAAGATGTCAAGAAAAAGTGCACAAGAATCATATTAATTAGGAAATTAACACTCTGCCTATTTTATTATTTATTTTTCCTAACCCTACTTTAAAACCATGCTTACTCTATTGCTTATTCTTATACTCCTACCTTAATACCACATTCCTCTTTTGAATAATTATCTTCTAACCTACACACTTCCTTTGTTGTATGTTATTTAATTTATTTAGCTAATACTATTTCATTTATTTATTCTTCTATACTCACATGCCTATTGTTTATTTTATTTAACCTACCCTATTTCATTTACTATGCCACATTGTGTAATAACTTTATTATTTTATTTATTTTTTACTTAGTTTATTCTCATACAAGTATCACATGTACCACAAGAAGGGGACAACCCCAATCACAATTATATTTCATTTTCATCCCTGCTCACCCACAACAAATCACACGCATCTTAACAACTAACATAATTAGAAGTAATTTCACACAAATCTAGGGCAAGATATGCAATATATATGACAAGCATAAATTCCCATAAATAAACAAACACGGCTCTAATTTCTACGAATATCACATAAATGACTTCTCAGAGATGGTTATTGACGATGATGCATGGTGGAGCTGCGATTACGAAATTCTAGATGGGAAATTCTTTTTGAACTAGAATAGAGTTGACGAGAAGGTGACAAGTACAGAAAACATAGTTGGAAATGGCATCGGGTAAGTGAGAATCTTCTCTGATCTTTGAACTAAGTACATTCCATCATCTTACATATATGTCTATGGTTGCTCAGAGGCTATAATGTAGAGATTTAAATTATTTTAAGCAGAAAAATATATGATATGATTGAAAGTAGAAGTTAAGTACCCTGTTGATTGGCTAAACAAAGTGTTAGAAATTCTGAGTTGGAACCATGGAAATGGTAGTCAATGAAATGGATTTTTTTACATAATTTCATCTGCAACCATGAGTGATAACTGCTAAAATTGAGCTTTCTTCCTCAAATTCATTCAATTGTTTCTATTATATTTGGATGAGTTCCTATGTTGGAATTGTTTGAATGTGAAATATTTGGAATTGGGCTGAATTTCCCTGATGTATGAATGCTGACTATGAAGCTTAATTAAAATAGAATAAACATTGGGGTTGTGTAAATTTGGGAGTAAACCACAAAGTAATTTGGATAGTATGATTAGATAGTATTGGCTTTATGTAACCAATGTATGAGGAAAAATGTCTAGATTATCTACTGTAATTAAGTATTTCTCTCAGATTATGTGAGTGGTTTAATTTTTGCTTGAGTTTTGAGAACATTGAGATTTAAAGTTGAACATTAGGCTGCCTAAAAATAGAGTAGTGCTCGAAAATGCTGAACTAAGGAAGTATAGGTTAAATGAACAATAAAATATGACTTCCTCTTGCAAATTCTCAATTATTTTTTACTATATGTTGGATAAGCTTTCTACTCAAGTATATGAATGAGGAAAATCTAAACTTGGGACTATTTTTACCCGTTAAATAGGTGCTGCCCAAGAGCTTTGGGCAAAAATAGAATGAGTATATAATGAGCAGAGTTTCCATAGGTTTTAATTGATTAAATTGGGGTTTATTCACACACTTTATCTGTTGTTTCTGGTATAACATGTGTAAGGGATATTTGTCTTAATTGTAAACTTATAAGAAATAAGTTTGGAACTGTTATTCTGTTATTTAGGTGGTTTCCAAAGAAGAGGACACAATTATGAGATATTTGGGTTAATTTATATGTCCTCTTCTTGGTGATTTTGTCTTAGCCTTTTTCTCTTGGGTTCTAATGTGGTTCTTTGGGCTCTCTATGTATAAAATCTAGGAGTTGAAGATCCTTAAAGGAAACTAAAATCTTGAGTCATATTGAAACCAAATAGTGCTTTAAGCATCTTATTAGGTGAGTGGATTAACTATAGTAGCTATAAATATGTCTGTGTTTGTACACTATCAAAAAGCTTTTTCCCTCAAATTATAATTAGTTTCATGAATGTGTTCTCTTTTAACAATTCAATCCCTCACATGTTACTTTCAAGTTGAGTTTTCTTTCTTGAACTTATTATTACCTTATGAATCATACTTCTATGAATAGGTTTCCTACTTTGTAATACTCATGGTGTCATATCCCGAAAAGGGGCACACCCAATTCACCTCTATAAGCCTAACCATAAACCCCCCTAGACCAACCATGGCAAATATACATAAACTCATGAGAAATAGCATGCAAGAAGTGTACGAGTACTTGAATGTACCATATAAACAAGAGGCAGAAAGTTCAATTCTCAAAACTCTAAATATTATTACAAAATAACTTTCCATTTAGGTCATTCTCATTTCCATTGTTTCGAGAATATGGCAAATAAAAACACAAAACATAACTTGAAGACAGACACAAAATATTACATTCTTACTACTTTTACGTTATCTTAATGTCAACCCCTATCATGGGGTGATTCCCTCATAACCACCATAAGCCTAACACTTAACACAAGCCACGACCCTATATAAGAATATCACGGATAATCCATCACAAAATAATAAAGAAATTTCTAAAATAAAAATTTTAATAATCAAAAAATCTCTTTTCCATCACAGCACTCATAAATTTATGAGATAATCCAAATCACGTGGTAGTAAGATAATCCATACATAATACACCATAATCATCACAATAGCCATAATTCCTACACATTTTATCTAACTACAGAGTGACTCAACCCATCAATAATATCTCCATAACAACCAACAACCTGAGACTGAAAGGGTTAAAGGCTCGGAAGCTCCGTTACTCCTCGAACGGGGACTCGTTAGATACTCAAAGGACCTACATGGTACACAAGAGAGTGAGTATAAAACTTAGTGAAAGATATATCAACCATAAATAAATGTAACCTGTGTATCGCTTGTAGGGATAGGACCTTGAATCAGTTCCATCCACAGACATATACAAATCCACGCACAACCTACACCATAATGTTATACCAACACATAGCACCAACAACCAAATTCAATCAATCACACAACAATATCCCATGCACACGCACTAGCAATACCCATAACTTAACCCATTACATAAACACAAGACTTTATAATACCAGCATCAAGGCATCACAACCCATACATAATAGTCACATGGCCATGGCAATCACATAATTTATATACACACAGGAAAATTCGTATTTCCATAGGCCTAACCATCTCATATGCATTCCTTCACATGTATGTTATAATACAACTTTCTTCGCCTCTCCATCACATAGGTGCCATCCTCGAGTGTGGCATACTATAAGGGTAGGGTCACTTTGCCACATAGCGACTAATTCTATGCTAAAGCATTAGCATTTCGAACATTGCACCTTCTATGAAATGTTGGTCACTTAGGCTGTAATAGCCACACAGGCTTCCCATATACGGCTGGTCCATCACATTCCATTATTCAAGACATATAAAGCACATTCATCACAAGGTAAAATAGTCTTATATATTCACCCACACATAGACCTTTCCAGTACATAACATATGTATATATGTATACCTTACATACCAATACTCGAGTAATTCCATCATACAAAAACACATCCAACCCAATTTAGCATTTCCATACAATCGCACGCATAAAGACTCATTCATCACGTTATGTCACGAATCATGCTAATAGTAACAAAATTAATATGGGTCAAAGGAATCAATTCAAGGACAATAAGAATAAATATTACTACGCAACAAAAACATAATTAGAGTTGAACTCCCCAAGATTTCCTCTCGGGTTAACACTATTTCAATTTCATCTCCATCACTTATCATAGCTTCCTGAACCTTTGGGAATTAATTTGATTATGTAACCAAACAGAAGTAACAGTTGTATACAAGTATTTTAGGAAAGTGGGCACCCTTTCCTTTATTAGGGTATACTTGAATTATGATTATTGTTGATTCACCCTTTTTGGTGCAAAATACATTCCTAAGCATCCATCACAATTATACTTATGTGAATATAACCAATTATAGTAGGGCATAAAACTATGCTAATTCTTCCAACACACAAAGCTCACTTTTGATTTTCCCACACTTATATGCATATATGGAATTTATGGTCAATACAAGATCCATCCTATATCTCAATGCATATATAAAGATCTATGTGATTCTATCCCTTGGCCATTTTAGACCCATCCCACTTGGATATCACTTAGCATAGTTAAAACATCACATGAACTAACTAGTAAAACAAATACAAGGAGTAAATAAGATTAATCCATCACATTTGAATTTCATCACGAAATCTCCCATCCTTAGGTTATCCACAATCCTAGGATACTATTAACACACATCTTGCAAATGCTTCCTTAGAAGTGCGCAAAGAGGACTCAAATCCTTGGAAGGTTATTTCTACTTATCCAGCATAAGAAAAGGCAAGGAAAATGATCAAAATATGAATGAGAAGAGTAATCTTTTTGCTGCAGCAACTTATCCACCGCTACAGCGCTCAACGGGGCAAGAAAAACATTATTTCTAGATGCTACTGCTGCAATGCCCAAACCTGGCACCACAATGCTCGAGCCTGCCATTACAGCGCTAGCACCTATACCTAGCTACCATTGCAGCGGTCAGTGGCATTGTTGTAGTAGTGCAAGTCAGAATAATAGTCCAAAAGTGCAAAATTTCACTCCAAAACCTCCCTAAGCGAGCCTCCCTCATTCCCAAACTTCAATGGGCCATTTATCAACATTTTAATCCAAAAGCCCTTTTAAAACGTTAAAACAAGATTGGGTTCATAAAAATGTTAAATTTCCCTTTTTGACAAAAAATTCTTCCATGATAGTAAACAATTCCTTTTTCCTCAAATCCTCCAAGTTTAATCAGTGATAAAGCAACATAAATCACACAATTAGTTTCCAAAATACATTCCTACACTTAAGAGAATATTAGAGCCACAAATTTACCAAGAAAACTCAATTATCAACAACCTCCAACACATAGGATTTTGACATCTCCGAAAACGGAAAGAAGAAGATGAAGAGAGATTCCTCCATGGAACTTATCAAACCCAAATTATGCCATCCACATGAGCTTCTAGCCAAATCCTTCAAGAAGTTGAGAGGACGAAGCAACAGAAGACAAAGAGAGGGAAAGACGTACGACTCACACACATAAAGTAGAAAATGAGCGTGCAACCTAGGGTTGAAGGGGACTTTTGGGTATTGAAATAATTAAACTTATTCCCACCTTGCCCTTCCACTTGCATACCTACAAAATTAGCTCTAAAATAATCCATGATGCCATTTATTAAATCAAAGTCTACACATTAAGCCTAGCTTTAAAGATTTACGCAAACAACTCATATAACTTGTAATCACCATTGCAGACCCACATTTTATTTCCCTTTTTTACATAAATCTCCACACAAGGGCTTTTATGCAAAATTTGACATTATTCCTATCACAAATAGCCCATCACAACATTTTGGCATTTTTTTCATGTATAAAACCATGCATATATAGTTAAGCACGAGAGTTAATGTTCACACAAGTTTGCTATAGGCTCATGGCTATTATAAGAAAGAAAATTTTTGCCTATTTGAAATCTATACTAACACATAAGGAACGTAAATACAACAGCCAAAGTAAAAATAAAATCGCTAGTATTACATCGAAGATCACCTACCTTGTTATAGAGCAACATCTGGAGTTAACAAAATAAGGGATACAAAAAAAAAACTATTCAATATCCTGAAAGATGAGGTACCCAACTCAGCAACTACTCTTTGGGATGGTCCTCAGCTTCTTGCGTACCTAGAAGAGGAGGAAAGGTTGAGTATACCACAACCTAGTGAAAGAAAAACATCCCATGATACACAAGCATATACACACAAGTAATTCAATGACATAAGCAAGAGGATGAATGGAGTATATATAATGATACAACAAGCCATAATAAGAAATCGTGGGTACAAGACCCATAAGTAATTGTAATTTCCCATGCTCATTGCCATTTTGTCCGTCTCTACCCTTATTGACTTCGTGACCACCCTTATTGCTCTAATGATATGAACCTTGATGCAATGCAATGCAACAAGACCCAAATTGTAGAAAAGAATATGCAAAAAACCTCAACCCAATACTTTACTAGAAGCACGAACCTTGGTATAAGAAAGGTTAATGGATGCTACAGTCAAGAAAAGGGGAAGAAGGTGAGTGATAAGTCTCAATTGAATGCCACAAGATAAGTCTCAATAGGTTCACAAGTTCGTAGAAAAACTAAGAAGTGAACTGCTTATAAATAAAATTCAGAATTCATGTGTGTGTTTCACCATGCACCATACATAGTGCTTATAGGCAAAAATAAAACCCTAATTCCCATATGCATAAGGAATTAAACTAGATCAGAAAAATAAGCAAAATAGAAACTTTCCTAATAATCAAAATGGAAACTTTCCTAATAGTCAAAATGGAAACTTTCCTAACAAACAAAAAGGAAACTTTCCTAATAAAAAAATGGAAACTTTGCTAATAATAAAAAATGCCTAAAATCAAATGATAATAGTTTCCTAAAACAATATAAGCAATTTCACTTGAAATCCAATTAGATGCCTCATTCCTTTAATGCATCATGGCCCAATATGTTGAATTAGGTTAATAATACTAGTATGTTTGATTAATTTTAATTCATTATGGGCTATAGTAGGCATGTCCCAAATGTCTTGAATAAGTCCATTTAGTATTTCCTTCATTCTCTTGGTTCTAGCCCTTGTGATTGGGCCTCTCCTCAAAAGGATTTGGCCTCAAATCAGAATCTATATCAAAAGGAGTTAAGTTAGCAACATTGACAGTTGCACTGACATTGTACTTGCCAAGTAGGTCGAGTTTGTAGGCATTGTCACTGACCCTTTCAATTACTTGAAAAGGACCATATCCCCTTGGGAGCAACTTCAAACGTTATTGAGCCAAAAGCCTCCCTTTGTGTATATAAACCCAAACCCAATCACCAGGCTAAAAAATCACTTTCTTTCGCCATTTGTTAGCTTGAGTAACATATTGCTCCATCCTTTTCTCAATGTTCAATCCCACGTTGTTTACAATTGATTCACATATTCAGCCTTCTTTGCACCATTTAAGTTAATATGCTCATATATAAGCAAAGGAGATAGATCCAATGGAGTTAAATGATTAAAACCATAAACAATCTCAAAAGGTGAATACTTAGTAGCAGAATGCACACTTCTATTATAAGCAAACTCAACATGTGGCAAACATTCTTCCCATGTTTTCAAGTTATTCTTAATGATAGCACGCAATAAAGTAGACAAAATTGTATTTACTACTTTCGTTCGACCATTAGTTTGTAGATGACAAATAGTAGAAAACAAAAGTTTAGTACTTAATTTACACAAGGTCTTCCAAAAGTAACTTAAGAACTTAGCATCTCTATCAATAACAATAGTACGAGGCATGCCATGTAAACACATAATTTCCTTGAAAAATAAATTAGCAATATGTGATGCATCATTGGTTTTATGACATGGAATAAAATAAGCTATCTTTGAAAACCTATCAACAACCGCATATATGGAATCCTTACCACTCCTAAACCTAGGTAATCCAAGCACAAAGTCTATGGAGATATCGATCCAAGGTGTATTTGGAATAGGTAATGGCATGTATAATCCATAAGGCTTAACCTTAGATTTGGCATGTTTGCATGTAACACATCTATCACATATCTATCACATATATGTATAACATCATGTTTCATATGAGGCCAAAAGAAGTGTTCATGTAAAACATCCAAAGTCTTAGCAATGCCAAAATGCCCCGTTAATCTACCCCCATGAACTTATCTAACAAGTAGCTCACACAAAGAATAAATAGGCACACATAAACATTTTTAATTAAACAAGTATCCATCATGCCTAAAAAATTTACCAAATGCAACCTCCTCACAAGCATTAAACACATTGCAAAAATCAGAATCATTTGCATACAAATCCTTAATATGCTCAAATCCTAACAGCTTTACATCTAAAATAGAAAGAAGTGCATACCTTTGAGATAATGCATCCACAACAATGTTATATTTACCTTGCTTGTATTTGATAACATAAGGGAATGACTTAATGAACTTGCTCCACTTTGTATATCGCCTATTCAATTTGTTTTGTCCTTTCAAATGCTTCAAAGATTCATGATTAGTGCGGATCACAAATTCCTTGTCATATGTTGGGTATTTTAAGGCTACCCCATTCAATTCCTTGCTAAAATAAGCAATTGGGCGACCTTCCTACATCAATGCAGCTCCAATGCCAATACCTGAAGCATCACACTCAACTTTGAAAGTTTTGGTGAAGTTAAGTAAAAAAAGTATAAGTGCTTAACTTTTCTTTAAGCATATTAAAACCCTTGTCTTGTTCTTCACCCCAGTTAAAGCTTACAATTTTCTTAATTACTTCAGTTATAGGCTCAACTAAGCTACTAAAGTCTTTTACAAATCTCCTGTAGAAACTAGTTAAGTCATGAAAACTCCTCACGTCCCCAACACAAGTAGGTGTCAGCCACTCCTTAATAGCCTTGATCTTTTCTTTGTCAACCTCAATTTCATTAGCACTCACAACAAAATCTAAAAAGGTAAGCTTATCAGTGCAAAAAGTGTTGACTCCATTGCATTGAAAGACTTTTTTAAAATTTTGATAATCAATAAACAAATTTAAATTATATTTTGATTGTGCATAATTTCAAGGAAATATCTCAAGACAAAAAGATCGTTCCAAAACGCTCAAGTGAAATCACTTTTCTTTCTGTCTTCTCTAGAATATTTTGTGAAAGTTCTTGAATGGTAAGTGAAAACTTATTTTGAAAATTCCTTTAAAGTTGGAAAATTGTTACTGATGCTAAGCTTTAGCAAAAATATTTGAAAAACCAAATCAGGAGACATCAGTCGACTGATATATTTACAATAGTCGACTGGTGCCTCTCTGTCTGAAGTTTAGTAAAGTATCAGTAACATCAGTTGACTAATTGATTATCATCAGTCGACTGATCAGTCACTGTCTCAAATTCAAAAATTAATCAGTTTCCATCAGTCGACTGATAAGCTCTGAAGATTTTTGAACTTTAAGATAGAGACTCATCAGTCGACTAACTCCATGAAATTAGTTGACTAATTAGTCACTGTCCTATTTCAAATAAACAACCAGTATACATCAGTCAACTGATCTCCTTCAATTAGTTGACTGATCACTTCTAATGAATTTTAAAAACTAAAGACAGAGACTCATCAGTCAACTATTGACTCATTAAAGAGCATCAGTCGACTGATGATGGTCAATTAATCGACTGATGATGGTCAATCAGTCGACTACCGACATGATGACATCTGCTACAACGACTATTTTATGAAGATTTCAGCTGATATCATCAAGTATTCTTCTCCCACGAGCCTCTAACCTTTTAGGTCTTATATATTGACCTCAGAGGCAGTCAAAGAGAGACAACACACGATTTTTACCTCTGATTCTTACATAGCCAAACCACTTGCCAATCATTTGATTCTAGATTGCTTTTCACTTGTATACTTACTCTGTTTTAGGGAGTTATTTATTTTCTTCTCAATCATTTGTTTGTATTAATCAAGGAAGGTGTTCCTTGAGTTTGTTTTTGAGAGAAAACAATTTGTGAGGGGGAAAAACACCCTTGGAAAAAAGAGATCTCTATTATAGTGGCTCACAAGTGCCCTTTTGTATAAACTTGTGGTTTATAGTGAAAAACTCAAGAAGTGCTCTTAAGGACTAGATGTAGGCTCTATTTAAGTTGAACCAGTATAAATATCTGTGTTTATCTCTTTCCCTTATCTCTTTAATTGCTTAAAGCTTTAAATTTGATTAATTGCACTCCATCTTCATTTATCTTGATATTGCTTTGCTTTGTACTATCAATAATTTTCTACTAAGCATTTGAATTTACTTGAACTTCTAATTAGTTTTTATTAACCAAATTTACCCCCTTCTTGGGTTCTAACCATTGTTATCAAAAAGAACACTTGTTAGGTTGACATACAAAGATTATGTGCGCAAAACTTCCAATACCATGCGTACATGCTCTAGATGTTCATCCAAATTATGACTATAAACAAGTATATCATCAAAATAGACAACTATAAACTTACCTATAAAGGCACGCAAAACATGATTCATAAGCCTCATAAAATTGCTAGGGGTATTAGTTAATCCAAAAGGCCTAACTAACCACTCATACAATCTATGTTTTGTTTTAAATGCAGTTTTCCACTCATCACACCTTCTTTCATGCGAATTTGATGATAACCACTTTTCAAGTCAACTGTAGAAAACACACAAGCACTATAAAATTCATCAAGTATATCATCTAACCTAGGAATGGGATGCCCATACTTTAGAGTGATTTTATTGACAGGTCGACAATCAATGCACATTCTCCATGATCCATCCTTGTTATGTACAAGTAGAATAGGAGCTGTACACGAGCTTATAATCTCTCTATTTTATCCTTTGTACATTAATTCTTCAACTTGCCTTTGAAGCTCCTTAGCCTCCTCGGGATTACTTCTATAAGTAGGCCAATTAGGAATTGAAGATCTTGTAATGAAGTCAATTTGATGTTCAATTCCCTTTATTGGTGGTAGACCATATGGAATCTCCCCGAGAAATAGCTTGTCAAACTCATGTAACAAAGACACAAAAACATGAGGTAAAGAAGAGGTAAGTTCATTATCATTAAAATAAGCATCTTTGTACATAAGTACAAACAAAGGTCGGTTGGAAAGAATTGCTTTCTTCACATCACTTTCTTTTACACAGAAGCTCTATCTCATCTCTTTTTTTTTCACTTTGCACTTCCTCACCTTTTTCCTTTTCTCTCATGCTTATACCCTCTTTATTTTTTTCTTTTTGTGAGCTATCACTTAGTTGTTTGGTATTGCTTTCCTTTTTCATGTGGATTTGATCTTTATACACCTCTCTAGGTGTCATTGGTACAAGTGTAACAGATTTGTCATTCATTACAAAAGAATATTTGTTGGAGAACCCATAATGAATAGCTCTCCTATCAAATAGTCATGGATGGCCTAAAAGAATGTGGCCAGCTTGCATGGGCACGACATCACACAACACTTCATCCTTGTACCTACCAATAGAGAAAGACACTAGTACTTGTTTAGTAACCTTAATTTCTCCCCAATTATTCAACCATTGGAGCTTATAAGGCCTAGGATGCTTAAAGTGGGTAAACATAATTTTTCAACTAGTTTAATACTAGCGACATTGGTACAACTACCTCCATCAATTATCATGCTACATACCTTATTGTTAACTTAACTTCTAGTATGAAATATGTTATCTCATTGGACTTTCTCCTCTTTTACTTGCAAACGCAATGCATGCCTTGCTACTAACATGTCACCATGTTCGGTATATTCTTGGACAATTGTATCTTCTAATGGTGGCATCTCTTCATCATCTTCACTCTTGAATTCAATCTCACTGTTATCCTTCAAAATCATTATTCTCTTATTTGGACATTGAGACGCCATGTGTCCCATTCCCAAGCACTTAAAACACTTGGTGTCTCTTGTTTTAAATGCTTGAGGATTGGCTTTTCCTTGAGTTATATTGCTGCTCTCCACCTTGTGATCTTTGAAATTTTCAAATTTAGGCTTAGAAGTAGCCTTGTCATCCCTCTTCCAACTCGACTTCCACGAGGAAGTTGAAGCCAAATTAGATTTGTTTCTCTAGTATTCAATTGTTTTTCAACTTTCATGGCCATATGCACCATGTCTTCAATCTCCACCATATTAGCTACATCACGGTTCAGACCATACAAAAATCTTGCCATTGTCGCTTCAAAATCTTCTTCCATATTTGCTCTAATCATCATGATCTCCATCTCCTTATGGTATTCCTCCATACTCTTAGAGCCTTGCGTGAGGCTTTGCAATCTATTATGCAATTCTCTATAATAATGTTGAGGAATAAATCGTTCCTTATGAAGGCCTTCATCTCCTCCCAAGTTGAAATTGGCCTTTCACGATTCCTCCTCTTATTCATCACAAGTTGATACTACCAAATAATAGCATAGTCAATAAATTCAATGACAACAAGTTTTACATTTTTCTCCTTAGAGTAGTTATGGCAATCAAACACAAGCTCCACCTTCTTCTCCTATTCATGATAAGCTTTCGGATCTTTCTTTCCTTTGAAAGTTGGGTTTGTCATCTTAATGTTTCCCAAATTACCATCTGCTCTTGCTTATTGATCTGCTTGCTCAAATCTGCCCCTAGGTGTGTTGAAGCCACATTCACATCACATGTACGCCTCAGCCTCCCATGGTTTTGAATAAAACGCCTAGGCAACCCTTTTTAGGAATTGGACTTTGCTTGTTCTAGCCTTTCATCTATGCTATCAAACCTTAGATTAAGTCTTTCTAAGGTTCCTTGAATGGCTTTCATGTAAAGTTTTATGTCCTTCCCTCTTGGTTCCTCATCCATCATGCCTTTGTCTCTACTTTGAGTCATGTTGTTTAATTATGCAAAACAAAGGTTAGAATAAAACCTTACTCGCTCGCTCACATGTTTACACTCAAGGAATGTCAAACTCGTGTTTCACACAATTTTCAATTTTTACTCTCTTTTGCACTTACACACTCTTGCCTTTTACCACTCTAAATTCTCTTCTTTAGTTCTTGTCAAAACTACGGTTTCTTAAACAAAATAGCCTTATTAGAGCACAATTAACACTAATCACAAACAATCTTTAAAAAAAAATGAATGCAACGTCCTTGCAAGACAGTTTTGGTTTAAAAAGATCAAATAGGACTAAAATAGGTTTTAGCAACAAAAAAGAAAAGATGAATTCAAACAACATTCGAGTAGTAGAGATAACAATTGAGTCAATTCAGTCTTAATAGACTTAAATATTGCAAACAAACAAGCAATAAAGATAATCGCATTCAACTTGCAATTTCAGCAACTATGAATTCTTCCTTTTTTTCCTTTTATTGAATCAAAACTTTTTCTTTTCTTTTCTTTTTTGCTCTCTTTTTTTTAAATTTTCTTCTTCTAGTTTTTTAACTCTTTTTTTTTGTGATCAATTATAGAATTGACAAAAGTAAATCAAATAAAGAAGCAAAATTAAAACTTGTAAGGCTGAGATTTTTTTTGTAAAAAAAAATGGGAATTCAAGGGAAAAAAGGAAAAACGAAGAATCGAAATATGAAAATAATGAAACAACAAAAAAAATTTTTAACCCAAAAAAATTAGATGAACAGTAACATGAATGAATAGTCCGCTATGAACAATGTAGACAAGAAATTTTTTTTTTGAAAGAAGGAATCAAAGAAAATATACCAAACTTGATGTGAACCTACCTCTGATACCAAATGATATGAACCTTGATGCAATGCAATGCAACAAGACCTAAATTGTGGAAAAGAATAAATAAAAAACCTCGACCCAATACTTTAGTTGAAGTATGAACCTTGGTATAAGAAAAGATAACGGATGCTACACTCAAGAAAAAAGGAAGAAGGTGAGTGATAACTCTCAATTAAACATCATAAGACAAGTCTTGATAAATTCACTAGTTCTCAAAACAGCTAAGAAGTGAATTGTCCACAAGTAAAATTTAGAATTCATGTGTGTGTTTCACCATGCACCATACATAGTACTTATAGCCAAAATAAGAAACTTTCCTAGTATTCAAAATGGAAACTTTCCTAACATCCAAAAAGGAAACTTTCCTAATAAGCAAAATGAAAACTTTCCTAATAATAAAAAATCCTAAAATCAAATAATAAAAGTTTCCTAAAACAATCTAAGCAATCTGATTTGAAATCCAATTAGGCACCTCCTTCCTTTAATGCTTCATGGCCCAATATGGTGAATTAGGTTAATAATACTAGTATGTTTGATTAACTCTAATTCATAATGGGTTGTAGTAGGCGTGGCCTAAATGTCTTGAATAAGACCATCTAGTGCTTCCTTCATTCTCTTGGCTCTAGCCCTTGTGATTGGGCCTCTCTTGATGAATAATGAATCCTTTGGGTTTGGAACTTGAACTTCTTGACTCGGGCTGCTACTTTGCACCTTGGGCTTTGGATTTACTTCATCTAACCCATGGGACTTTAACCTATGTCATCCACTATACCATCCTTATTGCTCCATCCCATGAGGACTCTAACCCATGTCATCCACCACATGTCAATCATATACACAAGAAACAAGAATCAAATGCACAACAATAATTCCAATATCAAGAATAACCTATGTTATCAATGTTAATCATATACTTATCCACACACTTCACCATCATTATGACAAATCTTTCATTCAAACATATCACATACTATTCTTCATGTGCACATTTACAATAGTCAACAATCAAGCTCACAATCCAAGTTATATCATCAAGTTAGGCATCAACAAGAGAGGAAAATAAACTTGAGTAAGTAAGAGCTTTTCCCTCAACTTAATCCAAGCAGTTAAGAGATGAGAGAGTGTTTTAGGGTCAAGCAGTAAGCATTATGGAAGAAACACACTTAGGCATGCATATGCATGCTTAGGCGTGTTGGGCATGCAAAATGGCACTCATTCTCCCAGGTATGCGCTTAAGAGGGCCATATGCCATGCTTAGGTAGGCACTGGGACAAAAAAGTGCCATGTTCTACGTCTCAGCCTATTCCAAAGGGTTCCTCAACAACCCAAAGCCTTCAATCCTTTTCTAAAGCATTTTGTCCATTAAAGTTACATCCAATAACATCATGAACACATTTATATCAAGTTAGACCATTCTTAAATTCAAAACTCAAATTTTAGCTTCAAAATCTTATATTTTCCTGATATGGTTTAACCATTCATTAACCTAAGCTTTCTTTAAAATTTTTCCAACAATATGGCTTCAAATGGACTAAAATACATAGAGAAGAATCAGAGGACAAGACCTATTTCAAAACAACCAAGTTTTTCCATCCCATTCTGTAACAACTTGACTTTTGCTTCTAAATAACTTTTATCCCACTTATTTTAGTGTTCCTTTTAAAAATTTTCTTAGCCTCTACCTTTTAAATTCTAAATTCATTTGTATATTTTTATTAACACTTCTTATTTTTATTCCAAGTGGTGGTTTTCCTTATTCTAATATCGAGTAATATTTTTACCTAGTTAAGTTGTAGTTTCCCTTTTCATTAATAACCTGTTGAGAAAAATATATTATTATTGTCAAATTTCAATTCTGATCCTATCTAATCTAAAAGACTCAATTTCTTATCAAAAACTCTTTCTTTTCTTAATTAAGTAAAAACATTCATTTTCTAAATCATATAATTCATCTTAATAAAAAAATATAAGAATTGGCATGTAGCAGACTTTTGAAGAAGATAGAAGGGAAGCAATTGGCCATTTGGATGTGACCAGCTAGTTATTTCCTTTCTGTTTTCATTCTATAAGCAAGCTAAAAGGGGACCAGTTGAATAGTTACCTTGGAAAAGTTCTTTGAAAAGTACTTATGCTAATTGCTTCCTTGTGAATTTGTTGATCTTAGGTATTCAATAAATCTTATTTTATTAAGAACTTTAAGATATAGAAATAAAACTTTTTATGAAAGGTTGAATTTGTTTGAAATATTGATTTTTGGCCTTTGCTTTCATACTGCTTATAGAGTTTGATTTTTATAAAACCATCATGGCATGTTTACATACTTTATCAAAAAGAGATATAGTCTGAGCTACTTAGCACAAGATTTCTACATACAACTAAAACTTGCACACATAAGTTACAACACATTTCCTAGTTTATTTATAGCATCTTAACATAATTTCCCTGACTTTCCCCTGCTTACTTCTGGATTTCCTTCCCTTTTGTAGTTTCCCCTAGAATAGTGAGTTATAAAAACATAAAAGGTGACATGGATCTTAGTAGCTAGCTCCGTTCAATAAAATATAGTTCAAAGTTACCATTTTAGTCATAAAAGTCATATCAGTCCATGCTTTAAACATATAAAAACTTGTGCAATCATTCATAGCAAAACATTTTCAATCAAGTGAAACTTATCAAGCCTCAATTATTTAGTTGGTGGCATACACAACTCTTGGAAAGGAAACACTGCAGTATTCTAGTCCAGTCCTCCACCATGGAATGAGGGTTGCTACAGTCCCTCGATCCAAGCCTCAATCCATGGAAATAAATTTCCAAGCCTCAATCGATGCTAAGAACCAAAAACATTTTTGCACATTTACCTTTCATAAAAAACATTCATGGATAGTTTATAAAATGATTAGTATATAAAACCATCAGTGTAAGATATCATCAATGTAGGAAAACATGCTTTTATGAACTGCTACGCTACCTCAATTGATGTCTTGATTTGACTTATAGCTCTAAGTTCCCTTGCTGTTGTTCTAACCCAGCCTTAGACTCCCGCTACAGCTCTCTCCTTTTCATGTAAAACACTCTATGTTCTTTAGCTCTTCTAATGTTCCCCTTTTCATTTTAGCTCTCCTATTTATAGGCTTTTCCCAGGGGTCTTTTCTTTCAACTTAAGTTTTCATCCAACTAAAAACTAACTAGAAATTAATGTAAAACTAACCATTCTAACTAGAGACTCACATATTCTAATTCCATCATGTTGTGTTATTATGTACTAACTTTCCATTAATTGCTATTTCATCATATGCCTTTTATTTTATTATTTTCTTAGCACTTAACGATTATTAGATTCATTGTATGTTCTCTATTCACTGAACGTTGGCTATCCTTCATTAATTCTTCTGACAATTTCTAATTAAAATACGTCAACTTGCAATTTTTTTTATAAAGCCAATCGACTATCGTGCCTTAGGCAGTCAACTTGCTTGCTTCTTTTCTCATTTTTGACCTTTTTGTGTGATACCAGTCAACTGGTTCCTCTTAGGCAGTTGAACCTTTGCTCCTTCTTTATTTTTTGTTTATTTTTTAGTTAGGAAGTCGACTTCCTTCCATTTTTCATTATTAGTTATGAGTTTTTCTTAACATAAAATTTGGGTTGTTACATTCTCCCCCCTTAAATTGAAATTTGTCCCCAAAATTCAACTCTTACCTAATGTAAAAAATTGAATTAAAATCATACTTGGAAAAAGACTTTTTATTAATTTTTAAATAACTTATTTTTCAAGCTTTTGTGATAGATGCACATTCCTTTGATTCTTTTCCTAAATTCAATTTTATTTTGTTCTATGTTTCTTTTAGTGTTAAGGCAAAACATTTCCTAACATTACTAATAAATTTAGTATAGTTCCTTTCATTATATGACACATTATTTTGTAAAAAAACTTTAGTGAAAAGAATGCAATACATTTACACAAAAATTTATTTGTAGATTTCAAGATAAGTCTTTACTAGGACATAATATTCCCATTTTCAAGTATATATGCACATCACATAAGATATTAAATATATGCAATATACATAATTAGAGTATGCTTAAGCAATTTTACATAATCCAAACATAATCATAACATAATTTAAACACAATCCAAGCATAGTCCAAACATAAACATAACTCCAAAATAAAAGTTAAACGTCCATAATCCATACATTCATAATGTCATAAAAATTCATAGTACCTAAAATCACAAATACAATCCAAAATGCAAAACGTCAAATTATCATTCAAATGACAAAAGATTGCGTAGGCACATACAATATCATTGTGAATTTCTGATTCAACTCATTCCTACTGTCCCTATTCCATATTTCTTCCTGAGTTGCTTTCCTGAAGGATAAGGCTCTTGAGTTTGTGACACTTCCATGTTTCCTATTATGAGTTCAAGGGCGTCGAATCATGATTCAAAGTTCTGTAAATGCTTCCTAATATCCCTAACCTCACCTTTCATCCATGTTCTCATCTATCACATCCCAAAATATAGGCCTATGACTAGCACAGAGAATGAGTAAGGTCTCACCTTCGTAAGCCTGACAGTTGGAATTTAAAGAACCATGAAATTGAGATTTGGTTCTTGAATGAGATTGTTGTCCCTTGCTTTTTAATGAACCAAGGACCTAGAAATTTAAGGAAACCATGAGTAGAAGCTTGTGTGGAGGAAGAATGGGAAATGAGAATTCTTTGAAAGAAAATTGATAAATCTTGGGTTAAGGTTGAAATTGACCTCTTAGGATGTTTTTAAATGCTAAAAACAAGAGTTTGATGACCTAAATTCGTTTGATCATGCTTTATCATGATTAAGGGAGCAAAAACGCTTGCACCTAAGGTGCCCTAGCTTGATGTGGCCATTGAGGTGTAGGGCATATGGCCCCCAAGGCGCCACAGCCTGAGGAGTCACAAAAAGTGCAATGTTTGATACGTTTCCATATGCCTTGATTTATAGGCTTCAAGTGAGCATCGTTCAATGCTTGCTAATGTAACATTTGTGCTTCTTTGGGGGGGGGGGGGGAATTTTCTTGTGTATTTTAATTTCGAGGTAACACCCTAGTAGTGAATTAGAAGTCGGCAAGTAATAAATTTATGTTTGTATAGTGATAAGAGTCCTATTGATTCTTATAACTATCAACAACGTTAGAAACTCATTGGTTATTCTAATGGCATT
The DNA here is from genome assembly GCA_037074585.1 of Biancaea sappan. Classification (NCBI taxonomy): domain Eukaryota; kingdom Viridiplantae; phylum Streptophyta; class Magnoliopsida; order Fabales; family Fabaceae; genus Biancaea; species Biancaea sappan. The sequence goes on from CM073499.1 coordinate 39,183,508, forward strand.
TTCAAAATTTCTAGCCCTAGAAGTAATCTCCTGATGTCACCACTCAAGCAAATCATTTAAGCTTTATCATACTCACTTCCTTACCCTCCATCTTCATGTTATTTAGCCTTTCTGGAGTGGTGCTTCTTCTTTTCCCTCCCTTGAAGAAATTCACAGTTGCATATTGCTTTCTTGGGTAGTTTATCAGCTGTTAAGTAAAGTTCCTTCACTCATTCTCTTTTTTCTTTCTTTCGTAAATTGTGAATGTGGAACGCTAAGAAATATCTTGAGAAATTCTGAAATTGGGGGAGTGAGGGCTGCAATTTTCTGTCGTGAGGTGAGTATGTGAGCTTTATAAGAGAATGACATGAGATGAATGTGAAGAATTTACATTGTGAATGATGATTTGTGTTGTGAACTAGAAAATGTAGGGTAAAAGTGTTGAATAAATTCTCATAATTTTGAAACATCTTCTTACCTTGAGTTCCTTGCTGTCAATTGAGGATTTTGGGTTCAAAGAATCATAGAAATGAGGTAGGGAAACATAGAAACCAGATTGAGGGGTGTTAAGGGGTGATCTCTTTTAGTGTGGAGATTTTACGGCGAGAATAGCATACTGCGGCGGGCTAAATTTCTTGCTGTAGTACGCGTAAGTTAGAGAATAGTAGTTGCTGCTACAGCAGGCAAACAAACCCGTTGTGGCGAGATACAGGTAATAGCAGGCGGCTGGTTCCTTCTTTCACAAGTTTCTCCTTTTCTATGGCTTATGTGTATTTCTTTGATTCTAGGGGATTTCTTCTAGCATATCCTTCAATCCTTAATGAATATTAAAATGATTAAGTCACATTGGAGGTTAGTACAACAACTTCTCTTTCAATTACTAGATGGATTGAGTAAGGATAATGATCTCTCCCTTCAGTTCCTTGAGATTAAAATTCATGATTATCCGATATGTGTGCCTATTCAAATTTACTATTTATGGAAATGATTACTTATTGTTATTAAGCTTGAGTAGTATGACGAGTGAATTCTTATACTATTGGTGGGTTATGAACCTTTATGTTTAATATGTTGAGTTTATGTCTTAAAGTTCTGAGGTGTGGCACTTTTAACCTAAGGTGCTGAGGTGTGGCACATATATCTTAACATGCTGAGGAGGGCATGTACTACATTTAATCATAAGTGCTAAGGTGGATCACATTCCTTAGGATCATTGTAATGTAAATCACTACGTTATTCCCTACGTGGCCTATTCAATATGATTCTTATTATATGTGTTGTTGTTACTCATTGAGCACTTGAATTACTCATTAATTGTATTTTCTTGTTTCTAGACTCCCAAAATCTGTAGCTGAAGCCAGTGACCCCTGTGAAGAGTAAAGGTCCTCGACTATTTCTCTTATTATGCCGGTTAGTTATTTTGGTGATATATTTGTTGAAGCAAGGGTCCTAGGAGTCGCTCTGTGACCACCGTGGGATGTATAGGATGTTTGTATTTTGATGAGTGAACCTTGAATCTAATGATAACCTTATAAGGTCATTGATATTGAAATATTCTTTTGTATGATGGGAGAATCTTTATCTTATTAATGTGTATATTGGGATATTATGAATCGAGTGCTTATTTGGAAATTTATTCAGTTTATGTGGTAATTTAAATATCTTGCAATCGTGGTTGTTTAGGCTTATAGAGTATGGGTAGGATTACTCCGTGTCGGTCATATGCTATATTTTAGGTTGTGACAACTAATGACCGTAAAGGGTGTTAAATGGCTCAAAAATGAGGTAAGTAGTGTTATGGACTTGCTGCCAAGTCCCATATTGGGTAAAATGGGCTTCCTGATAGGGTACTTAAGTGGCTTGACTCTCCTACCTCAAGAACTAGCTTTTAGGGGTAGGTTCTCCAAGCTACTTTGGTGCTTAAGTATCGCATCAGGCAGCCCATTCTACCTGATGTGGGACTTGGCAGCCCATACTACCAAGTCCCTAATATAGCACCACCCTTGAGAACTGACGTCCCATTAGCTGCTTTCTATAGCGCTTCACTCAGCCTTCCGATTAGCCCCTCCATTGGTAGCCCTCTCATGTGCGTCGACCACCAACTTTGATACCAATATTGAGCACTAAAGTAGCCTAGAGAACTTACCCCCAAAAGCTAGCTTTTGAGGTGGGAGAGCCAAGCCACTTAAGTACCCCATCAAGTAACCCATTCTACTCGATGTGGGACTTGGTAGCCTATACTACCAAGTCCCTAACAAGTAGTTAATTCTACTCTTGGCAAAGATGAAATTGTTAATGCTTCATGATTGGATGCTTGGTATATTGTGAATTTCTTTTTTTGAATTGCAAATCCTCACCTATGAGATTCCGTACAGCTAGAAGAGGTCAAAACTAGTCAATATAGGAAGTGAGGATGTAACTACTTATATTTGCTTAAAGAAATAAAAAGAGAGGATGTTACCTCCTTATCACACTAACATTTAGGTCTCTTATGCTAAGTATAATTGTGGCATAAAGAATTAGTGTTAAGGCTCAAGGATTAGAGCCCTAGATACTTGGTTGATCAAGATTAAAGAACTAGGTGAGAAGTAGCAAACCTTACTTAAATACATGTCACATGGGAACATGTTGGGCCTTATGAAAGATTGAGTGAACTCCTTCTTAGTAATTCAAGTTAGTACTCTAAAGGAGTGGCAATCTAGCATGATACATATGCATAGATCATGGTATAGTGTTATGAATGAATATTGCAACCCATACGAGAAGAGTTAGACATATGGGGAGTTATGCAAATTTAAAGGTGCAGGCACATTGAGCAAAATGTCATCAAGGTAAATTAATCAAACATGTGGGAGAACTTCTCACCTACCATGGGTGTTATATATATATATATGTATGTATGTATGTATGTATGTATGTATTTCTATATGTTAGTGAGATACTTAATGCAAGCCATAGTTTGGCTAAGTTAGGATTTCATGATTTCAAGTATGACTATATGACCATGAATGTATATGTGCATGGTATAACCTAAGAAAGAAGTAAGCTAATTCGAAGTCCACTCCTAGAGGGGACAACAAAAATGTGTGCAAGTTTGACCTAAGTCTCCATGAATGAATTTAACCCTATGAATGACTATGCATCTAAGTATCTTGTGAATGCATGGACGAGACATCCATGAACCTATGTCATACCACAAACACAAGAAAGCATGAATGGTGGGGAAAATGATGATTAGTTGCATGAATACATGAATGATGCATAAAGTAATTCACATGATGAATTGGAAAGGGTAGTACTCGTAATAAGTATAATGTGATGATAAGTGCTATACACATATGTATATGCCTTGATAATGTTTGAAGATGATTGCTTGAGTTGATGGATGTTTAAATGTTGTGAATGCTTCAATGTTGGCTTAGGAAAAGTTCATGAAGTTCGAGGGGACATGGACCATAGAGACCTATTAGGATTCATAGAGTATTACTCGCACTCATAAGGTTTGGTGGGATGTTATCCATAGAGACCTATGGGCCTAATATTATTGTAGCCATGAAAATCCATGAGGCTTGATGGGATATGGACCATAGAGGCCTATGAGGACTAGTAAAGTGCTACTTCCACTCATGAGGCTCGATGGAACGTCATCCATAGAGGTCTTTGAGATCTGTTGGCAGGTTAAGTGATATATTAAAGATAATGTTGATTACGTGATGTTTATGTACATTATGTTTGTCTACATGTATGATTGAGTATGTGTGAGTTGAGAATTATTTTGTTTATGCATGATGAGGGCCTAGGTTAAGCAAGACTCACAGCAACTCCCATAGCAAAAGGGTTTGGTGGGCCACTAACACATAGCAACCCCTAGAAGTGAAAAGGCTTGCTGGGTCAATCATCTCTAGAGACCTGATGGATGATGAAGGCCTAGGTTGACCAGGACTCATTGCAATACCCAGTAGCAAAAGGGCTTACCTCGGTAGAGAAAGGGCCTGGTAGATCAATCCTCCTTAGAGACTTAAAGGATGACAAGGGTGTCACGACCCTAAACTAGGGCTAGGAGTTCCACCATTCCTAGAACCAAATTCATGACTAGCGTGGATAGTGTGTTACCAACATTGCTGTAAGCCTAAATTTCTCCTATTTATCCTAGGTAGCCTATCTGATTACAAAGTACACTAGAGAAATAATTTAAAATAAATTACCTTACCCCGAACAATGGGAAGGCATCCTCAATTCGCAAGCCCTCGTTCTGACCGTCCTTCTGCACCTGTAACTGTGAGGAGGTGAGTCTAAACCACAGACTCACATATGTTAGCCCTACTCTACTCAGATATACAGTATATATATGTAATCCACCCAAGAATTTATCCCGCATGACATTAAGCTACCCAAAGGCATGCATATGGTATCACGTCCTGCCATATTTTTCCCATATCACACATATACACAGCACATATTAAACGCACATAACCCTACTCAAGGGTCCACAATCCCATTCCATATCTTAAGAGCTTGATCAACGTGGGTTTACATTCCCACAGATTATTACTTAAGAAATCCCATCATGTATCCAACCTATTGGGTCATATTCATAACCATAACATGTGTATAGTCTCTTAGAATATACCCACAACCGTAACATGTATCCCATACACAACATAATACAAACAACCATACTCAAAATATTATGCAAATGATGATAAGCAATGTTTTTCGTATTCTCCCACACTTACCACATTGAAGTCCACCCCTCTGTTCCCACTCTTCCAACATTCTTCTCAAGAGTAACCACATCTTTAGGTTACTAAATAGTTCCCTCTCATAATATGTGTATGCAATGCATTAATATGGTAAAATGTAATGTACATAACAGCGGACAATCAATTCACTATTCCCATACACACTCCACATAACAATCCTAAATAATTCCCACTACATACCTCACATATAATACATTTAACAATTAAATGTCTATAAAATAATTTAGGAAATAAAGCCTAAAATATAAATATACATACATATATGTATATATTCGTATATAGGAGAGCTAGATCCATCACCTGGATTCTATGCTCTCTTGTCTCCCACTTTGCACCTCGACCATCCCTATCAAGTAACCATGCAAAAATTATCAAGGTTACAAAATAGAGAAATTTCATATTACTAACCCTGACCTTTAGTTTCTTTACTCATAACTCTTAATTGGTAATTAATTTTTAAATGAAACTTATATAATTGGAAACTAGACTCAAAGAGCTTTTCAACGATATAAAGTTTGCTAAAAATGGAGTCCGGATGTAAAAGATATGGCTAATTAAAGACCAAGGACCCTCAGTATGGCTGGCGCTTGAGGCGCCTAGGCGCCACACCTAGCTTGGTGCCCAGGTGACACGACCTTCTTCTTTCCCAAAATCCCTAAAGCTCGGTGCTTGGGTGTCACGATCGTGACTCACATGATTTCTTCTCGGTTTTGGCTCTGTAACATCCCAATTTATTATTGATTAAATATTTAATATTTTTTTAATAATTATGAGAGATTACTACTAAATATTAGGTATTGAATATTCAAAAGGAATTTTTATACAAAAGAAATTTTTAGGACAAGAATATTTAACTAAAAGAAAAATGAAATATTATTAAATATCCAGTAATTTAAATTACCTTATTTTCAATTTAGTCCTTACTCAAATAATTATTTAAAATAACTATAATATAAAAAAAAAGAATTATACTAATCTAGATAATTGGTCTTGTACATAAAATATTTTTGGTGTTAATAATAATATGTATATTATATATATATATTAGTAGGATTTAAATTATCTACATTGATCATGATATATATACATATATACATGTATGAAGGGATGGTAACATGCATTCTCGATGGAAAGGAGAAAACAAGAAGTTAGCATAATATATATATATATATATATATTAAGTGGCAACACGGAAATTTTGATAGGCACATGAAGCAAATATAATAGAATATACGTATATATGTACTTGGAGAAGGCAACACATAAAAGACACATGAACAAAGCACATGACAGCTCACACACAAGACAACTCATGGTTTTTAGGAGCACTTGATAGCAAGTGGAAGGAAAACACGAAAAGAAAAAAAAAAAGACAGCACATGCACAACCAAAATGTAGAAGCCTCCATGCTCTCAAAAAGAAAAGTTTGACAGCAAATCCACAAACCTCCAGCTTCAAAATTTTCGGCTAAGCACAAGCAGCAAATTTGAACTCAAATACGCAACCCATGCAAGACAAACCAAGTGTATCCATGACAACTAGACTTTCCAACTAAACAGCAGAAATTTTTGACTCTTGGTTAATCACCACTTGCCTCCCATTTTCAGCTATAAATAGCAGCACCTTCCTCCCCTTTCCTTGCACCATTCATAGCCGAGAGAGAGTGAGAAAAAGAGAGTACAACAGCTTGGACAAAAGCAGAAAAATATTCTCTGTTTTTCAACCATAAAATAGAGATTTTTGGAAGAAGCAAATAGCAACATTAAACTCGATTTTTCTGGGCTACTTTGGGAGATTCTTCTATTACTAACTCACACAAGTGTTAAAGGAGAAGTGGCAGTGAATAGGAAGCAAAAATCAGAACCAAAACCAGTGCAAAATACCCTACGTTCAACGGTAACTTTTTAGAAATTTTTAGTTTTTGATGTAATTACTTCTTTAGCTTAGTTTTTGGGTAAAAATAGTCACATAGGTCCTAAAAACACCTAAGAAAGAAATCTAGGCAGGTTTTAGCTTCTGACTCTCAAGCAAAAACGTGAAACACAAAATAGGGACTAAATTGAAAGAAATGAAAAGTTTATAGAAGCTGTTTTAAATTTTAAAAAAATATATTCTGGGATTAGGGACCTAGATGAAACTAATTATGAACTTAGATCTTGCAAAGGAAAAAGGGAAAATATTGCAAGAAGGACCTACCGGAATAACAGAAAAGTTTGTAATTACTCATTAAAGAAATTTAAGAAAAATCTAGTTTTAACTAGAATCAAATTTTATGTAGTATGTTAACTAAAAACTAAGTTATTTTAATTAAATTAGTTATTTATATCATTATGTAAAAATTTATAAAAAATTATATTTATTCTTTTATCTATACATATATAGTATATTTTATATTTGCTAAGTAATGTTATTACACCTCTATTTATATATATATATATATATCTAAGCATAGCCATATATAAGTATTTGTTCACCGAAAATTACATACATAATTATATATATATATATATATATATATATATATATATATATATATATATATATATATATATATATATATTTCTATTATTTACAAATTTATAAGCATTTGATTAACAAAGCCATATATTTTTAGATATGGACAATTAAATTTAGCTACATGATACATATATATTTTTATATATCCTTATGCTACTTTAGTATATTTATATACTAATATATCTATATAATTAGATACGTAAGTGTATGTATTAACTTTATAATTTTACATATATACAAATTATTTACAAATAAATAAGTATTTGATTAATTGATTAAGTTGTATATTTTATATGGATAATCAAAATTAGTTTTATATAAACATGTAAATGTATATATATACATATATGTTTATTTTTAGAAAGTTAACTATGTATAAATATGATCTTTTAGATTTATACGTATATGTTATTTAAATTAATGATATTTATTTATACATATCATCTGAAAAATATTATGAAAAATATTGGTCTAATATGAGATTACGATGAAACCCAATGAATAGAAATTGGGATAGAATTAGGAATTTAAGAAGATCAGGAAAGATGATATTCTAGAATCTTTTTATTTACGATTTTAAATAAGGTTATATATACTGTTTGAATAGGTCAGAAATCGTGAAACGAATTTCAAGACAGATTGAATAGTTATTTTGAGCTAAAAAGTCAGACTACAAAGTACAGGTAGCTTAGCAATTCATAAAAGCTTGTTTTACTACTTGAATATTTTATGTCCATAAAGTTTTATTTAAAGTAAAATATGTTTTTCATGATGAAATTAGCATGGTATCAGCTTGAAAGTTTACTTCCATGTTTAGCTTGGGAGCTGCGCTTCCATGTCAGCTTGGAAATTCTATTTCCATGTCAGCTTGGAAATTATATTTCCATGTTTTAGCTTGGAATCTTTATAGCTTGAATTAAAGGACTGCAGTAGCCTTTCTCTCATGTTTAGCTTGGAAAAATAGTTCTGCAGACTATCTTTTCCATGTCGTTGAGTGTGCCACCAACTATTCTTGATTCCATGATTTATTTATATATCAGCTTGCTAATTTTTCATCAACTTATTGCACTGAATTGAGAATTTATGTTACATGGACTTATTTTTATGATATAAGTGCTTTTATGATTGAAATGATATATTTATAAATGTTTATAAAATTATGCTAGCTACTGAGATACCCTTATCTCACCTTTTTGTGATTTTCCAACTAACCATTTCAGGGGCTGAGTATAAAGGGAAAGGTGTAAAGATTGATTGAACACTTTAAGAGCACTCAAGTTTAAGTATTAGAATTATAGATTTTTTTTTAAAGTTTAGATATCAAATTACTATGTACGGCAGATTTGTACTTTGTTTCGAACGAATGTAAAATTATCTTATGCTTAGAATTTTAATTATTATGTATAACAAATTATGATTTGTACTGAGAACAATTGTAGAATGTTCTTTTTGAAAGTACGAGTATTAAGCATTAGAATTTTAAAAAAAATTCAGATTTTAGTATAGTAAAATAAGGACATTACAAGCTCAAATCCAGCTTCATGATTTTGATAGGCAAACGAAGCCACAATCTCAATTTTACCCCAAATACCCTTAAAACTAGAAAATAGGGAAAAGTTTGAGAAATCAAAATTCCTACCACAATTTCTTACTTTCCCTACGTTGCTTGATTGTAGAGACTTGCCCCATCACCAGAGATCTGCCTCCCAAAGCTTGGTTGATGGATTTGAGTAGAGAGAGAGAATAAAGAGAAAGAAAGGAGAGAGGGTGAAAAGAGAGAGAGGAAAAAAGAAAATGAGGAAAAAGGGGTGGGGCCATCTATATATACTCGCCTATAGTGAAATTACTACTTTGCCCTTCGGTCAACCCTTGGTCAAGACTAGTAAGAGAAAATATGTAATATCCCACCTGGAGTGTTTCTAAATCCTAGGTGTCCTACAGTTTTCCTGATTTCACTTTAATCCCTCCTTGGATTCAACCAGTCTCCTAATTCCCTTAGTGCCCTCGATACCACTAATAAACTTCTCGACTCTTGCCACTCGCCACTCGATATTCCACAACCTTGCTACTTCTAAAACTCATATTTTCCTTCCTAAACAACAAAAAAAATTTCCTCCGCCTGAATTATTCCATAAAATTAGTTTTAAATAATACTCGAAAATCACGGGTATTACATTCTTCCCCTTTTTTCAGAAATTCGTCCCCAAATTTCAACATCCCTATAAATGTTGCCCACTATAGATCTTCCTTTTGTACTGGCAACTATTTCATGGGCCAAACCACACCCATGCTCTGCACATCATATATTCATCATTATTGGTTCTTGTGTCGTTGCTTTCTCTTTAAGGAATTTCACTATATATTCACAGATAAAACTCCCTGAAGAGACAGTGAAAGGAAGTCTTTTCCCCCTTTTAACTGCACAAGAACATTTCTCCAAACCAGGGCATCTATCTAAAAGGATAAGACTGCACCACTCCTGCTATCCTCCGACACATCTTCTTTTATCCTGGAGAAGGGTAGTGAAGTTCTCATGGAACTTCCCCTTTTTTTTTGGCTACTTATCAAGTTTCTCCTTACCTCAACCTATCAATATCCTCTCCCTCCTGAGAGATGCCACCTCTTCATGGTCTTACCACGACCAGAAGAAGTCTTGAAAGAACTAAAGAATCCTCAACGGACTCGATCAATTCTTTTTCCAGATACCTTACCCTAGCATGATTCCTCATTCCTTACCTCCAAAGAGGCATCATTAAGGAACTGTGTCGTGCTCCTCATGCCACTCTGATATAACTAGGGGTTGCCTCAACCAGAGGTTTCCCTACCTCGCATTCTAAATCACCTCACATACAATCCAGGTGCTTCCCAAACCATGACCTCAAACATCCCCTGGCTATCTCTTTAGCTAGGGCCATAATCAAAGAACTCCCCTTCCCTTTACGGGGTTTGTTATAAACAACATCTAGTTGTACCAAGCCCACATCAAGTATCAATCCATTGGCTACCCCCAGGGGTGATCTACTCAATAATACTTGCTGTCATGCATCTATTGCATACCCACTCCACAAGGCACAAATAACCTTGCAATTACTATCGCATAACATATTGAGGTCATAAGCATGCACCTATAATACAAGTACCAGTGTTCTTCGAATGCGATGCATGCCTAGTTTATTCCCAATCCCTCATAGTCTGTCCTCGACAATCCCGTTGACCTGCCTTCTCTTCCTAATCCACAACGTCAAATTCATACTTGAGAGCTTTGAATTCAAAAACTCCCTAAACAAGCATTCTAAGTTATGAACTGTTCTAAGAACGACCTCTTGAACCATTCCCATTCCTCAGGTGAGGAATCTGGGATCCTGTCATCACTCGCTAAATCCTCCCAACCATTAACTCTTCCTATCTTCCATGTGTTTCTAATTCATTGTTTGTATAGTCTTCGTACTCTGGGAGCTTGATTTCTACACTTACTAACCCATTTCCCTCTTTAGCGTCTCTCACACTAATCATCCAATTATCAATGATTCCTCCATAGGATTCTACCTTCATCGTTTTTACTACTTTTCAAGCCTCTCCATTCTTTCTACATCCTTTCCCTAACTTAACTCAGCTCTTACTAGGGAGCTTACTACTACCATTCCCACAACTTGTTAATAGTACCTCCCTTCTTTCCCGTCACCACTGTGACTTATTTCTTACCAAAGGGCATACCCATAAGCCTCTACTTTCCTCAAGATGATCATCTTTTCTCTATCCCACTATCTTGCTACATCCGCCCTTGTGGCAATGAAATACTCATGCCTCACCCTACTTGGGATGTGTCTCAAACACATTGCGATAAATGTGGATGTTTGAGTCACGCACGAGCTCAAACACATCCTTAGAAAGGAACCCGATTCAAAAGAAAGAAAGACGCATCCTACAAGACCTTTGGTGGAGCTGTCTCTCTGTAGTTGTGCCATGGCTCACAACGATAGAAGAGGACCCACTAAGGTTAACTTGCTCTATAAGTAATAAGAGACCTAACTTTTCCTCTGATACCATTTTTGTCACAACCCGAAACCGGGGCTAGGATTTTTACCATTCCTAGAATTGAATTTGTTATTGGTGCGGACAGTGTGTTACCAACATTACCGCAAGCCTAAATTTCTCCTATTTATCCTAGGTGGCCTATCTAATTACAAAGTGTACTAGAGAAATAATTTAAAATAAATCACTGGTTCACGCCACTACGATGCCGAATCACGCAGAATTAAATTTGTGGCAATCTTTCAATATAGTGATTCCCATGTCGTATTCACTCACAGAGCCTCACTCTTAACCACTAATCAGTTGTTCTTAACACTTAAACACTAATTAAACTAATTAACACAAAGGGGTTTTGGTTGGTTAAGACAGAAACACAAAACAGAAACAAAACAAAATAGAAGTAAAATAGCAACAGTAAACAGCAACAGCAACCCAGCAGCAAATCAGCAGCAGGACAAAAACATAAAGGATTGACAGTAAAGAAGAATATGCAACTAGCCACTAGGATTTATGGAGTACATCTATCATTACTTAACTCATTGATTCAGTTTTATCCCCATCTCACCATTTGATTCAGAAATAGCAATGCTTCTAACTATAGTCAAGAAGAACTTCATTAATTTATATATAGATGCAACTTCGAAAGACCTAAATCAAATCAAGTTAAATATCATCTAACTAGTTATTTCATTTTGCCTACTTTTCCAATTAGTTCAGCAAGGTTATAACTCAAATACAAACCAGTTCTTGCCCCTACAAGTTCATATCAGAATTTATAATTAGCATAAACACCAGAATAGAACAGAAAAAAAAATGAGATGAAATGGAAAGTAAAACAGGAGAGAGAGAGAAAATGGAACTAATGCCTTTCAAAGTCTGATGGAATACAAATCTTACACTGAAAGTTCAAGCTATAACATCCCAAGGTCCTAGTGACTGATTACAATGGAAGTTTAACCCTCCATGAGAGCAAAACCAGCAAAACAGGAGAGAGAAAAGTAAAGAGAAAATAACCTATGAATTTTCTAAGTTACAACAAAAGAGAATACAAGTCTAAAAGCCAAAATGGAACTAATGCCCTTCAAAGTCTAATGGAATATTCCCTCATTGATCCCTTGAGTGTTGGCTTTTGTTGCTGCACTTCTGAAATTCTGATGGAGTAAAGGGGGTTAAAAGACATGGCAGCTGCAGAAAGTGTTTTATGTCTGCAAAAAGTCTCATGGGAAAAATGTTGCTTCTTTTATCAAAGTTTGGGAAAGAGAAGGATGGAATGCATGCACAAAAGGTTATCTAAAATGCTGCAGCCTTGGGCCTACTTGTCCATGTCATCAGGTCAGTAGAAAAGAGTGGCAAGTCAGCATCCTTGTCATCCCAAAAGTGTTACGTCAGCGTGACATCATCAAGAAATCTCTAAAATTAATTTCTGAAAAATACCCAAATGGATTAAATTGAGTCTTTAATAATTTAAGTCCTAAAATATGAAAATAATTCATTTTCCATCCAAAATTGATTTAGACCCAATAAATCACAAAGTGTAATAAAATTGGAGAATTTCCATAGATGAAAATGTAAATAGGCTAAGATAGGGATTAAATGCATATAAAAAATGCTAGATATCAATTACCTTGCCCCGAACAATAGGGAGGCATCCTTGATCTGCAAGCCCTCTTACTAACCATCCTTCTGCACTTGCAACTGTGAAGAGGTAAGTCTAAACCACAAACTCATGTTAGCCCTACTCTACACAAATATACAGTATATATATATATAATACACCTGAGAATTTATCTCGCATGACACCAAGCTGCCCAGAGGCATGCATATGGTATCATGCCATATTTTTACCCCAATCACACACATACACAGTACACATTAAACGTATGTAACCCTACTCAAGGGTCCATGCTCCCATACCACATCTTAAAAGCTTAACAACATGGGTTCACATTCCCATGAATTATTACTCAAGAAATCCCATCATGTGTCTGGCCTATTGGGTCATATTCATAACCATAACATATGTATGGTCTCTTAGATTATGCCTACAACCATAACATATATCCCACACACAACATAATACAAACAACCACACTCAAAATATTATGCAAATGATGATATGTGATGTTTTCTGTATGCTTCCGCGCTTACCGCATTGAAGTCCACCCCTCAATAGGTTTATTTAAGAGGTCCAGCCTTCTTTTCCCACTCTCTCTTGGGTTACTAGCCAGTTCCCTCTCATAATATGTGTATACAATGCATTAATATGATAAAATGTAATGCACACAATAACCAACAATCAATCCACTATTCCCATACACACTCCATACAACAATCCCAAATAATTCCCACTATATACCTCACATATAATACATTTAACAATTAAATGTATATAAAACAATTTAGGAAATAAATCCTAAAATATAAATATACATATGTATATATTGGTATATAAGTGAGTTGGATCCCTCACCGAAATTCCATGCTCCCTTGGCTCCCACTTCCTCAACCATCTCTATCAAGTAACCATGCAAGAATTATCAAGGTTACAAAATAGAGAAATTCCCTATTACTAACCCCAATCTTTACTCATTTCTTCAATCATAACTCTTAACTAGTAATCAATTTCTGAATGAAACTTATACCATTGCAAACTAGACTCAAAGAGCTTCCCAATGATATAAAATTTGCTAAAAACGAAGTCTGGATGTAAGAGTTATGGCCATTTGAAGAAAGACTAAGGACCTTCGATACAGCTACCGCCTGGGCACCACGCCTGGTGCCTAGGTGCCATGACCTTTTTCTTCCCCAAAATTGTCGCATCCCTAAAAAATGTGACTAGCACGATACTGATTTATCCATCACATCATGAACCTAATGAAAATAATTCATAAATAAGAGAAATTTCAACTTCATGATTTTTTATCGCTCATACATGGGAACTAACTTTTAAAACCAATTCAAGCTCACATCATTCAAAATATATCATATTTCCATAATGCCACAAAAGAATTAAAATAAGTTTACAATGTTCCATATTAAGATAACATCAAAATGTCATCTTTCAAGCAACAAGTTCCCATCCACAAAATCCTAGGAGGACTATGTGATCACAGAGCAACATCTAGAGTCTAAAAAAATAGTTAAGATACAAAAGGACCAACCTAAGGTACAAGAGGGTCGGTATAAGGTAAACTCGCTACTCTCCTGGACAATCCCCTGTGTCAGCTACAGACACTAAAATGTTGTAAAATAACAGGATGAGTAATGGAATACTCAGTGAATGGATAACATCATCTAGCGAAATTAAATTTCACATCTAGCATCATAGAGATATCAACAATTCAAAAGGGAACTCACTTCAGTTATGAATAAATAAAGAAGTATAAATTATACAATGCACAATACAAGTCCCGTACCAACTGAGTCATCCACGGTACCAGTGGATAATTTCCCGTGGCCCCCTGGCCCCATCTACCCTTATCTCTCCAAGAAAGAGGTATCTCTGCCCTTATAACTCCTTTAATTCCCTCCATGAGGTGCACTGCCATGAACCAAACACACACAATAATTATCATCAATACACAATTACATTCAGAGTGTACATTCAGGTTTTTAACCCAACATAATTAATATAACCTCAACCATATTAATTTCTAGCTAACATTTCCAAACATATAAATTTTCCAAGGGTGACTTTCATCATAAATAATTAAAAGCATAATATTCTAGGGAAAAAATACTCAACAATAAAATCATTAAGTACAAGGAATATGAGTAGTTGAATTGAATTCAAGAACATATCGTTTTCATCCATACCTCTATGATGCATGACATTAAAAGCTTCAAGGAAAAAGTAAGATAATGTCATCACACTCACCTCAAATGTGGCACTAACTACCTTTGTTTTTGCAACTAAAATATGGAGGGTGCTAGGAAATGATTCCCAAGGATTTCCTAAAATACAAATAAAATGAAGATAAAAGAATACATTAGAGCTAGACCTTCTTGTAAGTAAAACAAGACATAAAGAGAGAAATATTTCTGCTATCATAACAGGGGAGTTTTACTGCAGAATTATGTAGAATTTCTTATGCTGCCCAACTGCTAAAACAGCAGTAAAATTCTACAGAATTTGCTCCATTTTGCTATCCAAAACTGTCAGCCACCTCACAGGACCATTCAGCTAGTATAATAACCAAAATATAATTCTAAAGTGCAAAAAAATATAGTTCAAAATATCCTTTGACCAATTTAGAAACAAATCAACATAAAACCCTCTTTTTTCATCTTTCTTTTCGATCTCCCAGCCCTCCAATGCCAACCTCCTTCCTTTCCATCATTTCGATGGAGAAAGGTTTCTAAATATTCACTAATCAAGAGTTTATGGCATTAAAATCACTTTATGTCATATTAAATCAGAATTTCTTACACCCCTTCAATCTAGGGTTCACAACTAAGGAGAAAAAGGAATAGAGGAAGAGGGAAAATGAAATACAAGGAACCTAAAGCTCACTTACCTTATTTTTCTACTGAAATTGGAAGGAACCCAGGCAAAATCCTCAGCCAGCAGAAGAAAATAGGATTCCAATGTGAATGAAGGGGTGGAGACCGAAAATGAAGAAGGAATGAATATATGTTATAATATATATATGGCTTCACACAGAAAATAGCTGAAAAATAAGGATTGGTGCCTGAGGCGCCACTTCTAAAGTTTGGGCAGAGAGTTTGGGTATTGGTGCCTTGGGGCGCCCTGTGTGGCGATTGAGGCAACAGCCGTCAGTTTTACCCTTGTTATTTAATTAAATTGGACCTTAAACACATTTATATACAATATATGGCCTCAAGTGGCAATAACCCAATCACATAATTAATTTTAATTAAACCACCTAAATCCTACTATGAAAACATAGTAGCGCACACATAAAAGAAAATAGTAAAATAATTTAACAATTTAAAATAGTAAAATTTTCACACTCCAAAACTAATAGCACCCCGGAGGACTAGAATGTTACAAAAATCCCTGAAGCTTGGCGTTTGGAAGCCACACCTGGCACTTGAGGCACCATAATCGCAACTCACATGATTTCCTCTCGTTTTGGCTTAGATCCAGCCACATCTCCATTGTTTTTCATGATTTCTTCCATGGGCTTTCATCTTTGGTGTCTAAGGAGCATTTAGAAATCAAAATTCTTACCTTGATTACTTTCTTTCCTTACATTGCTTAGTTGCCAGAGACTTGCCCTATTGCCAAAGATCTACCCCACAAAACTTGATTGATGGATTTAAGTGGAGAGAGAGTATAAAGAAGGAAGAGAGAAAGAAAGAAGAGAGAGCATAGAGAGAGAGAGGAAAAGAGAAAATGAGGAAAAAGGGGTGGGGCCACCTATATATACTCGCCCATGGTGAAATTACTACTTTTTTCCTCCGATCGACCCTTGGTCAAGACTAGTAAGAGCAAATTTGTAATATCCCCCCTCGGGTGTTTCTAAATCCTTGTTGCCCATAGTTTTCCTTATTTCACTTTAGTTCCTCCTTAGATTCAAATAGTCTCCTAACTCCCTTGGTTCCCTCGGTACCGCTAATACACTCCTCAAATCTTCGCCACTCAATATTCCACAACCTTGCCATTCTAAAACTCATATTTTCCTTCCTACATAACCAAAAAAAAGTTCCTCCACCTGAATTATTCCATAAAATTAGTTTTAAATAATACCCAAAAATCACGGGTATTTCAGAGAGCCTTAGTCAAGTGAGTCTCCCAAAAGTTCCAATGGACCATGTATGTATGTTTTCTCATGTTATATAAGATGCTTGTATTCTTGATTATGCTTGTGTAGATAAACAAGTGCTTAAGTATGCGAAGTAATCCTAGTTATTGCCATAAGTTAAATGTAGCATAATGTGTGTAATGTGGAGTAATCTTATGCCCTTGCCTATGTATGTGCAAAGATATTTTTATGCATTTATAAATGTTTACAGAGGACCACATTATTCTAGTATGAGAACCTATGCAAAGTAAGGTATGTACACGTCTCATATAATGCTAAGTAATTGTATATTACTCATGACTTACATGATTAAGTTATATGTTTGAGAGATTCCTAAAGGAGCCAACGATTATGAGACCTAGCACGTTTATGCATGAGTCTAGCTGATGTAACCAAAGATAACCCAATTGCAGCCCAAGAAAGGGAGAATACTTCAATTGGGCCTCTAACTCGTTCAGGGCTAAAGGGCTTGGATTGGGCTTAACCACATTGTTGAAAGTGGAAGAAGTGTGAATAAGATTGCATGTGGGATGGTTGCATTTGTTGAATATAGTTGTAATCTATTACCTAGACATTTATTGTCTTTGACATTTAGCTACCTATGCATTTATTGTCTTTGACATTTAGCTACCTATGCATTTATTATCTTTGACATTTAGCCTACACTACTTGACTTTTAGTTGATGCATTTAATACATTAGTTGGAGTCTTTTGTCTTTTGTTTTGGAGACTTTCTATAAAAAGGGTCCTTGCCATATGTTGTAATCCATCCTTGAATCATATATGAGATATTGGCATTTTGCTCTCAAGAGGATTCTTGAGTTCTTTCTCTTATCTAACTTGGGTTAGTGGCGAGAGCAGCTAGATTTCTTATCACTCACATTCTTCTTTCTTGAGTGTGGCGAGATCAACCCACTTCACTTAGTTGTGGCACCCTTTGGCTTATCAATTGAGTGATTTGGTTTTCTTTGTTTGTTTCTTTCAACCTATCCAGAAAATCGATTAAGTGTTTTCCCTCTAGAAATCACATCATATTGGTATCAGAGCCACTTCAATTCAGGTTCTATTATTTGTTTTGTGTTTTGCCCCTTCATGGAAAGCTTAATTTTATTGCATTTTATTCTGTGTTTTGCCACCTACATGGAAGGCTTAGTTTTCCTTATTTTGTATTCTGCCACCTATATGTAAGGCTTATTTTTCCTTATTTTGTAATCTGCCACCTACATGGAAGGCTAATTTTCTGGTCTGTTCATCTTTATCTTTATTTATATTCTTGTGTTGTTCTATTCCAGCTTTTTTATTAAAAAAAATTTCATCGTTACTGTTTATTTTTCATCATTACTGTTCATTTTTAATCCGAGTGTAAACACTTAGAGAGTGAACCTACCCTTCACCAAACTTAAACCAATAAATTACAAATCACTATGACATGAGAAAATAGTTCTGAAGTTCCTTTTGGGCTTAGCCTACAACAAGCTCAAATTGTTGGCCTACAAAGAGGTTAAGAAGAAATGATGGAACAAATAGCTCAACTAACCACTCAAATGGCTAGATTTATGGAGCTACAACAACAACAACCAAGAAGATGAGCTTATGTTGAACACCATGGAGAAGAATCTGAAGCTTAAGAAGGTGAACAATCTAGGCAAAGAAGGCAACAGAGGGAATGTGATGCCAACATCAAAATGAAGATTCTTCCATTTAAGGGAACAAGTTCTCCTGGAGAATACTTAGAGTGGGTGCAACGAGTAGAGAAGATTTTTGAATATCAAGAATATTCAGAAGCTACCAAATGCCGACTTGCGGCCCTTGAATTCACTGATTATGCAAATTTATGGTAGGAAAATTTGAAGAATCAACGAAGAAGAGATGGAGAGGAAGAAGTTCGAAATTGGAGATTGATGAAAAGACTCATGCAGAGGCGTTTTGTACCTGATTACTACAAGCAAGAGCTTTATTTTAAGCTTCAAAGCTTGAGACAAGGAGGTATGTGTGTTGAAGATTATGTTAAAGAATTTGAAACTTTGATGATTCGGTGCGAGCTGACTGAACCCCAAGAGCAAACCATAGCTCGATTTCTTGGTGGTTTGAACAAAGAAGTTGCTGACTTAGTAGAGTTACAAAATTATGTTTTCTTAGAAGATGTAATTAAATTGGCAATTAAGGTGGAGAGACAAAAAAAGAGAGTTTATGGAAGAAACAATGGAGCATCTAAACCATTGGGGAGTAAACCTTTCCAAACACTTTCCCAAACCTCAAACACTACCAAAGGGAGTAATAAGGAGATATGGAAGAAGGAGCCAAACAAAACTGAAAGTTCTAAGGGGAAGGAGAAGAGAGAAGACAACCAACCCTCTAAAAGAAGCCGAGACATTAAGTGCTTCAAGTGCTTAGGTCATGGCCATATAGCATCCGAATGTCCTAATAGAAGAGTGATGATCTTGAAGGAGAAACAAGGGGAAATAGAGAGTAAAGATGAAGATATTGTGGAGGAATGTGAAGAGGAAGAATATTTTGATGAAGAAGAAGTTGTTGAGTATGCTGATGAAGGTGCTGCCTTGGTTATTAGACGTGCCTTGAATATCCAAGCCAAGGTAGAAGAAGAACAGAGGGAGAATATTTTTCGAACAAGGTGCACTATCATAGGCAAAGCTTGTAACGTGATAATTGATAGTGGGAGCTGCACTAACGTTGCTTCAACCACCTTGATTGGCAAATTGAAGCTACCTATCATCAATCATCCCCATCCATACAAGCTGCAATGGCTAAATAATCATGGCGAGATGAAGGTCACCAAACAAGTAAAGGTACCTTTCTCTATAGGGAAGAATTACAAAGATGAGGTGTTATGTGACAAAGTCCCTATGGATGCTAGTCATCTTCTACTTGGGAGGTCGTGGCAATTTGATAGAAGAGCACTACATGATGGCTTCAAAAACACCTACGATTTTGAGAAGAATGGAAAGAAGATTGTGTTGGCACTCTTAAAGCCAATACAAGTACAGCTGAAAGAGGATGTAATCGAGGAGAAGAAGCCTAGTCGTTTTTCTTCTAAGAATGAGTTAAAGAAGGCAATAAAAAGGGATGACTTTGTATTATTGCTAATTCTCAAGGAGCTGAATCTAGAACTTGCAGAAAAGCTTCCTAAGCTTGTGAGGGAGTTAATAGAAGAATTTGCGGATGTCTTTCCGAATGAGCTACCTAAGGGATTGCCACCCTTAAGAGGAATTGAGCATCAAATTGATTTGGTGCCCGGTGCTGCCTTACCAAATAAGCCAGCATATAGAATGAATCCAGAGGAGGCTAAGGAGCTAAAAAAGCAAGTTGATGAGTTGATTGAAAAGGGTTATGTAAGGGAATCCATAAGCCCTTATTCTGTGCCTACATTATTAGTCCCTAAAAAGGATGACTCTATGAGAATGTGTGTAGACAGTCGTGCTATAAATAAGATTTCCATCAAATATCGCTATCCAATTCCAAGATTGGATGACATGTTAGATGAGCTGAATGGTTCCAAGGTGTTTTCAAAAATTGACTTGAAGAGCGGTTATCACCAAATCCGAATGAAAGAGGGAGACGAGTGGAAGACAGCCTTCAAAACAAAGCATGGACTTTACGAATTGATGGTAATGCCATTTGGGCTATCTAATACCTCTAGCACATTTATGCGATTGATGAATCATATGCTTAGATCTTTCATTGGAAAATTTGTTGTGGTATATTTCGATGATATTTTGATCTACAGTCAAAGTTATAAGGAGCATGTGCAACATTTGAAGGAAGTCTTGGAAGTATTGCGAAAGGAAAAACTTTATGCTAATCTGAAAAAATGCTACTTTTGTCAAGACCATGTGATTTTTCTTGGCTTTGTAGTATTTCAACAAGGAGTGGGAGTTGATGAAGAAAAGGTGAAAGCTATCAAAGAATGGCCCGTTCCAAGAACCATATCTGAAGTAAGAAGTTTTCACGGGCTTGCCTCTTTCTATAGAAGATTTGTCAGGGATTTCAACACCATTTTAGCACCCATAACTGAATGTATTAAGGGAGGAAAGGAGTTCAAATTGAGTGATGTAGCCCAACGAAGTTTTGCGCTTGTCAAAAAAAAATTGTGCAATGCACCCATATTGGCTTTGCCTAATTTTTCTAAGACTTTTGAGATTGAATGTGATGCTAGTGGAATAGGAATTGGAGCTGTACTTCTTCAAGAAAGGCGTCCTATAGCTTATTTTAGTGAGAAGTTGAGTGGAGCCAGACTTAACTACTCTACCTATGATAAGGAGTTCTACTCTTTAATTAGAGCTCTTGAGACATGGCAGCACTACTTGTTACCAAAAGAATTTGTAATTTACACAGACCATGAATCACTCAAACACTTGAAAGGTCAAAGCAAGCTGAATAGAAGACATGCAAAGTGGGTGGAACTTCTTGAAGCTTTTCCCTATGTGTTGAAGTATAAGAAGGGATAAACCAACATTGTTGCAGATGCCTTATCAAGGAGATATGCCTTAATTTCCATGATGAATGCTAAATTGTTGGGATTTGAATCTATTAAAGACCATTACATGGAAGATTCGACACTTGCTGAAATTTATCTCGCTTGTGAGAAAATGGCATATAAGGGATTTTATAGATCTGAAGGTTTTTTATTTCACTTGGGGAGGCTTGTAATTCCAAATTGTTCTATAAGGGAATTACTTACACGAGAAGATCACGGTTGAGGATTGGCTGGGCATTTCGGTGAAACCAAGACATTGGAGATGCTGAAAGAGCATTTTTATTGGCCTAACATGATTAGAGATGTACATCATGTGATTGAAAGGTGTATTATTTGCAAAAAAGCCAAGAGCAAGGAAGCAGCCCATGGACTTTATACACCTCTACCTGTTTCAGATCAACCTTGGACTGATGTTAGCATAGATTTCGTGCTAGGCTTACCAAGGACACAAAGAGGTAAAGATTCGGTCGTGGTTGTTGTTGATCGTTTTTCAAAAATGTCTCATTTTATTCCATGCTATAAGACCGACGATGTTGTGCACATCACCAATTTATTTTTCAAAGAAATTGTGAGACTTCATGGTATTCCAAAGAGTATCGTGTCAGATCGTGATGCCAAATTTCTTAGCTACTTTTAAAAGACTTTATGGAGGAAGCTAGGAACAAAGTTGCTCTTTAGTACTGCCTGTCACCCACAAACTGATGGGCAAACTGAAGTGGTGAACCGAACGCTTTCTACTTTGCTAAGAACTATCATTGGCAAAAACTTGAAAAGTTGGGATGAATGCTTGGCCTACGCTGAATTTGCTTACAATAGAAGTGTACATGGTACTACTAAACACTCTCCTTTTAAAGTAGTTTATGGGTTTAACCCATTGAGCCCACTTGATTTAGTACCATTACCACTTGAGGCTCGAGAATGCATAAATGGAAAAAAGAAGGCTGACATGATAAAGAAGTTACATGAGAACATAAAACAGCAGATTGAGAAGAAAAACTCCACCTGTGAGAAGACTGTCAACAAGAGAAGAAAATTTGTTCAATTCAGTCCTGGAGATTTAGTGTGGGTTCATATTTGAAAAGAAAGATTTCCAAACCAAAGGAAATCTAAATTAATGCCGAGGGCAGATGGTCCTTTCCGTATCATAGACAAGGTAAATGATAATGCATACAAAATTGATTTGCCTGAAGACTATGTTGTTTCTACTACTTTCAATGTGAGGGATCTTTCTCCGTACTTAGAAGATAAAAAGGACTTGGATTTGAGGCCAAATCCATTTCAACCAGGGGAGGATGATGTAATCAAAGATAACCCAATTGCAGCCCAAGAAAGGGAGAATACTTCAATTGAGCCTCTAACTCGTTCAAGGGCTAAAGGGCTTGGATTGGGCTTAACCACATTGTTGAAAGTGGAAGAAGTGTGAATAAGATTGCATGTGGGATGGTTGCATTTGTTGAATATAGTTGTAATCTATTACCTAGACATTTATTGTCTTTGACATTTAGCTACCTATGCATTTATTGTCTTTGACATTTAGCTACCTATGCATTTATTGTCTTTGACATTTAGCCTACACTACTTGACTTTTAGTTGATACATTTAATGCATTAGTTGGAGTCTTTTGTCTTTTGTTTTGGAGACTTTCTATAAAAAGGGTCTTTGCCATATGTTGTAATCCATCCTTGAATCATATGAGATATTGGCATTTTGCTTTCAAGAGGAGTCTTGAGTTCTTTCTCTTATCTAACTTGGGTTAGTTGCGAGAGCAGCTAGATTTCTTATCACTCACGTTCTTCTTTCTTGAGTGTGGCGAGATCAACCCATTTCACTTAGTTGTGGCACCTTTTGGCTTATCAATTGAGTGATTTGGTTTTCTTTGTTTGTTTCTTTCAACCTATCCAAAAAATCGATTAAGTGTTTTCCCTCTAGAAATCACATCACTAGCGTTACGCATTTGTATAAAAATTTCTAATGTGAGATAATAAACATGGATAAGGAAACAAGCTCATATATGTATGTTTTTATGGTAGAATTATAAATGTGACCTCAGTCTTTAGTGAGTTCTTAGCCTTTGGGTAAATAAAACTAGTGTGCTTTGTAGCTACATAGGTCACCTAGGTCCTGGAATAGTTATGCTCGTTTACGATGTTTATAGTGTCTAGAAATTTAGGGAAGCTGTAGTAAATGTATTGTAGGCTTACGGTCTAGGGATAACTTGTCCCTAGTTACTGTATCGGTTATGTGCCCGGTTTTGGGGTGGTGACACCATCGGCCAAGAATCACATATTAAAGGTAAGCTTTTTAGGGTTCTTCGAGGTTCCTCTCTAATTTTTCTTATAAAGTGAACCCTTGTCATGACACCAAAACCTGGGCTCATGATCGGCACAAATTCTAGGGATAAGCCCTCCCAAGACCCATAAGTCTAAACCAACTATATGCAATACATCTCAAAACCTAAATATTTGTAAAAGAAGCAATTTACATTTCATTTGAAAACTTGCTTAACATCATGTTTAAGAAATTTCTCATCCATACATGTAAAAATGTTTACATTTTGTAACATCTGATCACCTCTTATAACCAATCCCAAAACCTAAGTAACCTATATGACTACAGAGTGGCTATAGAATAATTCAAAACACAAAGGAAAGAACAAGACAAGAAAGCTAACCCCCAAGGACAAGAAAGCCTTGATACCAAACAGTGCTACTCTTTGAACAAGGACCTTACCTCTACAATTGTCTCTGAAAATGTTAGAACAACGGGGGTGAGTATAAACATACTCAGCAAGTGGATAATCCTACAATTAAAATAAGACAATTTGACACCATTCACATAAGTACAAATGCAGTTCAAGATAACCCATAAAATAATATTCAATCATTCACATCAATACAAATGCAGTTCAAAATAACTCATAAAATAATATACAATCATTCACATCAATACAAATGCAATTCATGTATGTAAGTCCTGCATTCTCGCTAGGCATTACGTCTTGCCTTCCCAAGTTGTATGGGCCTTACGTACTACTTACTAGTTTTTCGATAAAGGAGAATCAACCAGGCGTTAAGCATTACCGTCCCTAGGTTCTCTCTAAGCCAAGTTCTCATCTAGCTATGCATTACGTTTTGCCATCCCTAGTTGTATGGGCATTACATACCGCCATCCCCATACATATTTCTTTTCAAGCACAAGCACAAACACATTCGCATTTCATAGCACCAGGCATGTGCTCAGATATCATATAACTCAATTAAAGTTTATGCATCACATGCTTTTAAACACTACTGTGTATTCAACTTCAACATCTAATAAAATAAAAGGTGGCACAAAATTTTGTGCTCCAATGAAGTAGCCACACATTAAAAGATAATCAAAATACCAAGACAACCACAACAAAACATTTCCCATAATCTCAACATAAAATCACTAATCATAAATGTAGTACAACGCTTACTATTCACATTGTGCAATCTCAATGAATAAGGCTCATGATAATGTTAATTCGATCTTCCCAACCATAAATACAATTCATGATCTCAGCATAATCAATTTCTATTTATAGTTACTATGGTACATTTACAAGCATTCACAGACACTAATACAATGTACCCAGCACTGTATTTAACATTGAGGGAGAATGAATTTCCCTATTGTTATTTAACATTCCTCACAAATTCATATTCAACACACCAATAGTATATACCATAATTGACATACACCCTTCTAGCATTTAACTCCCAAAGAACTCAAATGAGCAGGGCTCGAGTATACTTAATCATAGGTTTAATTTACATCATAATAGTCGAGAACTATCTCTATGATTTTAGAATTAAAATGGTTAACATAAATCTAAATGTATTTTGAAATTTCAAGTTCAAAATCCCAACAGGACATACATGGACATGTTCTAAAACTTTAGAAATTAAGCAGTATTAAAACTTTCAGAGAAACAAGACCACACTTAGGTGTAAATTAAAATTATAAAATAAAGAGCATACTCTAGCATCTCAGGTTCATGGCACTAGGGATAAAGAACCAAGAACTAGCATAAATAAAATAGAATTTGTAACCAGCTCAACCATGCATAGCTATAAAATGGAAATTTACCATATAGATTCTATTTTCATAGGCTTCCAGTATCCAACAACTTCAGTCATAAAAGGACTATTGAAGTTGACAATGAATAGAACCAATTTATTGATATTATATCCTAGCATAATCCTTTTCAAATATAACTGGAAAATAGTATCTTTCCATCTAAAACCCCCTGATCCATCCCAAAGAAA
Source organism: Biancaea sappan (assembly GCA_037074585.1). Classification (NCBI taxonomy): domain Eukaryota; kingdom Viridiplantae; phylum Streptophyta; class Magnoliopsida; order Fabales; family Fabaceae; genus Biancaea; species Biancaea sappan. Next base: position 39,209,354 of record CM073499.1, read on the forward strand.
AAACACCTAAATCATTACATTAACTCTTCCCCCAAAAAGTTGGAAAACTTGTTCTATCAATAGAACAATATCAAGTTTTTAACACTATTTATCTCTTTATTTTCAAAAACAAAATAGATCATATATACCCCCATTCATTCTTTATAACCTAACCATTTCAATTCCCATTGCAAGATTACAATTTCCAAATATAGAACAGAAGTAAAATAATATATAATAGTGAAGAAAACATAATAACAGCAAAAAATTACTTCAGTAGCCAAAAATTTTCTACAGTTCTCAACCAAGCAAATTTATCTCCTTCTCTCAGTCTTTCCCATGTTTTCAACTACTAAAAATGAAAATTTTCAAAATCAAAAATAACCTCCAGCTCAACACATAATCAAACATTGAAATTCAACCCAAGACCCGAGTACGACCCCAACCCAATGTTAGTTCGACTCTGCCAAACCCAAACCTTTTTTCCCAATTAGTTCCTTTGTAAACTAGTTCCAACACTTCAACAATCAAGGAGAAAGACCATAAATCAGGACCCACTCCCTAACAAGCCAATTTCATTCCTCAACCACTAGGGATTTACGAGAAAGAGAGGAAAGAGGGCATTAAAATGTAGAATAGGGGAGGAGTCGCGACTTACCTTAGTGCAGGTATTTTCCAACAAGATGAAGGTCATCAAAGTTGGACGTCACTGGGGATCGAGGGAGCATCATAGACAGTGATGACACAGAGAGACCAAACAGAACTAAGATTACCTAAGAGCATCTAAGTGGTGAATCTCACTTGGGTTCTTATTGTGAGTCTCACAGTGCCACATCAGCTTAAGCAACTCCCATCACTTTAAGTAACTCTCCTTTACAGTGGTGAACCTCTTAAGAACTTATAAATAGATCCCACAATTAACTCTATACTATTTTGGCATTTATTACTTTCCACTAACATTTATTGTAAGTTGATTGGTTTATTATTACTTTTTGTATAAGAACCGTTCTTACAAGTGGTAGCCAGCATGACGAACTATAGGGATGAACCGAAATAAGAACTAGTTCTTAAATTTAAGAACCCCTTAAGAACCACTATTGTAGATGTCTAAGCGAGTTGTCATGTGTGTGAGGAATCTATATTTGTTGCTTATCTTATAAGGACAAGCATGGTGCTTGTACTTATCTAGACCATCAGATTTCAAATCTAATGGTCCAAATATCAAGTGGCAGTTTTAATAGTTTTTTTTAAAAAAAAAAGACATTAAAATCTAGACCATTGTGAATCGAAATACATGTGAGCTGAGTTTTATTTTCTGAAGATTTTCTTCACACGAATGGAGATAAGAGCGCTACATGTCTCATTCTTATCCTCACAATTGGAAATATTAGGCTTAAATTTCATGAAGCCCTTTTTCTTTAATTATTGACTTTGTTTGGGTCCTTAATTATTGTTGAAGCAAACTTTGTCTTATCTAAAGCCCAATATTTTTTATAATGCAACTCATTAGTTTAAATGTGCCCAAAATGTTTCTACTATTGCTTGGCCTACTTCTCTTTGTATTTTCACATGAATCAGATTTTACTCTCTTTCTCTCCTCCCTTTTATCTTAGTGTCTCATGAATGTATAAAGCTGACTTTCTTTCTCCCTTTTCAATAAAAGGCAATTGGTTAGAATATACAGGAAGTAAAATGCAGCTGGACAAAATTTGCAGGAAGTATGTCAGGCTTTGAAAATGACACCTATACCATGGGAAACACACTTTCACTGTTCCTGCTATCTTCCTTTCTTTCTCTATTTGCTTCACATTAATGGAGCCTTGAAGAAGATGAAGCAGAGCATTATGTTGGTGTTTCAAGCCTTGCAACAAATATCTTCCTTTCATCCCCTATTTAAAGCTAAAGAACCTTCATGAAGAAATAATGATGGACTAAGAGTTATTGCAATAGAAGAACATTTTCTGTTGTCTTGTCTTCATTATCATATTTCTTTAAAGCTCTGTGTGAGTAGTTCTTAGTGAGTTAATGAAGATTTGATTATGTCTTTATTCAAAGAATATTTATTTCTTTTGTAGAGGAGGCTTGTAAAAGCATTGGAGCTGATCGTGTGAGAAGTTGTCAATTCTCTATAGTTGTATAGTCTATTTCTGAGTTTAGGGTGTGATATGAACCTTGATGCAATGCAACAAGACCCAAATTGTGGAAAAGAATAAACAACCTGAAAAGTCTAAATTTAGATTCAAAAGACATCAACCCAATACTTTACTAGAAATATGAACCTTAGTATAAGAAAGGAAGTTGCACGACACACTCAATGAAAGGGGAGAAAGTGAGTGATAAGTCTCAATTGAATGCTATAAGACAATTCTTGATAAGTTCACAAGTTCTCAGAAGAACCAAGAATTAAATTGCTCACAAATAAAATTTAGAATTCATGTGTGTCCTTCACCATGTGTCATCCATAGTATTTATAGGCAAAATAAAATCCTTAAATCCCATATTTATTGGGAATCAATCTAGAACAAAAAGAAATAAGCAAAATATAAACCAATTGAGAAGTTTTCCTAACAAGCAACTTGATTGCTTTAAGTAATTTGATTATAGGAGATATGACTAAATCAATCAATAAATGTTTCCTAATAACAAGATAGGCAATCTGATTTGAAAATGTGACTAAATCAAACAATTAAATGCTCCTAATTGACTAAATCAATCAGGCACCCTACTTAATTACAAAAAAAAAAAATCAATCTTGATCTGATTCTTGACTCCAATTGGGTGCCTCTTTTAATACTTCTTTGACCAAGCACCTCCTTGCTTCCTTAATGCATTTTCAGCCCACATAATATGGAATCATGGCCTAACATACTGAATTAGGTTTTTAACACTAGCATGTTTGATTAACTCTAATTCCTCATGGGCTGTAGTAGGCGTGGCCAAAATATCTTGAATAAGTTTATTTAGTGCCTCATTCATTCTCTTGGCTCTAGCTCTTGCGATTGGGCCTCCCTTGATGAACAATGGATCATTTGGGTTTGGAACTTGAACTTATTGACTTGGGCTGCTACCTTCCTCCTTAGGCTTTGGATTTGCATCATTCCCCCTCTCCTCAAAAGGATTTGTCCTCAAATCGAAATATGCATCAAAAAGAGTTAAGTCAGCAACATTGAAAGTAGCACTTACAGTGTACTCACCGGCTATGTCAAGTTTGTAGGCGTTGTCATTAATCCTCTGAATTACTTGAAAAGGACCATTGGTTCGAGCCACTACGACTGCCATGCCCAGAATTAAATTCGTGACAACTTGTAATATAGTAGTCATCTCAGGTCGTTCCACTCTTGGAGCCTTGCTTCTAAATTGCCTAATTAATTGTTCTACACTAATCTACTCTAATCTACACTAATTACTTACTGATTATAGCCTAATTACCACGGGGGGTTGAGTGCATAATTAAGGACTAAAACATAATGTTACATCAACTGAACAGAACATGAATCAAAACAGAACAGAAACGAAAATTGACAGAAACAAAAATGTAATCAGCCTTGACGTTCTCTATAGTTGCAACCATCCTTGTCCTATTCTAATATTAAGTTCAGTTCTGTCATTATCTGGTTTTCAAATAAATTGTCCAGAAAAATATTCTAGCCTAGGTTACATTAAGAGATAAGCAAGAAAATCTTTTTTACAATATAACTCAGCATAACCTCAATAACCTAACCAGCATCATGCAAGATGAACACCATTACATGCCATTTCCATCTCATTTACCACATCAACCAGTGACAGTAAATAAACCACCAGAAAATGAATCTATGCTATCTAACCAGAACAACATAAATACATAAACTAGAGGCAGAAAAGCAAGACAAAAATGAAATATATATAACAAGAACTTATCTGTTATTGCTCAAAAACTCAAGTTATATCTCTAGTTTCCAACCAAGACTGATTACATGAGGTTTTAGCCTTCCATGGAGGACAAAATACACAATGACCGGGGGGAAGAAGAAAAATGAAATTATAGAAAGTGGAAGAAGATAGGTTTCTTCAACAGCTACAAAATGGTGGTCTGAAGTGCTTTTAACCAGAGGAGAGAAGGAAGGACGAAATTGTAATATTTTCTCTCATGTGATGTCCCTTTCCTCTGTAGAAAGCAATTATGCTGCTACTACCTTACTGTGTTCTACTGCTTTTGCTTTTCTATTATTGTCTGCTACTATTTTGCTATTTCTGGTTGCCGCAGAAAGCCTTTCTGGTTCTATTTGCCTTTGCTAGAAAATACAGAAATGTGGGACACAGTCAGCCCTAGTCAATGCACAATCAACTGCCATGTCATCATTTCATCCATGTCAGCATCTAGGTGGCCTCCAAGTCAGCATATACTCTCCAATTAATTTAAATCTAAAAATTAAGCACAAAGATTAATGAGTCTCTAATCAATTAAGCTCATAAAAATATGAAATTAAAACATATTAGTTCTTTAATTATTTTAGACCCAATAATTATCAAAATATGATATAATAGGAGAGTTGGCAATATTAAAATAGCAATAGGACTAAGATATGGACTAAATTGTATATAAAAATGCCCGACATCTAATCCCCCACACTTAGCCTTTTGCACTTTTGGGCAAAATCATATTTAAAACACCAAAAGACACCAAATGAAAAGTGTGAAAAGCATGCAAGGATGGAATAATTAAAATTTGAAAAGGTTTAGCACTTAAAGAAAATCAATCTTAAATTTCTAAAATTCAAGCATCATGGCAATTTAATTTGACAAGAGTGAATTCAAGTAATTACCCTCCTCACATGGTAAGTGTATATGCTCTATTCTCTCAAGTGTTTAGGGGTAATTCACTCAAAATTCAACTTATCACAAAATTTACTACCATAGGCTTGTCAAGTATCTAAATCTCCACTACTCATATTCACATGCATGCTTGAATTAAAATGACTTTACAAGGATGTAATGTTGGGTAGAAAACAGAGGAAAGGAAGAAGGAAAACAAAATAAAGGTGGAAAACAACTCGAGAAAGGAAGGAAAACAAGAACAAAGTGTCGAAACAATTTGGGAAAATAAAGGGGAACAACTTAAGAATATGAAGAGCGTTAACCATAACAATGCAAGAGATTGAATAAAAAAAATTTTGGGTGTAAAAAGTTCTTTCTACTCCTTTTTCTTCTTTCTTTCTATTTTTTTTTCTTTTGTTTCTTCTTTTTCTTTCTTTTCGACGTCGACGCATTTTCTTTTTCGACCATAATATTTTTTTTCTATTTGAATGGCCATTTCTTTTCTTTTTTTTTTCTTTTCTTTTTGCTTGGGATAGAGAGAAATATACATTTCAAAATATCCCAAAATTCAAAGAAATTTTCAGCACATCAAATCTCGAAAAGAATTTAAATGCTCTTAACATCTCAAATTGGGAAGCAAAAATTCTGGTTTGAAAGGAAAAAGTGGTGGAAAATGTAAGAAGGAAAGTGGAAACAAGGCACAAAATGGCACACAATGGAAACAACACATGAGATGGCTATTTGCTAAAAATGGGTCACAAAGAAATGTCTAAATCATCTCCAAGTATGCACATATAAAATGTAGCCTCAATAAGATTCAAGACAAGTTCTAGAGTGAAAATCATGATAAGGAATGCACATACAACAAGAAAGAATAGCATATTTGCAATTAGGCTCAAAATCCTCACAGTTTAAAGACTATTACTAAAACTCATTGAACCAAATTTATTGTCATTTAAGCTTAAAAGAAAAGAAAGATTAAAATCTAATCATGCTAAAATCAATCCAAATCTAAACTATTCCAGCAAGCATAATTCTACATCAAAATCTTCTTCCAAAAACTAAAAAGAAACCACTAAAAACTAATCTAAAAGCATACTAAAATTCTGCACCAAAAATACAAAATAATTACTCTAAAAAGTGCAGGAAAAGGCCAGAAACATAACAAAAAGCACATTAAAACAAAGCAGAAAAATTTAAAATTACATGAAATTAAAAACAAAGACTATTTCGTTCTCCCCCCACACTTAAATTTTGCATTGTCCTCAATGCAAACAAATATCAACAAAGATCATCAAAGAGACATAGAGGACATGAAAATAAAAGAGAGAAAAGGGAAAAGGAAACTGCCTTATCGATGGTGGCACGCCTTTTCCGCGTCTTCCAATTGTGTGGCATTGGCTTCTTCTAGAAGTTTTTCTCAGTAACAGGTTAGATGATGGAAAGAATTGAATTTATATCACCAACCTGAAGAAAAACAGAAGAAGCTCTACTTGCCATGGAGGGGTGAGAAGAACCAAGAGAAAAACTAAAAGAGAAGGAAGAAGGATTACTAACTAAAACACAATTTAAAACAAAAAAAGATCTACTTTCTAAAACATAATTAAAATTAAAACTTCTACTCTTACTGCTAATAAAAATAGAACAAGAATTAAATCTATCATCTACACCAGAATTGCTATCTAAAACAAAATTACTAGCTAGAACAGAATTATCATCTACAAAACAATCTAATCTAAAAATAGCATCTAAAACAGAGTTATCTAAAACAGAATCTAAACTAGGACTATCATCTACAATAGAATCTAACTTAGAAACAAAATTAAAAACTCAAGGGATAGAATCAGAATTTACAACAGAAATAGAGGTGAAATTGGAATCAAATTTAGAATCAATTACACATTCAGATTCAAAAGCCTTGAATTCAAGTGCAGGTGCAAAGTCAGATGCAAATGCAAAACCAGATGAAATTATAGAAGTGGATGTATTCTATTCATATTCAAGTACAGATTCAGGTGCAAGTGCATATAGCTCATGTTCAACCAAATCATCACAATTGCCAAGTTTCAAAGCTTTTTCTATTTCAATGTATGCATAGCAAGTATGACACTCACAATTAAAATCACAATCTCCCACAAAGTCACTCTTATTCTCCAACACTTTTATGTCTACCTTTTCTTCTCCTAATGTTTCTTTCTCTTTTTCTAGCTCAAGCTCAACAACCTTAGATTGGGTAACCCTATTTGGAGAAGGTAATAGTCTATGAAGGAAAGGGAACTCATCCTTATCGATTTCCTCATTGTCATTTTTCTCACTTGTGCTAGTTGAGGAAGAGGACTCCCTATTTTACTCATCTAAATCTTCTAATTCAGGTTGGAGGGCTAGACCATCTAATTGAGTGCCATCATCTAGAAAAATGACACCATCTACATCTCCTAAGTTTCCCACAGATTGGGAAGGTAGACTACTATCAAACCCCTAATTGATCATCTCAGTAACAGTGCTAGCAAGTTGGCCTAATTGAGATTCCAAGCTCTGTAAGCTCACCTTAGTTCGCTCTTAAAAATGCAGGGCATTTTGCGCTAACTGTTGAATCATGTCTTCCAAACTTGATTCTGGTTCTCTAGGGATGGCTAAAGCAGGTATATCACAAAGGTAAGGAGCATCAATTTCAGGCTCATATGGTGCATAGGATATGCTCTCATACCTTAAATCTTGAAGCTCATAATCAGGATGGCATGTTGTAGAGTAGAGGTAATACTCTTAAGGATCATGTTGAAACTCCCTAAGCCCATGGTAAACTCCTATATAGGACTCTGTGCTTTCTTGGAATTGTGGAAATTGGTCGGTCCTATATGCAGATAAGGAATCTATGCCACTCACAAATAGAGAAAGGTGAGGGGGAAAGGGTGGTGGCTCTTGTTGTCCTTGCCTAAAGGTTAGGTGCCTTAATATGGATTCTAAATCTATGGTCAAGGTCCTAATCTGACTCACTGGAAGCAACCTTAAACAGAATTAAACTTTGATTCTATGCCAAAAATAACAATGCTACTGAAATGAAGAAAAACTAGAACAATTACAACAACTATACTACTCCTAACACAACTACTCTAACTAGCCTACAAACAGGGCCTATCCAATTTTTTATCAAAATTAGCCAATTCTTCTTCATAAACCTTATTATAGGCTAGAAAGATGAAACACACAAGAAAAACACAAAGGAAACTACTCCTAATGCTATTTCAATGCCCAACCTATGAAAAACACCAAAAAATTAAGAATCTCAGAAAATTCTAATTTTTGTTTGGAAAAATCCTTTACAAGTTAGAGGCACAAAAACAACAAACAGAGCTCAAAAATACGATCTGCAAAAATCACACCAAAAATCACAATATATTAGAAAAATCATAAAAAAACATTGAAAAATAGAAAGAGGGTCTAAACAATTGAATTTGGCCGAAACAAGGTAGTGCTCCAGAGCGATGTAATCACTTTGGGAGCCTTGCTCAGAACGTCAAAATTTAGTAGACTATCAGTTTTCAGGTCAATCGGAGTTACTTTTCCAAAAATGAATAGTGCATATGAATAGTGCATATGAATAGTGCCCGATAAAACCAAAAAACCAAAAACTTGTAAACCACTTCAGCCAATACCAATTAACTTAATCAAACAAAGACTCAATTGAACAACTAAATAGGTAATTTAGAAACAAATTGGCTCCTTGGTGATGGCACCAAAATTCTGGTTGCAGCCACTACGACCACCGAGTTGCCTAGAATTAGATTCGTGGCAACTTGCAGTATTGTGGTCATCCCAGGTCGTTTCACTCTTAGAGCCTTGCTTCTAAATTGCCCAATTAAATGTTCTTCACTAATCTACTCTAATCTACACTAATTACTTACTGATTATAGCCTAATTACCACGGGGGGTGTTGAGTGCATAATTAAGGACTAAAACATAATGTTACATCAACTCAATAAAAGATGAATCAAAACTAAACAAAAACAAAAATTGACAGGAACAAAAATGTAATCAGCCTTCATTTTCTCTATAGTTGCAACCATCCTTGTCCTATTCTAATATTAAGTTCAGTTCTGTGATTATCTGGTTTTCAAATAAATTGTCTAGAAAAAATTCTAGCCTAGGTTACGCTAAGAGATAAATAAGAAAATCTTCTTTACAATATAACTCAACATAACCTCAATAACCTAACCAGCATCATGCAAGATGAACACCATTACATGCCATTTCCATCTCATTTACCACATCAACCAGTGACAGTAAATAAACCACCAGAAAATGAATCTATGCTATCTAACCAGAACAACATAAATACATAAACTAGAGGTAGAAAAGCAAGATGAAAATGAAATGTACAGAACAAGAACTTATTTGTTATTACTTAAGAACTCAAGTTACATCTCTTGTTTCTAACCAAGACTAATTACATGAGGTTTTATCCTTCCATGGAGGCTAAAATACACAAAGAGGGGGGAAGAAGAAAAACAAAATTACAGAAAGTAGAAGAAGATAGTTTCTTCAACACCTACAAAATGGTGGTCTGAAGTGCTTTTAACCAGAGGAGAGAAAGAAGGACGAAATTGTAATATTTTCTCTTATGTGCTGTCCTTTCCTCTATAGAAAGCAATTCTACTGCTACTGCCTTGTTGTGTTCTGCTACTTTTGCTTTTCTGTTGCTGTCTGCTGCTGTTTTCCATTTTCTAATTACTGCAGAAAGCCTTTCTAGTTCTATTTGCCTTTGCTGGAAAATGCAGAAATGTGGGACCTAGTTAGCCCTAATCAATGAACAATCAGCTGCCATGTCATCATTTCGTCCATGTCAGCATCTAGATGGCCTTCAAGTCAGCATATACTCTTCAATTAATTTAAATCTAAAAATTAAGCACAAAGATTAATGGGTCTCTAATCAATTAAGCTCATAAAAATATGAAATTAAAACATATTAGTTCTATAATTATTTTAGACCCAATAATTACCAAAATACGATATAATAGGAGAGTTGGCAATATTAAAATAGTAATAGGACTAAGATAGGGACTAAATTGTATATAAAAAATGCCCAATATCAACCATCTCCCTTGGGGAGTGAGTAACTTAGAATGCCTTTGAGCCAGAAACCTCTCTTTGCGTATATGAACCCAAACCTAATCGCCAGGCTCAAAAATCACTTTCTTTTCCCTTTGTTAGCTTCAATAACATATGACTTCGTCCTTGCCTCAATTTTCATCCGCACCTTGTCATGCAATTGCTTCACATATTCAACCTTCTTTGCACTATCAAAATTAATATGCTATTGTATAGGCAAAGGAGATAGATCTAATGGAGTTAAAGAATAAAACCATAAACAATCTCAAAAAGTGAATACTTAAGTAGCAAAATATACACTTCTATTATAAGCAAAATCAAGATGTGGCAAACATTCTTCCCATGTTTTCAAGTTTTTCTTAATGATAGCATGTAATAAAGTAGTAGACAAAGTTTTATTTACTACTTTCATTTGACCATCGATTTGTGGATGACAAGTAGTAGAAACAAAAGTTTAGTACTTAATTTACTCCACAAGGTATTCCAAAAGTAACTAAGAACTTAGCATCTTTATCACTAACAATAGTACGAGGCATGCCATGTAATCGTATAATTTCCTTAAAAAAAAATCAACATTATGTGATGCATCATTGATTTTAAGACATGGAATAAAATGAGCCATCTTTGAAAACCTATCAACAACCACATATATGGAATCCTTACCACTCTTAGACCTAGATAATCCAAGCACAAATTCTATGGAAATATCGATCCAAGGTGCATTAGGAATAGGTAATGGTGTGTACAATCCATGAGGCTTAACCTTAGATTTGGCTTGTTTGCATGTAACACATCTATCACATATACGTATAATATCACATTTCATATTAGGCCAAAAGAAGTGTTCATGCAAAATATCCAAAGTCTTAGCAATGCCCCCATTAACCTGCCCCCTTGAGCTTTTCTTACGACTAGCTCACGCAAAGAACACATAGGCACATATAAACATTTTTCCTTAAACAAGTATCCATCATGCCTATAAAACATACCAAATGCAACCTCCTCACAAGCATTAAACACATTACAAAAATCAAAATCATTTGCATACAAATCCTTAATATACTTAAATCCTAACAGCTTTGCTTATAAAGTAGAAAGAAGTACATACCTTTGAGATAATGCATCCACAAAAAAATTATTTTTACCTTGCTTGTATTTGATGACATAAGCGAAGGACTCAATGAACTCACTCCACCTTGCATGTCTCCTATCTAGTTTGTTTTTTCCTTTCAAATAGTTCAAAGATTCATGATCGGTGTGGATCATAAATTCCTTAGGCCGAAGATAGTGTTGCCAAGTCTTCAATGCATGAACGAGTGCATACATCTCCTTGTCATATGTTGGGCATTTTAAGGCTGCCCCATTCAATTTCTTACTAAAAAAAGCAATTAGGAGACCTTCTTGCATCAATATAGCTCCAATGCCAATACCTGAAGCATCACACTCAACTTCGAATGTTTTAGCAAAGTTAGGTAAAACAAGTATAGGTGCTGAAATTAACTTTTATTTAAGCACATTAAAAGCCTTGTCTTGTCCTTTACCCCACTTAAAAGCTACAATTTTCTTAATTACTTCAGTTAAAGGTACGACTAAGCTACGAAAGTCTTTACAAATATCCTGTAGAAACTAGCTAGGCCATGAAAACTCCTCACATCCCCAATACAAGTAGGTTTCAGCCACGCCTTAATGGCCTTGATCTTTTCCTCATCAACCTCAATCCCATTAGCATTCACAACAAAACCTAAGAATGTAAGCTTATCAATACAAAAGACACACTTTTAAGGTTAACATACAAAGATTCCTTGCATAAAACTTCCAATACCATGCACACATGCTCTAGATGCTCATCCAAATTATGACTATAAACAAGTATATCATCAAAATAGACAACTACAAACTCACCTATAAATGCATGCAAAACATGATTCATAAGTCTTATAAAAGTGCTTAGGGCATTAGTTAATCCAAAAGGCATAACTAACCTCTCATAAAATTCATGTTTTCTTTTAAAGGGAGTTTTCCATTCATCACCCTTTTTCATGCGAATTTGATGATAACCATTTTTCAAGTCAATTTTAGAAAACAAACAAAGCACCATGCATTTCATGAAGCATATCATCTAACCTAGGAATGGGATGTCTATACTTTACAATGATTTTATTGACAATCAATGAACATCCTCCATGATCCTTCTTTCTTCGGCACAAGTAGAATAGGAACTATACACAGGCTCATACTCTCTCTAATCAATCCTTGGGACATCAATTCTTCCACTTGCCTTTGAAGCTCCTTAGTCTCCTCGGAATTACTTCTATAAATAGGCCGATTAGGAATTAAAGATCCTAGAACGAAGTCAATTTGATGTTTAATCCCCCTTATTGGTGGTAAACCATGTAGAATCTCCTCGGGAAATACCTTATCAAACTCAACACAAAAGCACTAGGCAAAGAAGAGGTAAGTTCATTAGCATTAAAATAAGCCTATTTGTACATAAGTACAAATATAGGTCGGTTGGAAAGGAATGCTCTCTTCACTTCACCTTCTTTTGCATAGAAGCTCTCTTTCCTCTCTTTTTTCTCACTTTTCACTTTCTCACGTTTTTTCTTTCCTTTCATGTATATATCATTTTTATCTTTTTTTCTTTTTGTGCACTATCACTCAGTTGTTTTGCATTGCTCTCCTTTTTCATGTGCATTTGATCTTCATAAACCTCTTTAGGTGTCATTGGTATAAGTGTAATAGATTTTTCATTCATTACAAAAGAATATTTGTTGGAGAACCCATCATGAATGATTCTCCTATCAAATTGTCATGGACAGCCTAAAAGAATGTGGTCGACCTACATGGGCACTACATCACACAATACTTCATCCTTGTACCTACCAATAGAGAAAGACATTAGCACTTGTTTAGCATCCTTAATTTCTTCATAATCATTCAGCCATTAGAGCTTATAAGGCCTAAGATGTTTAAAAGTGGGTAAACTTAATTTTTCCACAAGTTCAGTACTAGCGACATTGGTAAAACTGCCTCCATCAATTATGATGCCACATACCTTGTTGTTAACTCGGCATCTAGTATGAAATATGTTGTCTCGCTGGACCTTCTCCTTTTTTTCTTGCAAACTCAATGCACACCTTGTGATCAACATTTCACCATGCTCGACATATTCTTGGTCACTTGCATCTTCTAATGGCTGCATCTCTTCTTCATCTTCACTCTCAAATTCAATCTCACAGTTATCCTTCAAAATCATTGTTCTTTTGTTTGGATATTGAGACTTAATGTGCCCTATTCCTAAACACTTAGCATAATTGGTGTCTCTTGTTTTCGATGCTTGAGGATTGGTTTTTCCTTGAGTTCTATTACTGCTCTCCACCCTTTGATCTTTGAAAGTCTTAAATTTAGGCTTAGAAGTAGCTTTGTCATCCCTCTTCCAATTCAACTTCTATAAGGAAGTTGAAGCCAAATTAGATTTGGCACCTTTAGTCTTCAATTGGAGCTGTATTGATGCAAGAAGGTTGCCCAATTACTTATTTTAAGGAGACTGGTTCACACCACTACGATGCCAAATCGCCTAGAATTGAATTCGTGGTAATTTTATGGTATAGTGGTCCCCAGGTCATATTCACTCAAGGAGCCTCACTTCTAAACACTAATTAATCATTCTAACTCCCAAACACTAATTAAAAGCACATAAACGGGGGGGTTTGTTGGCAGTAACAGCAAAAACAGAAGTAAATAGCAAAAATGAACAACAACAGCAACAAGTCAGTAGCAGAACAAGTTTGACAATGATAAAAAACCAAGCAACCAGCCACTAGAATTTATGGGAGTGCAACTGTCATTACCTAACTCATTGATTCAGTTTTGTTCTCAATTCACTATTTGGTTCTTTATGAAAATGGTTCTAGAATAACTTCTCGAATTTAATGCTACTAACTATAGCCAAGAATATCTTTCCTAACTATAACTAGATGCATTCAATAGAAAACCTCAACCAGACCAAGTTAAATATATCATCTAACTAGCCATTTCGTTTCACTCACTTTCCTAATCAGTCAAGCAAGGTTATATCTCATATATAAGTCAGTTCATGTTCCTTTAAGCTCAAATCAGAATCTAATAGCAACATAAACATAAAAGCATAACAGAAACAAAATGAGATGAAATAGAGAATAAAACACTTATCTTGCATTTTCAGTTTAAGCTACAACATCCCAAGGACCTAGTGACTCATTACAATGGAGATTTAGCCCTCCATGAGAGCAAAACAGCAAAAGAAAAATAGAGAGGAAGGGAGAGCTACGAAAATGCTAAGTTACAGAGAAAATGGAAAAGTGTTTTCTGTTACAAAATTGATGCCCTAAAATGCCTCAGAATATTCTACCCTATATGATTAGTTGACTTTCAAAAGGAGGGCTGAAATGTGGCTAAATTCTTTCTGCAAAAAGGGAACAATAGGCAGCAGCAGCAGATCATCAAAATGGTGCAGCAGAAGGTATCTTTTGCTATGCAGAAAGCTGATATGCCATTTTCAGCAAAGTTTGGGGAGGAGGTAAGCAAAGGCTGGCTGCATGCAGAAGATAATCTGGATTGAGGGCCCCACATGTCTCCACATCAGCAAAAACGTAGAGGCAAGTCCCAGTCAGCTTCCTACTCATCAAAAAACACCACATAAGCGCCACGTCAGCCAGACTGTCCACCTCAGCGCCACATCAGCAGAAAATCTCCAAATTTAATTTCTGCAAAGCACACAAATGGATTAAATTGAGTCTTAAATAATTTTGCATCCTAAGATATGAAAATAATTCATTTTCCATCCAAAATTAATTTAGACCCAATAAATCACAAAGTGCAATAAGATTGGAGAATTCCCATAGATGAAAATGCAAATAGACTAAATTAAGGGTTGAAATGTATATAAAAATGATAGATATCAAATCCCTCACACTTAGTCTTTTGCACTCCTGGGCAAAATCAGTAAAAAGCAATAGAGGAACCAAAGGACACAACAAGTAGTGTAGAAAGTATGCAATAATGAATTAGTTCAAGCTTGAAAAGATTTAACGCTAGGAGAAAACAAGTCTTAAATTTCTAAAAAGTTCAAGAATCATGACAATTTCGTTGACAAGAATGAATCCAAGTAATAATCTAATCATAAGGAAGAGTGTATATGCTCTATTCTCTCAAGTGTTTAAGGTAATATGCTCTCTTTTCAACCTATCACAAATTCACTACCATAAGCTTGTCAGGAATCTAAATCTCCACTACTTGAATCACATACATGCTTGAATTATTAGGACTTCACAAGGATGAAAGGTTGGGTGAAGGAATGATTGGGAGGTAGAAAGAAATACACAAAACAAAGTTTAACAAGAACTTAAATAAATGAAGAGCATCAATCAATAAGGTTACAAGAGATTGAACTTTGAAATTTGGGCACAAAAATGCTACTTTTCTTTTCTTCTTTCTTGCTCTCTTTTTTTTCCTTCTTTTCTTTTTTCTTTTCTTTTTTTTTTTTTGATCTCCATATAGTATACTTTTCATGAAGAATTGTCAAATTTTTCTTTTCTTTTCTTTTGAGTAGCAAAACTAAATTTCAAAACAGCCCACAAATCCTTCTTTTTGCACATGCTCAATTCAATCTATTTTCAAAAGAAAGAAATTTCTAAAGCTCTTCAAATCCTAAGTTTGGGGAAAAGAAAGAATTTGTTTTAAAGTGGAAGAGAGCTAGAAAACACAAGAAAGAAAGGTGGAATTAAGGCACAAAGTAGCATACAATGGAAATAACACATAGGATGGCTATTTGGCTAGAATAGTTACAAGAAACAAATGCCTAAATCATTTCCAAGCATGTATATGTAATGTAGCCTCAACAAAGATTCAAGACAAATTCTAGAGTGAAAATCATGATAGGGAATACACACAACAAGAAAGAATATTATTTTGCAATGAAGTCTCAAATTCTCACAGTTTAAAGACTATTACTAAAAATTCATTAAAAACAACGTCATAGCCATTTTACTTGAGTTCCTTAGAAAAAGAAGACTAAATTATTTTCATGCTAAGTCAATCCACAACTTAAGCTATTTCATCATGCATGCTTTCACACAAAAAACTTCATCAAATTTTCAAAAATAGAGCATCAAATTCAGAAAAAACTGAGCAGCAAAATTTTGCACTGCAGAAATTCTGGCAACTCAGCTTTACCGACACAAAACTACACCAAAACAAATGCGAAAGACACCAAATAAAATTCCACAGCTAGAAGACATATAAAGCTTTAAAAACATGTAAAGAAAGTAGCAAAATTCGTAGCCAATCAGTACAGAAAATTAGTGCAAGACAGCTCAAAAATTCTGGAC
Source organism: Biancaea sappan (assembly GCA_037074585.1). Classification (NCBI taxonomy): domain Eukaryota; kingdom Viridiplantae; phylum Streptophyta; class Magnoliopsida; order Fabales; family Fabaceae; genus Biancaea; species Biancaea sappan. Next base: position 39,225,604 of record CM073499.1, read on the forward strand.
AGAAACAAAGAAAATAGAGGAGACAGCAGGAAAAAAAAATTTTCAAATCAGCTCCAATTAAATTCTCTCCCCCCTCACTTAAACTTTGCATTTTCCTCAATGCAAATCAGCACCAAACATCAAATAAAATGAAGAGGACATAATTAAAAGGAGGGAAAGATTACGGCCTTATCATGGAGCCGGAACATTGTAGAGTTGGATTTCCTCTATAATTTCTTCTTTGAAGCCCTCGTAGAACTTCTTCAACCTCATTTACCATGAATTGCTTGTTGGTGGCCTCATTTTGAATTTCTACTGCACCAAAAGGAAAGACATTAGTAACAAAAAAAGGGCCAACCCATCTAGAGCGAAGCTTACCTGGCATTAGCTTGAGGCGAGAATTGTAGAGAAGGACTTTGTCTCCCACATGGAATTCTTTTTTTCTCAATTTTCTAATCATGTAAAGCTTTTGTCCTCTCTTTATAGATGTGGGCATTCTGATAAGCCGCTAGCCTTAGTTCTTCCAATTCTTGAAGTTGCAACTTCCTTTCTTTACCAGCTAGGGTCATATCTATATTGCATTGTTTAACCGCCCAATATGCCTTGTGTGCAATCTCCACCGGCAAGTGACATGCTTTTCCAAATACCAAGTGGTATGGAGACATGTCGATAGGTGTCTTGAAAGCGGTTCTATAGGCCCAAAGCGCATCGTCAAACCTCTTACTTCAATCTTTTCTATTGGGCCACACGGTTTTCTCTAATATTTGCTTTATCTCTCGGTTGGAGACTTCCGCTTGCCCATTGATTTAGGGGTGATAAGGTGTAGAGGTTTTGTGCACCACCCCATATTTCTCTAATAACCCTTGCATGTTTCTATTGCAAAAGTGTGATCCTTGATCACTGATTATGGCCTTGGGGACACCGAATCTGTAGAAAATATATGAACGAAGGAAATCTACAACAACAATAGAATCATCAGTTCGGGTGGCTTTAGCTTCCACCCACTTCGACACATAATCCACAGCAACCAAGATATACATAAAGCCAAAAGAAATAGGAAAATGACCCATGAAGTCTATACCCCAAACATCAAAAACATCACAAAAGAGAAGAGGTTGTTGAGGCATCTCATTTCTTCTAGACACATGTCCAGTTCTTTGATACCTAGAACAGTTCTTGCAAACATCATAGGCACCCCTAAACAAAGTAGGCCAATATAAACCGGAGTCTAACACTTTTTTAGCTGTTCTTTGGGAACCAAAGTGTCCACCATATGCAAGAGTATGACAAAAATTCAGCACAGATGCAAATTCATGATTTGGAACACACATCCTAACAATTTGGTCACTACAAATCTTCCACAAATAAGGGTCATCCCACACATAATAACTAGCCTCACTTCTTAATTTATTCAACTGATGTCGCAAGCAATTCAGATGCAACAAGATGATTCACTAAATCAGCATACCAAGGCTCACTAATACCATGCAAAAGGGAAAAACACTCATCTGGAAAGTTGTCTCTAATGGAGAGATGTTCCAATGGGAGATCAGAAAGCCTACTCAAATGATCCGCTACTACATTCTCCGCTCTACTCTTATCCTTGATCTCCACATCAAATTCTTGGAGAAGTAGCATCTATCTAATCAATCTTGGCTTTGCATCCGGCTTCTTTAGCAAATATTTCAATGTTGCATGGTCAGAAAACACAGTTACTTTAGAGTCAAGCAAATATGATCTAAATTTATCTAAAGCAAAGACAATTGTTAAAAACTCCTTCTCCGTGGTTGTGTAATTTGATTGAGCTGAATCAAGGGTGCGAGAAGCATAAGCTATGACATGCAACTTCCTCTCTACTCTTTGTGAAAGTACTGCTCCCACAGCATAATTTGAGGCATCACACATGAGCTCAAAAGGGAGCTCCCACTATGGAGGTTGGATGATAGGAAAGGAGGTAAGTTGCTTTTTCAAATCATCAAAAGCTGACCTGCAAGCATCATTAAAAACAAAATAAGTTTCTTTTTAGAGGAGTTTATATAGGGGTAGAGTGATCTTATTGAAGTCCTTGATGAATCTCCTATAAAATCCTACATGGCCAAGAAAAGAGCAAACTTCCCACATAGAAGCGAGGTAAGGCAAAGAAGAGATAACATCAACTTTGGCTTTATCTACTTCTATGCCACGTGATGACACTATGTGGCCTAGGACTATTCCTTGCTCTACCATGAAATGACATTTCTCATAATTCAAGACCAAATTCTTTTCTATGCATATCTCAAGTACTCTCTCCAAATTTTTCAAGCATGCATCAAATGAGTCTCCATAAACAGAAAAATCATCCATGGACACTTCCATGCAATCCTCTAATAAATCAGAAAATATGCTTATCATGCATCTTTGAAAATTGCCAGGTGCATTGCAAAGACCAAAAGGCATGTGTCTATATGCAAAAGTGCCGAAAGGACAGGTGAAGGTGGTCTTCTCCTGATCTTCAGGTGCAATGTAAATTTGAAAATATCCAGAAAAACCATCAAGAAAATAGTAATGAGACTTTCCAGCAAGTCTCTCAAGCATTTGATCAATAAAAGGAAGAGGAAAATGATCTTTTCTAGTTGCTTGGTTTAACTTCCTATAATCAATGCAAACAAGCCAACTGTTTTAAACTCTAGTGGGCACTAACTCATTATTTTCATTTTTTATAACCGTTACCCCAGTTTTCTTTGGCACTACTTGTACCGGACTCACCCACTTACTATCATAGATAGGATAAATAATACCAGCTTGAAGGAGCTTACTTACCTCTTTCTTGACCACATCAAAAATCATGGGGTTGAGTCTTCTTTGGGGTTACCTTACTGGTTTTGTCTCTTCTTCAAGAAGAATTTGGTTCATGCACACGGAAGGACTAATCCTAGGAATGTCTGCTAAAGTCCACCCAATCGCCTTCTTACTCTTTTTCAGCAAATTGATCAATTTTTCTTCTTGATTAGAATTCAAGTTGTTGGCTATAATGACTGGAAGTTTGTCTCATACTTCCAAGAAGGCATACTTGAGATTTTCTGGTAAAGCTTTCAACTCTAATATAGGTGGTTAGATGGAGGATGGAATCAGTTTTTGTGGAGTCACATCCAAGAAGGAACCTACAAATTCATATTGCTCAAAGACAGAATCCTTGGCTAAAGAGAAGGAAGGGTCAATAGCACAAGAAGAAATAGATGAAGAATGTACAACATTACAGTTTAAATCACTACACCTACAACTACCTAAAGCAGAAATAGAATCTAAATCTAAGCTAGAGAAAATGACAAAATCAGAATGCACATCAGAATCTAAATCAAAATGTAAATCAGAATGCCACTCAGAATTGGCAGCACTTAGAGAATTTCCAATTTTAGTGCAAGCAAGACAGAATTCAGAACCAGCACAATTGCACTCAAAGACATCAATCAAGTCAGAAAACTCAGGGAAATCAGAAATTAATTCAGCTTAGAAATCATCACATACCTCATCAACCAAATAATCCAGAAAGTTAATCACATGCACATTGGAATGATTTTTTATAGGATGTTTCATGGCAATCTAGAATGTTAAAATCAATTTTGTTGCAAGCAAACTTCTTGGACAAAGTCCCTTCATGCACATTAATAATGGTTTTTGCAGTTTTCAGAAAAGGTCTACTAAGTATTAATGGTGCATAGCTAGGAGTATTATCATTTTCCATCTCTAGCACATAAAAATCAACAGGAAAAATGAAATCTTTAACTCTTACCAAAACATCTTCCAAAACTCCTACTGGATACGCTGTGCTCCTATTGGCAAGTTGGACAATTACTCCAGTTAGTGAAAGAACATTAATCTTAAGGCTTGAGTACACTAATTTAGGCATAACATTTATTGAGGCTCCCAAATCCAGCATAGCATTGGAGAACTCCATGTAGCCTATTGTGCATGGTATTGTGAAAGTTCCAGGATCTTTATACTTGGGTGGCATGGGTGGTTGGATGAGTGCAGAAATATTCCTCCCCAAATTTACTCTTTCATTGCCCCTTAAACGCCTCTTATGAGTGCACAACTCTTTGAGGAACTTGGCATACTTGGGAATTTGCTTAATTGCTTAGTGGAATATTGACCTCTATTTTTCTAAAGGTCTCCATGATCTCTTTATCCATGTCAGATTCAGAAGCTTTTCTTGATTGAGTTTGCCTATTGGGGAAAGGAAGAGGTATTTTCTGAACCACTTCTTCATCCTTCTGGTTTTGCTCACTGGTTGGGGTAACACTTTACTGTACATTTGACTTTTCTGGTTTAGATTCAGGAGATGGACCATTTACTTGCTTGCCACTCCTCAAAATAATGGCACTAACATTGCCTCTTGGATTGATTACTGGTTGAGATCCTGAACCTTGACTTTTCAGCTCATTTACTGTTATGGCTAACTGACCAATTTGAGTCTGCAAGTTCTGTATATTTATTTCTATTCTTTGCTGGAACTGAAGAGTATTGGTAGTCAGTTGCTTCATTAGATCCTCAAGACTAGGCTCAGGTTTCTTGGGTGCTGGAGAAGGTGCATGGCTAGGTCCAAGTTGATTGTATCTTATATGAGGTGGCTGGTAAGGGGGTTCGAGGTATTCCCATACTTGAAAGCTGGATGATCACACCACCCAGGATTATTGGTGGAGGAATATAGGTCATATCTTTGTTGTTGTGGCTGCATGGGTATATTGGGGAATATGCCAACACATGACTCAGTTGGTGTCTCTTGCAGCTGAGGGCACTTATCAGTATGATAGGTATTCAAGGAACAAATACCATAAACTGAGACTAAAGGAGGAAGGGTTAGTTGTTGTGTTCTTTGATTTAATGCCAATTGCCTCACCATTAAAGCTAACTCTTCCAATTTATTTTCTATCCTTTATTGCTCCATGGGAGGTGTCCTCACTTTATTGACAGTTATTGTTGCTGGATTATTCAATCTGGTACAAAATTGATATGCATTTTGGGCCATCTTGGCCAACAATTTGTTTGCTGCTAAAATCTGATGGTTAGGACATCTTGAACACATCTTCTTGAACCTCTCCCAGTACTCATGCAATGATTCACCACTTACTTGTCTAATCCCACTGATGTCTTTTCTGATTGCTACTGTCCTGGAGGCTGGGAAGAATTTTTCTAGGAACATCTTCTTTAGTTCATCCCATCTTGTAATTGAGGCAGTGGCCAGGTAGTAAAGCCAATCATTGGCTGCCCCATCCAAAGAGAAAGGAAAGGCTATCAATTTGATCTGTTCTTCTCCAACTCCATATGGTCTCATGGTAGAGCAGACAACATGAAACTCATTTAAGTGTTTGTACGGATCTTCTCCTGCAAGGCCATGAAACTTGGGCAACAAATGGATTAGACCAGATTTCAGTTCAAAAGTAGCATCCGACTCAGGATAATTTATGAACAATGGTTGATAATGTACATCAGGTGCAATCAACTCTTTAATTGATTGTTCTTTCCTATTTTGAGGCACTTGTGCATTTTGATTATCCATCCCAGTTATCCAAGCTGACTCACAATCAGTTGACTCCAACATAATATCAATTCAGAATCAGATTTTACTTCTACACTATTGACAGCAAGCTCAATAATTTCAGCAAGAAGTTCAGAAACTATATTAGTCCTAATGCTATTGCTTCTTACTAGCCTATGGAAGGTCTTATCAATTTCTGGATCAAAAGGTGGTAAATCCACGTGACTAGACCTTCTCATACACTAAGAAGGGCAAAAATGACAAGAAAATACAAGAAGTATGAAAATCAACAAAATCAGTACACAAGGCTCCAACCAAGGAAAATCACCAAAAAAATAAAGTATCTCAGAAAAATCTGATTTTTCTTGGAAAAATCCTCCACCCATTGAAAGCGCAAAATCAACAAACAGAACTCAACAATAAGATCTACAAAAATCAAACCAAAAATCACAATTAATTGAAAAAATGGGTAAAAAGATTGTAAAATGGAAAAAGTGGTCTAAACGTTGGAATTTGGCCGAGATAGGGCGGTTTGTAGTGAGGTGCTATGCCTGAAACGCTCGTATTTAGTGGACTACCAATTTTCAAGTCAATCCGATTTAGTTTTTTTGTTGATGAATAGTAGCTGAATTATAGCTAGGAAACTTGAAAAATTTGTAATCACTTCTAATAATACCAAGCCACTTAAAATCAAACAAGAACACAATAGAATGACTAATTAACAACTCATAAATGAATTGGCTCCCCGGTAACGGCGCCAAAATTTTGGTTCACACCACTACGATGCCAAATCACCCAGAATTGAATTCGTGGCAATTTTGCAGTATAGTGGTCCCCAGGTCATATCACTCAAGGAGCCTCACTTCTAAACACTAATTAATCGTTCTAAACTCCCAAACACTAATTAAAAGCACATAAACGAGGGGGTTTGTTGACAATAATAGCAAAAACAGAAGTAAACAGCAACAATGAACAACAACAGCAACAAGTCAGTAACAGAACAAGTTTGACAATGACAGAAAACCAAGCAACCAGCTACTAGGATTTATGGGAGTGTAACTATCATTACCTAACTCATTGATTCAATTTTGTTCTCAATTCACCATTTGGTTCTTTATGAAAATGGTTCTTGAATAACTTCTCGAATTTAATGCTACTAACTATAACCAAGAATATCTTCCCTAACTATAACTAGATGCATTCAATAGAAAACCTCAACCATACCAAGTTAAATATATCATCTAACTAGCCATTTCGTTTCACTCACTTTCCTAATCAGTCAAGCAAGGTTATATCTCATATATAAGTCAGTTCATGTTCCTTCAAGCTCAAATCAGAATCTCACAGCAACATAAACATAAAAATATAACAGAAACAAAACGAGATGAAATAGAGAATATAACACTTATCTTGCATTTTCAGTACAAGCTACAACATCCCAAGGACCTAGTGACTGATTACAATGGAGATTTAGCCCTCCATGAGAGCAAAACAGCAAAACAGCAAAAGGAAAACAGAGAGGAAGGGAGAGCTACGAAAATGCTAAGTTACAGAGAAAATGAAAGAGTGTCTTCTGTTACAAAACTGATGCCCTAAAATGCCTTAGAATATTCTATCCTAGATGCTTAGTTAACTTTCAAAAGGAGGGCTGAAATGTGGCTAAATTCTTTCTGCAAAAAGGGAATAACATGACGCAGTAGTAGATTATCAAAATGGTGCAGCAGAAGGCATCTTTTGCTATGCAGAAAGTTGATATGCTATTTTCAGCAAAGTTTGGGGAGGAGGTAAACAAAGGCTAGCTGCATGCATAAGATAATCTGGATTGAGGGCCCCACATGTCTCCACATCAGTAAAAACATAGAGGTAAGTCCCAGTCAACTTCCTACTCATCAAAAAAATGCCACATAAGTGCCATGTCAACCAGACTGTCCACCTTAGCGCCACATCAGTGAAAAATCTCCAAATTTAATTTCTATAAAGCACACAAATGGATTAATTGAGTCTTAAATAATTTTGTATCCTAAGATATGAAAATAATTCATTTTCCATCCAAAATTAATTTAGACCCAATAAATCAAAAAGTGCAATAAGATTGGAGAATTCCCATAGATGAAAATGCAAATAGACCAAATTAGGGGTTGAAATGTATATAAAAATGCTAGATATCAGAGACCCATTGGTTTGTGCATTGAAGACTTGGCAACACTAACTTTGGCCTAAGGAATTTATGATCCACACCGATCATGAATCTTTGAAGCATTTGAAAGGACAAAACAAATTGAATAGGTGACATGCAAGGTGGAGCGAGTTCATTGAGTCCTTCCCTTATGTCATCAAATACAAGCAAGGTAAAGATAATGTCATTGTAGATGCATTATAAGGTATGCACTTCTTTTTACTTTAAATGCAAAGCTGTTAGGATTTAAGCATATTAAGGATTTGTAAGCAAATGATTCTAATTTTTACAATGTGTTTAATTCTTATGAGGAGGTTGCTTTTGGTAAGTTTTATAGGCATGATGGATACTTGTTTAAGGAAAAATTTTTATGTGTGCCTCTGTGTTCTTTGCATGACTACTTGTAAGAGAAGCTCATGAGAGCGGGTTAATAAGGCATTTTGGCATGTGTTCTTTGCATGACTACTTGTAAGAGAAGCTCATGAGAGCGGGTTAATAAGGCATTTTGGCATTGCTAAGACTTTGGATGTTTTACGTGAACACTTCTTTTGGCCTAATATGAAATGTAATGTTATACATATATGTACACCCCATTACCTATTCCTAGTACGCCTTGGATCGATATTTCCATAGACTTTGTGCTTGGATTTCCTAGGTCTAGGAGTGGTAAGGATTCCATATATATAGTTGTTGATAGGTTTTCAAAGATGGCTCATTTTATTCCATGTCATAAAACCAATTATGCATCACATATTGCTGATTTGTCTTTTAAGGAAATTGTAAGATTACATGGCATGCCTCATACTATTGTTAGTGATAGAGATGCTAAGTTCTTGAGTTACTTTTGGAATACCTTGTGGAGTAATGGTTCATGCCACTACGATGTCGAATCGCCCAGAATTGAATTCGTGGCAATCTTGCGGTATAATGGTCTCCAAGTCGTATTCACTCAAGGAGCCTCACTTCTAATTACTAATTAGTTATTCTAAACACCCAAACACTAATTAAAAGCAAATAAACATGGGGGGTTTTGTTGACAGTAATAACAGAAGTAGTAACAAAACAGCAACAATGAACAACAGCAGCAAAATATCAGCAGAACAAGTTTGACAATGACAGAAAACCATGCAACCAACCACTAGGATTTATGGGAGTGTAACCATCATCACTTAGCTCGTTGATTCAGTTTTGTTCTCATTTCACCACTTGGTTCTTTATAAAAAAAGAATGATTCCAGAGTAACATCCAGAATTTAATACTACTAACTATAGCCAAGAATATCTTCATTAACTATAACTAGACGCATTTCAAAGGAAAGCCTCAACCAAATCAAGTTAAATATCATCTAACTAGCTATTTCGTTTCACTCACTTTTCTAATCAGTCAAGCAAAGTTATATCTCATATATAAATCTATTTATGCTCTTTCAAATTCAAACCAAAATCTGACAGCAACATAAACATATAAGCAGGACAGAAACGAAATGAGATGAAATGAAGAATACAACACTTATCTTGCACTTTCAGTTCAAGCTAAAACATCCCAAGGTCCTAGTGACTGATTACAATGGAGATTTAGCCCTCCATGATAGCAAGAAAACAGTAATGAGACTTGCCAGCAAGTCTCTCAAGCATTTGATCAATAAAAGGAAGAGGAAAATGATCTTTTCTAGCTGCTTGGTTTAACTTCCTATAATCAATGCAAACACGCCAACTGTTTTGCACTCTAGTGGGTACTAGCTCATTATTTTCATTTTCTATAACAGTTACCCCGGTTTTCTTTGGCACTACTTGTACTGGACTCACCCACTTACTATCAGAGATAGGATAAATAATACCAGCTTGGAGTAGCTTACTTACCTCTTTCTTGACCACATCAAGAATCATGGGGTTGAGTCTTCTTTGGGGTTGCCTTACTGGTCTTGTCTCTTCTTGAAGGAGAATTCGGTGGATACACACTGAAGGACTAATCCCAGGAATGTCTACTAGAGTCCACCCAATCGCCTTCTTATTCTTTTTCAGTAAATTGATCAATTTTTCTTCTTGATTGGGATTCAAGTTATTAGCCACAATGACTAGAAGTTTGTCTCCTACTCCTAAGAAGGCATACTTGAGGTTTTCAGGTAAAGCCTTCAACTCCAATGCAGGTGGTTGGATGGATGATGGAATCAGTTTTTGTGGAGTGACATCCAAGGAGGCACCTACAAATTCAGATTGCTCAAAGACAAAATCCTTGGCTAAAGAGGAGGAAAGGTTAGCAGCACAAAAGGAAAGAGATGAAGAATGTACACCATTACAGTTTAAATCACTACACCTACAACTACCTAAAACAGAAACAGAATCTAAGTCTAAGCTAGAGAAAATTGCATAATCAGAATGCATATCAGAATCCAAACCATTATGTAAATTAGATTGCAATTCAGAATTGTCAGCAATTAAAGAATTTTCAATTTCAGTGCAAGCATGACAGAATTTAGAACCAGCACAATTGCATTCAAAGGCATCTACCAAATCAGAAAATTCAGGAAAATTAGAAATTAATTCAGTTTGGAAATCATCACATGCCTCATCAACTAAGTAATCCAAAAAGTTAACCATATGCACATTGGAATGATTTTCCATAGGATGTTTCATGGCATCTAAAATGTTAAAATCAATTTTGTTGCCAATAAACTCCATTGACAAAGTCCCTTCATACACATTAATAATGGTTTTTGCAGTTTTCAAAAAAGGTCTACCAAGTATTAATGGTGCATGGCTAGGAGTATTATCATTTTTCCATATCAAGCACATAAAAATCAGCAGGAAAAATGAGATCTTTGACTCTTACCAGGACATCTTCTAGAACTCCTGCTGGATGTGCTGTGCTCCTATTGGCAAGTTGGACAATCACTCCAGTTGGTGAAAGAACACCAATCTTGAGGCTTGAGTATACTGATTTAGGCATAACATTGATTGAGGCTCCCAAATCTAGCATAGCATTGGAGAACTCCATGTTGCCTATTGTGCATGGTATTGTGAAAGTTCCAGGGTCTTTACACTTGGGTGGCATAGGTGGTTGGATGAGTGCAGACACATTTCTCCCCAAATTGACTCTCTCATTACCCCTTAAACGCCTCTTATGAGTGTACAACTCTTTGAGGAACTTGGCATACTTGGGGATTTGCTTAATGACTTCCAAAAGTGGGATATTAACCTCTATTTTTCTGAAGGTCTCCATGATCTCTTTATCCATGTCAGATTCAGAAGCTTTCCTTGATTGAGTCTGCCTATTGGGGAAAGGAAGAGGAATTTTCTGAACCACTTCTTCATCCTTTTTATTTTACTGGACATTTGATTTTTCTGGTTCAGATTCAGAAGCTGGACTGTCTACTTGCTTGCCGATCCTCAAGATGATGGCACTCACATTGCCTCTTGGGTTGATCACTGGTTGGGATGGTAAACTCCCTGAACCTTGACTTTTCAGCTCATTGACTGTTGTGGCTAACTGACCAATCTTAGTCTCCAAATTCTGCATATTGGTTTCTGTTCTCTACTGGAACTGAAGAGTATTGGCAGTCAGTTGCTTCATTAGATCTTCAAGACTAGGCTCAGCTTTCTTGGGTACTGGAGGAGGTGTATAGCTAGGTTCAGGTTGATTGTATCTTGCATGGGGTGGCTGGTAAGGGGGGTTGGAGGTATTCCCATACTTGAAAGCTGGATGATCACGCCACCCAGGGTTGTAGGTGGAGGAATATGGGTCATATCTCTGTTGTTGTGGCTGCATGGGTCTACTAGGGAATATACCAGCATATGACTCAGTTGGGGTCTCTTGCAGCTGAGGGCACTGATCAGTATGGTGGGTATTCAGGGAACAAATACGACAGACTGAAGGAGGAAGGGCTTGTTGTTGTGTTCTCTGATTTAATGCCAACTGCCTCACCATTGAAGCTAACTCTTCCAATTTATTTTCTATCCTTTATTGCTCCATGGGAGGTGTTCTAACTTCATTGACAGTAACTACTACTGGATCATTCAGTCTAGTGCCAAACTGTTGTGCATTTTGGGCCATCTTGGCCAATAATTCATTTGCTGCAGCAGGAGTCTTATCCACCAATGCCCCACCAGCAGCTGCATCAACTATATATCTATCCATAGGCAGTAATCCCTCATAGAAATACTGGATGAGAAGCTGCTCTGAAATTTGATGGTTGGGACATTTTGAACACAGCTTCTTAAATCTCTCCCAGTACTCATGTAATGATTCACCACTTGCTTGTCTAATCCCATTGATGTCTTTCCTGATTGCTGCTGTTCTTGAGGCTGGGAAGAATTTTTCTAGGAACATCTTCTTCAGTTCATCCCATCTTGTAATTAAGGCAGTGGGCAAGTAGTAAAGCCAATCCTTGGCTGCCCCATCCAAAGAGAAGGGAAAGGCTATCAATTTGATCTGTTCTTCTCCAACTCCATGCGATCTCATAGTAGAGCAGACAACGTGAAACTCCTTCAAGTGCTTGTGCAGATCTTCTCCTACAAGACCATGAAACTTAGGCAACAAATGGATTAGACCAGATTTCAGTTCAAAATTAGCATCCAACTCAGGATAATTTATGCACAATGGTTAATAATACACATCAGGTGAAATCAACTCTTTAATGGATTGTTCTTACCTATTTTGAGGTACTTGTGCATTTTGATTAACCATCCTAGTTGTCCCAGCTAACTCAAAATCAGTTGACTCAAACACAATATCATATTCAAAATCTGATCCTACTTCTATGCTATTGACAGCAAGCTCAACAATTTCAGAAACAAGTTCAGAAACTATACTAGTCCTAATGCTATTGCTTCTTACTAGCCTATGGAAGGTCCTATCAATTTCAGGATCAAAACGTGGTAAGTCCATGTGACCAGACCTTCTCATATACTAGGAAGGGCAAAAATTCACAAGAAAACAATAAAAACAACTAAATCACTACAAAAGACTCCAACTGATGAAAATCACCAAAAATTGAAGTATCTCAGAAAAATCTGATTTTTCATGGAAAAATTCTTCACAAATTGTAGAGACAAACACAAAAAATAGAATTCAAAAATTCAAACTACAAAAATCACACTAAAAATCACAATTAATTAGAAAAATCAAAAAAATATTAAAAAATAGAAAATGAGGCCTAAACGATGGAATTTGGCAAAATGGCCGCCCAAGATGATCCTTTGGATAATCAAATGGTTGGAATTTGCTTAAAATGTCGAAAACTAGTGGTATACCAAGTTTGAGGTCAATCGGAGGTAGTTAGTTTTTTGCCTATAAATAGTAACCGATAAAAACTCAAAACTTGTAACCGTTTCAACAATATTAAATAACTTAAAATTAAACAAAGAAACACTTAAACAACTAATTAGATAACTTGGAAGTGAATTGTCTCCCCAGCAATGGCGCCAAAATTCTGGTTCACGCCACTATGATGCCGAATCGCCCAGAATTGAATTCGTGGCAATCTTGCGGTATAGTGGTCTCCAAGTCGTATTCACTCAAGGAGCCTCACTTCTAATTACTAATTAGTTATTCTGAACACCCAAACACTAATTAAAAGCACATAAACGTGGGGGGGTTTTGTTGACAGTAATAACAGAAGTGGTAACAAAACAGCAACAATGAACAACAGCAGCAAAATATCAGCAGAACAAGTTTGACAATGATAGAAAACCATGCAACCAGCCACTAGGATTTATGGGAGTGTAACCATCATCACTTAGCTCATTGATTCAGTTTTTTTCTCATTTCACCACTTGGTTCTTTATAAAAAAGAATGATTCCAGAGTAACATCCAGAATTTAATACTACTAACTATAGCCAAGATATCTTCATTAACTATAACTAGACGCATTTCAAAGGAAAGCCTCAACCAAATCAAGTTAAATATCATCTAACTAGCCATTTCGTTTCACTCACTTTTCTAATCAGTCAAGCAAAGTTATATCTCATATATAAATATGTTTATGCTCTTTCAAATTCAAACCAAAATCTGACAGCAACATAAACATATAAGCAGAACAGAAACAAAATGAGATGAAATGAAGAATAAAACACTTATCTTGCACTTTCAGTTCAAGCTAAAACATCCCAAGGTCCTAGTGACTGATTACAATGGAGATTTAGCCCTCCATGATAGCAAGACAGTAAAACAGAAGAAGGAAAACAAGGAGGAAGAGAGAGTTACGAAAATTGCTGAGTTCAGAAAATAAAAGTGTCCTCTGATTTTTTTTAAAACTGATGCCTTCAATGCCTTAGAGAATATTCTACCCTAGATGCCTCTTGGATGCCTCCTTGATGCTTCTTCCATGATGTGGGCAGCAAGACAACAGCAGAAAAGTGGCAATAGCAGCAGACAAATTACTCTATTGTTTTGTTGTTTCTGTCTACTATCAATTGCTGCAATAGGTCCATGCTGTCAAAACAGAAATTACATTCCCCTTTGCTGTAAATTATAGAACAGTGGGGACCAGAAATCCAGTTAGCCCTTGTCAACCATTCAATGCCCAGTCAGCATGTCCAGGTAGCCTCCAAGTAAGCAAAACGTCCATGTCAGCATTTTTCTCTCCAATAATTAGATCTGAAATTAAGCACATGAATTAATTGGGATAAAATTATGAATTTAAATCATATTAATTCTATAATTAATTTACACCCAATAAATTCAAAATATAATAAAATAGGAGAGTTGGCAACATTGAAATAGCAATAGGACTAAGATAGGGACTAAAAATTATATAAAAATGCCCGATATCAAGTAAATTAGGTATTAAACTTTTGTTTTCCACTACTTGTCATCCACAAACTGATGGTCAAACGGAAGTAGTAAATAGAACTTTGTCTACTTTATCACGTGCCATCATTAAGAAAAATTTGAAAACGTGGGAAGAATGTTTGCCACATGTTGAATTTACTTATAATAGAAGCTTGCATTCTGCTACAAAGTATTCACCTTTTGAGATTATTTATGGTTTTATTCGTCTAACTCCATTAGATCTATCTCCTTTGCCTATACATGAGCATATTAACTTAGATGGTGCAAAGAAAGCCGAATATGTGAAGCAATTGCATGACAAGGTGTGGATGAAACATTGAGGCAAGGACCGAGCAATATGTTACTCAAGCTAACAAAGGGTAAAAGAAAGTGATTTTTGAGCCTAGTGATTGGGTTTGGGTTCATATATGCAAAGAGAGGTTTCCGGCTCAAAGGCATTCTAAGTTACTCCCAAGGGGAGATGGTCCTTTTCAAATAATTGAAAGGATCAATGACAATGCCTACAAGCTTGACATACCTTGTGAGTACAATGTAAGTGCTACTTTCAATGTTGTAAACTTAACTCTTTTTAATGTAGATTTTGATTTGAGGAGAGGGGAAATGATTCAAATCCAAAGCCTGAGAAGCAAAGTTGCAGACCAAGTCAAGAAGTTTAAGTTCCAAACCTAAATGATCCATTATTCATCAAGGGAGGCCCAATCACAAGGGCTAGAGCCAAGGATGAAGGAGGCACTAAATGGACTTATTCAAGACATTTGGGCCATGTCTACTTCAGCCCATGAGGAATTAGAGTTAATCAAACATACTAGTGTTATTAACCTAATTCAGTATGTTATGGCATGATTCCATGTTATTTGGGCCGAAAATGCATTAAGGAAGCAAGGAGGCACCTAGTAAAAAAAGCATTAAGAAAGGCATCTAATTGGAGTCAAGAATCAGATCAAGATTGATGTTTAGTAATTAATTGGGGCGCCTGATTGATTTAGTCAATTAAGAGCATTTAATTGCTTGATTTAGTCACATTTTCAAATTAGATTGCCTATCTTGTTATTAGGAAACACTTATTGATTAATTTAATCATATCTCCTATAATCAAATTGCCTAAATCAATGAAGTTGCTTGTTAGGAAAACTTTTCAATTAGTTTATATCTTGCTTATTTTTTTTATCTAGATTGATTCCCTATGCATATGAATTAGGGTTTTTATTTTTGCCTATAAATACTATGTATAGCGCATGGTGAAGAACACGCATGAATTCTAAACTTTATTTATAAGCAATTCACTTCTAAGAACTTGTAAACTTATCAAGACTTGTCTTGTGGCATTCAATCGAGACTTATCACTCACTTTCTTCCTTTTTCTTGAGTGTGGCATCTAACTTCCTTTCTTATATCATGGTTTATACTTCTAGTAAAGTATTGGATCGAGACCTTTTGTATCTAAATTTAGACTTTCCAGATTGTTTATTCTTTTCCACAATTTGAGTCTTTTTGCATTGCAATGCATCAAGGTTCATATCACTTGGTTATTAGGCATGCCTTGAATATCCAAGCCAAGGTAGAAGAAGAACAAAGGGAAAATATTTTTTAAACAAGGTGCACTATGGAAGGCAAAGTTTGTAATGTGAAAATTGATAGTGGGAGCTGCACTAACTTTGCTTCGACCACCTTGGTTGACAAATTGAAGTTGTCTATCATTAAACAACCTCATCCATACAAGTTGCAATGGTTAAATGATCATGGAGAGATAAAGGTCAGGAAACAAGTGACCTTTCTCTATAGGGAAGAATTACAAAAATGAGGTGCTATGTGACATAGTTCCTATAAATGCTAGTCATCTTCTACTTGGGAAGTCGTGGCAATTTGATAGAAGAGCACTACATGATGGCTTCAAAAAACCTATGCCTTTGAGAAGGATGGAAAGAAGATTATGTTGGAACCCCTAAAGCCAATACAAGAACAACCAAAGGAGGATGTAATTGAGGAGAAGAAGCCTAGTTGTTTTGCTCCTAAGAATGAGTTAAAGAAGGTTATAAAAAAGGATGGCTTTGTATTTTTACTAATCCTCAAGAAGCTAAACCAAGAACTTGAAGAAAAGCTTCATAAGTATGTGAGAGAGTTGATAAAAGAATTTGCATATGTCTTTCTGGAGGAGCTACCTAAAGGATTGCCACCCTTGAGAGAAATTAAGCATCAAATTGATTTGGTGCCCGATGTTGCCTTACCAAAGAAACCAGCATATAGAATAAATCCAGATGAGGCTAAGGAGCTATAAAGGAAAGTTGATGAATTAATTGAAAAGGGTTATCTGAGGGAATCCATGAGCCCTTGTTCTGTGCCTAAATTATTGGTCCATAAAAAGGATGGTTCTATGAAAATATGTGCGGACATCCGTGCTATAAACAAGATTACCATCAAATACTGCTACCCAATTCCAAGATTGGATGACATGTTTGGACGAGCTGAATGGTTCCAAGGTGTTTTCAAAGAATGATTTAAAGAGCGGCTATCACTAAATTCAAATGAAAGAGGGAGACGGGGGGAAGACAACCTTCAAGACAAAGTATGGACTTTACGAATTAATGGTAATACCATTTGAGCTATCTAATGCCCCTAGCACATTTATGCGATTAATGAATTATGTGATTAGATCTTTCATAGGAAAATTTGTTATGGTATATTTTGATGATATTATGATCTATAGTCAAAGTTATTATGAGCATGTGTAACATTTGAAAGAACTCTTAGAGGTACTGCAAAAGGAGAAACTTTATGCTAATCTGAAAAAAATGCTACTTTTGTCAAGATCATGTGATTTTTCTTGGCTTTGTGGGAGTTGATGAAGAAAAGGTGAACGCTATATAAGAATGGCTTGTGCTAAGAACCATATTTGAGGTAAGAAGTTTTCATGGGCTTGCCTCCTTCTATAGAAGATTTATGAGGGATTTTAGCACCATCTTAGCCGATAACTGAATGTATTAAGGGAGGAAAGAAATTCAAATGAAGTGATGCAGCCCAAAGAAACTTCGAGCTTGTCAAAGAAAAATTATGCAATGCACCCATATTAGCTTTGACTAATTTTTCTAAAACTTTTGAGATTGAATGTGATGATAGTAGAATAGGAATTGGAGATGTACTTCTTTAAGAAAGGAAAACTATAGCTTATTTCAGTAAGAAGTTGAGTGGAGCATGTCTTGACTGCTCTACCTATGACAAGGAGTTCTATTCTTTAATTAAAGCTCTTGAAACGTGGCAGCACTACTTGTTACCAAAGAAATTTTTAATTCACAAAGACCATGAATCACTCATACACTTAAAAAGGTAGAGCAAGCTGAATAAAAGACATGCAAAATGGATAGAATTTCTTGAGGCTTTTCCTTATGTGTTGAAGTATAAGAAAGGAGAAACCAACATTGTTGCAGATGCCTTATCAAGAAGGTATGCCTTAATTTCCATGACGAATGCTAAATTGTTGAGATTTGAATCTATTAAAGACCATTATATGGAGGAAGATTCAACACTTACTAAAATTTATCTGGCTTGTGAGAAAATGGCATACAAGAGATTTTATAGAACTGAAGGTTCCTTATTTCGCTTGGGGAGGCTTATAATTCCAAACTATTCTATGAGGGAATTACTTACACTAGAGGCTCATGCGGGAGGATTGGCTGGGCATTTCGGTGAAACCAAGACATTGAGATGCTAAATGAGCAATTCTATTAGCCTAACATGATTAGAGATGTGCATTATGTGATTGAGAGGTGTATTGTTTGCAAGAAAGCCAAGATGAAGGAGGCAGCCCATGGACTTTATATGCCTCTACATGTTCCAGATCAGTCTTGAATTGATATTAGCATGGATTTTGTGCTAAGCTTGCCAAGAACACAAAGAGGTAAGGATTCAGTCATGGTTGTTGTTGATCGTTTTCAAAAACATCTCATTTTATTCCATGCCATAAGACCGACTTTGCTATGCACATTGCCAAGCTGTTTTTCAAAGAAATTGTGGGACTTCACGGCATTCTAAAGAGTATTGTATCAGATCGTGACTCTAAATTTCTTAACTACTCTTAGAAGACTTTATGGTGTCACGACCCGTTTCTTAGGCACATGACTGGCACAATGATGAATCTTCCATCACTGTAAGCCTTTCGATAAATTCTACCTCTGAGTTAAATTATTATTTATTATCTCTATGTTATCAAAATAACCATTCCTTAATAAATATGAAGAAAACATATCAAATTTCCTTATTTATAAATACACAGAAATGACTTGCATATAATAATAGGTTCTCAATATGAAATACGTTATTATACTGAAATACAAGCCAAATATAACAAACCCCTGATCTAAATGTCCTAGATAATTATAGAGCAACATAATCTACAACAAAAGAGGGGCTTACCTAACAGCGGGAAGGTCCGAACTGATCTACTCTTTTAACAGATGTTCTTCACCGGCAACCTAATCTGAACAAAAAGATTTCACAGAGAGTGTGAGCTTTAAAACTCAGTGAGCGATTCAGCCTCGCGTTAATAAAATTCAAATACATCACTAGTCATGCAAATATACCCAAAGGCTCAAACTCAACCAATAGACATAGTTAGAAATTACATACTAGAAGATATAAATTCATCCAATTCAACCAACGGTACTAGTATTCACCAATGGCAATATATCCCGGCGAGCGCACATGGGCTGACTCATCAAATTTGTTTATTTTTGCCATGACGCACAACTCATCCTCTCAACTAAGGCCCTGACGGATTTATTACCGACCTGAGTTATATCCCTATTGAGGAAATCATTGTCTCCACACTCGTTGGTCAAGACACCCTTTAAACCAGATTTTCTATCTTGCCGTGAGAGGGGATACTGTCCCGCTTAATCACAATCAATAGTACAGTATATCATATCATAATTAGAACTATAATGTAATATTCATTCATATAATAGGTATCGTATATAACTATATATTATAAGTTTATAAACCACAAATCAAGATAATAATTAAATTATTTTGGAAAGATTCAAACTTCATATCACCATGAAATACTTGTTTCGTCTTATCTATACTTCTAGATTAACTTGAATTATTTCCCTAGATTCGCCACTCTGAATCTAGTTTACCCTTATGAATTTTGGGAGTGTCCTACGACATACTTTTTATCATCAGTAATGCTAAAATCCTATTAAAACGGGGTCGTTTCGCTCACCTAGATTCCGTACGAATATCACTTCTCTAAGTCATTGCGGACAAGAGCACACAGGTGAATTTCAGCGTTCCGTTTGGACCTAAGTTGAGAAGGAAAGTAACACCGGAGCAAGAGAAATTGTGTATTTCTTACTTAGAGAAAAGACTAATCACTCAAAGAACTTGCCTCTTCTTTCTCTCTAGAAAATAAGAAGCTAAACGAAAGGAGAGAAGAAATAAAATACAATGATAGAAACACCATTTAAATATCTCTTATATAGGCTTCAAGAATGCCATTGATGTTGGTAGGTGTGGAACTAATCCTAGCCCTTAAGATGTGGTAGGTGTGGAACTAATCCTAACCATTGAGGTGTGGTAGGTGTAGAACTAATCCTAGCCATTGAGGTGTGGTAGGTGTGGAACTAATCCTAGCCATTAATTTTCCAACAAATCTTAGCCATTGATTTTACCAACACTTTATGTAAGATATATTCATACAAAAAAAATTTTCAATGGCTATGATTACTTCTCCTACAGTCTTAAGTTTTATTTCACTTAGTCCTTTCATTTTAGTCCCTAAGGGGATTTTCTCACATAAA
Organism: Biancaea sappan; assembly: GCA_037074585.1. Taxonomy (NCBI): domain Eukaryota; kingdom Viridiplantae; phylum Streptophyta; class Magnoliopsida; order Fabales; family Fabaceae; genus Biancaea; species Biancaea sappan. The sequence goes on from CM073499.1 coordinate 39,245,859, forward strand.
ACGTCATTTTCTCCTATGAATTTCTTTCTAGTTTCCTCTTATGCCTAAACCACATCTAGTACTCAACATTTCGATTGTATAAGTGAACAGTATCATATACGTAAATAGTATTATACATGTAAATAGTACCATATACTGGAATAGTAACTGTAGTTCGAGAATACACCTTTATATTTTATTTTTCACAGGTATTACATTATCACCCCCTTTAAGAAATTCGGTCCTCTGAATTTTAAATTACCTCGATTCGTGAAAAGATGGAGATATCTAGAATGCATATCGACCTTAGCTTCCCATGTGGCTTCTTCGTGAGTATAATTCCGCCACAGCACCTTGACCGATGAAATGTCCTTAGACCGAAGTTTCTTTACTTGACTATCTAGGATAGCCATCGATATCTCCTCGAATGACAAGTTCTCATCTACTACGACGGAATTATTGTGAGAAGGGTTAAGTATATGAAAAGGATCAGGAAGGTACTTTCTCAACATGGATACGTGAAAAACAGGGTGAATCCCTTCCAGTTCCATAGGTAGGGCAAGCCGATAAGCCACTTTTCCCACTCTCTCCAAAATCTCATAAGGCCCAATGTACCTAGGACTCAACTTTTCTTTCTTTCCAAATCTCAACACACCTTTCATTGGAGAGACTTTTAGGAACACCATATCACCGATTGAGAACTCCAAATCACGTCGTCTGTGGTCGATGTATGCTTTTTGTTTACTTTGAGCCGTTCACATCCTATCCTAGATTGTCTTAACCTTGGCTAGAGCATCCTGAACCAATCGATTAGAGATCTGCAACGTCTCCTGTACAAGGCCTCATAGGGTGCCATTCCAATAGTGGCTTGGTAGCTGTTGTTATATACGAACTCTATGAGATACAAATGCTTCTCCCAGCTACCACTAAAATCTAGGATACAAGCTCGTAACATGTCCTCTAGTGTCTAAATCATCCGCTCTGACTGTCTATCTGTCTATGGGTGAAAGGCAGTACTAAGGTCCACTCAAGTACCTAATGCCTCTTGAAAACTCCTCCAAAAGTGGGAGGTAAATTGAGGACCTCTATCAAAAATGATAGATAATGGTACTCCATGCAGCTTCACTATTTCGTTAATGTATAATTATGCCAATGTCGCCACACCATAAGTGGTTTTGACTGGAATGAAGTATGTTGTCTTGGTTAGTCGGTCAACAATGACCCATACTGAGTCATAACCTCCTGTGGAACGAGGTAGACCAACAACAAAGTCCATCGTTACTCGTTCCCATTTCCACTCATGAATCTCCAACTGCTGTAACGAGCCTCCTGGCTTTAGATGCTTGGCCTTAACCTGTTGACAAGTTAAACAACGAGATACAAACTCTGATACGTCTTGTTTCATTCTTTTCCACCAGTAGATCTGTTTTAGATCCTGATACATCTTGGTGGCTCCTGGATATACAGCATATGCAGCACTATAGCCTTCTTCCATGATGTCTCATCTTTGTTCAACATAAGAGTTCCAACATCTGGTACGCATAACCGTTGTTCAAAATGCAAGGCTCTTGCATCTTTGAGTGTGAAACTATTCACTTCACCATCCTTTACCTATAATTTGGACAAGCTCAGGATCTTTCATCTAGGATATCTGTATCTGGTCTATAAAGGGAGATCTAGCCCTGATAAGAGCTAAGAATGATCTTGTCTTTGTAATCTCCAAAGTAACACATTTTGTTCTCAGCTCCTGTAGTTCTTGGATCAATGATCTTCTTGTCACTGCTATATGGGCTAGACTACCCATAGATTTTCAACTCAAAGCATCTGCTACTACATTCGCTTTGCCTGGGTGGTAAAGAATGTTGCAATCATAATCTTTTAGTAATTCCATCCATCTCCTCTGCCTCATGTTTAGGTCCTTCTGGTCGAAAATATATTTTAGACTCTTATGGTCAATGTAGATTTTGCAGGTTTCTCCGTATAGATAGTGTCGTCATATCTTTAGGGCAAAAACTACTGCTACCATCTCCAGATCATAGGTGGGGTAATTTTGTGCATGTTTCTTAAGCTGTCTTGATACATATGCCACTACCTGGCCATGCTACATGAGGACACATCCCAACTCCACTCTTGATGCATCACAGTACACTGTAAAACCTCCAGATCTTGAGGGTAAGACCAATACAGGTGCGGAGATTAACCTTTTCTTGAGTTCTTGGAAGCTTTCTTCACAAGCGTCATCCCATTGGTACTTTACTCCTTTCCTAATCAGTCGTGTGAAAGGGACAGCCAACTATGAAAAATCTTAGATGAAACGACGACAATATCCTGCCAATCCCAAAAAGCTGTGAATCTCCATGACGAAAATGGGTGTAGGCCATATTTTGACCGCTTTTACTTTGCTTGGATCTGCTTGGATGCCATCCTAGGAGATCACATGTCCCAAGAAAGTCACGCGATCAATCCAAAACTCACATTCAGAGAATTTGGCGTATAATTGATTATCCCTTAATTTCTGCAACACAACACGAAGGTGTTGTTCATGCTCTTCTGAATTTTTTGAGTATACCAGAATGTCGTCTATGAAGACAATAACGAATTTGTCCAAGAAGGGTTTAAAAATTCTATTCATTAAATTCATAAAAACAGTTGGTGCATTCGTTAGTCTAAATGACATTACCAAGAACTTATAGTGTCCATATCTGGTACGGAAGGCTGTTTTAGGCACGTCCTCCTCCTTGATCTTGAGTTAGTGATAATCAGACCTCAAGTCAATCTTTGAAAAACACTTGGCTCCTTGAAGTTGATTGAAGAGGTCGTCGATGCGAGGCAACGAGTATTTGTTTTTAATAGTTACTTTGTTCAGTTGCATGTAATCTATGTATAGTCTCATCGATCTGTCCTTCTTTTTCACGAATAGAGCAGGAGTTCCCCAAGGTGAATAACTTGGCCTTATAAAGCCTTTGTCTAACAGGTCCTGTAACTGAGCCTTTAGCTCTTCTAACTCCGTTGGCGCCATCCTATAAGGGGGTATAGAGATTGGGTGAGTCTTTGGAGCTAACTCTATCTGGAACTCAATCTCTCGATCTGGAGGTATACATGGTAGATTATCTGGGAAGACGTCTATAAACTCCTAAACTACTAGAACATCCTCTACTTTTAGTCCTTCCTTTTTGATATCCTTAACAAATGCCAAGTATCCTGACAGCCCTTTCATAATAAACGTTGGGCATACATTAAGGATATAAGATTTCCAGGAATCTCACTCCGTTCACCATGAAATACGAAGGAGGGTTCCCCCGGAGTATTGAATTTAACTATCTTATTATAACAATCCAGGGTAGCATAGCAAGATGCCAATGAATCCATGCCTAAGATGACATCGAAGTTTGTCATATCTAATAGCATTAGGTCTGCCGTCATATTTGCTTCTCCGATTTTCACTTTGCAAGCCCGATAACCTCGTTTTATTATAAGGGTGCCTCCCATCAGCGTAGTTACTAAGAACAGACATTCTAATCTAACAACTTTTTGTGTAAAGTTCTTAGCAAAGAATGGTGACACATAGGAATGTGTAGAGCCAAAGTTAAACAAAACATGTGCAAAGTTTAATTCAATCAAAAGGGTACCTGCTACCACCATATTAGACGCCTGAGCATCCTGACAGGTTAAGACGAATACTTGAGCGGTCCCTCGACCTGTTGAACCTTGACCTCGACCACCTTGTCCCCTACTAGTGCCTCTTCTGATTTCGTTTCCTCTTACAGTTACAAGGGCTCTGTTGGCAACAATGGCCTTCGATTGATTAGGGTGTACAGATCCTTGGCCAGATCTCATGTGAAGTTGGGGGCAATCTCTCTTGAAGTGGCCCTGTTGACCACATTGGAAACTGACCTTAGTGTTGTTGTTGGCAAGACAAGCTTCGAAGTGGTTTCTTTCACACTTGGGGTACCAAGGCCTTCGCTGACCCCCTGTACTACCTTGTTGACAATGTAGTGCACTAGCGGTAAAGGGTACATGTCCAGCGGTTTTAGTGGGTGCAAAACTCCCTCCATGGCCTTGTGATTTCTCATCTTGTTTCCTTTTTCTTTTGTTATTCCATTTTTCATTATGCATATCTCTTTCTTCCATCATACGGGCGATGTCAACGACCTCTGTGTAAGATGAAAAGTCTCGTATCCGTGATCCCACCCTCAAAAATAAGGAAACTCGAAGGCCTATAACGAAACGTCGGATCATTTATTTTTCATCTAGGACCATGTGAGTAGCATATTCAGACAACTCTATAAATAGATTGTCGTATTCATCGACAGTTTGCGCTCCTTGTTGGAGTATCTCAAACTCGTTCATCTTCACTTCTCATATGCTTTTCGGAATAAATTGTTCTCGAAAATTTCTCTTAAAGTCCTTTCATTTGAAGAGTAAGGCGTTTCTAGCCATGTCCTTCTTCCATGTTTGCCACCAGCAGTCCTTTTTACCTCTTAATTGAAAGGTAACAAGGGTCACTTTTCGGAGTTCAGGGCACTCCAATGTGTCAAGGATTTTCTCACAGTTATCTAGAAAATGTTGTGGGTCTTCATTAGCATCTCCTGTGAAGATTGGCGAATTCAGCTTTATAAATTCTGAGATCTTGACCTCTATCCCTACCCCATCTTGAGGGGGGTGGGGGTGGCATCTGGTTTGTCTCTTACACTCATGCAACATGTACTGATGCTTGTGAGCCATCTTCGGATGACTGTCCCATCAGAAGTTCATTCAGCCCATTTACCTCGTTCTGCATTGTAGCTAATGCTTCCATTACCATAGTCACGTCAATTTGTGGTGGTACTCTACCACTTCTCCCGGGGTTTACAGTGGGTATCTCTCTATTTTGTGCATGGTTATCTTTTGCACGGTTAGGCGTCTCTAACCTTGCACCTACTGATTGAGTAACTAGAGGGACCAAGGCCCTACAGATCTTGTGCAGATTCCAGAAGCGTTTCATTTCCCTCGTGCCATCTAAACTTATTCTATAATTAAAAATAATATGTATCGTCACCATTATGCTTCAAGGGTAAGACACGAAAGAAAGGGATTTAAACTCTATAGGGTTTTTGGTGGATTTTCATCCTATGGTCATGCTACAGTCACGATAATAGGGGAGGGCCTACTAAAGACACTTTGCTCTGTAGTCACTAGGAAACCTGACAACCTTTGCTTTGATACCAACTTTGTCACGACCCATTTCTTAGGCACATGACCGACACAATGATGAATCTCCCATCACTGTAAGTCTTTTGATAAATTCTACCCATGAGTTAAATTATTAGTTATTATCTTTATGTTATCAAAATAACCATTCGTTAATAAAAATGAAGAAAACATATCAAATTTCCTTATTTATAAATACATAGAAATGACTTACATATAATAATAGGTTCGCAATATGAAATACATTATTATACTGAAATACAAGCTAAATATACCAAACCCCTAACCTAGAAGTCTTAAACGATTATAGAGCAACATAATCTACAACAAAAGAGGGGCCTACCCGACAGCAAAAAGGTTTGAAGTGATCTACTCTTCTAACAGATGTTATTCATCAGCAACTTGATCTGAACAAAAAGATTTCACAGAGAGTATGAGCTTTAAAACTCAGTGAGCGATTCGGGCTCGCGTTAATAAAATTCAAATATATCACCAGTCATGCAAGTATACCCAAAGGCTCAAACTCAACCAATAGACACAGTTAGAAATTACATACTAGAAGATATAAATTCATCCAATTCAACCAATGGTACTAGTACTCATCAATGACAATATATCCCAGAGAGTGCACATAGGCTGCTCACCAAATTTGTTTATTTTTGCCATGACGCACAACCTCATCCCCTCAACTAAAGCGCCTCACGAATCTGTTACCGACCCGAGCTATATCCCTACTGAGAAAATCGTTGTCTCCATACTTGTTGGTGAAAACACCCTTTAAACCGAATTTTCTGCTTGCCATGAGCGGGGGTACTGTCCCGCTCAATCAAAATCAATAGTACAGTATATCATATCATAATCAGAAGTATAATGTAATATTCATTCATATAGTAGGTATCGTATATAACTATATATTATAAGTTTATAAACCACAAATCAAGATAACAATTAAATTATTTTGGAAAGATTCAAACTTCTCATCACTATGAAATACTTGTTTCGTCTTATTCATACTTATAGATTAATTTGTATTATTTCCCTAGATTCACCACTCTAAATCCAGTTTACCCCTATGAATCTTGGGAGTGTCCTACGATATACTTTTTATTACCAGTAATGCTAAAATCCTATTAAAACGGGGTCGTTTTACTCACCTAGATTTCGTACGAATATCGCTTCTCTAAGTCGTTGCAGAAAAGAGCACACAGGTGAATTTCAGCGTTCTGTTTGGACCTAAGTTGAGAGGGAAAGTAACAGTGGAGCAAGAGAAATTGTTTATTTCTTACTTAGAGAAAAGACTAATCACTCAAAGAACTTGCCTCTTCTTTCTCTCTAGAAAATAATAAGCTAAACAAAAGGAGAGAAGAAATGAAATGGAATGATAGAAACACCATTTAAACGTCCCTTATATAGGTTTCAAGAATGAATTCTAGCCATTGACGTTGGTAGGTGTGGAACTAATCCTAGACATTGAGGTGTGGTAGGTGTGGAACTAATCCTAGCTATTAATTTTCAAACAAATCTTAGCCATTGATTTTACCAACACTTTATGTAAGATATATTCATACAAAAAAAATTTTCAATGGCTAAGATTACTTCATATTCAATGGCTATGATTACTTCTCCTAAAGTCTTAAGTTTTATTTCGCTTAGTCCTTTCATTTTAGTCCCTAAGGGGATTTTCTCACATAAAACGTCATTTTCTCCTACAAATCTCTTTCTAGTTTCCTCTTATGCCTAAACAACATCTAGTACTCAACATTTTGATTGTATAAGTGAACAATACTGTATACGTAAATAGTATTATATATGTAAATAGTACTGTATACTGGAATAGTAACCGTAGTTCGAGAAAACACCTTTATATTTTATTTTTTACGGGTATTACATATAGAGGAAATTGGGAACAAAGTTGCTCTTTAGTACCACTTGTCACCCATAAACTGATGGGCAAACTGAAGTTGTGAACTGAACACTTTCTACTTTGTTAAGAACCAACATTGGCAAAAACTTGAAAAGTTGGGATGAATGCTTGGCCTATGCTAAATTTGCTTGTATTACTAAACACTCTCCTTTTGAAGTAGTTTATGGGTTTAATAAAACCCACTTGATCTAGAACCATTACCACTTGAGGCTCGAGAATGCCTAGATGAAAAAAATGAAAGCTGACATGATAAAGAAGTTGCATGAAAATATTAAGTAGTAGATTGAGAAGAAGAACTCCATCTATGAGAAGGCCACCAACAAGAGTAAAAAATTTGTTCAATTCAGTTCTCAAGATTTAGTGTGGGTTCATCTTTGAAAAGAAAGGTTTTCGAACAGAAGAAAGTCCAAATTGATGCCAAAGGCATATGGTCCTTTCTGTATCATAGCCAAGGTAAATGATAATGCATACAAAATGGATTTGCCTAAAGACTATGTTGTTTCTACTACTTTCAATGTGAGGGATCTTTCTCTTTACTTAGAAGATGAAGAACATTTGGATTTGAGGACAAATCCATTTCAACCAGGAGAGGATAATATAATCAAGGATAACATGAAGGATAACTCAATTGCTGTCCAAGAAAAAAAGAACACTTCAATTAGGCCTCTAACTCGTGCAAAAGCAAAGAGGCTTGGATTGGGTTTAATCGCCTTGTTAAAAGTGGAAGAAGTGTGAACAAGGTTGCATTTGGGAAGAAAAAGAGCAAAGCTGAGTTTTGAATAAGGTTGCATTTTGGGGGAAAGTTCAATCAGATCATATTTGTAATTTTTATTTAATTTGTTCCTTTAAGTTTTAATTGAATCCATGAAACTAAGTATTTAAAGAGCATTAGGGACTTTCCAATGTAAGTGGCTTCACCTTGGTTCTGCCACACAGCCATTTTTCTTGTATTTCCTAAGTGGTTTATTTAGTTTTCTAAAACAATTAATTGCTCTTCTTTTTAGCTGAATCAAGATATTATAAGTATTAGTGGTTGTAATTTCAGAAGAATTTTTTTTGAATACATCATATGCTGGCACTTTGCTAAATTATTCAAGTAGACTCTTGAATTTTCTCTTATCTAACTAGTGGCGAGACAAGTCTGACTTCTTATCACTCTCCTTCTTCTTTCTTGAGTGTGGCGAGATCCCCCATTTTCCCTTAGTTGTGGCGTCCTTGGCTTATCAATTGAGAGGATTTGGTTTTCTTAATTTGTTCATCAATTTTGTTCAGAATTCAATTTTAAGAGCAAACCCTCCTTAATTTCGCATCATTCAGTCAACTCATACTTATTATGAGCACCTACATTGTAACACCCTAGGTTCCCAGGTATTACTATAGATGAAATAGTGCTATGTATGTGGAAATATGAGGGAATTTGTTTTCATTTGTAATAGGAGAAAAATGGCATGAAAGAGTTTGACACCTTGTGAAAATCAGGTGAGTGGTAAGGAACGAGAGAGACGGAATGAGCCCTAAGTCTATATTTTTCAGTTAATCTTGATTCCTTCTTGGTTGGTATTGAAGATCTTCTAAGGAACTAACGTTCTCATGTCAGTATTACCTCCGAATTTTACAATTTTGTTATTTACCTTTGTGAATGAAAATTCGGGGGAAAGGTTGAAGTGATATGACTAAAATGACCATGGCTATCCCAAATGTCAATTGGATCTATCTTTATGTTTTTAATCAAAATATAATAAATATATAATTTTAATATACATAAAAAGAGAGTATATTTTTTTATAAAATATTTGTATTTTTTGTATGACTTATTATTTTTAAGATGATGATGATGATAATAATAATAATAATAATAATAATAATATAAAAATACAAATCTAGCTTTTATTTTTTTTTCCTTTTTTAGGTGGTCTTTTAATGCTGTGGAATTAACGATAAAACTAACATAGAGGCTGTTGGGCACAAAATTAAAAATTTCACAAGACATTTTGTTGAGTTTAATAAACTACCCAACCCCTAAAGAATATTATGTGTATATATATAAAATCAGATTTCATGACATGTTTTTTCTTTTGATTTGAAATGAAAAATTCAAACCAAAACCTAAGGAGATCCAAAGCCTATGTGGTCACCCATCCAAAATGCCATGTCACTTGTGTTTAAAATAGTAGTGGCTAACGACCTGTGTCTGGCTTGTTTGCTTTTCCTAAGAAAAGAAAACGTTTACCTATCTCTCAAAATGATAGTGTTTTTCATTTTTTTTTGTTAAACAATGCAAAACGCACCTTTTCAATTTTTTTTTTGGTTATCAGACACCTTATCCAATCAAAAGCTGCCACATGTCCTTGTCATTTTTTCTTTTAAAGGAAAACTTCACAAAAGTCCTAGATCTCTTCTCCACCATTATTTAAGTCCCAGATCTCTTCTCCACCATTATTTTGGCTACGTCTCTAGGTCTCTTCTCCACCGTTATTACCGATGAAACGACATTGTTTACAGCAATAGCCCTCCTCCTATGCCTTTTTTCTCTTAGGCTCTCCCACATTGCTAACTTGTGCATGCTACAAATTGTGACCTCTGATACCACATCACAGTCACAACCATCCACGAGGAGGCAGCTCCGAGCCATCATAAAGCCCCACAAAGTCTTGCCGGAGATACAAGCAGAACAACAACATAGGGAGAGATGCCCACAACGTCGAAATTCCCTATCTCGCCCACAACGTTCAAGTTCCTAAGATTTCCCACACCCAAGCTTCAAAAGAAGAACAATAACACAGGGAGAGACACCCATAACGCTAGCAATGATGGAGCAGGTTGGAAAGGTACAGACGATGACAAAGAAGGTGTTTGGTTTAGCGACAAGATGCATTCAACGTGCGGTGGCAGAGAAAAATCATGTTGACACCAAAATGAAAGGTGTTTGGTTCAACGTTTGATCCTCTAGCCATAATTGATTCTTCCATAAAACCTAAGTTTCATTCAAAGTAGTCCTTAGCAACTTCCAACCATAATCGATTCTGGTCCTGAGCAGCTTTTCTGTGTTACTCTCTCTTATATTTTTCCTTTTTTGCGAGAGACTGTAATCAAGAGACCGAGAAGATAAAAAGTAGTGAGAGAACACACATAGAAGATATGGGAGAAGAGAGAAAGAGAAGTATGGGGGAAGAAAGAGAGTAGTGAGAGAGACACACACTTCTGTTTTGTTATTCATGAAAATAGAGCATACACACACACTCTCTTTAAGAAGGCTAAGGAATATAGGGGAAGAAAGAAAGGAGTACAACTAGAGATGGATAGAGAGACAGTAAGTGAGGGAGCGCGCTCTGGTTGAGAGATGAAATAGATGCAGAGACGAAAATACGTGATAGTGCAAAACATCAGAATAGGGACCAAAGTGAATAAATGAAATTTTTTATAGGGGTTGATTTTAACAAAGACCAAAATATGTTCTCAAACTAGGAACATGAAATAACAAAAGAGTTTATATCAAGCAACGTACAAAAGAAAAATTTTAGCTATGGACCAAAGTGAATAAATTGAAAAGTTTATTGGGATTGATTTAACAAAGAACAAAATATATTCTAAAATTAGGGACCTATATGAAGTAACAGAAGAGTTTATATCAAGTAACGGAAAAAATAAAAATTTTAGCTACAGACCAAAGTACTGAATAAATTGAAAAGAACAACATATATTCTAAACTTAGGGACATATATGAAGTAACAAAAGAAACTATATCACACAAAAGACAAGAAAAATTTTAGCTAGGGATCAAAGTGAATAAATTTAAAAGTTTTGAATCAATAGTAAAATTAAAACAAAATCTGGTTTAAATTATTAATTTATTTTGTTTTAAATAATGAATATTTCATTTTGTTTAAATTATTAATTCATTTTGTTTAAAACCTAATTATTAATTAAATATTAGTTAATAATTCATTTTGTAATTAGTTATTTTGGGTCCATTTGTAGCCTACACATTGAGCCAAAAAAAAAAGTAGATTTTTTAATCATTGATGTCATTACATAGTTTAAATTAAAAAAATATATATTTTGTGGCATCTATTTTTTTTTAATTATTTTTTTAATATTTAACTTGATATGAGAAAGGGTGAGGTTGCAAAACGCCGACTTCTTTAGAGATCGAGAATCTGAGCCTTCAATTTAACTTTTCGAGATTCGTGAATTTTTAATTGTTTTAATATTAAATAAAATTCTTTTATCTTTTATTATTTATCAATCAAATTTCAAAATAGACACACTGTAATTATATGAAATTTATTTTTGTGCAATTCATCATTTTTCTGCTTACCCTATTGTCTTGGTTTAATTTTTTAATTTAATAATTTTTATTTAATTATAATATAGAATTTTAATTTAATAGAAAGATCAAACAAAATATAATACAGATGTGACTGAAGTTGAATCCAAATTTTTTGCCCAATATTTTAAAATATCTTAAAATATATAATTATATATTATACATAATATATTTAAATATATGTAACATATATATTAATTATATATTTTGATATATTTTAAGTACCACTAGTTCAACCACAATCCGACTCTTTACCATTGAACCAATGTCTCTACTAATAACTCAATGACCAATCCTTTTTTTGAACCTTATAAAAAAAATTTGAATAGATAAAATTTAGGAAAAAAAATTTGCATTCAACTTTAGTCACATATACATTATATTTTGTTTGATCTTTCTATTAAATTAAAATTCTATATTATAATTAAATAAAAAATTATCAATTAAAAAATTAAACCAAGACAATAGCGTAAGCAGAAAAATGATGAATTGCACAAAATACATTTTTTATAATCATCTGTCTATTCTCAATTTTAATTGATAAATAATTAAAGATAAAAGAATTTTATTTAATATTAAAACAATTGAAAATGCACGAATCTCAAAAAATTAAATTGAAGGTTCAAATTCTCGACCTCTAAAGAGGTCATGCGTTCTGTAGCCTCACCCTCACCCTTTGAGAAATTAAATAAAAATAAATAAAAACAAAACAATATAGTATTTATATCCTTTAAAAAATGTTTATACTAATCAATATTCAAATAAAATTTATTTTTTAAAATTATTTTTCTAATAAAAATTTTTAAACATAAATCACATTCATGCAAAATTAATTTTACCCAAAACTAAATTTACGCAACGAGTTTTCAAACACGGTGGAGGAGCCTCAACATTGTTTCCAGTGGCGGTAAATTGGACGTTGCCTATGACAAAACCAAAATACCACAAAGGGGCTAGATTGGCTAAGTTTATTTGACACAAAAGTTGAGATTTGGGACTTTTGTGAAGTTTTTTTCCTTCAATTCAATCCCGAATTGTCCAGCTTCATAAAAGAAAAAATGATGAGGACATGTGGCACCTTTTGATTAGATGAGGCGTTTCAAAAATAAAAATAAAAACTAGTGCACCATTTCACAAAATAATATATGAAAATGTTATCGTTTTGATAGATAAGCAAACAAGCCAGACACCTAACGACTTACCCTTAAGGAATGTTTGGTTCACTTGAGAGGGGAAAGGCGAGTTTTCAATATACAGTATTAATCCGCATTTGGTTGGCTAGTGATGGATGAAATTTTACATTGTTTTCCTAATGCAATTTCCATCAACAGAGGGATGGAAAATCACATTTCCTCTTTAGAAAACTACCTAAATTACAATCTTGCCCTCTTCCCTTCTCTTCCTCGTGTCGCTGCCTGTTGCCTTTTTCATTTTCAGTTGGGGGGCTCTAAGAGTAGTTGCACCACTGTCAATGATAGCGACGGCACTGCTGGAGGAAGACCGCTGGAGGAAGACCGGAGAATCCGACTGGTGGAGTAGATAGAGAAGACAAAAATAGAGTAAGCAACGATTGGTAGTGCAGATGGAGATCGACTGGTGGAGTAAACTGTAGGCACAAAGTAGAGAGAGTATGCAACGACTTGTGGAGTAAATAGAAATCAAAGGAGGCACTAATTAAGGAAAGAGATAAATTTGATGAGAGACATTGAGAAGCTTCATGCATGAATCAACATGCTTTTACTCTTCTTCTTTTTTTTTAAATAAAAAATTTAAAGAAGGGTAATTTGATAAAATTATCGCACTAAAAAATACACATCAAAATAATTTATTTATTTTTTTATTACATACTAAACAATTTTTTTATTTTCTTTTTCCTTTTTTCATTCTTTCTCCCTTATTCATTTCTCTTTTTCTTCTTTTTCTTTTCATTCATACTCCTTTTTTTTTTTCAGTCCTATTCTGTACCGAACCAAATGGGCCGTTATTGCTCACTGTCAGGTCATTGCCAAATGATAATCCAGTTAAAAGGAGAAAATCATCTCAAAAGCAACCACAAATGTCCTACAATCTGAGTATCTGACTCGCCCAACCCAATAAAAACAATAGGAATCTCAACAATAACGGGCAGACAAAATCATTCTAATTCAGATCACTCATTCCTTCATGGGAATCCCTTAATTTGTCCCCTCCCTTCCTAGTGGTATGCCAAATCCTATGAAAATTAGAACAGATTCCTATTCTCTGTCACATTTCAATGCCAATATACATATATATATACAGCCTACTTTAGCTTGTCCACCCTATACATATCCTCTATTCTCACTCTAAAGTTGACTAAAACATAAGAGGCCCAAAATAAAATAAGCCTGGACTAAAAGAGTTTAACAAAGTGATCCTCCTTGTATCCTTAATTGCCAACCCCACTCACCTAGTGTCCTATTGCAGTTTTGTTCCCCCTTTTTTACACATTGGTCCATATTCTGTCCAATAACTAAACTGCCCCTATACCCTAATATCTCCATTCTAAATCCTTTCGGTCGAAGAATTACATATGCCTGTGTTGGACCAACATTGCTGCCCATGGGTTGAGCAGAACCGGCTGCTGGATGTCAGGGCCCAACAGATCACGATTTGTAGGCGCAACAGCAGAGGGGGCAGTGGCAGTCACGGTGGACGAGGAGGAGGAGGATGAGACCGTGACACGCTCGCACGAAGGGCACATAGTAAGAGTGGTGGGAGGGTTCATATGCATGTAGAGCTGAGGGGACAATTTTAGGGCCCTAAGCTCTTGCACTTCCTTTTGCAGCCTCCTATTCTCCTCAGTTAGATTCTCACAGCACCTCTTTAAGTATTCACAATCTACTTCAGTTTGCTTCAACTTGGTCCTACATGAATTTGCAACAGAAATAATGAGTTCACTTCCTTCCATAACACAATGAAGCTTAAACAATAATTATAGTTAAAACAACCAAAGCATCTAAATTCTTCACCATGTAAGGTCATTGATACAATTTTTTTATCTCATGAAAATTAATATGCAAAACCAAATGTACATATATTTTGTCATGATCATCAATAACCTTGCGTCTCATTACTAACAAGTTCAGGAATGAGACAGCTACTAGTGGCAGAAGGAAAGAACGAACAAAGAGAGGGAAGCAAGCCTATGACAGCGGTTGGATGAAGGCTTTGTTTTCACTCATGGGAAAAGTGCCAAGGAGAGAGCTGGAGGAAGGCGTCACGAGTCAGTCTGTTCATTAGCTAGCAGCTATAATCCTCCTCCCAAAGGTAAGTAGGAGACTAGAGTTCTACTGTTGGGACAAATCCCAATAGGCGAGATTCTCCACCCTTTCTAGTTCACGTTCAACAGCGGTTACCATTCACTCTTAAGCCAGCCGCTTTGTGGATGGCAGCTTTTCACTCGTGGAAAACTAGCCGGATTAGAAAGACTTTACTCAATAAGACAGGATAGTGGAAAGACTTACTTCTGTTATCAATGAAAAATGAGCATATGCAAAATCCAGAAAGATTCAAAGATTTGAACTTTCTATCAATGGAATACTTGGTTGTGATTGCGTTGATTTTTCAACATAGTGACTACTATTTTATATTATTCTCATCCTAATCATAAATAACTTTTTATCTGTGTCTCAGATGTGTCATTGATCACTCTTAAAAGGTGTTTATCCCATTATCAATTTTGGGTTATGCTTAAAGTTGCTTTAATTGCTTTCAACAGTTAGTAGGATCACATTCATGAGGAATAACATAACCTTTTTTTCTGGATGTAACTCATTTTCAGAACTTCACCATTTTAAAGTATGTTACTCTACCGGCTAGAACACGATAACAATAGTATGGTTCAAATGCAAAAAATGACAATACTAACAATTAGAAATAAAGTTTCAGTGATAACCTCACCTTGCTCTTCTGTTCTGAAACCACACCTCCACTTGTCTAGGCCTCAGATTCAGCTGCTTAGCCAATGCCTGCTTTTGTTTCTGAATAAACAAAAAATCCAAAAATGCTAATTAGATTAAAAGCAAAATTTAAAATATTTGAATATAAATCTCGAAAACAGATTCTTTCAATTTTCAGGTGAAAAATAGAGAGACCACTGGACCGTCCATTTTTCATTCGAAAAGTCCAAATTAAAGGAGCCTGATTTTTTTTATTCGCTATTTTTTGAAAAAAATTATTTCTAAGTGGACCGTCCGTTATCACCCAGATGATGAGATGAACTCAGAATTTATTTTCATAAATTTCTACCTTAAAAATTTAACCACCCCATCACCATAAAAGAACAAATTACCGCCATGCCAAAATCCCAAATATACCCTTAACCATCAAGCAAATTTACAAAAATGCCACTACTCACCGGATTGAGCGTGTTATGTTCCTTAAATGTCTCCTCCAGCAGCATGGCCTGTTCCTTAGAGAGCCTGAGCTTCTTTCTTGAAGTATCACCGCCGGCGCCGTCCTCTTCGTCACTTCCTCGGGAGCACGAAGTCCTCTCGGCGTCGATTTCGTCTCCGTTCAGCTCCCTCTCACTTCGCTTCCCACTGATACTCGATATTGTACTGTTTGGCGATGAGACGCCATTCTCCTCAACCCAATTCACCACCGTTGACGGTGCCAAATTCACATCTATTCCTCGGAGGAACGATCTTGTCTCGGAGCTCGGATCTCCTACGTAAGAATCTTGCATGTGGATCAGGCGATTAATTGCGAAGCGTGCCAGGCAAATGGCAGTTGCGTAAATTAGTGCGTATTGGTGGCCAATTTCATTCAAAAACCAATTTTATCCTTGTTTTACTTAAAATTTAACATACGTTTCAGATATTTTCTGGGCAAGAAAAAGGAGAATACTATAAAAACAAACATGAGATGAATGAATTAGCTCTGAAACTAGATCTGAAAGGAAAATAATAATTACAGAAAATTATTCGGTAATATGCATATTACCCGCGCCAGCAAAAAGGATTTTTTTCCCCCTCAAAAAGTATATTATAATAATCCAATCTAATTTATCTGAGATTCTTGTCCTTTGAAGAAAGAAAAAAAAAACACAGCAAAATGAGAAATCCAAATTAAAATTTAAAAAAAAAAAAAAGAGAGAGAGAGAGAGAAGAATCCTACCAGGTAACTGAAAATTATCATTCCAGGAAGTCCTTTGATTTGGAACAGATTGTGTAGAGTTCTTGATGGGATTCACGCTCAAAGAAAGTTGATTCCCTCCACAACCCAAGCTCAAACTCAACCCCAAGCCCTCATCTTTCTCACCCATTCCTAGTGTTTGGATTCTGAGAACATAAAAATATTAAAAAAAAAAAAAACCACAAGAAACAAGAGGATCTCTGTTGGACTTACTCCTTAAATATTTTCCTGGGGTTGAGCTCCGATTCTGTTTGGATTCTGAGAAAGCAAAATGGAGAGGGAGAGGGAGAGAGAGAAAGAATATGGTAGAAAAATGGCTGGGCTGTGGAGCAGTGGGGCGTCACAGGCTTTCGCTTTCTGCAGCACAGTAAAAGGATGGATTGAACTATATATTGATAGAGAGAGAGTAGGGTACAGAGTTAATGATGACTTATGTCAGAGTAGCAAATTGGCTCAATGATGACATAAATGGCTAATTCCTACGCTTTTAAAGCTCAACTCTCTCCGGTTTTTTGATTCCTCAATCCTCCACCAAACTCAAGTCTGGTTAGATTTTGACCGTGATTGAGTTAAACATTTAAGTACTGTGATCAGTTAAGTAAGAGAGTACAAGTAACTGCGAGCATGGTTAAAGTATTGTCTGGGTTTTATTATTATCTTCATATTCTGTTGAGAAAAAAGTGGCTTTCTTTCTACGTTGACTGTTGACCAGAGCAAGAGCAGAACGAGAGTTTGTTTGCTTCACGCGCTACGGTTCCACACATCAGAAATCATCCCATCATGATATTGTGATCGTTGGATTTTTTTTTTTCCCCAAATGATTGTTATTTATGAGACACTTTTGGATAGATAAAGTTTGAAAACATAAAACTCAAATAAATTATATTGACTTTCAAAAAATTAAAAAAAAGTTATTACTTAATTTTATACTATCTCTTATATTCATTTTCACTTTTTTAATTATTAAATTTTCATTTTATTTTATTACTATTTGTAATGTACACAATATAATTTTTAAAATTAATGATTAGAAATCTTTAAAACTATATATAATAATATTGATGTAGCATCTTAAAAAAATAAGTAGCATACACTTGAGTGAGATTTTCCTCCTAAGCATACACTTGAGTGAGATTTTCCTCCTATGCATAAGAGTCTCTTATGCGTAAGAATGAAAGGAGCCGTTGAATTATTCATCCAGTATTTTTTTTTTTTGAAAATTCCAGCCAAATACTACTCCTTAGGAAAAGAATTAAAAAAATACTATTATTCTGAAAAAATTTAGTTATCCACTACTAAATCTGTCACATCATGTGTTTTTATTTTTAATTTTTTTAAATTTGTGAGAAACTCGATCAGCTATTGGCCGAGTTCCTCACGTCTTATTTTTTGAATTAAAAATTAAAGAGTCTCGGCCACATGGTGGCCGAGATTCTTAAAAAAATAAAATAGAACTCAGCCAGTCAAAGGCCTAGTTCTAAAAAGCTAAAGCATGCTGCAGAGATTCAACTGCGAACATGACAGACAACGCGATAGGAGAGGCACGGGGGAGGAGGGAGGGAGTGGTTGGGAGAGTAAATGTATGGTATGTGTATGTGTGTATAAGCTATAAGAGAGGAGGGAACCATTGAAGAAACACACACTCCTGGTTTTGCGAGAGGGAGAGAGATGCTGAGCTTGAGTGAGAGAGAGCCATAGTTTGCGAGAGAGAGAGAGAGACGTTGGAGACCCAGTGAAGAAAGAAGAAGGAGAAGTTTAGAAGATAGTTGAGGTTAAATGAATATTTGTATTTTTTTGTTAGATTATATTTAAATTTTTATGTATAAATTTTAAAATGTAGATTAGTACTATTTTTAGGCAGAATAATATGTTTAAATTTTTGTGATTAGGTATTATATGATGTTCTAATTTTTATGTTTACATATAGATAAGTTTTTAATTTATTTTTTTGATTAAATAACTAAAATAAGGAAATGATAATATTAGTAAAAATAAATTGAGACATTCATTTAAGACCTTTTTTTTATGAGATACTACATTTCTTTATAAAATATTAAAAAAAGAATATATATATATATATATAATATAAAAATATATTTTTATTGAAATATTTAAATAAATTAAATTAGCTTGTCTAACTAAAATATTTATATGATATAAAAATATATTTTTTCCAAAAGATTGAAAAAATAATTCTAAAAAATATGTAAATTTCTTTTTCATGAAAAGATTAAAAAAGATTAAAAAAATTATGAATAACAAAAAAATATATGCTATCCTAAAAGAATTATTAAATAAATTGAAACCTTGGTGACATACTGCATTTCTTTATAAAATAAATAGGTAAATGCTATTGTTTCAAAATAATGAAACATTTAAAAAAATG
Organism: Biancaea sappan; assembly: GCA_037074585.1. Classification (NCBI taxonomy): domain Eukaryota; kingdom Viridiplantae; phylum Streptophyta; class Magnoliopsida; order Fabales; family Fabaceae; genus Biancaea; species Biancaea sappan. The sequence goes on from CM073499.1 coordinate 39,264,822, forward strand.
AATATATATATATAATATAAAATATATTTTTTACTGAAAGATTTAAACAAAAAATTAATTTAGCTTGTCTTAATATAATATTTATATGATATAAAAATATATTTTTTTACTGAAAGATTTAAAAATTAAATATTAATATGTAAAGATTTAAAAATTAAATATTAAAAATATGTAAATTTTTTTCATGAAAAAATTAAAAAGATATAATTTTTACTAAAGGATTTTAAAAAATTAGAAATAACAAAAAAAATTATGCTCTCCTAAAAGAATTAAAAAACAATCATATAGAATGTAAAAATATATTTTTTTTACTATCACACTTGAAAATTAAATATATAATATTAAAAAATATTCTTATAAAAAATATTAAAAATAATTAAATATAATATAAAAATATATTTACTCTTAAAAGATTTAAGAAATAATTGTACTCTGAAAAAAAAAAGTTTTAGTTGAAGGAAAATACTAGTTATGAAAAAAAAATTGTAAATTGAAAAGTGTAAATTAAGTTGTGTTATTTTATGGTAAAAAGCTATTTTTTTAAAAAAAATTGTATCAGTATAAAATTTAAAGATATATTTTAAGGTAAAAGGCTATTTTTTTATGAAAAGATTTTAAAAAATTAATTTAGTTTGTGTTACTAAAAGATTTATATAATGTAAAAAAAGAATTTTTAGAAAAGATTTAAAAATAATTATAAAAAATAGAAAAATATATTTTCTCCTAAAAAATGTAAAAAATAATTATATAGAATGTAAAAATATATAATTTGCACTATAAGATTTAAAAAGAAATATATATTATATAAAAATATACTTTTTTCTTAAAAAATTTCTAACAAATTTAAAAAAATAATTATAAATTATATTGTCTTATTTAAAATGTGAAAGAAATATACTCTGGAAATATATTTTTTTCAATTACAAAATTATAGTTTGTGTAGATTTTTTATTTTACAAATTAATTATAAATTTTCATTTTTTTATATAATATATTTGAAAAGAATATAGTTATTTATTTTTAGTGTTTAATTTTGTATATTTATATTAGGATATATTAGGATATAATGAACGAGATTTGTCTAGTAAATTTGAAAATATAGATTTTTAGAATAAATATTTGTTGCTTCTTACTTATTTTATAGGCAATCAAGATGAGTTTAGGAATAAATATGTATATTTATGTCGACGGAAAGAACATTAACCATGATCAAGGGGCTGCATTTATATCTGATGTTTATAGGATGATGACACTTGATGATTTGAATATCACCTTAAACAAATTGAAAAGTAAGATTCACGAGAATTTAGATTTCTCCCCAAGTGAATCAGTGGATAAAATATTCGTTAGGGATTTCTTTCAATAAGAGTATAGGAAAGAAAGTGTGAGTTCTGACAATACAATTAGAACAATGATGAACAAAGTATTAAGGTCTCAAGCTAAGTATCTCGAGCTGCTAATCAAAATTTCAACTCGTTAGATGGATCTTAATACCTCAGCTGGTACATCACAAGCCATCGTTCCTTGTGATATTTCATCCCAGCCCCCTAGTCAAGGAATGTTTAGTAGTCTATTATTAGCGCATGATGATGAACTGGTGCCGCAACTAGACGATATTCCTTCATTTCCCCGACCATGCATAGATGACTTCACTGACGATGATGAGTGTTTTTGTAATTTAGCCGATAGTGATAGTGATGATGCCGATGACGGTGGTGAAGATGATGATGAAGTACAGGGCGAAGGAGTCGTAGTCCCTTCTATCAATGAGTATCGACACCTTGCATATAGTTTTTTAACAAGCCTTCCAGATAAAGAGGCAATGAGCGATGAAGAACCTGGTAGTTCAATAATGAATGATGATGACCTTTATGTTGGGAAGTTGTTCAATGATAAAAAGTGATTCCGAATTGAGGTAAAAGAGTAGTCTGTCTTGAACCACCACACCTATAGAGTAGTCCACCAGAGAAAATATGCTGAAGTATATGAGTGTATTAACAAGGAAAAAGATTGCGGATGGAGACTTAGAGCTATCCCAGTAACGTTCAATGATTGTTGCCGGATTACAAAGTATCCACCTCCCCACACATATGTCAATGAATCTTTAGTCCAGGATCACCCGAAGTTGGACATAGATGTTATAGCCTATCATGTTAAACCCTTAGTGCAAGCTAATGCAAATATCCATTGTTGAGGTATATGAGAACTGGGAGGAATCATATGCGTTGTTGTCTCAGTTTATGGGTCCAGCAGGCGATGCCAGGTTCTATGGTGGAGTGGAAGAAAGATCCATTACCTGATGATGAGGATGGTAACCCACAGGAGAAGTTTGTCTGGGTATTTTGGTCCTTCAAACCATGTATAGATGCGTTGGCTTACTTAAAGCCAATTTTACTGGTGGATGGTACATTTTTGTACAGAAAGTATAAAGGAACCTTAATAATCGCTTCATCCTAAGACGGCAACAACAAAGTGTTGCCTATTGCATTTGCGCTGTTGGAATAAGAAATGGATAAATCTTGGTCGTGGTTCCTTCAACTTTTCAAGGAACAGGTTGTGGGCAATCGGGATATAACTTTAATTTTTGATAGGCATCACGGGCTTGTAACCAATGTGCCCTAGCATGGTTAGCCCCATATGTATTGTCTACGGTCCTTGATCAGTAATGTTCGCACTACACTGGGGTCAAAGTTCCTGTCTGAAAGGCTAAAGTAGAACAGTATGTTTTTATTGAGATTTAAGTAATATTTGATTTTATAAATATTTCGTGGACTAATTATTATATTATTTAAATTAGGATATTCGTATGATATACGGGTGGTGGATCGGGTGGTAAATGAAATGCTTGCATCGCCTTCAAATTAAAATAGGCAGGTAGAGATTTGGCTGCGAGGACTAAGGCCTGAGCAATGGCGCTATCATATAATACTACTGGTTGTCGATGGGGTCAGATGATAACAAACATAGCCGAGTCCATGAACTATGTCTTCAAGACCATTAGGCATCTCCCTATTCTAGGGCTAGTGACGACCACATTGTACAAGCTAGCCACTTACTTTGACCAGCATTTGGAAAGTTTGAGGTCACCCACTAACGTCAATGAGATACACTTAGAGATTATGCGTGCGAGGATGATAGAGAATAGAGTAAAATCATGTTCATGTACTGTACGCATATTTAATCAAGTAACCAGAGTTTTTGAAGTGGAAGAGGCAGACAACCCTTCCACCCATCAGGAAAGGTGTATTTACAGGCTAAACCTAATTAATGGTCATCACTGTGATTGTGGACAGTTCCAAGTTTAGCATTTTCCATGCCTACATATATTAGCAGAATGTGCGAAGGCAAACATTAATCCTAACGGGTTTGTAGACTGTGTATATTGGACTAATACAATATTAATAGCTTACAGCTCACCATGGCAACCTATCGGTGGCTTACAATATTGGCCATTGGTCTAAAGTCCACGGTGACTAACAGATTCAGCCCTTATCAGAGCCAAAGGGAAACCAAGATCAACACGCTTACGGATGGACATGGATTACAGACAGTGTCGCCAACCATCTAGATGCAGTATATGTTGGCAACAGGGTCACAATCGAGAAAATTGTCTACAACGCCGTCCCTAGTTTATTTTCTGTATTTGATATAATTGTATATAGTTGAATTCAGAATATATTCATGTAATTTTGGATAATTTTTGAATTGAATATTTTTTTATTTAGGTTGTATTATCCTAAATGTGATTATGTGTACTTCATATAATGGCATGGGACCGATTAATCTAAATTTAATTTATTTATGTATAGGTTGTTTATTTACAATGGCCGATGTTAGACGCGTGGTTAACGCTGGCCTCGACAACGAATCACTTTTGTACCTACAGGATTGACACATATCTCAGGATGTTTGGGTAAATAGGGTACATTTTTTATAAGAACATTATATAATTGTTTAAACTAAAAACCAATTTTGTTTACTAATTATTTAACTTGCAGAGTGATCGCCTTCTACACCTTCGACGATGTACCTGATGAGTGACCCACCTACAGCGATCATTCCTTACCTACGCGATGCTGGCTTCTACGGCGTCGCTCGATTGGGTACATTTAAGCACATCCTGCTCTTATTTCAGCACTAGTTGAGTGGTGGAGGCCAGAGAAACATACTTTCCACGTCCCATTGGATGAGTACACCATCACACTACAGGATGTGGCGATACAATTAGGTCTCCATATGCTAATAGGTCGATAACTGAGAGAGTATTTGCCGATTGGCAGGCCTTATGTGAGGAGCTTTTGGGGGTTATCCCACTTCGTAACAAAATAGATGGTGGGCGAATTTTGATGAATTGGCTTAGGGATACCTTCCTTCACTTGCCTGAGGGTACAACACCCGTAGAAGTGCAACATTTTGCACGTGCATACATTTTACAGTTGATCGGAGAGTACCTGATGCCTGATAAATCAAGCAACAAGATGTACTTCACATATCTGCAGTTCCTCCGTGACTTCAAGGATTGTGGCCGCCATAGTTGGGGATCAGCGGTATTGGCCCACATTTATAGAGAACTTTACTTGGCCACTAACCCTAACCAAAAAGAAATCGGTGGGTGCCATACTCTAATACACTTATGGGCATGGGACTGATTCCCCATGTTAGCACCCCGGATACACCCACCCCAGATCTGGATCTAAATCGGTATCCTACGCTTCCATCTTTGGGTCATCGGTATGAAATTACTACTTCTATTCTAAGTTTATTATTTATAATTTAGTATTTAATAATCTAACTCGTATATTTATAAATCATTGTAGCTGAAAAGGTGCTCGAGATCCAGCTAGTGGCACAACCGATGCCCTAAAGTCCTATCGAGTTCTGTTGGATAGGTTGGCACCTCACGAGGTATCATATTTAACAAACATACATTATAAACACAATGATAATATATATGTATTTCACTAAATTGTTTTCTTTTTTTTTTAGTTTATTTGGTGCCCATACCAGTCTGTGTCTGGAATGATTCTAGATTATTGCACGCTGACTCTGATGTATGGCGTGCATATGTTCTACTCATTTGTTACCACATACTTAAGTGGCATCAGGTGGACTAAGTGCTTCGCCAGCTTGGAGAGGACCAACCGATTTCTGACCCATCAACCCAACTTGGTCGACGACACATGCTGCAAATGCGTGGCAAAACCGACACTGACTGATCATTAACTCTTTGGCCTATGGTTGAAGACTGGAACCAATGGCGAGATCGGTTGGTCATACGACAACCCCCATCATATCCACTGGATCATAGCTCCCAATACATGAAATGGTATTGGACAAGTACAAGAAGGTGGATTAATCCAGCTAGGGGTGCCCAGGGTTATGTGGTAGATTTTTTATTTAGTATAATTTACATTTTTTTTCATTTTATTCTCTTATTTTAATTCTTATTTTTTCTTGTAATTGTTAGGCTAATGTGGCAGAGTATATGCGCAATCTTGTTCGTGCGGACCCAAGACTTGAAGATGTCTTCCAACAATTTGAACTAGGGATGACGAACATTATTACCGTAATGAACGAACTTAGAGACTACACCATTTCTCATCCAGCTCCACCCACTCAGTACTTACTGGAGGCCATCATTCCAGATAAGGTGCCAGGAAAAAGATATCGTGGGTTGGTAGTGGCCAGAGAACATATTCCTTATAATCCATGCTACGCACCAAGTGCTTTGTTGCTATATCAAGGTGCCACTTCAGCCGACTATCACACCCCAATTGGCTTTGGATGTTATGGGGCCGGTCCCTCACACATAGACGCTGGCAGCTCTTATTCTTCCCCTTATGTGCCAACACACCTAGCAGAGGGTGACTTCTTCAGTCCAATGTCAATGTAGCAACAGTATAACTTTTCATCATTATTTACTGGGCCTTCAATGAATAATGCTGCATTTGAAATGGAATTTATGACACCGCCTCATATAATACTCCCAGTTCAATCTCCTGTATTAGATTTGAATTCTATACCTGATGTTCCCGAAACAATAGGACAAGATAATGATAAGGGTAAAGATGAAGAAGAAGAAGAAGAAGACGAGGCAGAAGAAAAGCAACAGGAAGAACCATGATGTCGACGGTTGCCACGAGTGATTACGTGACCGCGTTGTGGGACCGGTAGCCATTTTCAATTAAGTTGTATGCCACATAAATTATATATTATAACACTTTTAGTATTAACTGATTTGTATAGTTATTGATTGATAATGATATTTAAAATTTAAACTAACTATTATAGTTGATATTATTTTATGCATTTAATAATTGTTATTAAATAATTATAAATTTATACTTAGATGCACAATTATATAGAAAATTTTAATTTCTATAATTCGTATTAATTTTTTATTATATTTATTTATGATCCATTCCTTTAGCCAATTTAGCTCTTAATACAAGATCATTCAAGTCAGGTTTTTTTGTTATTGGAATAGGTGAATTCTTATAGATCCATCCTCCAAAAGAACCGGACATAATAATTTTTCATCATATGGCTCGAACACGAAGCAAATGAACCTAAAATAGTTAATAATACAATCAACCAACAAATTATGACTTAATCTCGAAGTAATTAAGAATTTCGAATTGATAAAACAATATTTATTGAACTATAATAATATTTATTGAACTATTAAGAATACTTCGACATTTCTTTTTTAATTAATAATGATTATGATTTAAATTAAAAAATTATTGTTTATTATACTAATTTATCCAATTATACTGTTTCTAATATTACTAATTATATATTAAATATAAAAATTGTTCATATTATTATTTTTATTATGTAACTAACTATAATTATATTGTTTATATTTTTAAATATGTAATAAAAATTATTATATTACTAATAATTATATTGTTTACATTACTTACTACATATATTATATCAATTTTTTTATACTAATTTTCTTTCTTCAAATTTTTTTTTTTGAGTCTCGGCCATTTTTTTTTATTTTTTACAGTCTCGGCCATTGACTGGTTGAGACTGTATATTTTTTTAATTGAAGAGACTTAGCCATTAGATAGCCGAGTCTCTTTATTATGTGTCAGGAATTCGGCTACTGGATAGCCGAGTTCCTAACAAATTTCATTTGGAACTCGACCACTGTGTCGTTGAGTTTTTATTAAATTTAAAAAAAAATAGAAGAAAAATGATGTGACAATTTCAGTAGTATATGGCTAATTTTTTTCAAGATGGTAGTTTTTTCCTAATTCTTTTACTAAAGAGTAGTATTTGGCTGGTAGACTCTTTTTTTTTAATATTTTTTAAAAAAAGTTAAAAAATTTAGAATTATTATTTTATATTTATTATTGTGTTTATAATTATTATTAGATCAATTAATACTTATAAAAAAATAATAAATAAATAGAAACCATTGGATCAAATTAATTTAATGGTTTCTAACTTCCTTCTTAGGCATAGAAGGCTCTTATGCCTATACACTTAGAGTTAACATAGATTTAGTGATTTATTATTTTTTCTATTTAACTTTTAAAAATAATTTTTTAATCAATACAGTCTTCTTATTAGGTTAAAGCTTTTAACATAGCCATTACTTAATAATAAAAACTTGCTCAATTTTTTTTTTATAATATGGGAATTCGAACCTGACCATTAATCAACAATACTTAATTTCATAGCATTTCAAATATAAACTGATATCTTGAACTCAAGCACATTAATTTCAGCAGTTTCATTAAATGCATCCATCTCAGCATTAGTCCTCTTCCACTTTTGACATGTTGTTCCTCTATCTATCCTACATGTGCCGCTCCATGCCATCTAATGTTTTGCACAAATCACACCGCCTATTTGTATGGTGTCATATTTTCATTGGTTGATTTTAAATTTTGATTGTGAGCATATCAATAGTCTATATTTGACTTCAAAAGCTCCATTCACTCTCACTTTTACTCAGCCCATTTAATTATTTTTTTTGTGTGTCTTGGGAACTCCCACTAACCATCATCTGCATAGAAAAATTGCACTGTAATTATTGCACCGCTTGCTTGCCAATCATTTCCCCTTTCCTATATCATGTTATGGAAGTTGTTATCTCCTTATCTCTAAAACCATAACTCCCAAGACTATTTGCTTGATCGCTTATCTCCGGCTTTCACTAGCTTGGCTTCAAGGTTGGTCACTGGAAATAGTAAGGAATAGGCGGCCATGAAGATTTGAGCCAGTGTTCTTGGAAGACTTCTAAATCAAAAAATGAAGAGGCCGATGTTCAATCTCTCTTGGTGTACCAATGAAGAGGTAACAACTGCAAGAGGGAAGTCTAAACAAACCAAGCATCAATCATCAGAGGTAATCTCTTTCATTTCTTCCTCTTCTGCAAGATTCATTCCTTTCTTTTTCTTTTTTTTCAGATTTGTAGGAAAAGTTTTCTTCTCTAATAACATGTACCTTAATAAGCACCAAAAGCGTCTCTGCTTCTATGTAAAACCCATATGAAACTCCTTCCCTCTCTTTCTCTACATCCCTCATACTTGTGCTTCTATTTGTTCATGCAAGATCCATAGAACCACCACTCTAACACAAGGCACACTACAAAAAAATTAGAATTTAGCGTCGGTCAAAATCACCCTTTAGCGTCGGTTTTGACCGACGCTAAACAACTTAACGTCGGTTTACAAAACCGACGTTATGTACTTTGTTGCGAGGTTGTTTAACGTCGGTTTTGACATCCGTGAGAATAATCGACGTTAGATGATTTTAACATCGGTTTTGACAAAACCGACGTTAAATTTGTGATTTAACATCGGTTTTGACCAACATTAAATTCTGACAGTTAACGTCGGTTATGACTGACGTTAAAGTTGTAATTTAATGTCGATTTTGACCGACGTTAGATGACATATTGATGATTATTTGGTCATTTAACGTCGGTTGTGACCGACGCTATGTGAGTGATCTAACGTCGATTTTGACCGACGTTAGATGACTTTTGAATTTTTTTTTATTATTATCATTTAGCATCGGTGTCGACCATCGCTAAATGTTTGATTTAAAATCAATTTTATCCGATGTTAAATAACTTTGGACAATTTTTTTTTAGTTTAATTAAGTTGAAATTACCATTAATTTCCAAAACCAACATTATCTGGTCAAAATTTAACAAATAATAATAGTCAAACTATAAAAGAAAATATATTTGAATAAAAACATATATTTTTAAACATAAATTTTACATCAAATTCAAAGTTACAAATTAATACATTCTAAAAGAACAAGTTTCACATGTCCTAACAAAATAAATATTACAACTAGTCATAGTCATGGGTTGTGACTAGCTCCAGAAGAACGTCGACATCATTGAGGTGAAGCTCATGCATTGTTTGCTTCAGGTGCCTGTAAACATAATATTTATTATTAGAGTCCATAGTAAATGAAAATAATGAATTAATAAATCTAAAATTATATAAAGTTAAAATTGTTTAAGATAAATAATATTTGTTTAAGATAAATAAAGTTAAAATTAGAAATAAATAGAAATAGAAATAGATATCAATAACCAACAAAAAATGAGTCCGAAGACATAGAAATAGATATCAATAAAAAAAATATCATTTCTTATTGCACTGACCAATTAATTATCATTGCACAAGGGTCCAATGACATGACACTAAGGGGTTAACTCGTAAATTAGTTCTTGATCACTTAGCCAATGACACTTTGATATCATATTGACAAATTATTCACCTAAAGAGTATGGATTAAATTACAGAATGGGTTTGCTAGGCTTAATTCTTTGACGCTTAAGAAATCTAGCATTTTCAGCTATGAGCTTCCCTTTATTTTTTAATTCACTATGCAATTTCAAAGCAATTGAATATAACAGAGGAAAAGGAAAAGAAACCAAAATGAACAAACTATATTAAGTTTAGGGCCAAAATACTGTATTAAGTTCCCTTTTTAACTCATCTTGCACACCTAAAATAGAAAATTAAGTGCCCAAACTCAAGGAACTAAGCATGCACCTAAATTCTGTTCTAAGGTTGATTTTAGCCATGACTTAACAAAAATTCTGGTATTGAATCAGAACTCCATAATTCATGAAATTTTGTATACGTCCTTATTTATGTATTGGCATACTAGAATAAAAATATCAGCCCAAAAATCCAAGATTTGGCTCTTCAAATGATCACTTTAGTACTCCTATATCAGAATTTTCCAATTCTGCCATTAGTTCTGTTCTTATGTGCAACAGACCATCTTAGACATATATAAATGCAATGAAACTTTAGAGATCATTAGAATTATGTCTTGGATAAATGGCATAAAAATTTCAGCTCAAAAAGAGACTTTTAACTACCATAACCAAACCAAATTCCTAAACTGTTCAGATATTCCTCTGTACTGGGCAAGTGATGCTCTCATGCTTATTTCACCACGAAAACCAGCATTATCTTGCTTAAAACTTTCCAGATCAATTTATTACAATATAAAGAACCTTTCCGCAAAGTTTCATGATTTTAGGAGTGGATTTGGTCATTCAAAGACACATAAAACCAGTAACATCAAAAGCTGTCATGGTATTAAGCTTCTTCTGTCAAAATATATGATTGTATGAGACTTTTTATTGTTAAAAACTTGAAAAGATAATGTAGTTATTTTTATTACCTTCAGCTCTTGTAAGTCAGCAATATGCCTCTCCAGACATAAAGACATGAATTTATCACATATGTTATGTATTTGACTGAGTACTAGCTAGACTGAGAAAAAGGCTAAGGAAATGCTAAGGAACTTAATAGTGCATCAAATTTAGTCTTATATTCAGGAGTTACTTTATCAACGTACTTAGGGATCTCTATGGCTGTAGAGAAATAAAGAATAACTAATGATATGTAAAAGCAAAACAGATGGGCTTTAAACAATTGTTGATAAACTAAGATGAAGCAGAATTGCATAACACAACCATCTAAGTAACAACCTAATTCAATACTACACGGTCATCATATTTGATGGCTTTATTCTCAAACTATAAATGGCACCTTCCTCTGTATTGACAAATAATTGCACTTCTGTTTGTTGAAGCAGATTCTTTATATCTTGTAAAAGGGATTTCATATTTCAAATGCTGCATTATTTGTCTTTGAAGAATTTGAATATAACCCATTTTAGGTAGACTCACTGTAGTTGGCGAAGAAGTAATTGGCCTATAACAACAATGGCCCAAAAGTATTCTTTATAATATAGCCAAGAATATAAATTTTAGATAAACCAATTTCATTCAACTGACCTAAAATAATAGTTTTGAAAATTGGCAATGAATAGGCCTTTAAGTAATAATAGCCAAAATTGATGCTATACAAAAATTTACAAAAGTAAATTTGGCCCAAAAGCAATAAAAGAATTGAAAAAAAAAATTAAATGACTCAAAACACAATTAGCCCAAAAGTAGTCCAAAAATGCCATAACACGGAGCAAAAAGACAACATTTGATTCAAAACACAATTAGCCCAAAAAGTTTCTAAAATGGCCAAAAATGAATGTCCAGGAAAAGCAAAAATGGAGCAAAAATGTAATTGGCCTAGAAATATTCTCTTGCTCTCGATTGTACATCTGTTTACCCTTTATCTCCCACTTAAGGTCTGCTTGAATCTATACAAGGTCTTCAAGAACTAAAACTTCATGAACTGACTTCTCTTTCACAGGTAATTTGATGTGAAAGTTCTTACCATTGTTTTTGAACCTGTAATTAGAATAAAAAAATAAATATATCTTTCTTTAAATTTACCTTGTTAATTTGAATTCAAAGGGGGAAAAAACATCAATGAAAAACTCACCTCTTATTCTTAGCTTCATCAAGTACAAGAAACTCAATAGCTTGTCAGGATCATTAATTTCTATTTTCAGAATTCATCCCGATCCAGATTAATAATTAAAAAAATAGAAGGCAATACACCACAAGAAATGCTTAACATAAATACATCAGCATTTCTATCTACGACCTTGAAACAGTGGCTTATTGAAGCATGACTAACAATCAGAGGATTCAACTGTATTCAATCCTGTCATATTATTAAGTTGTGGAAAAGTGGAATCAGATCCATTCAAGTCACTAATTCTCCTGCATATCATACATTAAGCATGGTCAGCAACATTAATAGAAAAGCATATTAACTTTGAGATTTTAGCCACCATATTAAACAATATCATACTCACAAGTCAGTTAAGTTTCTCAGGGTACTGGAGTGAATATTTTTTAAAAAATAATAAAACCAACATCCTAAAAGCTAAGTCATTGAATTTTATCCATGGGCATGAACTCACAACTCACAAGCATGCGAAAACAGAAATAAAATTCCAAAAAAAAATAAAAGAACTTTGAATCTGCGTCAGCAATCTCAATTTTGAATCATCATCATCATATATATGATCATGAACCCAAAAATCCCCTATGTCGAAGGCCATAACATCTGAGCAGTAACTGATGAAACTATCATCACCATAACGCCTCGAGACACCTGCACAAAACTGCAATGAGTTAACGACAGTTACAACACAGATTTCATTAGAGAGAAACAAAGGAACATAAGAGAGGAGAAACAATTAAAAAAATAACAATGATCGAAGAAGCTTATTGGAGAGGCAGGACAAAGGATCAACAGGAATTGCAAGGTATATTAATCAACAAGATAAACATGATACCGATACAGGACAACCGATAACAGGAAAAGCAGATGAAGAGAGAAAAAAAAAATAAATCAAAAAAGGAAGGGAAAGGAATCTCTCTCACCCTCACGTCCACTCTCTGTCTCATCTCGCTGTGTGGGCGTGTTCTGTTTTTTGGTCAAGGATTAAAGGTTTTTTTTTTTTGATAATCAAGGATTAAAGGTTGAACTTGGAAATAAATAAACAAAAAACTGAGAATTGAAGAGAAATCACCTTTGGTTCTTATACCTTCCCTCTTGTGCTCTCCCTCTTTCTCGTTTCCTTTACGAAACTAGAATGGGAAAGACAATGGGGGAGTGAAATGGCTCAGTACGGTCCACAATTGTTAGGATTCAAAGAATGATAGAGTAGGAAATAATCCGAAAGGGAAGGAAAACGAACATGGAGAGTGAAACGGCGCAGTACGGACGAGAGAACGACGAGTTCTGGAGTAGATTTGGCAATAGGAAAGGGAAGGGAAAGGAACTTGCAATGGGGAAAAGACGACAGGGGAGCGAAATGGCAAGGGATATTGTAAACAATTTTTAGGGTTAAAAGATAAGCTAATTAACTTAGCGGGAAATATGTTTTTGGCTGAAGCTTTTGGCGCTTACGAGCCAAATTTTTGTTAGGATGCTTTTACCCACACTTTGTAAAAGTTATTATTTTAGATAATAAATTAATAAATAAAATCAGAAACTTCAATTTTAAAATTTATTTTAAAATTACTTAAAATCAAATTATAAATTAAATTTTTATTTTTAAATAGTTTTATATGTATTAGTGACAAAAGAAAATCTATAGGTATTGACCATTTATACTTATGATATTTTAATTTATCTGTAGGTATAGATAGTATATATCTATGATATTAACTGCTGTCACTAAAAATGACTGTAGGTATATGACATTTTTCTTGTAGTGTTTAAAGTTCAAATATTTTAATAAAATACTCTATTTTCATTCTTTATAATATTACAATAAAATAAGATCTTCATATTGTTATACAAAATAGAACAAGATTGTAATACCCATTATTTTTTTTTAAGTTATAAGTATTTAAGAATTTCGATAAATTTATTTTGAAGAAAATAAATTCCCTATCAGTTGAATTTTTGCATACTCGTTTGTGCATATTGTTGAAAATATAAATTTTTAATTATAGATTCTATAAATTGTGGGATATAATGGATGATATGATATGGAATTAATCCCATTAAGTAAATATACAGTTCAAAAGTGGAATCTAGAATGAAAACTGGTAAGTGAGACTGGTAGATGAAATAGTATAGGAGAATGGTAGATGAAAACTGGTAAGTGAAACTGGTAGATGAAATAGTATAGGAGAATGGTAGATGAAAACTGGTAAGTGAAACTGGTAGATGAAATAGTATAGGAGAATGGTAGATGGAATAGTAGTAAATAGTACCATAATTTCTCTTATAAATAGGCCCTTCCATTTCAATTCAAAACACACACCTTCAGTTTCTCTTCTCTCCTTTCCTCAAAACTTCTCTTGCTCCGGCGTTAGGGCTCTGAGATTCTAGGTCTTTCTTCCTTAGCCTAGATCCAAGGTAAGAATACTATGCCCCTTTTCTGTGCCATTCAGATTTTTAAAAGTTATTTTCTTAAGTATGCTCTGTGGTTGCGGCTTTGGCCGATCTTCCACATCAGAAAAACTGTCCTTAGCTACCTATATGTTGTTTTGATTCTCTGATTACCGAAATAGAATGTAAACTGTGAAGAATACATGTCTAGGAAAGTTCTGGCTAAGGAAAGACATGGTTGTTAAGTGTGTCCATTGGGACTCTCCACTCTTTCCTGAGAACTTACCTGGTGTACTCTTTTACAGATTATATTCTCTATTTCTGGTATGAATAGTACCTATACATATGAATAGTAACCATACGTATGAATAGTAATCGTACATATGAATAGTAACTATACGTATAAATAAATAATAACTATATATAAATAGTATTTATATGTATTTTTGAATAGTACATATACGTGTACATTTTTATATGTATTTTTGAATAGTACATATACGTGTATTAAAGAATTATATTAATTGAATCCATTAAATGTAATTGTGTAGATTTAAAGAAGATATAGTAACTTGGATTTCAGGTGAGTAGCTAACCTACTTGGATACTTATTTAATTATATGAATAGTCCAAGTAATTTACATATTCAGAGTATATCTACTATTACCTTTGACTGAATATTTCAATTAATATGGCTGTGTGCCGAATATGATTATGGTCATATGCTATGGCTGTGTGCCGAATATGAATATGGCTGTGTGCCGAATATGATTATGGTCATATTTATGGCTGTGTGCCGAATGTGAAGATGGCTGTGTGCCGAATATGAATATGGCTGTGTGCCAAATATGATTATGGTCATATGCTATGGCTGTATGCCAAACGTGGAGATAGCTGTGTGCCGAATATGATTATGGTCATATTCTATGGCTGTTTGTCGATTATAAGTATGATATGATTTTACTTATGCATTTTATACATATACTTGTGTATTGTTAATCACTTGATGATTATCTGTAATTAAGTTTCTATCCTTGTAACGTTATCTATTCATTGAGATTATTATCTCATATTGTGGTTGATATATTTTTTTTCAGATCCTGAGATTAACGAAAAACATCTGTCTGAGGAGTAGCGCAAGTTCAATATCCTAACCCTCTTTGCTTCAAGGGTTGGTGTTTATTTGAATTAAAGATGTTTCTTCAGTTTTAAATTCTAGAAAGCTCTGCAGTCAAATAGGACATCTAGGAGGAAGTTGTTATTGTACATATTTATGTTATTACAGTACTTTAAGTTTACTATATGTTTTGTAAGATTGTAGCTTATTAAGTAAAATCGGAGTATTTAACTAAGATAAGTCTTTGTTATATTATTACTCTCACATTTTAGAATGATTATTATATGGAGCTAAAAGCATTAGGCTTACAACTAGAGAGTATCTCTAAGTTGTGCCGGTCACGTACCATTTTGAGGGTCGTGACAAAGTTGGTATCAGAGGATTAGGTTTTTAGGTCTCCCATTGGCTACAGAGCAAAAGGTGTCTTCGGTAGACCCTCCCCTATTATTGTGAACCGCGGCACAATCATAGGATGAGGTTCCACAGAAGGCAGCATAGGATGTCATTAATATTCCTTTGGTGTCATACTCCTTAATTAGTATTGCGCTCTAAGGTATTATTAACATCTAAAGGTGTTTGCTAAATCTGTGTAGATTTTGACACCTTTAATGGCAAGAGGAAGACCATTTAACCAAGGTAGGCGTTTGGGCTCTAGAAGAGTGCCAACACCTTCCTCCTCAGTGAATGCATCACAAGAAAGCAGTGAACGTACTGAGACTGTAGGTGCTGATGAGATACCTCCTCCAAATGATCCATTTCTAAGGGCTATGTTCAATACTATCCAAGAACGAATGGATAGAATGGAGGCAATGATAATAGGGCAATCTATTCTGAACAATCCCCCAGTGGCACCTCAAACAAATACGCAAGCACCTCTTCCCCAACAAGAGGAGATTTTGACAGAAAAACAACTTACAAGCTTCCTAAAGCTCAAACCTCCATCATTCTCTGGAGAAGATCCAAATGAAGACCCAAGAAAATTCTTGGATGGTATTGAAAAGGCCTGCACAGCTTTGGGATGTTCAAGTGTCCGGAAAGTGGCATTAGCTGTTTACCAATTGAATGGAGTTGCTGAAGAATGGTGGAACAGCTTTAAAGGGGGTAGAGCTAGTAATGCCCCACCAGTGGAATGGGAAGAATTTGAGAGGATGTTCATGGAAAGATTCCTCCCTCAAAGTGTACGAGGCGCAAAAACCCAAGAATTTGAAACCCTCAAGCAAGGGTCTATGTCGATCCACGATTATAACACTAAGTTCATACAGCTCTCTCGATTTGCAGCTAACAAAAATCTTGATGAAAGAGAAAAGATAAGGAGATTTGTCATGGGCCTTCGCCCCTTTTTAAGACAACTTGTGGGGACCCAAATTGAAACATATCCTTCTTATGTCGCAATGATAAGTACTGCAAGATTCATGGAAATGGCAGAAGAGGTGAAGAGTGAACAAAGAACGAAGAAAAAGCGAGGACGGGAAGAAAAGCCCTATAATAGCTCAGCAGGAGCACCAAAGCCGCCAAATCGAGGCCAATCAAATCCTATAGCATTTTCGGGGCAAACTATTGCGTTATCCAATGTAGTACAACCGAGTTTCAATCAAAGGAGGGATGATCAAGCACCAATTCAACAAAGGCATGCTAAGCCTATGTGCCCGCAATGTGGGAAGTTTCATTCAGGAATATGTTATAAAGAGAGCAAAATTTGCTACCATTGTGGTCAAGCGGGTCACTTTGCAAGGGAATGTCCACAATTACTTATTGGGGCTAGGTCTGCACAACCATTATATCCTCAAGCAATGACAACATCAGCTAGTGTAGCTCATTCATCTGTAGGAAGGGGTGGACTAAGAAGAGGAGCCGGAAGAGGAGCAGGAGGAAGAGGGCAGCAGTCTTTTAATCATGGTCCAGCTAGGGTGTTTGCTCTTACCAGACAAGACGCCCAAGCATCTAATGCTGTTGTCACAAGTATTTTGACCATTTACTCACATAAAGCTCATGTATTATTCAACCCTGGATCTACCCATTCATATGTATCTCCAAATTTTGTTAAATACATCCTTAAGAAACCGATAAGTTTAGAACAACTGTTTCTTGTGTCTACCCCTATGGGAGAAAGGGTTCTAATAGAGAAAAAGTATAAAGAATGTAGTGTGGTTGTAGGAGGGCTAGAAACCGTGGCAGATCTTATGATCCTTGATATAATAGATTTTGATGTACTTTTAGGCATGGATTGGTTGGCTTCATGCCACGCAACCCTCGATTGTCATAGTAAATCCATAAAAATTTCTATGCCCGGAGAAGCCACATTTGTATTCCAGGGAGACCAAAGTAGGACACCGCATAACTTGATCTCCCTAATGGGCGCCCAACGATTACTGAGAAAAGGGTGCAGAGGGTTCTTAGCCTTCGTACAAGACGTAGAGAAGGAAAAGCTCAAACCTAAAGATGTGCCAATTGTGAGAGAGTTTTTAGACGTGTTTCCAGACGAATTACCAGGACTACCCCCGGATCGAGAAATTGAGTTCAATGTAGATCTGGCACCAGAAACTCAACCTATCTTAATTCCACCTTACAGAATGGCACCGACTGAGCTGAAAGAACTCAAGGAACAACTGCAGGATCTTCTAGATAAGGGTTTCATAAGACCCAGTTATTCCCCGTGGGGTGCCCCTGTTCTCTTCGTAAAGAAGAAAGATGGATCAATGAGACTTTGCATTGATTACAGGCAACTGAATAGGGTCACTATAAAAAATAAGTACCCTCTGCCTCGTATAGATGATCTCTTTGATCAGTTGCATGGAGCTAAGCATTTTTCTAAGATTGACTTGAGGTCTGGTTATCACCAACTCAAGGTCAAAAAGGCAGATATACCCAAGACAGCATTTCGTACTAGGTATGGACATTACGAGTTCACAGTTATGTCTTTCGGACTAACAAATGCCCCGGCAGCTTTCATGGATCTCATGAACCGGGTATTTAAACCATACCTTGATCGATTTGTCATAGTATTTATAGATGATATATTAGTTTACTCAAAGAGCTCGGAGGAGCACGAGTAACATCTTCGTATGGCATTGCAGAAGCTGAGAGAACATCAACTTTATGCGAAGTTCTCAAAGTGTGAGTTCTGGATTGACCGAGTAACCTTCTTAGGTCATGTGATTTCAAAAGATGGCATACAGGCGGACCCAAGCAAGGTTGAAGCAATCAAGATGTGGCCGAGACCTACTTCGGTAACAGAAATTCGGAGCTTCCTAGGATTGGCTGGTTATTACCGACGTTTCATCCAGGACTTTTCAAAGATAGCTGCCCCTCTCACACAGCTAACACGAAAGAATGTAAAGTATCAGTGGGATGATGAATGCGAGAAGAGTTTCTTACAACTTAAGCTGCGGTTGGTTACAGCGCCAATACTTGTATTACCATCCGGACCAGGAGGGTTCACGGTATATTGTGACGCCTCTCGAATAGGACTTGGTTGTGTCCTCATGCAGAATGGTAAAGTGATAGCATATGCCTCCAGACAACTCAAGAAACATGAGCAGAATTACCCGACACATGACCTAGAAATGGCAGCGGTTGTGTTTGCACTTAAGATATGGCAGCACTATCTCTATGGGGAAAAGTGTGAAATATTCACTGATCATAAGAGCCTTAAATATATCTTTGATCAGCGTGACCTTAATTTACGACAAAGGCGCTGGATGGAATTGATGAAGGATTATGACTGCAATATCCTATACCACCCTGGAAAAGCAAATGTGGTAGCAGATGCCTTAAGTAGAAAATCCTCAGGTACTTTTGCACATATAACTGAGGTAAGAAAGCCCTTAGTACAGGAGTTACAAGAATTAGAGTCTCGTGGGGTATACTTTGAGATATCTGACTCTGGCATGTTCTTGGCTCACGTTAAGGCTAAATCTTCCTTATCCGACCATATTTGTCTATTTTAGAAGGATGACCCAGAATTGGCTAAGATCATGGACAAGGTACACAGTGGAGATACCCATGAGTTTACACTTGATGACACAGGCACACTTTGGTTTAAAAATCGATTGTGTGTTCCTAATATGCCGGCTCTGAGGAGAGAGATTATGGAGGAAGGACATAACACGGTATACACAGTTCACCCTGGTATGGCCAAGATGTACCAAGACTTGAAACAAATTTACTGGTGGGATGGAATGAAGTGTGACGTGGCAGATTTTGTATCAAGATGTTTAACTTGTCAGCAAGTTAAAGCTGAACACCTGAGATCGGCAGGGAAACTTCAGCAAATTAAAATTCCTGAGTGGAAATGGGAAGATGTGACGATGGACTTCGTAGTAGGATTACCACATTCTTCTAGTGGCTATGATTTTATCTGGGTCATCGTTGACCGGTTAACTAAGACGGCCCAATTTATACCGGTTAAGACAACATATAGTGTGTCTAGACTGGCTGAGCTCTACATTAAAGAAGTTGTGAAGTTACATGGAGTTCCTTTGACGATTATTTCCGATCGTGGGCCACAATTCACGTCCCGATTTTGGAGAACTTTTCAGGAAGCCCTTGGCACCAGAGTAAACCTTAGCACTGCTTTTCACTCGCAGACTGACGGACAAACAGAGCGAACCATTCAGACTTTGGAAGACATGTTGAGGGCATGCATCCTTGACTTTGGTGGAAGCTGGGAAAAGCACCTTCCGCTAGTGGAGTTTGCCTACAACAACAGTTACCAATCAAGTATCAAGATGGCACCTTATGAGGCCTTATATGGTCGCCGGTGTCGATCACCGATTGGATGGTTCGAGATGGGTGAGGTAAAACTCCTGGGACCTGATTTAGTGCAAGAAGCAATCACCAAGGTAAGAGTTATCCGAGAACGGATGTTAGCAGCCCAGAATAGGCAGAAAGCCTATGCTGACCATAGACGAAGAGACTTAGAGTTCATCATTGGAGACATGGTGTTTCTCAAGGTTTCACCCATGAAAGGCATAATGAGGTTTGGGAAGAAAGAGAAATTAAGCCCCAAGTATATTGGACCTTATGAGATCCTAGAGAGAATAGGCAATGTTGCCTACAAGCTAGCCTTACCCACAGAATTAGGGGGAATCCACCCCGTCTTCCATGTGTCTATGTTAAGGAAGTACCTTCCTGACCCTTCACACGTACTTCATCAAGATACCCTCCAATTAGATGAAGATTTGTCATACGAGGAAGTACCGATAGCTATCCTGGATAGCCAGATTAAGAAGCTCCGATCTAGAGAGATTCCATCGATAAAAGTACTGTGGCGGAATCAGACTCACGAGGAGGCCACATGGGAAGCCGAGGCTGATATGCGAATTAGATACCCACATCTATTTGAATCTTCAAGGTAATTTAAATTCGGGGACCGAATTTTTTTAAGGGGGGTAGAATGTAATACCCATTATTTTTTTTTTAAGTTATAAGTATTTAAGAATTTCGATAAATTTATTTTGAAGAAAATAAATTCCCTATCAGTTGAATTTTTGCATACTCGTTTGTGCATATTGTTGAAAATATAAATTTTTAATTATAGATTCTATAAATTGTGGGATATAATGGATGATATGATATGGAATTAATCCCATTAAGTAAATATACAGTTCAAAAGTGGAATCTAGAATGAAAACTGGTAAGTGAGACTGGTAGATGAAATAGTATAGGAGAATGGTAGATGAAAACTGGTAAGTGAAACTGGTAGATGAAATAGTATAGGAGAATGGTAGATGAAAACTGGTAAGTGAAACTGGTAGATGAAATAGTATAGGAGAATGGTAGATGGAATAGTAGTAAATAGTACCATAATTTCTCTTATAAATAGGCCCTTCCATTTCAATTCAAAACACACACCTTCAGTTTCTCTTCTCTCCTTTCCTCAAAACTTCTCTTGCTCCGGCGTTAGGGCTCTGAGATTCTAGGTCTTTCTTCCTTAGCCTAGATCCAAGGTAAGAATACTATGCCCCTTTTCTGTGCCATTCAGATTTTTAAAAGTTATTTTCTTAAGTATGCTCTGTGGTTGCGGCTTTGGCCGATCTTCCACATCAGAAAAACTGTCCTTAGCTACCTATATGTTGTTTTGATTCTCTGATTACCGAAATAGAATGTAAACTGTGAAGAATACATGTCTAGGAAAGTTCTGGCTAAGGAAAGACATGGTTGTTAAGTGTGTCCATTGGGACTCTCCACTCTTTCCTGAGAACTTACCTGGTGTACTCTTTTACAGATTATATTCTCTATTTCTGGTATGAATAGTATCCATACATATGAATAGTAACCATACGTATGAATAAATAATAACTATATATAAATAGTATTTATATGTATTTTTGAATAGTACATATACGTGTACATTTTTATATGTATTTTTGAATAGTACATATACGTGTATTAAAGAATTATATTAATTGAATCCATTAAATGTAATTGTGTAGATTTAAAGAAGATATAGTAACTTGGATTTCAGGTGAGTAGCTAACCTACTTGGATACTTATTTAATTATATGAATAGTCCAAGTAATTTACATATTCAGAGTATATCTACTATTACCTTTGACTGAATATTTCAATTAATATGGCTGTGTGCCGAATATGATTATGGTCATATGCTATGGCTGTGTGCCGAATATGAATATGGCTGTGTGCCGAATATGATTATGGTCATATTTATGGCTGTGTGCCGAATGTGAAGATGGCTGTGTGCCGAATATGAATATGGCTGTGTGCCAAATATGATTATGGTCATATGCTATGGCTGTATGCCAAACGTGGAGATAGCTGTGTGCCGAATATGATTATGGTCATATTCTATGGCTGTTTGTCGATTATAAGTATGATATGATTTTACTTATGCATTTTATACATATACTTGTGTATTGTTAATCACTTGATGATTATCTGTAATTAAGTTTCTATCCTTGTAACGTTATCTATTCATTGAGATTATTATCTCATATTGTGGTTGATATATTTTTTTTCAGATCCTGAGATTAACGAAAAACATCTGTCTGAGGAGTAGCGCAAGTTCAATATCCTAACCCTCTTTGCTTCAAGGGTTGGTGTTTATTTGAATTAAAGATGTTTCTTCAGTTTTAAATTCTAGAAAGCTCTGCAGTCAAATAGGACATCTAGGAGGAAGTTGTTATTGTACATATTTATGTTATTACAGTACTTTAAGTTTACTATATGTTTTGTAAGATTGTAGCTTATTAAGTAAAATCGGAGTATTTAACTAAGATAAGTCTTTGTTATATTATTACTCTCACATTTTAGAATGATTATTATATGGAGCTAAAAGCATTAGGCTTACAACTAGAGAGTATCTCTAAGTTGTGCCGGTCACGTACCATTTTGAGGGTCGTGACAAAGATCATGTTCCAAACATTTATAAGATATAATCAATTTTTAACATTAATAAAATAAATTGCATAGCCTTTCAAATTCAAAGAAGTTGTGGGTATTCTAACATGTGAAAAATTGTGTATTTAAATGATTAGACTTCATTTTGATTAAAAAAATTGTAAGTGTTCAAAAGTTTTCACTGAAAGTGGGTAGTGGTGCTTATGTGTGTGTGAAGCTATGGCTGAAGGTCAAGTGTGCAAGTGTACATAAGTGTTCATATCACACAAAGAAGGGGAAGAGCAATCGAGCTTGGAAGGATAACTCACCAGGGCTGGACTTGAGACAGGAGCTGAGATGAAGTTGGTGGGAGATTTTTACAAAAACTGCCACTAAATATACATACATATATATATATATATATATACACTACAGAAGAGAGCTAGATCCCTCACTTAGATTTCACGCTCGCCATTGCATCCCAAAGGTATGGAAGATGCATCAAAGTGGCGGTTCACACAAAACCGCCACTATATAGTGGCGGTTAAATAAACCGCCACTGTGTGTTTACTTAGTGGCGGTTTTCAAAACCGCCACTAAATAACAGTTTTTTTGTAGTGCCAGGATATTTGAGCACATCTAAGCACGTGAGGTGGAGATGTTACTGAATTTGAGACCAAGAAATCATGATGAGGAAGAAATGGGTCGAAAATTCATGAAGTGTGAGAAAGACTATCTCACGTTGATGTATTGTCTATGACATCCCTTTCTCTCTTTCTCTCTCTCTCTCTAACCCAACACAGTTGTTACTCTCTCTAACCCAATACAGTTGTTACTCTCTCTAGCATTCTCACACTCACGATGAGAATGTAAGGATTATGGTTAAAAATGAAATTATTGGAAGGATTAAGGTCAAGAGGTGGGTGTGGGAGAAAATATTAAAGGGGAATTGAAATAGAAAATAGGAGTGAAACTAAAATACGAAAGAGATATGTAAATGACATGTTTTGCGAAAGAAATTCTCCTATTTTTCTTTTCTTAAAATAAGGCATTTAGCATCGGTTTTAACTGATGCTATAGAAACTGACGCTATATGCGACATCTAACGTCGGTTTTAACCGACGTTATAGAAATCGACGCTAAATATAAAATCTAACGTCGGTTTTAACCGACGCTATAGAAACCGACGCTAAATTCAGAATCTAACGTCGGTTGTAACTGACGCTATAGAAACCGACGCTAATTGCGGCATCTAACGTCAGTTTTTGAAACCGACGTTAAAAAACCGACGCTATATTCCCTTTTTTCTGTAGTGGCACCTCCTTTTTTTTTTCTCTCTGTTTCTCTTAAAACGCACAAACATGCACCTTTAGTTTCAAATGGCACTTAATTGTTGTATATTCTTATAGGGAAGAATATTCTTATATATTCTTAAATCAAAATAGAAAAACCACTGCATGCAATTACGCAAAGTTGCAAACCGTCGAAGGATTTAAAAAAAATGAAGAAAAGGATGTGAAAAGAGCCGAACCTGTCTTCCTCTACCTCCGACAAGTTTCGTCTGAAGTCTTAATCCCTGGTATGTAATCAATATTTCCAAATTTACTTTCTTTTATTTTTTTCCAATTCTGTGGTGCAACGCTTTTCTGCTTGTTATTAGTAAAACTTTGAATTTGTTCTAATTGAATGTCGTTTCTCTGTTATTAGTAAAACTTTGAATTTGTTCTAATTGGATGTTGTTTCTAGATTCAGTTGTTCCTGTGGGTTCAAATTCAAATAATAGCTTGTGTTATGAAGTGGAAACTTTTCAAGTTCAGTGTTTCTTTTTTTTTTTTTTTCAATCTCCCTTTTTAATTTATTTATTCTTTGATTTAATAGAATTCTTTTGTTTGATTCCACTTCACAATTACAGAAGCTTCTCCCAGTTTGTTAGAGTCGTTCTATTCGGGATTCCCCAAAGCCCTCCATTTCACTAATAGGCTAGATATTTTTCCCAGGACAAAGAAGCAATTTCAGGTAGTAATTTAATAAGTGATGCAAATCATTTAGTACTTAATTGAATTAGTATTTAAATTAAGGTTTATGTCTCTGGCCTTAATTATTACACAACATATTATATTGGATGAAACTTCCATAACCCAACAAATTAAGAGCTTGTGCAAACTGCATTTGCTTAATTTAAGCACTAAAATATTTATCTTCAATCACAAGATACATGTATCCTACTATGTGCAGTAGCTTTCTTTTTTGGCTAAGATGTTTGCAGAGCTCATAACTTTTGTGCTGCAAAGATTTGCATTGTCAACTTAAATAGACCATTCACTCAATTCACTTCATACCTATGTATCTCTGAAATTGGATTGGTCTATATTAAAAATTATTTGAACTTGTAATTTGCTATCATCCTGTTATAATATTTAGTCAGATTATTCTCATTCGTTGTACTTCTATATTTGACAGCAAACCAGCTTCTATATTTGAGTGTGGTTTTCATGAAACTCTTGTGGTTCATCTGTTTGTTGTTTTGCCATGACAATTAATAAAAGTCAAGGGCATTTTCTTTTCTTAGTTAAATTATATCTTATAAATCTTATTTTTAATCATGGTCAACTTTACGTTGTCATGTCAAGAGTAAAAAATAAAAAAATGGATTAAAGATTTTAATTCTTGAATAGCAAGGGAATCTAATGACAAGCACTAATGTAATTTTCAAAAAAATATTTCAAAATCTATGTTAGAGGTCAATACTATTATTTCAACTATTTTTCATCATTAATATATTTATTTAAATTAATTCATGTAATATTTTATTTTTTTTTATCTTATTTTATTTATATTCAATGTTTAAGCCTTTAAGGCATTTTATATGTATAGAATTATCTTAGATGTGTATGAACATGACTTAAATATCTTATTATTTTTGTATATATATTCCTTTATATGTATTTTAAATATTAATATTTATTTGACAATTAGAAGTTGTGATAATTGTGTACACCCGTGCAATGGTCATTGGAGACTAGGCCTGTGGGCTGGCTTATGACGACCTGTAAATGGACGATTTGTATAATACTTCATAACGAAATTATTTTATATTTTTTATAATAACTCATAATTTTTATATCTTATTTCTTTTTTATATTTAATATATTATTATTATTTTTACATGTGTATTTTTTTTTTTTTGGAGCTTTCACTATAAATTTGTCCATCGCACGGATGCGCTAGTTCTAATACAAAAGGAAATTACAAATGTTTTTTACAAAGCCATTTGATCAATGAGTTATAAACACTTTTTAAAAGAATATTTTAGTTAAAAAAAGATATTTAAAGATTTTATTCATCATAAAGGTCGGCCCCACATCTCTGGGGTCCTGTGAGACATGGCTTTTCAACTTAACGCAGCAATGGCACGCCAGTTCCAAATCACGAGAAGAAGTGACCAATCGGAGTGGCGCGTGGTGGCGCGTTACAAGAGAGAGTGGCGTGGTAATCGTTGAAGATGGGTTAACTTGCGAGCACGGGGCTAAATTGGGAGTTTCATATGAAACTGCGTGAGTTACTTGATGAGTATGAAATTGAAACACAAACACAACTACAGGTAGCATTTATTTAACATTATTCACGAATAAAACCTGATCTTCAGGCCTTATTAAATATTTTCTTGAATTTTACGATAAGTATTTATTATATAAACGATTCAATATTTCGAACCCATCTTTTAATGGGAAAACTATATTTGCCCTCATGATTGGGAACTAATTTGTATTATAACAATAAAAGTCAGTATATATATATATATATATTAATATGTTATCTTTTGGTAATTTTCGTCTTTGTAATATTATTTATAACATCTTTTAAAATATCAAAAGTTAAATTTTATATCATGTCAAAAAATACATCGTTAGAATCATTCAAATAAAAATTTTAACTCCAACAAAGTTAGACCACAATATTAAAAAACTTTAAAATGGTAATAAAACACATGGGGAGGATCTCTTTTTCATTTTATCATGTGATCCCTCTTCGATTTTTCATAAAAATTCAAACATTTCTGGGAGTGGGGATTCTTTGATTTATTAATTATCGTTAAATTTATCTGAAAAATTTATTTTTACTTTAAAAATTCATTAACAAATTATTAGGATGAAAAGTTTGAAATATACTTTTTTGTTTATAAAAAAGCATATCATTATTTTATATAATAGTTCAATCAATAAGGAAATGTATTTTTTGCTGCTAAAAAACGTGATAACTATTTAATCCCTAAAAAATTATAATAATTATTTAGCATGTAATTTTTAAAATATCAATTTATTAGTTTATTTATCAATGAGATTCATATTTTTTTAACGGTCTATTTAGTGTGACACATTAATTACTAACGTAGCATGTTAGTTGTTGATTAGATGCTAACCAAAAGTTTTAAAAAAATATATAATTTTTTTAGTCCCTAAAATTGACTTGGATAAATTATTAAGTTTGAAACATCATAAGACACTATGTGTGTGTTTGGGACAGCATTGACGGCGAGAGGCTAACTACGTTCAAGCTGTTCAAACATGGTTTGAAGAATTTTGGTGATGTTTGCTAATCCGGTGAAACCACCCACGTTCAAAGGCAACCAAGTTAGATTCATCCATCAATGGTTTACTCCAATGCATCCCAGGGTCGCTTTTGGTCTCACTCCAACGTAGTTGGCTTCTGATCTTCTCATTTTTCCCAACGCTACCCCACAGAAGGACAGGTTCTCCATGAGTGTCCAATCACTGTGTCGTGCTCCAATGAATATCTATGGTTCTCCATGAACATCCAGTTCCCGTGTCGAGAAAAATAAAATAACCAATCTTTGTGTCGTGCTTCATGAATGTCCAAGATTCTTCCTGTTTTTCAGTTTGAAAAACAGAGCATGTTTATTTTGCATCGGAATATATAATACATTGGTTTTAAGAGACGCTTGCTTTAATTATGTAGTTTTTGAATGAACATGCTCTATTCAACGTCCACGATGATGGGTTTTAAGTGAATGGAATATTATGGAGTTTTTGAATGAACATGCTCACCAACGTTGAAGACGATGCACTCTCTGGAAAAGATAGCTAGTTATGACTTATGATAATATAATGAATGAACATTTATAATTAACATATTTAACTTTATCATTTCTATCATTTTTTTAAAAACATATTGTCATTTATTATTTTATTATATTAAAATTAGTCACAAATGATTAAATTAAAAAATAAATTTAAAAAAGTAAACTAGATAGGGACTAAACTTATTAAATTAAAAAGTTTATAGGGATCGAATTAAATTCAAAACAAAATATATTCTAGAACTATACACCTACATAAAGTTAAATATGATTTTAAATCAAACGAAAGACAAAAGGAAAATTTTGACTAAAGACTTAAGTGAATAAATAGAAACGTTTGAAGTTAATGATGAAATTAAAGCAAAATTTGGTTTGAATTAAAAATATGAATTGAATAAATTAGTTATTTAAATTATTATGTCAATATTTATATAGATTTATATTTATATAATCTATTATATACTCTAATACTAATTAATGTGGTTATTTCCTTTATTTTGAGAATGAATTTATGATTTTTTTATGCAATTAAGTATTTTTTTGTATGATTTACATATTGGTCATCACTAATATCTTTACTAATCTAACATCTTCACTTGAAATGGACCATATTCGACACTATTAGGGATCAAATGGTAGAGCATATGTAGAATATTAATAGTCATTTGTAGAATTAACTATTTTTTTATTATGAGAATGAATATCTTAATTAATTTTTATGCAATTAAATTGTTTTTGGTTTGATTTTCCTAATTTTTTAAATAGCGTTGAAAATCATAGTTTAATTTAATTAATTTAATTAGCCAAATTAATGATAATTTTGTTTTTATTAAATTATTATAAACTTATTTTCATTAATTTTAATTGAGATAAAATTAATTTAATAGAGAAGAAAAAAATTATATTGAAATTTAGTTAGAGATAAAAGTAATTTAATAGAGAAAAAATGTTCTGAAATTTAATTAGAGATCTTTAAATTATTGTGAATAATTAGTGATTAATTAAATTTTTAATTAGTAATTACAAAATAAAAAATTAATTTATTAATAAAAAACGATTTATTAGTGATTAATTTGTAATATTAGACAAGTAAACAAAAAAAATTAAGTTTCCTTTTAAATGAATAACAATAAATAATAATGTTACATCAAAAAATAAATAAAAAATTCATGCCATTTCTGGTAATTACACATCTCAAATCACATTTGCACACCAACATCTAAACATCATATTTCTGTATCAAACTACGTTTGTCTGCTTGCCCAAATGTAAATCACATTCATCTAAATTTAATTTTCTCCAACCACGTTTAATTAAACCTAATTTGTCACATCTACATTTAATCTACTGGACTACCAAACACATTATATTTGGTTGCTAAAAAATTTTACATATAAACTCATTATTCATTTCATCAATAAGATCTCTCATGTGTTTGTTTCGCAAAATGTTTGAAAATTCCTATAAATGACACATCAAACTAATATAGTCTCACGTTAAACTCAAGTCTAAAATAAAAAAAAATTCTTAGAAATGAAACATTCTCGTGAATTAAACACGCCTACAAAATCTCCACTTTTCGTTCTTGTAGGGTGGGGGAGCGAGGACAGTATATTTCCATGTGGGTGGAATTTTTTTTATGAAGTTAAAAGATTGTTTTTTTTTTTTTTTTAAGTTTTACCCCGACCATTCCACTTATTTATCAAATTCTCTTCTTGTGGTCAAGCTCTCAGTTACAGGTATCAATATGGCTTAGCCCAGCGAGTTAACCTACCCCAGGCCTAATCATGGACCACAAGTCTACATGACTCAATAGACTATATTGGATTAAAAGTTAAAAATGAGCTCGAAAATATAAGTTTAGATTTTGTTTTTAAAATAGATGTTTTATTTGAAAAACAACATACAATATATAGAGTTTTCCAGCCATACATTATTACTTTGTAAAAAAATTAACAAAATATTACTTTTTTTAAAATATTTAGCCTAATATTACTAAACTTGTCCCGTCATTGTTTCTTTTTTTTTTTGAAGTTCAAAAAAAACTCGGCCACACAGTAATCGAGTTTTTGACACTGAAAAAAAATTGTCAGGAACTCGGCCATACAATGACAGAGTTCCTATATTTTTTTTATAAATCAAAGAGACTCGACTACATGCTAGCCGAGTCTCTTCACAAAATGGAATCTCGGCCAATGGATGGCCGAGACTCATTTAAAAAAAAAAATTTGGCCAGTATATATTATAAAAAAGAAAAAATTATGTATTTTTTGGTATAATAAATAATGTCATTAGGTATAATTTATATAGGTAGTTAGATTAATTTATGAGGTTTTAAATGAACAAATATTTTTTATTACATATTTAAAAAATATAAACAATATAATTATAGTTAGTTACATAATATAAGTAATAATATGAACAATTTTTATATTTAATATATAATTAGTAATATTATTTATAAACAGTATAATTTGATAAATTAGTATAATAAACAATAATTTTTTAATTAAAATCATAATCGTTATTAATTATGGAGAGCTATGATCCAGTGGATATGATGGGGGTTGCCGTGCGACCAATCGATCTTGCCATTAGTACTAGTCGTCAACCATAGGCCGAAGAGTTAAGACCAGTCAGTGTCGGCTTTGCCACGCATTTGCAACGTGTGCCATCGACCAAGCTAGACCGGTGGGTCAGGAATCGGTTGGTCCTCTCCAAGTTGGCGAAGCACTCGATCCACCTGCTACTCAAGTATGTGATAACAAATGAGTGGAACACATGACACTCAAGTAATATGTAAAGATTTAATTTTTAAATCTTTACATATTAATATTTAAATCTTTCAGTAAAAAAATATATTTTTATATCATATAAATATATATTAAGACAACCTAAATTAATTTTTTTAGATCTTTCAGTAAAAAATATATTTTTATATTATATATATTCATTTTTTTAAATCTTTCATTATTTTGAAACAATAGCATTGCCTAATTATTCTATAAAGAAATGCAGTATATCACCAAAAAAAAAAAGTCTCAAATGAGTTTCAATTTATTTAATAATTCTTTTAGGATAGCATATTTTTTTTTGTTATTCATAAATTTTTTCATCTTTTTAAATCTTTTCATGAAAAAAAATTTACATATTTTTTAGAATTATTTTTTTAGTCTTTTGGAAAAAGTATATTTTTATATCATATAAATAAGACAAGCTAATTTAATTTCTTTAAATATTTCAATAAAAATTATATTTTTATATTATATATATATATATATATATTCTTTTTTTAAAATATTTTATAAAGAAATGTAGTATCTCATAAAAAAAAGTCTTAAATGAATGTCTCAATTTATTTTTACTAATATTATCATTCCTTATTTTAGTTATCTAATCACAAAAATAAATTAAAAACCTATCTATATGTAAACATAAAAATTAGAACATCATATAATACCTCGTCACAAAAATTTAAACATATTATTCTACCAAAAAAAAGTACTAATCTACATTTTAAAATTTATACATACAAATTTAAATAAAATGTAACCAAAAAAAATAAAAATATTCATCTAACATCAACTATCTTTTAAACTTCTCCTTCTTCTTCTTTCATTGCATCTCCAACGTCTCTCTCTCTCTTGCAAACTATTGCTCTCTCTCACTCAACCTCAACGTTTCTCTCCCTCTCGGTTCCATCAAGAGTGTGTGTGTATCTTCAATGGTCCCCCTCCTCTTATAGTAGACACACATACACATACCATATTTACTCTCCCCAACCACTCCCTCCCTCCTCATCCGTGCTTGTCCTGTCG
The DNA here is from genome assembly GCA_037074585.1 of Biancaea sappan. NCBI lineage: Eukaryota > Viridiplantae > Streptophyta > Magnoliopsida > Fabales > Fabaceae > Biancaea > Biancaea sappan. The sequence goes on from CM073499.1 coordinate 39,296,457, forward strand.
CGTCATCTGTATTTGGTTTAGCTTTTCAGAACTCGGCCTTTGACTGATCGAGTTCTTTTTTTTTTTTTTAAAAAAAAAAAGTTGTGAGGAACTCAATTAATAGCTGGCCAAGTTCCTCACATCTTATTTTTATTTTTTATTTTTGGTGTTAAGAACTCGGTTGCTGTGTGGCCGAATTTCTTTTTAATTTAAAAAAAAAAAAAAACGATGATAGGACAGATTTAGTAGTATTAGGCTAAATATTTTTGAAAAAATAGTATCTTGTTAATTTTTTTACAAAATAATAGTATATGGCTGGAAAACTCTACTCCAATATATAATGGGGCTCATGCTCGTTTTTGAAATTCGAGCCTAGCCATATTATTTATGTGTGTATTTTAAGGGTTTATATATTTAAATTATGAAATATTGCATTTATATTATATATATTATATAATGTATTTCACCATTAAGAAAAGATAAAACTTACTGACGAGGGACCACAAAATTAACATTTAAAAATTTTCAAATACTAAACAATATATTATAATTTTTATGGGTTAAAAAGTAATTTTTTTTATTTCTTGTTTGTATTCCTTTTTTTTTAATTTCTTTTTTGTATTCCATTAGCATTTAATTTTCGTCAAATAAAGAGATAACATATTTCATTCACAAAAGGACAAACAATTAACATTTTAAATTTCTAAAAACTTATAACTACTTTTTCTAAATATTATTTCTCACAGTTAGACACAACTTCACATTAGTGTGACACAATGCTAAGAACGTATACTGACTTTCCCTTGAATGGCATGGTTTTTCTTCTTTAAACACTAACATCATTAAAAAGGGACGTAGGGCCATGGATAAAATTAACAACATCCCATCTGAGGATGTCTTGAAGCAGATCCATAGCATTCCTCTCCCCACCTATTTCATGGGAGGGACTTGCTCATTTGGGTTGTGGATCCCTCTAGGAAGTACTTGGCTCACTCCGACTATGCTTTTCTTGGTAAATTCCAGAAGGTTCTGCCTGGGCCCTTATCCTAAAGTTGTATTTGGTTGTGCAGCAGAGCAGAAGGCTTCCATTCCACTATGTCACTATTTTCCTATTTTTACCAGTATGAATTTTTCCTCTCCTCACTGTTAGAACATTGTGGTATGGGGCACATAATTACAACTGAAATATAAATGATAAAAATAGAAATAAAAAGAGCACAACTGACAATACCCTCTTTTATAATAGGAGAAAATACAATAAAAGGAAAGATAATTTTTAAGAGAAGTCACATTTTTTTCTCTCTAAAAACAACTCTCCCTTTTTCACCAAAAATGGGATTTTGCGTTCAAGAATTGGGATGATACATTATAAAAACAAAAGACGTGTATGTATAGAGGAGAGAGGTGGTGAAGCAATGTGAATGCAAGTTGTTTTACAACTCAAATTCTTCACCATCTTTGATTATATAGAAGCAAAATTCAAATTCTCCACCACCTTTAACTTAGAAGCAAAATTCAAATTCTCTATTATCTTTGACTATTCAAAGACTTAATATAGAAGCAAAATTGCTTTTTATTTTTTTAGTCAGCAAAAGTGGCTTTACAGCCACATATCTTCCACTTAAAGTCACTTTTGTAATCTTTTTGTCCTTTCTACATTTGCCATCTTCGTGCTGCTTACATTTCTACTAGGCCAATAAAGGATTGACACCAAGTAAATTTGTCATTATTGATTGGCTTTGTCAACATATCAGCTAGGTTGTCTTTAGTATGGATTTTTTGTATATATACACTTCCTTCTTCCGCTTTCTCACGAACAAAGTGAAATTGAACTCGTATGTGCTTTGTCTTCGAATGTAATGCTGGATTCTTTGCTAGATGCAAAGTACTCTAACTATTACAAAATAGAGTAATCTTTTCTTGTTTGTGTCCGAGCTCCTCCAGTAGCATTTGCAACCATATTGCCTCTTTATAGCTTATGTAGCTACAATATATTCTGTCTCTGTCATAGAAGTAGCCACGATAGACTGCAATTTTGAAACCCAGCTTACAGCTCCTCTAGCAAGAGTAAACACATAACTTGAGGTGGACTTGCTCATATCAAGATCATCTGCATAATCTGAATCTATATAGCCTCTGACAATAAAGTCTGATCCTCCATCACATAATGCAACATTTGAGGTACCCTTGACTTATCTTAGGATTCTCTTACTCTAATACTCTTTACTAGGATTCACCATGTATCAACAAACCACTCCCACTGCTTATGCAATGTCTGGTCTTGAGCAAACCATAGCGAACATTAAGCTACCCACTTTTGATGCCTACAGTACTTGAGACATTTCTATCCTTTCAGATTCATTGCTAGGACTCATACTTGAGGATAACTTGAAATTAATAGGAAGAGGGGTAGAAATTGGCTTACAATCTTGCATGTTGAAGCGCTGCAAGATTTGATTCAAATAATTTTTCTGAGAAAGCCATATCTGCCTCGATATATTTGCATCCCTAAAATCTTGTTTGCTAGCCCAAGTCCTTTATTTCAAACTCTCCAGCTAATTGTGCCTTTAAGTTTATAATGCGATCTTTGTTGGGGCTTGCTACCAATATGTTGTCAACATACAACAAGAAAACAATAAAATTACCATCACCAAATCTCTTGTAGTAAACACAAGGATCTAAACTATGTATATTATATCTAAGGCTCATGACGAAGGAATCAAATCTCTTATACCAATATCTTGGTGCCTGTTTGAGACCATATAGAGTTTTTCTCAATCTGCGAACCAAGTTCTCTTTACCTTTTTCTTCAAAACCTTATGGTTGAAGCATGTAAATCTTTTCTTCAAGTTCTCCTTGAAGAAATATAGTTTACACGTCTAACTGCTTTAAGCACAAGTCAAATGTAGCATACATTGCTAAGACTACTCGAACCATTGTAAGTCAAACAACAGGAGATAATATTTCATTAAAGTCTATGCCTTCTTTCTGAGCGAATCCTTTCACCACCAAGCTGCCACGATACTGCTCCACTTGGTTATTGCTATCTCATTTGATCTTGTAAACCTATTTGTTTCCAATGGCCTTCCTTCCTTGTGGTAGATTCCATGTCTTGTTTTTATGGAGAGCTTCAATTTCTTCTTGCATTGCTGTCATCCATAGAGAAGCTTCTTGGCTTTTTATAGCCTCATGGAAATTTAAAGGCTCTCTATCCTCTATTAGTAGATAGTATGTGCCATTTCTCTCCATGATGTACTTTGAGTGCCAAGCTCATTCTCTTCTCTCTTGAGTTGATCGTGGAACTTGTGGAGTTGCAAACTCAGCTTGCTCTTGTTCTTCGTGCTCTGGTGTTGCTTCAAAAGAATCTGGAACTTCTTGTTCTTGTCTTTCTTCAACTTGAACTGTAGTAGTCTCTGGTTTCTCTTTTGAAGTGTTATCATTTTCTTTCTCTTGTACCTTATCTTCTGTAAATATCACATCTCTGCTGATTATCACCTTGCAAGTAGTGGGATCCCACAGGCGGTACCCCTTAACTCCATCAGCATACCCTAAGAAAATGCATTTTATGGATTTTGGATCCAGCTTTGATATTTCTTAGGCATTGTACATAACGTAAACAGGACTTCTAAATATATGTAAGTGAGACTAATTAGCTAGCTTACCAGTCCACATCTCCATCAACGTTTTCAGATCAATTGCAGTTGATGATGACCGATTGATCACATAACAGGCAGTCTTGACTGCTTCTGCCCAAAATGACTTGGCCATTCCAACAGTTCTCAACATTGCTCTTGGCCATTCCAACACTGTTCTGTTCATTTTCTCTACTACTCCATTTTGTTGTGGAGTGTATGCCACTGTGAACTGCTTTTGATACTTTCTTGTTGACAAAAGTTATTAAATTCATCATCGGTATATTCTCTATTGTTTGTCCTCAAACACTTGATCTTCTTTTTAAATTCAAGCTCAACAGCGCTTTGAATATTTTAAAAATTGAAAATACATCTGCTTATTTTTAATTGGATACACCCAACATCTCATGAAATAATCATCAATAAAAGAGACAAAGTGTTTTGCTCCTCCTGGGAACAAAATAGGTGCTTGCCAAACATCAGAATGGATAAGTTCTAAGATAGCTTTGCTTCTCGCATTAGAACTACTGAACTTTAATCTGTGCTGCTTACTAGTAACACAATGCTCACAAAAGGGTAATCATACATTTTTGAGCCCTGGAAGATGCTTTTGTTTAGCAAGAATCTTCAAATCTCGTTCCGACATGTGGCTAAGCTTATGGTGCTACATCATTGTTAATTCTTTTGCTGAACTTGTAGTGGATGCTTCTCTTTCTTGTTCTGTTTCTCTTTTAAGCACGTATAGATTTGCAGCTATCTTTTCCACTTTATTCATTACAAGCGTGCCTTTAACTATTTTCATGATCCCATCTTGAATATGGGTTTTACACCCACTATTATCTAATTGTCTTAAAGACAATAGACTTTTCTTTAGGCCTTTCACATGTCGTACTTCCTAGATAGTGCGAATCATTCCATCAAACATCTTCAATTTGATGGTACCAATATCTGCAATCTCAAGGCATGATCATCTCCCATGAACACAGATTCTCTTGAGATAGGTTCATATTGATGGAACCATTCTTGTTGGGGAATCATATGCCATGTCACTCCTAAGTCCATAAGCCAGACATTAGCGAATCTTCTTCTGTCTTCAGTAGTAGTTATTGCCTCACTGTATAAAATTTCACCATCATCTGAGGTGCACAAAACCCTGAGCTTTTGATGACTTAGAATCTTTTCCTTTGGCTTTTTTTTTTCTTATTGAGATGCCAACATTCCTTTTTGTAGTGCCCTTTCTTGCCATAGTGATGACACTTGACATTTTTTTTATTTTTGGATTTTGATCTACTTTGATTTTGACTCCCACTAGGGCCTCGTTCAGTTGATCTCTTTGTCGTTATCTTTTAAGCTTCGGTTTGCTGTGAGCCTCCCGATCTATTTTTTTTGCTCTTGCGCTAACTTTCTTCTTCAAGAACCGCAGTTGCAATATCATCGAAGACTAGAATTTCAATTTTGTTCGTTAAGCTGATGATGATTTGATCATATGAATCAAGTAGGCTTTAAAGTAGAATTTCAGCATGTTCACCCATCTATATGTTATGCCTTATTGCTGTGAATTGTGAAAATAAAGTGTTGAGGGTGTTGATGTTGTCAGTCACCAAAGTTGACTCCATTATCCAAAGGGTGTAAAGTTTTCTTCACAAGAAAATTTTGTTGTTACAATTTTGTCAGAGTATCTCATATCTCTTTTGCTGTCTTTTTCTCCGCCACACTTGACAATATTCCATCAGCTAATGCTAGGTGTAGATTAGCAATAGCATTGCCATCCATCTTGTTCCACTTGCCATCGTCAGTGATCTCGTCGGGCCTTTCTCCAATTATCACCAAACAGTTATCTTTCCTTAAAATTGCTTTTATTCTCATTTTCCACAATGAGAAATCATTCCCATTGAACTGTTCTGCTTTGTACTTCGTCACCATTATTGAAGATGCCTCCTTTCCATTAACTGGATCTGACCATATCAAGAAAACTTGGCTCTGATACCACTACATTGTGATACGTGACACATAATTACAACTGAAGTAGAAATAAGAAAAATAAAAATAATAAACACTAAAATTTTGTGTAAAACTCCTAAACAAATTAGGAGAAAAACCTTGGGCAAATTGTAGAAGGATTTCACTAATGCAAAAAAGATCACAACAATTTTTCTCTATAATAAAGAGAGCACAACTGACAATATCCTCGCTTATAATAGAAGACAATACACTCTCTATAATAAAAGAAAAGACAATTTTTAGGAGAAGTCACACTTTTTTCTCTCTAAAAAAACTCTTTTTCTTTTTCACCCAAAATGGGATTTTGCCTTGAAGAATTGGGATGATACATTATAAAGACAAAAGACATTATATATAGAGGAGAGAGGTGGTGAAGCAATGTGAATGCAAGTTGTTTTACAACTCAAATTCTCTACCATATTTGACTATATAGAAGTAAAATTTAAATTCTTTATCATCTTTGACTATAGAAACAAAATTCAAATTCTCCACTATCTTTGACTATTTGAAGATTTAATATAGAAGAAAAATTGCTTCTTATCTTTTAGTCAACAAAAGTGGCTTTACCGCCACACTCACGTGGTGGAAAGTGTCTCTGCCAAGCTTTCCCTTGACTATGCTAAGTAATTCTTGCCATAGTCCTTAAAGAAGCCTATATGTGCTGTTTATCCTACTCCTTGAACCTGGTTTCCATTGTACCCCGTTTGCTACTATCATTCAAATTGTTCAGGAGAAAGCTTTCTTAGGTAACCATGAATTTTAACCCTCACCATTTCAATGTGGAACTGTGATTCAAGTGGAATCACCATTTGAATCTTCATAGCTGTGGGGGGTGTTAGAAAAACAGAGAAGGCGATGGAGTTGGGCAGAAATAGGAAGAGTGTGTTTGGAGGTGATAATTGAGGGCTTACTCATGTATAAGGTTGTATAACTGATTTCGGGCATATTTCTCTGTAATTGAGGGCTTCGATGTCAGCTTCGGCAAAATTTCTGGGAACTGAGGGCTTTTCCTTGTGTCTGTCAGCTTCGATGCTGATTCAGGGAACTAAGTAATATGCAAATAAAAAACAAGTTGATTTGTTTTACTTTTATTTGTTTTCCTTTCCATTGATTCCCTAGTTGGATATACTTCTACTAGAAATTTTTTTAATAGCTTCTACAAATGATGTCTCTTGGTGCATGTGTTGTCCAGATTGGTAATGTAGACATAACTTCCAAAATAAGGACAAACACAATAGAATTGCATTAATGACATAATTATAAATTAGTAGTTACTTAATCTTTAATAGAATTGCATTAATAGAGCTGCATTAATGACATAATTATAACATAATAACATAGTAACATAGTAATAGAATAAGGAACCCATGGAGATACGAGATTACTGAGGAAATCACTTAGTTCCATTAGCTGCAGTTTTTGGCACACTAGACTATTGGAATATAAATATTTTGTTTCAAAAATTGACTTTTGAATATACTATAAAATGTAGAACCCATTAAATCTAAAACCTTCAACAGTATTCTAAGCCACCAAGTTGACCCCTGAAACCTATCCTATGATAGCCAAACCTCCCTTGTCATCACATACACCTAATGAACGATTATCCCACAAGTTGTGTACCATTTATTCCCCTAAGAAGTCAATAAAACCCAGCCTGTTAAATCCTTAGCCTTCTTCTATCCTCATATGTCAAAGAATAGCCCACCTAGAGAATACTTAAGAATTTTTACATTTTGCTGACCATGATTAATCTTCACGATCACAAGACCAAAAAAAGAAAAAGAAACACAAAAACAAAATAAAGAGATAATCTTTTCTAAATAGACAATCACACTTTAGGAAGGAGGAAATAAAGAGAAAATTCCTTTAACTAATTGAGAAAGATATGAAGAGTTTGTAATGGGTTCCTTCCTTACATGTTAGTAACTTTGTTAATGCAACTCTATTAACTGAGGAAATGTAGTAGTAAGTAGCTGACTTGCTTCTGTTCCATTAGCACTCACAATAGTTGCTTCCATATCTGTAATATCCCAGATTTTTAAATAGTGCATGGGGCCTTTAAATTTAAGAAGAAAAATTTTAAGGAATTAAAATTTTTAAGTGTGGACATATTGAGGATTATTTTGTAATAAGAGCCAAAATATATAAATTAAACTTTTGAGGACCTATTTGAAAATTTTCTAATTTAGGTAGGAGAATTACATTAATGGGAAAGGTGAGATAAGGAATGGTAAAAATATAATTTTGAATTTTGGATAAAATTTGGAACTTATAAGAAATTCATTAGGACTCAAATGAATTAAAAATTTCAAATGGAGTGGCCTTATGTAAATTTAGCTAAAATAATGTACAAGTGGCATTAGGAAAGTGTGCCACATGGGTCATCTTTCACCATTGGATGTGGCTTCTAGGAGAAGCCACAATATAACACCTCTGACCTTCATTGTTGACACACATGGAAAGGAGGCAGAATAAAGGAGAGGCCGAGAGAGAGGCAAGCTCAGCTGACGGCCACCGTGGCTTGGGAAAGAACTTCACTGTTATTCACCATCCTCTGTCTTTTTCATCCTCATCCGAAGTGGCTGAAATGAGCAAGAGGGAGAAAGATGGATCGAGAAAGAGGGAAGCTTTGTGTGGTGGCCATCACCTCGTGTTAATTTCTCAATTAACATGATTTTTGTGCATTCTATCTTGATATCTGAACCTTAATATTGCTTGATTTTTACTGATTTATTACCTATTGGCCTCAAGATTCTCTAATTATAATTTCCCTAAGTTCTTACAATTTTCTCTATTTTCACCCTCACTTTTATGCTAGTCATTGATGTTTGATCTTGCATTTTAGGGTACAAAGAAGGACTATCAAGTAGAGGAAAGGAAACCACTTTGGGAGCAAGGAAATAAGAAGAAGGAAAGCAGCATCTCAGAGCTAGAAATCAAAATCTGCTTTATCAATAGCCAGCATTGGATCTTTAGCAAAGTCAGCTCCTGGTCTACCTTCTGTCACTGCAGCGCTGAAGGAGTGTCATTGCAGTGCTAGCCCAGCGCCTAGCACTGGCTACCCAGCACCCGGCGTTGGTGTTCCAGTTTTTTAGCATTTTCTTTTCACCTTCCTCTATTGTAGCGGTGAGTTCGCACCTTTGCAGCACTAGACCTCTGCTGAAGCTTTTCTTTGGGCCATTTTTCTATGCTTGACCACTGCAGCGGCGGAGGGCGTTCTAAGCCACATCAGAAACATTTTAAATAGCTTCAGAGGTTATTTTTTAGGGTAATTCTGATTCAGAGCAACGGGAAAACTGCCGTTTTGGCTAAGGAGAGCAAGGGGAACCTGATCTTCAAGGCTTTGAGGGATCAATCCATCATCCAACATCAGATTCATGGCTTCTTCTATCCCTTTTTCTATTTTCTGTCATTCATTTACCATGAGTAGCTAGATTTTGCTTTTAGGGTTACTATGTACTCAACTCCAATTTAGATTGTCTTCTCTCTTGTACCTACAACTTTTATTCCATCAATATAAGGCTTTTTATTCATTTTACTGTTGCATTATATGGACTCGATCAATCTTTATAATTGCTTGTTGCTGTCATCAAACTCAGGAGAGGGAGGTGAGAGTAGAACACTGAATAATGAGGACGAATGCATGAACCTTACTAAGTGTTTTCGCTTGTTAGCTAAAAGGAATATTAGTTAATCTTGTTTAATCAAAGCTAGGTTGGTTAGTACATATTTAACTCACTTAAGAAATTGAGTAGGTGTTCAGTATCTTAATTGAGATTCAGGAAAATTCTTTTAAGTTATTAGAATAACCTAGGATTAACTTATACAATTGATAGAGTTGTAAGTGCGTGAGAAAGGTTTACAATTTCTAGGACTGAGAAGAGGGATTAGTAATCCTTGGCTTTTAATTGATTAATTTCATCAGCTTTTGCATTATTTGCTGTCATTTAAGAAAACTTCATAAAAATTTACTGTCATTTGGTTTTTATTTTGTCACTTATTGACTGGAGCTATCTTTAATCCAACATTTTTGTCTAAATAATTTGGTTAAATTTCTTGGGTAATTAGCCACTTAGTTCTCATGGGATCAACATTCTTACTCATTTTACACTATATTACTTGTGCGACTGCTGCACTTGCCAAATCACTTAACACTTTGTCGTCAACTGATCCCTAGTTCACACCACTACAATGCCAAATCGCCTAGAATTGAATTCATGGCAATCTTGCAATATAGTGAACCCTAGGTCGTATTAGCTCCAGGAGCCTCACTTCCAACCACTGATCAATTATTCTTCACACTAATTATGCTAATTTAAACCTAACTAACACAGGGGGGGTTGTTGACACATTTAAGCATAAAGATTAATAAACCAGTAGTAAATCAGCAGCAAACTAGCAGTAGAACAATAACAGAAAGGATTGACAATAAACAAAAAAATGCAACCAGCTTTGGTCTTTCCTAAAGATGTAATCTTCCTAGTTCTCTTGAAATGCTAAGTCCTTGTTCTATTTATCATCTGATTATATAAATAATAAAGTGTCCAAGAAGAAACTTATAGACTAAATCACACCAAGTTATGATCAAGAAAAACTCCTCTAGCATAATCTTAATGTGACTCCAATAAATGTAATAAGATTTATGCAAGGTAACCAACATTACATACCATTTCCATTTCATTTACCATTTCAACCAAATATAGTAAACACTTCTTAGATGCAAAGTGTAAAACTAGTAAATGAAATGCCTCTCTAACCAGAGAAACATAAATCACAAACCAGAGGCAAAGAAGAAACATAAATGGAATAAATAGACAAATACTTATCTCATTAAGCACATGAACTCAGATTATAACTTCAGTTCCAACCAAGGCTGATTACAAAGAGATTTTAGCCCTCCATGAGAGCAAAACCAACAAAATAGTAGAGAGAAAAATAGAGAGAATATGACCTACAAATTCTAAGTTACAGCCAAGAGAATGTTTATTATGAGTTACAAAACTGATGCTAAATGTCTAAGGAATTTTTTGCCCTAAATGCCCTTAAGTTGACTTTCAAAAGATGCTGAAGTGTTGCTATTTTCTTTTGCAGAAATGGCAGCTAGTAGACAGCAGCAAAAAACATAGAATAAGTGTAGTAGAAGAGTTCTTTTTCCATACAGAAGACTGATGTGGGTTTATTGCCATTTTTAGCAAAGTTTGGGAAGAGGCAAAAGCCTGAATGCATGCAAAAAGTGCTGAACAAATCTAAATGTGGGTCCCACACATCCATGTCATCAGGTCAACAGAAAAAAGTGCCAAGTCAGCATCCTGTTCATCCCAAAAGTGCCATATCAACGTCCATGTTAGCACAAGTGCCATGTGAGCACCACATCATCAAGAAATCTCCAAAATTAATTTCTATAAAATAGCCAAATGGATTAAATTGAGTCTTTAATAATTTAAGTCTTAAAATGTGAAAATAATTCAATTTCCATACAAAATTGATTTAGACCCAATAAACCACAAAGTGTAACAAAATTAGAGAAATTACATAGATGAAAATGTAAATAGACCAAGATACGGTTTAAAATGTATATAAAAATGCTAGATATCAAATCCCCCACACTTAGTCTTTTGTACTCTTGCAAAAAATCAATCAAAAGCAATAAAGACACCAAATGAAACAACAAGAAGTGTAGAAAGTATGCAATAATGAAATAGTTCAAGCTTGCAAAGATTTAATGCTAGATGATATCTAGCATTTTTATATACATTTTAACCCATAATTTGGTCTATTTACATTTTCATCTATAGGAATTCTCCAATTTTATTACACTTTGTGATTCATTGGGTCTAAATTAATTTTGGATGGAAAATGAATTATTTTTATATTTTAGGACTTTAATTATTAAAGACTCAATTTAATCTATTTTTGTACTTTGCAGAATTTAAATTTGGTGATTTTCTAATGATGTGGAGTTGAGGTGGACATTCTTGCTGACATGGCAGTGATGTGGCACTCTTTTGATGAGTAGGCTGCTGACTGGGACTTGTTCTTGCATTTTTGCTGATGTGGAGACATGTGGGGCCCTCAATCAGATCACCTTCTGCATGTAGCCCAGCCTTTTCTTACCTCTTCCCCAAACTTTGCTGAAAATAGCATATCAACTTTCTGCATTGCAAAAGAGCCCTTCTACTGCACCATTTTCATGATTTGCTGCTGCTGTCTGTTTGCCCCTTCTGCAAAAAGAAATCAGCCACATCTCAGCTCTCATTTTGAAAGTCGACTGAGCATCTAGGGTAGAATATTCCAAGGCATTTTAGGGCATCATTTTTGTAACACAGAAAACACTTTCATTTTTTGCTGTAACTTAGTATTTTTGCATACCACTTTTTCTCTCTATTTTTCCCTCTTCTATTTTACTGTTTTGCTCTCATGGAGGGCTAAATCTCCATTGTAATCAGTCACTAGGACCTTGGGATGTTGTAGCTTGAACTGAAAGTGCAAGATAAGTGTTTTATTGTCACATCCCAAAAATTGAACATGTGAAAAGATGCTACTCATTTGATAAAATTCTCAAACATAAGTTATTTACATAAATTCTGTGAGGTCTTACATTCAACGTCTATTATTCATTCCACACGACAGAATTATATTCATCTGATAAACAAATATAGGCATACATAATCTGATGTTTTTATCTCATCGCAAGCTTAGGAGACCTATAGAAAGTACAGAGCGTTCCTAGTATCCATATTAATAAGTACTGGTATCCCACCAGACAGAATTAGAGAATAATCCCAAGGGGCTTCTAATCTTCAAACGGATACTCTTCTTCCTTGTTTTCTGTATCTGAAAAGATAATCATAGGGATTGTGAGTTTATTTAAAAACTCAGTAAGTAAATAACTGTACTATATAAAATATCAAAAGTACAAATACCACATTTACTCATATAATTAATTGTCTTATACACTGAGTAGTATGGGACTCTAACCCTTTCAAACTCGTGTATAGGTTTCATAGATATACACTGAGTAGTATGAGACTTTAACCCTTTCACCGAGTAGTATGAGACTCTAACCCTTTCAAACTCGTATTTATAATTTCTTCTATTTACACCGAGTATTATGGGACTCTAACCCCTTTCAAACTCGTGTATAGACTTTCATAGTTATGCATTGAGTAGCATGAGACTTTAACCCTTTCAAACTCATGTATTAGATCCCGTAGATCTTTACTCATTAATAAAATAGTGAGAATTTCTCACATAGTACAATTTCTATGAAATAAAATAATTTATACATACTCTTATTCCTTTGAATTTCTGTGAAAAAAAAAAAACCAATCATCATATACTGTCATATGAAAAATTGATTGATTAATATCCAATAATATTGTAAATGGGACTTATATTGTACTTTGACTAGTAATATCAAACTAGCTTAGCAAGGTTATTCACTCACCTTGATGTTTGTCCAAGTTTACCTTGTTCCATACTAGAATTTGTGTAGAAAAATTTCCTAGTAAAATATATTACAAGGAAACATAAGAAAGGAAACAAAATCACGAAAATACGTAAAATTTTCTGATTGCTACAGTGACGGTTCACTACAGTAACGTTGACTGCTACAGTACCGTTGACTGCCGACACTACAGTAACTCAAAAAATTTTCCCGAAATTTCTGGTCGCTACAGTAACTCGAGTTTTTGCAGAATTTTCTCACAAATTCATCCTTTCCTTTCTTGTTTCAAAACCAGAATTTCAACTCCATTGACCGATATAACTCAATCCTAACTCAAAAATAACTTCTAAAACAACTAAGATTCATGAATTATCATCAAAATCTTCAAGAACAAAGCCTCCTCTGATCTTCTATATAAACTGAAATTTAAGGAAAATAATGAGATTAAAGCTTACCTTTGATCCTTACAAAGCTTTTGAACCGAACAAATAATCAAAACTCTGAAGATCAAGAAAAAAAATTTGAGAAGAGGATGAAGAACGAGAGAAAACAAATTCACTGTTCACTTCTCAGCTTTTTTCCTTCTGCGTGAAAATGAGAGGGTACTATTGAAGCTTTATATTAAATATTTCTAATGGGTTATTGAATAACCCATGGGTATCCATAACCCAACATCCAAACCCATCCAGTCAATTTACAATAAATGGACTAATTGACCATTCTTAGACCACTTTTTCATGAACTTCACCATTCTTAGAATATATCCCACATGGTGCAAATATTCAGTCCAGTTATTTAACTCAATTTTCATAAATAATATTCAAAGAGAACAATTAAATATGAAAATTAAAAATGACCAAAATAAATAACTAAAGTAACGTTGTAAAATTCTAAAATACTCTTAGGCGAATTATATTCCAAAATTAACGGGTATTACATTTATTCTCCATTTCATCTCATTTTATTTCTGTTCTTTGCTTTTATGTTATGTTGCTGTTAGATTCTGATTTGAACTTGAAGGAACATAAACTAACTTATATATGAGATATAACCTTGCTTGACTAATTAGAAAAGTGAGTGAAATGAAATGGCTAGTTAGATGATGTTTAACTTGATTTGGTTGGGGTTTTCTTTTGAAATGCATCTAGTTATAGTTAGTGAAGATATTCTTGACTATAGTTAGTAGCATTAAATTCTGGTAGTTACTCTAGAATCATTTTCATAAAGAACCAAATGGTAAAGTTAAGTGATGATAATTGCACTCCCATAAATCCTAGTGGCTGGTTGCATGGTCTTCTGTTATTGTCAAACTTGTTCTGCTACTGATTTGCTACTATTGTTGTTCATTGTTGCTGTTTTATTTCTGTTTCTACTGTTATTCCAACAAAACCCCCCGGTTTATGTGTTTTTAATTAGTGTTTGGGTGTTTAGAACAACTAATTAGTGATTAGAAGTGAGACTTATTGAGTGAATACGACCTGGGGACCACTATACCGTAAAATTACCACGAATTCAATTCTGGGGGATTCGACATCGTATTGGCATGAACCACTAAGAGAAAACAATCCTTAAATTTTTAAAAAGTTCAAGCATCATGGCAATTTCATTGACAAGAATGAATCAAAGTATTAATCTACTCACAAGGAAAGGTGTATATGCTCTATTCTCTCAAGTGTTTAAGGTAATGCACTCACATTTCAACCTATTACAAATTCACTACCATAAGCTTGTCAAGAATCTATATATCTCCCCTACTTGAATCATATACATGCTTGAATTATTAGGACTTTACAAGGGTGAAATTTTAGGTGAAGGAATCATTGGATGATCGAGAGAATTACAAGCAACAAAGTTTAACAAAAACTTAAAAGAAATGAAGAGCATCAATCAAGTTCTAAGAGATTGAACCATGAATGAACCTTGGGCACAAAAATGCTACTTTTCTTTTCTTTTCTTCTTCTTTCTTGCTTTTTTTAATTTTTTTTTAAATTCTCTTTTTTTTATCTCTATATATTTTTCATGAAGAATTGTCAAATTTTTCCTTTCTTTTAAGTAGCAAAGATAAAATTCAAAATAGCCCACAAACCCTTCTTTTTGCACATGTTCAATCTCTTTTCGAAAGAAATTTCTGGAACTCTTCAAATCCTAAGTTTGGGGAAAAGAAATAATTTGTTTTAAGAAAGAAATGGTTTGAAACACAAGAAAGAAAGGTGGAAGTAAGGCATAAAGTGGTACATAATGGAAACGCACATAAGACAGCTATTTGGCTAGAATGGTTACAAGAACAAATGCCTAAATCATTTCCAAGCATGTACATATAATGTAGCCTCAACAAAGATTCAAGACAAGTTCTAGAGTGAAAATCATGATATAGAATACACACAACAAGAAAGAATATCATTTTGCAATAAAGGCTCAAATTCTCATAGTTTAAAGACTATTACTAAAAATTCATTAAAAACAACGTCATTGACATTTTACTTGAGTTCCTTAGAAAAATAAGACTAAATTATTTTCATGATAAATCAATCCACACTTAATCTATTTCATCATGCACCATTTCACACAAAAACTCCATTAAATTTGTCAAAAAAGAGAGCATCAAAATCGGACAAAATAGAGCAGCAAAATTCTGTAGTGCAGAATTTCTGGCGACTTGGCTTTACTGGCAGAGAACTACACCAAAAAGGATTCAAAAGACATCAAATAAAATTCTACAACTAGAAGACATATAAAGCTTTAAAAACATGAAAAGAAAGTGGTAAAAATCATAGCCAATCAGTACAAACAATTTGTGCAAGACAGCTCAAAAAATTCTGGACAGAACAGGGAAAAAAGAGAAAACATGCAGAAAATTTTTAAATCAAAATCCAATGTTTCTCCAATTAAATTCTCTCCCCCCACACTTAAATATTGCATTGTCCTCAATTGCAAATCAGCACCAAACATCAAAAAAATAAAGAGGACATAAATTAAAAGGAAGGAAAGTATACAACCTTATCATGGAGCCGGTACATTGTAGAGTCAGATTTCCTCTATAGTTTCTTCTTGGGAGCCCTCGTAGAATTTTTCAACCTTTGCCCATTCACCATGAATTGTTTGTTGGTGGCCTCATTTTGAATTTCTACTGCACCAAAAGGAAAGACATTAGTAATAACAAAAGGGCCAACCTGTATGAGCTTAGGAGAAAGTTGTAAAGAAGGACTTTGTCTCCTACTTGGAACTCCTGTCTCCTACTTGGAACTCCTTCTTCTCAATTATCTTATCATGGAGGTCTTTAGTCCTCTCCTTGTAAATGCGTGCATTTTCAGAAGCCACTAGCCTTAGTCTTCCAACTTGAAGTTGCAATTTCCTTTCCTTTCCGGCCAGGGTTATGTCCATATTATATTGCTTAACCTCCCAATATGCCTTGTGTGCAATCTCCATCGGCAAGTGAAATGCTTTACCAAATACCAAATGGTATAGAGACATGCCGATGGGAGTCTTGAAGGCGGTTCTATAGGCCCAAAGCACATCATCAAGCCTCTTGCTCCAATCTTTTCTGTTGGGCTACACGATTTTCTCTAATATTTGCTTTATCTCTAGGTTAGAGACTTCCGCTTGCCCATTGGTTTGGGGGTGGTAAGGTGTAGAAGTTTTATGCACCACCCCATATTTCTTCAATAACCCTTGCATGTTTTTGTTGCAAAAGTGTGATCCTTGATCACTGATTATGGCCTTGGGGACACCAAATCTGCAGAAAATATGTGAACGAAGGAAATCTACAACAACAACAGAATCATTAGTTCAGGTGGCTTTAGCTTCCACCCACTTTGACACATAGTCTACAGCAACCAGAATGTACATAAAGCCAAAAGAAACTGGTAAATGACCCATAAAGTCTATAGCCCACACATAAAAAATATCATAGAAAAGAAAAGGTTGTTGAGGCACCTCATTTCTCTTAGACACATTTTCAGTTCTTTGACACCTAGAACAATTTTTACAGAACTCATAGGCATCCCTAAACAAAGTGGGCCAATACAAGCCAAAATCTAACACTTTCCTAGCAGTTCTTTGTGGACCAAAGTGTCCACCACATGTAAGAGTATGACAAAAAGTAAGCATAGATGTAAACTCATGATTAGGAACACATCTCTTAAGAATTTGATCACTATAAATCTTCCATAAATAAGGATCATCCCACACATAGTACTTAGCTTTACTTCTCAATTTATTCAATTGATGTTTATTTTGGTATGTAGGTAATTCAGATGCAAGAAGAAAATTCACTAAATCAGTATACCAAGGCTCACTAGTACCATGTAAAAGGAAGAAGCACTCATATGGGAAGTTGCCTCTAATAGGGAGATGTTCCAATGGAAGCTCAGAAAGCCTACTCAAATGATCAACTACTACATTCTCTACTCTACTTTTATCTTTGATCTCCACATCAAATTCTTGGAGAAGTAGCGTCCATTTAGTTAATCTTGGCTTCACATCTGGCTTCTTCAACAAATATTTCAATGTTGCATGGTCAGAAAACACAATTACTTTAGAGTCAAGCAAATACGATCTAAATTTATCCAAGTCAAAAATAATTGCTAAAAACTCCTTCTCTGTGGTTGTTAGTTCAATTGAGCTGAATCAAGGGTACATGAAGCATAAGCTATGACATGCAACTTTCCCTCTACTCTTTGTGAAAATACTTCCCCCACAGCATAATTCGAAGCATCACACATGAGCTCAAAGGAGAGCTCCCGTCGTGGAGGTTGGATGATAGGAGGGGAGGTGAGCTACTTCTTCAATTCATCAAAGGCTGACCTGCAAGCATCATTAAAAACAAAATCAGTTTTTTGAGGAGTTTAGAAAGGGGTAGAGCGATCTTATTGAAATCCTTGATAAATCTCCTATAAAATCTTGCATGGCCAAGAAAAGAGCGAACTTTCTGCACAAAAGCGGGGTAAGGTAAAGAGGAGATAACATTAACTTTTGCTTAATCTATTTCTATGCCATGTGATGACACTATGTGGCCTAGAACTATCCTTTGCTCTACCATGAAATGACATTTCTCATAATTCAAAACTAAATTCTTTTCTATGCATCTCTCAAGAACTCTCTCCAAATTTTTCAAGCATGCAACAAATAAGTCTCCATAAACAGAAAAATCATCCATGAACACTTCCATGCAATCTTCTAATAAATCAGAAAATATACTTATCATATATCTCTAAAAAGTGCTAGGTGCATTGCAAAGACCAAAAGGTATGCGTCTATATGCAAAAGTGCCGAAGGGACAAGTGAAGGTGGTCTTCTCATGATCTTTGGGTGCTATGTGATTTTGGAAATAACCAGAAAAACCATCAAGAAAACAATAGTGGGACTTTTCAGCAAGTCTCTTAAGCATTTGATCAATGAAAAGAAGAGGAAAATGATCTTTTCAAGTGCTTGGTTCAACTTCCTATAATCAATGCAAACATGCCAATTATTTTGGACTCTAGTGGGCACTAACTCATTGTTTTCATTTGTTATTACAGTCACCTCGGTTTTCTTTGGTACCACTTGTACCAGACTCACATACTTACTATCAGAGATAGGATAAATAATTCTAGCTTGGAAGAGCTTACTTACCTCCTTCTTGACCACGTTAAGGATCATGGGGTTGAGTCGCCTCTGGGGTTGCCTCACTGGTTTGGCCTCTCCTTCAAGGAGAATTTGATGCATGCACATGGAAGGACTAATATTAGGAATATCTACTAGAGTCCACCTGATCACCTTCTTATTCTTCTTTAGCAAATTGATCAATTTTTCTTCTTGATCAGGCTTCAAATTATTGGCTACAATAACTAGAAGTTATCCCCTACTTCCAAGAAAGTATACTTGAGGTTTTCTGGTAGTGCCTTCAACTCCAATGTAGGTGGTTAGATGATGGATGGAATTAATTTTTGTGGAATCACATCCAAAAAGGCACTTACATATTCATATTGCTTAAAGACATAAACTTTGGCTAAAGAGGAGGAAGGGTTAGTAGCACAAGAAGAAAGAGATGAAGAATGTACAACATTATAGTTTAAATCACTACATCTATAACTACCTAAAATAGAAACAAAATCAAAATCTAAACTAGAGAAAGTGACAGAGTTAGAATCAGAATGAAAATTAGAATTGTCAATACTTATAGAATTTTCAATTTCAGTACAAGCTTGAAAAAATTCAGAACTAGCACAATTGCTCTCAAAGGTATCCACTAAATCAAAAAATTTAGGAAAGTTAGAAATCAACTCAGTTTGGAAATCATCACATGCCTCATCAACTAAATAATCTAAAAAGTTCACCACATGCACATTGGAATGATTTTCCATAGGATGTTTCATGACATCTAAAATATTGAAATCAATTTTGTTCTACTTTTGTGTTTGTCATCATCTCTCCATATGTTATTGTTCTACTTTTGAAGGTATGTAAGCCAATGGGCATCATGCATCCCTCAATCGGAGAGGTTTCAGCGAGTTCAATGGCGGGCGAGGAGGAGAAAGAAAGTCTCTACCAAGTTGTATTGGATCGATGCTAGAGTCTGGAGGAAAAGCAAGTGAAGTTGAGCGAGCAATTCAATGAGCTAATATAGGACAAGAATTCCAAGTTGGAGGATGTTGAGGAGATCACTTTAGATTCAAGTATGGGCTTGGTTTCAAGATTTTTTGCATTTGGTAGTCCTTACAAAAGTGTTGGAATGTATGGGCCACACTATTTATGTGTATAGAGCTTCTTCTGGAGAGATCATATATTGGTATGATTTATTTTTCTCTTCGAGTTTTGATTTTTACTAGTTCGACTTCAATGAGATTTTTTTTCTTTCCAAAATGGAAGAATTTTTTAGAAGGTTCATGATGTTACGATTTTTCAATGGAATAGTGGCACACTGTTGTGAAGGGGGCAAAAATAGTATCGAATTTCAAATTTGGTTCAAAGCCAATTGAGAACGCTCAATTGGATGTGTTCCAATTGTAAAAGTGGTGTTCGATACATGGTCAGTGAGAAGCAAGTTTCAAGTTTACATATAGCTACAACAGACTCGATAAGATAAGGGAAGGGAAAATTTTCAGGGTGTGTCATCTTGGAATAAATGGCCAAGATAAATGTTTAGCCTGCTATTTTGGATATGAAATGGACATGGGGTATGGTAGGCCTTACTCAGGATTGAACGTTTTAGTGTAAATTTCTCCTTTTTATTGGTTTCTTATGTTTTCAAGAAACATTAAATGCTCTTTTCTAGCTGAATTAGGATATTATTAGTGGTTATAACTTTGGAAGCACTTTGAATACATCAAATTTGGCAATTGCTAAAATTATTCAAAAGCATTTCTTGAATTTTCTCTTATTTGATCTAGGTTAGTGGCGAGGCAAGCTTGATTTCTTATCAGTCACCTTCTTTTCTTGAGTGTGGCAAGATCACCCATTTTCCCCTTAGCTATTGCGCCATAGGCTTATCAATTGAGAGAATTTGGTTTTCTTAATCTGTTCTTTAATTTTATCCAAAATTCGTTTTAAGAGTAAAACCCTTCCTAATTCACATTATATCAGTATCAGAGCTACTTAATATGAGTATAAACACTTAAAGAGTGAATCTACCCTTCACCAAACACAAAACCAGTAACCATAAATCACTATGGAGGAGAAAATAATTCTGGAGTTCCTTCTGGGCTTAGCCTAGAACAAGCTCAAAATTTTGGCCTACAAAGAAGTCAAGAAGAGATGATGGATCAAATAGCTCAACTCATAACTCAAATGGCTAGATTCATGGAGCTACAACAATGTCAACCAAGGAGAGGAACATATGTTGAACACCATGGAGAAGAATATGAAGTTAAAGAAGATGAACAACCTAGGTAAAGAAGGCAACAAAAGGATCATTATGCTAACGTCAAAATGAAGATTCCTCCATTTAAGGGATTTAGTTCCCTTGAAGAATACTTGGAGTAGGTTCAATGAGTGGAGAGGATTTTTGAATATCAAGAATATTTAGAAGCTACCAAATGCCACCTTATGGCTTTTGAATTCACTAATTATGCGAATCTATGGTGGGAAAATTTGAAGAATCAACGAAGAAGAGATAGAAAAGAGGAAGTTCTAAATTAGAGATTGATAAAAGGATCATGCAGAGCTATTTTGTACCTGATTATTACAAGCAAGAGCTTTATTTTAAATTGTAAAGCTTGAGGCAAGGAGGTATATGTGTTGAAGATTATGTTAAAGAATTTGAAACTTTAATGATTTGGTGTAAACTAAATAAAACTCAAGAACAAGCTATAACTATATTTCTAACTGGCTTGAATAAAGAGATTACTGATTTGGTGGAATTGCAAAACTATGTTTTCTTGGAGGATGTGATCAAATTGGCAATTAAAATAGAAAGGCAAAAAAAAAAGAAGAGAGTTTATGAAAGAAACCTTAGAGTGTCTAAGCCATAGGGTAAACCTATCCAAACACTTTCCCAAGCCTCAAACACCACCAAAGGAAGTAATAAGGAGATGGGGCAAAAAGAACCAAATAAAATCGAGAGCTATAAGGGGAAGGAGAAGATAGAATACAACCAGCCCTCTAAAAGAAGCTGAGACATCAAATGCTTTAAATGCCTAAATCATGGCCTCGTAGCATCTGAATGTCCTAATAAAAGAGTGATGATCATAAAGAAGAAACAAGGGGAAATACAAAGTGAAGATAAGGATATTAGAGAGGAATGTGAATAGGAGTATTCTAAAGTAGACGAAATAGTTGAATGTGTTGATGAAGGTGCTACCTTGGTTATTAGGTGTGCTTTAAATATCCAAGCCAAGATGGAGGAAGAGTAAAGGGAAAATATTTTTCAAACAAGGTAAACTATTAAATGCAAAGTTTGTAATATGATCATTGATAGTGGCAGCTACACTAATGTTGCTTCAACCACATTGATTGATAAATTAAAACTGCCTATCATTAATCACCTCGTCTGTACAAGCTATAATGGTTGAATGATAATGGGGAGATAAAGGATACAAAACAAGTAAAGGTTCCTTTCTTTATGGGGAAGAATTACAAAGATGATATGCTGTGTAACATAGTTCCTACATATGCTAGTCATCTTTTACTTGGGAGGCCAGGGTAATTTGATAGAAGACTTGAGAGGCCGTGGCAATTTGATAGAAGAGCACTACATGATGGTTTCAAAAACACCTATGCCTTTGAGAAGGATGGAAAGAAGATTGTGTTGGTACCCCTAAAACCAATACAAGTACATCCTTAGGAAGATGTAATTAAGGAGTAGATTTGTATTATTGTAATCCTCAAGGAGTTGCATCCAGAACTTATAGCAAAGCTTCCAAAGTATATGAAAGAGTTGATACAAGAATTTCTGGATGTCTTTTTGGAGGAGCTACCTAAGGAATTTCCATCCTTGAGAGAAAGTGAGCATCAAATTGATTTGGTGCCCGGTGCTGCCTTACCAAACAAACCAACATATAGAATGAATCTGGAAGAGGCTAAGAAGCTACAAATGTAAGTTGATGAGTTGATTAAAGAAGGCTATGTGAGGGAGTCCATGAGAACTTGTGTTGTGCTAACATTATTGGTTCATTAAAAAGGATGGCTGTATGTGGATGTTTGTGGAAATTCGTGCCATAAACAAGATTACTGTTAAGTACCACTATCCAATTCTAATATTGGATAACATGTTGGACGAGTTGGATGGTTCCAAGGTATTTTCAAAGATTGATTTGAAGAGTGGCTATCACCAAATTCGAATGAAGGAATGAGATGAAATGGAAGATAGCCTTCAAAACAAAGCAAAGCTATGATGAACACGTGCAACATTTGAAGGAAGTTTTAGAGGTGCTACGAAAGGATAAACTCTATGATAATTTGAAAAAGTGCTACTTTTGTCAAGATCGTGTCATCTTTCTTGGATTTGTAGTATCTTAGCAAGGAGTTGGAGTTGATGAAGAAAAGGTGAGAGCTATCAAAGAATTAAGAACCATATATGAGGTGAAAAGTTTTCATGGGCTTACCTCTTTCTACAGAAGATTTTTGAGGGATTTCAGCACCATCTTAGCACCCTTAACTGAATGCACTAAAGGAGGAAATGAGTTCAAATGGAGTGATGCGGCCTAAAGAAGCTTTGAACTTATTAAAGAAAAATTATGTAATGCACATATTAGCTTTGCCTAATTGCTTAAGACTTTTGAGATTGAATGTGACGCTAGTTGAGTAGGGATTAGAGCTGTGCTTCTTGAAGAAGGGCATTCCATAGCTTATTTTAGTGATAAGTTGAGTGGAGCAAGTCTTAATTGCTCTACCTATGACAATGAGTTAAATTCTTTAATTAGAGTTCTTGAAACATGGTAGCATTACTTATTACCAAGGGAATTTATAGTTCACATAGACCATGAACCACTCAAACACTTGAATGGGGAAAGCAAGCTGAATAGGAAACATACAAAGTAGGTGGAATTTCTTGAGGCCTTTCCTTATGTGTTGAATGTAAAAAGGGAGAAACCAACATTGTTCCAGATGCCTTATCAAGGAGGTATGCCTTAATTTCCATGATGAATGCTAAATTGCTGGGCTTTGAACCAATTAAAAATCATTACATGGAAGATTCAATACTTGTTGAAATTTATCTAGCTTGTGAGAAAATGGTATGCAAGGGGTTTTATAGATTTGTAGGGTTATTCTTTTGCTTAAGGAAGCTCGTAATTCCAAATTGTTTTATGAAGGAATTACTTATACAAGAAGCTCATAGGGGAGGATTAGTTGGGCATTTTGGTGAAACCAAGACATTAGAGATGCTAAAAGAACATTTCTATTGGCTAAACATGATTAGAGATGTGCATTATGTGATTGGGAGATGTATTGTTTACAAGAAAGCCAAGATCAAGGAAGATGCCCATGGACTCTATATGGCTCTACCTATTCTAGACAGCCTTAGATTGTTATTAGCATGGATTCTGTAAAGATTTAGTCATGGTTGTTGTTGATCATTTCTAAAAAATGCCTCATTTTATTCTATGTCACAAGACCAACGATGCTGTGTATATTGCCAATTTATTTTTCAAAGAAATTGTGAGACTTCATGGCATTCCAAAGAATATTGTTTCAAGTCGTGATTCTAAATTTCTTAGTTACTTTTGGAAGACTTTATGGAAGAAGTTGGTAACAGAGTTGCTCTTTAGCACTGCTTGTCACCCACAAACTAATGAGCAAACTGAAGTGGTGAACTGTACACTTTCTACTTTGATAAGGACTATCATTATTGATATGAACATTGATGCAATGCAACAAGACCCAAATTGTGGAAAAGAATAAACAACCTGAAAAGTCTAAATTCATATTCAAAGACTTTGACCCAAGTATGAACTTGGGTATAAGAAAGGAAGTTGGATGCCACACTCAAGAAGGGAAGAAAGCGAGTGATAAGTCTTAACTGAACACCACAAGACAAGTCTTCATAAGTTCACAAGTTCTCCGAAGAACCAAGAAATGAATTGCTCACAAATAAAATTCAAAATTCATGTGTGTCCTTCACCATGCACCATATATAGTATTTATAGGCAAGATAAAAATCATAATTCCCATATGCATAGGGGATCAATCTAGATCAAAAAAATAAGCAAAATATAAACTAATTGAAAAGTTTTCCTTACAAGAAACTTGGTTGATTTAGGCAATCTGATTATAAGAGATCTTACTAAATTAATCAATAAATGTTTCCTAATAACAAGATAGGAAATTTGATTTGAAAATGTGACTAAATCAAGATATTAAATGCCCCTAATTGACTAAATCAATCAGGCGCCCCACTTAAAGACTAAAAATCAATCTTGATCAAATTCTTGACTCCAATTAGGCGCCTCTTTTAATGCTTCTTTGAACAGGCGTCTCTTTGCTTACTTAATGCATTTTCGGTCTAAATAAGATGGAATTATGGCCCAACATGATGAATTAGGTTAGTAACACTAGTATGTTTGATTAACTTCAATTCCTCATGGCCTGTAGTAGGCATGACTCAAATGTCTTGAATAAGTCTATTAAGTGCCTCCTTCATTCTCTTAGCTCTAGCCCTTGTGATTGAGCCTCCCTTGATGAATAATAGATCATTTGGGTTTGGAACATGAAATTCTTGACTTGGGTTGCTACTTTACACCTTAGGCAAAGATTTGCATCACTCTCTCTCTCCTCAAAAGGATTTGTCCTCAAATCAGAATCTGTATAAGAAAGAGTTAAGTCAGCAACATTGAAAGTAGCACTTACATTGTATTCACCAGTTGGTTAAGTTTGAAGGCATTGTCATTGATCCTTTCAATTACTTGAAAAGGACCATCTCCCCTTGGGAGTAACTTAGAATACCTTTAAGCTAGAAACCTCTCTTTATGCATATGAACCCAAACATAAACGCCAGGCTCATAAATCACTTTGCCCTTTGTTATCTTAGTAACATATTCCTCCATCCTTTTCTCAATGTTTATCTGCACCTTGTTATGAAATTGCTTCACAAATTCGGCCTTCTTTGCACCATCTAAGTTAATATGCTCACATTTAGGCAAAGAAGATAGATCTAATGAAGTTAAAGGAATAAAGCATAAACAATCTCAAAAGGTGAATACTTAGTAGCAAAATGCACACTTCTATCTTAAGCAAACTCAACATGTGGCCAACATTCTTCCTATGATTTCAAGTTTTTTCTTAATGATAATACGCAATAAAAAGTTATATTTACTACTTCTGTTTGACCATCGGTTTGTGGATGACAAGTAATAGGAAACAAAAGTTTAGTACCTAATTTACACCACAAGGTCTTCGAAAAGTAACCCAAGAACTTAGTATCTCTATCACTAACAATAGTACAAAGCATGCCATGTAAACGCAAAATTTCCTTCAAAAACAAATCAGCAATATGTGATGCATTATTGGTTTGATGACATGGACTAAAATGAGCCATCTTTGAAAACCTATCAACAATCACATATATGGAATCCTTACCACTCCTAGACCTAGGTAATCCAAGCACAAAGTACATGGAAATATCAATCCAAGGTGCATTAGGAATAGGTCATGACATGGTTTAACCTTAGATTTGGGTTGTTTGCATGTAACATATCTATCACATATATGTAAAACATTACATTTCATATTAGGCCAAAATAAGTGTTCATGTAACATATCCAAAGTCTTAGCAATGCCAAAATGTCCTATTAACCCGCTCCCATGAGCTTTTCTTACAAGTAGCTCAAGAAAGAACACATAGGCACACATAAACATTTTTCCTTAAATAAGTATCCATCATGCCTATAAAACTTACCAATTGCAACCTCCTCACAAGCATTAAACACATTGCAAAAATCAGAATCATTTTCATACAAATCCTTAATATGCTCAAATCTTAACAGCTTTGCATCTAAAGTAGAAAGATGTGCATACCTCCAAGATAATGCATCCACAACAACATTATCTTTACCTTGCTTGTATTTGATGACATAAGGGAAGGACTCAATGAACTTGCTCCACCTTGCATGTCCCCGATTTAGTTTGTTTTTTCCTTTCAAATGCTTCAAAGATTCATGATCGGTGTGGATCACAAATTCCTTAGGGCAAAGATAGTGTTGCCACGTCTCCAATGCACTAACCGATGCATACATCTCCTTGTCATATATTTGGGTTATTTTAAGGCTACCCCATTCAATTTCTCACTAAAATAAGCAATTAGGTGACCTTACTCATTAATACAACTCCAATGCCAATACCTAAAGCGTCACACTTAACTTTGAAAGTTTTAGCAAAGTTAGGTAAAAGAAGTATAGGTGCTGAAATTAACTTCTCTTTAGGCACATTAAAAGCCTTGTCTTAGTCTTCACCCCACTTAAAGCCTAATTTTTTCTTAATTACTTCAGTTAAAGGCATGGCTAAGCTACTAAAGTCCTTTACAAATCTCCTGTAGAAATTAGCTAAGCCATGAAAACTCCTCACATCCCCAACAGAAGTAGATGTTGGCCACTCCTTAATGGGCTTGATCTTTTCTTCATCATATTAGCCCTAAGGCATTTATACCATATGTTTTGATGATGACAAATATATGAGAAATGCAGCATTAATGTGTAAGGATTAATTATTATATATGCTACAAGTATTTAAGCATGATTATTTTATTTAATGTGTAGTATCCTATGTATGAATCATGCTCTTTACAATATATCTATCTATATATATATATGATTACATTGTCTAAGAGTTATAGCCTTGATATGTGAAAAACATTTTTCATATATGTCTTTCTTGTGATAAAATATAAGCATGATCATATTATTTGGGAATGAAATAATTTATACTTGAATCATGCTCTTTATTATGAATTGAACTAACCATTTGGTTTGCAAGAAAGATATTTTTCTATTTGTTGGTTCAAAATAATAAGAGTGAGCATTGAATTGAAGAAATAAGAACATCAACACCATGCCTCACTCAAGGATACAACGTGCAAGGATAAAGCTCCAACAATTGAAGAATTAGAAGATTTGAAATCTTAGAAGCTTGGATGTATCAAGATAGCCTATGTGCTTTTAGTAGGTATATTTTCAATAGGCTAGTAATCTTGTACAATTCAATGATTGAGATATGCATCCATTGGCTCAAGCATTTTGAACCAAAAGAGAATGAGATATGAAGTTTTACAAAAGTTAGTTTTTGACCATTTAAAGTAAAATCTGAAAAATTGAAAGTTGACTTGGATGTACACAAAAAATCAATTTATTATAACCTTTGGTCAGTATTTTGATCATATCTCTTAAACAGGAAATTTTTTTGAGTGAAACTTGTCTCATTTGAAACTAGACTCCAAGAGCTTTCTAATGATTTATTATTTGTTAAAAATGGAGTTCAAATGAGAGAGTTATGATCTTTTAAAGAGAGCTTAAAAGCTGCAAGTTAACAAGATTTTTGACAGAAATCAATCAGTTGATTGATAGACCCTGCTCAGTTGATTGATATCCTAAAAACACTATATAACAGTCATATTTTTTGTGTCTAACAGATATATAGAGCTATCAGTCGACTGATAGCCTTCAGGTAGTCAACTGATGCCACATGGAATGCTTTTTTAAGTGTAGCAATGACTATATTTCAATGAAGTCTAATATATGTCCCTAGATACACATTTTTATGTTAGAACAAAGTACTACAATGTGACATTAACTTGTTCTATCATCCTTGAGAGAAAGAAAAGCATTCTTGAGCTAAATCTTGCATATTCTCTATCATTTGAGTTATTAAAGATTCATTTGTATCATCTACTTTTTGAAGAGAGTTTTATTGTGTTCATCTTTTTTCCGCTCAACTTTTGAGTTATATTCTTAGGATAGTGTTCCTTGAAAGAGTGTTTAAGGGAAACATTGTGATTGGTCTGTAGAGGAGCCCCAATAGACAAAAAATTCTCTATTGTGTTTAGCAAGTACTCGAATCAAACTTGGAGTGGCTCACAGGTGCTCGGATCGAACTTGTGGTTGTATTGGTTCGCAAGTATCCCAGATCAAACTTTCAATTATATTGGAAACACTTAGGTGGTTTTCTTGAGGATTAGATGTAGGCTTGGAATAAACTGAACCAGTATAAATCTATGAGTTTGCTTTTTCTATCCCTTACTCTTTAATTTGCGTATATTTATAAGTACTCTTGAATTTCCTTGCTCTTTATAATTATTAATCTTGATAGAACTTTGATTTTTTGAATTGGATTTATTGAATTAGCTTAGCATATTTCAAAAAATCATTTTACACTTCCAATAAATTTTTTTTGAAAATCTTATAAAATCCAATTCACTCCCCTCTTGGGATCTAACTGTTCCTTTCACATCAACCTCAATTCCATTAGCATTCACAACAAAACCTAAAAGGGTAAGCTTATCAGTGCAAAAAGAACACTTTGTTAGGTTGACATCCAAAGATTCCATGTGCAAAACTTCCAATACAATGGGCACATGCTGTAGATGTTCATCTAAATTATGACTGTAAACAAGTATATCATCAAAATAGACAACTACAAATTTTCCTATAAAGGCACGTAAAACATGATTCATAAGCCTCATAAAAGTGATAAGGGCATTAGTTAATCCAAAAGACATAACTAACCACTCATACAATCCATGTTTTGTTTTAAATGCAATTTTCACCTTTTTTCACGCTTATTTGATGATAACCACTTTTCATGTCAATTTTAGAAAACACACAAGCACCATACAATTCATCAAGCATATCATCTAACCCTAGAATGAGATGTCTATACATTACAGTGATTTTATTGACAACATGACAACCAATTCACATTCTCCATGATCCATCCTTCTTAGGTACAAGTAGAACAGGAATTGCACACTTGCCTATACTCTCTCTAATCAATCCTTTGGACATCAATTCTTCAACTTACCTTTGAAGCTCCTTAGTCCTCTTCGAGATTACTTCTATAAGTAAGTGGATTAGGAATTGAAGATCCTAGAATGAGGTCAATTTGATGTTCAATTCCCTTTATTAGTGGTAGCCCATGTGGAATCTCCTCAGGAAATAGCTCATCAAACTCCTATAACAAAGACACAAAAATAGTGGCCAAAGAAGAGGTAAGTTCATTTGCACTAAAATAAGCCTCTTTGTACATAAGTACAAACATAGGCAGTTGGAAAGGAATGTTCTCTTTACATCACTTTCTTTTACATATAAGCCCTCTCTCCTCTCTTTTTTTGTACTTTGCACTTCTTCACCTTTTTCCTTTCTCTCATGTTCATATCTTCTTTATTTTTTCTTTTAGTGCACTATCAATCAGTTGTTTTGCATTACTCCTTTTTCATGCGCATTTAATCTTCATACACCTTTCTAGGTGTCATTGGTACAAGTGTAATAGATTTGTCATTCATTACAAAAGAATATTTGTTGGAGAACCCATCATGAATGACTCTTCTAACAAATTGCCATAGACGACCTAAAAAAATGTGGCTAGCCTATTTGGGTACGACATCACACAAAACTTCATCCTTGTACCTACTAATAGAGAAAGGCACTAGCACTTGTTTAACAACCTTAATTTCTCCACAATCATTCAGCTATTGGAGCTTATAAGGCCTAGGATTCTTAAATATATGTAAACTTAATTTTTCAACAAGTTCAATAATAGCGACATTGGTACAACTACCTCCATCAATTATCATGCTACATTTGTTATTAAATTGGAATCTAGTATGAAATATGTTATCTCGTTGAACCTCATCCTTTTTTACTTGTAAACTCAATGCATGCCTTGCTACCAACATGTCATCATGCTTGGCATATTCTTGATCACTTGCATCTTCTAATGGTGGCATATCTTTATCATCTTCATTCTCGTATTCAATTTCATCGTTATTCTTCAAAATCATTGTTATCTTGTTTGGACATTGAGACACAATGTGCCCCATTCCTAAACACTTAAAACACTTAGTATCTCTTATCTCAGATGCTTGAGGATTGGATTTTCCTTGAGTTCTCTTGCTGCTTTATGCCTTGTGATCTTTAAAACTCTCAAATTTATAGCCTTACCATCCCTCTTCTAATTGGACTTCTATGAGGAAGTTTAAGCCGAATTAGATTTGGCTCTTTTAGTCTTCAATTGTTTTTCAACTTTCATGGCTATGTGCACTATGTCTTCAATCTCCACATAATGTTGAAGCTCTACCACATTAGCTTTATCACGATTCAGACCATACAAAAACCTTTCCATTGTCACTTCTCGATCTTCTTCCATATTTACTCAAATCATCACGATCTCCATCTCCTTATGGTATTCCTCCACACTCTTAGACCTTGTGCGAGACTTGGCAATCTATTATGCAATTCTTTATAATAATGTTGAGGAATAACTCGTTTCCTCATGATGGCCTTCATCTCTTCCCAAGTTGAAATTGGCCTTTCGTGATTTCTCCTCCTACTCATCACAAGTTGATCCCACCAAATAATATCATAGTCAATAAATTCAACAGTAGCAAGTTTTACCTTTTTCTCCTCAGAGTACTTATACTAATCGAACACAAGCTCCACCTCATTCTCTCACTCATGGTAAGCTTCAGGATCGTTCTTTCCTTGAAAAGTTGGGATTGTTATCTTGATGTTTCCCAAATTACCATCTATTCTTACTCCTCGATCTGCTTACTCAAATCTACCCTTAGTTAGTTGTGTTGGAACCACGTTCATTGTTGTCATACTTATCTTCAAAATATTCTCCATTGTCCACGTCACATATACGCCTTGGCCTTCCATGGTATTGGTTGAAATGCCTAGGTTGCCTTTTTTGGGAATTGGACTCTAATCACTCTAGCCTTTCATCCATGTTATGAAACCTTATATTAAGTCTGTCTAAGGTCCCTTGAATGGCCTTCATGTAAAGTTTTATGTCCTCCCCTCTTGGTTCCTCATCCATCACGCCATTGTCTCTACTTTGAGACATGTTTCTAATATACAAAATAAAGGTAAGAATAAAACCTCACGCTCTTTCTTACATGTTTGCACTTAAGTAATGTCAAACTCTCGTGGAAAATATCATTATAATGAACACCTATATAGGTATTGATATAAACCTTGATGCAATGTAACAAGACCTAAATTGAGGAAAAGAGTAAACAACATGGAAAGTCTAAATTCAGATTCAAAAGACCTCAACCTAATACTTTACTAGAAGTATAAACCTTGGTATAGGAAAGGAAGTTGAATGGCATACTCAAGAAAAGGGAAGAAAGTGAGTGAGAAGTCTCAATGGAATGCCACAAGACAAGTCTTGATATGTTCACAAGTTCTTAGAAGAACCAAGAAGTGAATTGCTCACAAAGAAAATTCAGAATTTATGTATATCTACTTCACCATACACCAAACATAGTATTTATAGGAAAAAATAAAACCCTAATTCCATATGTATATGGAATCAATCTAGATCAAAATAAAAACTTTCCTAATAAGCAACTTGATTGATTTAGGCAATCTGTTTATAGAAGATATTATTGAATCAATCAATAAAAGTTTCCTAAAACAAGATAAGCAATTTAATTTGAAAACTTTCCTAAATTAAACAATTAAATGTTTCTCCCTAAACTTTCCTAAATCTAATTTGGAAACTTGACTCCTATTAGGCGCTTCTTTCCTTTAATGCTTCATGGCCCAACATGCTCTATTAGCTTAATAACACTAGTATGTTTAATTAACTCTAATTCAGTATGGGTTGTAATAGGTGTGACCCAAATGTCTTGAATAAGTCCATTTAGTGGTTTATTCATTCTCTTGGCTCTAGCCTTTGTGATTGGGCCTCCTTTGATGAACAATGGATCCTTTGGTTTTGGATCTTGAAGTTCTTGACTTAGGCAATAGGTATGCCTGGAGAAGGATGGGCAATGTGAACTAAAACCCATAGATGTGGATATATAGGGTCTTAGTGGCTCCACATTTATGAGGAAGTTACCATCATGATTTAGGACAAGTTTGATACACTATGTTAAATTAATTAAGTTGAATCAAAATGTTTGGAATTCATATGATTGTGAACTTGTATTGGTTGTGTTAAACTTGTTTATGCCAATTATGGTGATGGGTAGGGAATAATGCTTCTTTTTCCTATCCCTGTGAGAAGTATATGGTAAGATGAACTCATTTTTTTTTTACATAACGTTTTACCTCAGTGATTATCATTACTCACTTCCCTTTTTGTGCCTCATACAATTTCTATGATAGCGGGTGAGCCTCCGCATGAGGAGTAGTAGGGTTCTCCATTCTCCAATCCCAGTTGCTGCAGGGTTGGTGTCTATCGTTTTAGCATACATTTTTGGGGTGGGAACTTTGAGCTTTGAAGTTGATAGAACTCCTAGGTTTGGATACATGGATGTTTTGTAATGAATTGTGTAGATTATTCCCTTATTTATGTTGACCATGTTTTGTATCTTTCCTTGATTATAAATGTGATGGCAATGAGGGAAGCTTAGAAACATGGACATTTATATATTTTGTGAATAGGGATGGTAATGGGAACTCGAATTTAGGGCCCTACGACAAGGGATTTTTCCTATACGAGGACGAGGGTAGGGATTATATTCTCTATCCTGTGGGGACTTTTGCTCCCAAAACAATAACTTATAAAATATATATATATATATATATATAAATATATAATATATTTTTCAATTATATATATATAATTTAATTTAATTTTAACAAAATAAAACCCTAATTCTTCTTAATTAGTAAAACTTCACTCTTCAATTGCGTCTCTCTTGCTGCTCGCCACTCTCACCATCTCATCACTCTTGCCTAAGTCTCCTGCTATCTCTGCTCTGCTCTGATTGCTGTGGTCTTTGTCTCTGCTTCAGACTTTGAAGTAAGCCGAGCAGAGATAGGAAGAGACAATGTCATCTTTGCCTAATTAATTTGTATTTTTTGTCTCTCCTTTGATTGTTGTCGTCTTCTTTTCTAATCACTATTGTCAAGATGGAGATAAAGACCCCAATGAACAAGATGTGAAGCCATTGTTGGAAAAAGATGTAAAGCCATTGTTGTAACAAGAACATAAAATTGGGGTAGTAGAGATAAGGACGTTGAGATGGATGTGTTATCATACAAGACGGGATATGATCCATAATAATTGTATACGAAATAGAGTTGGGTGGCACCTATTGAGGAGAAAATGGTAGAAAATCATTTAAGGTGGTACGGTCATGTTCAATGAAGACATTTAAAGGCATCAGTAAGAAGGGTTGAGCAGAGGTATGGAGTCCTATTAAAAAAGGCCGAGGAAGACCAAGAAGGACTCTTGGAGAAGTCATTGAACAAGATCTTTTCAAAGATACTTAAAGAGTTGAACATTGATAAAGCTCAATGGCGTCATACGATTCATGTAGCTGACCCCTCCTAGTGGGATAAGGCTTTATTATTGTTGTTGTTGTATGCCAAAGTTTCGTGCAATGATAATTTTTCTTTGGAAGGTATTGTTGTAGCTGAAGACCAAGCTATGAATGCTAGAAATGTCACTGAATCGCTTCAAATCCCAAGTAAGCATCTCCATTCCATATGACGTTTCTTTTTGCGTACTCTAATGTTCTATTCAGTGAATCTGATGTGCATTGCTAATTGATTTTTATTTTTTGCTCTCTTGAGTCTACAATCTGTCTATCTCTATTGGTTTTCTTCTTGTTGTGTATGCATTTTTTTAAAATTTTTATAGGGTTCGGGGCCCCTGTAGGGACCTGTTGGGAAGAGGGAATTAGGGTGGGGATTAAAATTTTTCCCCGGCTAGGATGGGGGAAAACCTAGGGGTAGTGACGGGGGTAGGGGTGGCACTTCTCGCCCTTGCCCTTCCCTATTGCCATCCCTATTTGTGAACTGTGAACCAATTCATGAATGATCAATAGAATTATTTATGTGGCCTTGTATTTCCTTATGGTTGGTGCATGCGTTTTTACTTCTTGCATGTTCTACCTTGTAATGGTTAGACTTACGGTGGTGGAACAGATTCACCCTGTGCTGGTCACCATTCCATTTTGGGGCTTGAGAGTCTGTTTCTCTACGCGTCATTTCTTCTCAATCTGCTTAGATTGAAATCTAGGTACTGCAATGTATCTGCTTTGACTAAAAAGTCCACCATTAGCCCAAAAAAAACATTAGTATTTCAAAAAAAAAATATTACCAAAAAAAGAGAGGAAAATCAGAAAAGTATATTATAAAAAAAAATTAAAGAAACCCTTGGTTGAGTTGTATTTTGTATTTAGTTCTTCTAAAAATTGAGGGAAAAAAGTTTTGAGAGGAAAAAAGGCAAAAATAGGTGAGCACAATTGAGGGAAAAAGTTAAAATTTTGAGTGAAACACGAGTGATTAAGTGCAACATATTTGAGTGTAAACACGTGAGAGTGTGAGATTTCTTTACTTTAACAATTATTTGTTTTACAGAAATTTTCATCATGTCTCACAAAGGTATTAAAAGAGAGAGTACCAATCAATTGATGATGATGAGATCCATCCAAAAACAATTTAAACAAATCAACATGATGTTTGAAGAAATTCAAGATGAATTGGATAGTCAAGAAGAGCTCTTGAATGGAATACAAAGAGGCTCATCTACAAGGAAACACCAAACACCACCAAAATCATAACTCCATAAGCGTGAGTATGACATAGCTCAAGATGAAGACTATCTTTGGTGTCAAGTTTTTGGTCACAATAGTACCCATAGTTGCAACAATCTGTAACTAATTTTTAAGGTTGAAGATCCATCCAATGAGACATCACCTAAAGACATTTTTGTGGAGGAAATTTCTGAAAATGAAGACCATATTCAACTTCAAAATTTCACTGGTGATGTAAGTGAGATAGATGGTGAAAAACAAAAGAAAATGAGAGTGAAAAGAAAATAGAAATTGAGAGTGCACAAAAAGAGCGTTGTGAGAAAAATGAAAGAGAAAATGGTGGGGAGGGAAAACACAAAAGTTCTATCATAATAGAGAAAAATGAAGATTTTGAAGAAAAGGTTGAGACTGAAAAGAAAAGAGGAAAAGAAAAGGAGTTGGGCAAATTAAGAAAGAAAGAACACTCAAGAGTGTTTACAAAGATGCCTACTTTTCTTATTTTGACATTCATTATTCTTTGCCTTGTCTTGTTAATTTTCTTTTGCAAGAATTATTGCAACATATCTTCAAGATTTGAAGACAAATCTTCTTTCAAGAGGAGGAGTATGATATGAACTCAAGTATCATACTGAAGAGAAAAATTCGCAATTTCACATCACTAATTTTGAGGCCAATTATTCCCTATGATCAAGGTAGAATTAGCCAAAATGATGTGAGAAATGAATTGAAGATCTATGTTGATATTAACCCAACTACCATACTAAAAGTAGAAATCAAGACAACACTGAACCAATTAAGATAGATTAAAGGCTTTTCTTTTAATTTAATGTATTTGGGCTTTTTGTTATATTTATGGCCCAATTAGAATTATTGTTTGTATTTGGACCTTTCAAAAAATGCCTATTAGAATTACGATTTCTTTAGAAATAAGGTTTCCCTTTCTCTATAAAAGGGACCTCCTCTTAGAAGACACACATTTGAGAGTTTGTAAAAATGTCATGGTGAAAGGCCATTTTCTCTGGTTCTTTGACAACCTTTGAACTTATCAAGGATTTATAAATCCTTGTAGCATTCAACCCTTTCTCTTGGGGTTTATACCTTAGGTTTTTGGCTCTCTATAGCCAATAGGTCTAGGTTCAAGTGTCTATTCACCCTTCCTCTTAGGGTTTATACCTTAGGTTTTTGGCTCTCTATAGCCGATAGGTATGGGTTCAAGAGTCTATATTATTAGTTCCTAGTTCTTTTATAACCATGGGATCAATAATCTCTATCTAATTTGTTATTCTATTTTATTTGAATGATTTGAGTTGGTGAATCAATGTATTGTTTTCGGTTCTCACGATATTGTTCGGAGAGGTTCACATTGTATGTCTTATCTTTCAAACAAATCAATAATCAAAGAAGCATTAAAGGAGCTTATTAAAATTTTTTAATAAGCTCCTTTAATGCTTCTTTGATTATTGATTCATTTGAAAGATAAGACATAGATCTTCAATTCATATTTCACGTCATTTTGGCTAATTCTACCTGGATTAAAGGAAAAAATTAGCCTCAAAATTAGTGACATGAAATAGTGAATTTTTCTCTTCAGTATGATACTTGGGTTTGTATCAATTGTCCATGGTTTGTGCACTTGGCATATATTGCAAAATGCCATCAATGCATGCAAGGGTTGAAAATCACATTTTGAAGGCATTTACTCGATGCATGTATGACATCGTGGACTAGGAGCAAATTGAGGCAATATGGAGTAAATTTTTTTTTTATAATATACTTTAAAAATGTTCCTTTCTTTTTTTTTTTGTAATATTCTTTTTTATTTGAAATACTAACTTGTTTTTGTTTTTGGCACCAATGGTGGACTTTCAGATAAAGCAGATACAATGCAGTACCCAGAAATGCAGAAACAGAGACGATGAATGCGAGATAATATAGACACAGATGGAAAATTAAATCAGAAAACAAATTAAAACAGACAAACAATGAATGGAAACTGAAATAAGAACATATCTGAAATGTATGACATAAGTGAACCTAAAAAAAAAGACAGTAAGGATAGCAAATGTGACGCACAAACAGAGACAATGATAGTGAAAGAAAACACAACATAATGACACACACAGAACAGTCTAACAGATTTAGACAGATCAGATCTGAAAATAGAAATAGAAATGAAAATAGAGACTTACCGAACCAAGAACAGCATCGAAGTCAAATAAATGAAGCAAAAAGGAACACAGAACAGAATAGACCAGGAACATAGAAATTAGATTCACATGAACTGTGAAACGTGTG
The DNA here is from genome assembly GCA_037074585.1 of Biancaea sappan. Taxonomy (NCBI): domain Eukaryota; kingdom Viridiplantae; phylum Streptophyta; class Magnoliopsida; order Fabales; family Fabaceae; genus Biancaea; species Biancaea sappan. The sequence continues at coordinate 39,333,931 of CM073499.1, forward strand.
TACAGTAACATTTACACTCCAATTTTTTAAAATGAATAGAAACAAAGCAAAACAATACAAGAACAAAAACAAGTATATAGATGAACAAACCAAAGGACAAAAATGGATAGTTCTTAAAAATCAAAAACAGAAAATACAACAATTAAAACGACTACAAAGGAAAATTGAAAGAATTGACAAAACCTGATTTGGAGTGGCTCTAATACCAAATGATGCAGACCATTAATAGATTGCCAACATTCAGATCCTCCAAAGTTAGATACGAAACTTAAGAACATATATTTTTAGTAATTAGGATAGATTAAAATCCAGACTTATTAATTATAGAGAGCCAAGATTATAAGGTATAGACCCTTGAACTCATTTCCTATAAAGAGACAAGAACACATGAGATAAGATTTTAATGCCACAAGGAGTTGCAAACCCTTCATAAGCTCAGAGGTTCATAAAGAACCATAGAAAAATGACTCTCACAGGATAATTTCTTCAATCTCTAGAATGTTGTCTTTCCACAAGGGGCAAGATCCCTTTTTATAGAGAAAAAAAAAACCCTAATCCACCATATTTATTACAACCACCAACCACTTTCTAATTGGGTCTTCTTAAAGATTAAGATAACAAAGCCCAAATAAAATTAATACAATCCATTTTTTTAAAAAACAGACCTTTAATTGCTATTTAGTCTTCCTTGGCCCAAATGTATGTAATACACTTTCGAGGTCTTCTTAGGCCAAATCTCAATTCAGCTCCTTTTTAATAAGCTCATTCAATGCTTCTTTGATTCTTGATTCATTAGTCATTTTGGTTAATTCTACTTCGATGTGAACCTCTCCAAATAATGTCGTGAGACCTAACAACAATACGTTGATTCACAAACTTGGATCATCTAAATACAAGTTTAAAACTCAAAGAAAATACAATTTATTAAATAAAACCGAATAACATAAAAATGGATAAAGATTATTGACCTCGTGGTTATAAAGAACCAGGAACCAATAATATAAACTCTTGAACCTAGACCCATTGGCTATAGAGAGCCAAGAATCTAAGGTATAAACCCTAAGAGGAAAGGTTGATAGACTCTTAAACCCAAAACCATTGGCTATAGAGAGCCAAGAACCTAAAGTATAATCCCTAAGAGAAAAGGATGATAGACTCTTGAACCCAGACCTATTAGCTGTAGAGAGCTAAGAACCTAAGGTATGAACCCTAAGAGGAAAGACTAATAGACTTTTGAACCCAGACCTATTAGTTGTAGACAGCCAAGAACCTAAGGTATAAACCCCAAGAGGAAAGACTGATAGACTCTTGAACTCAGACCCATTGGCTATAGAGAGTTAAGAACCTAAGGTAAACCCCAAGAGGAAGGGGTGAACACCATAAGGATTTAGAATCCTATGATAAGTTCAGACATCCTTAAAGAACCAGAGAGAATGGTCTCTCACAATGACATTGTCTTCAAGCTCTTAATGTCTAATCCATAAATTGATATTTTCCAAGCATAAGCCCTCTTTATATATAGAGTTTGGAAGGCATTACAAAAACATTTGAAAACCCTAGCTAGAAAGGAAATAAAGGGAAAAAGGAAACAAAAAAAAATTTCCTAAAACATAAAAAGGAAATAAAATCAAATCATCAACTTGGACACCAAGATAGTCTTCTTTTTATTCTTCTAGGCTTCTCTATGAATGAGCTTCAATTTGGGCCATCAAATTTCTTATCATTTGTCCATGAAGCCCAAATATATATATTTCTGATTTTGGACTCGTTGAAATTTCTAACGAATTATAAATAAAAATGTGATGCAAGTCATCAGTCTTGAAGTTCCAAATTTTCCTCCAATATATGGTTCCATGGATCACATCATTCTTCCCTTGTTCACATCATACTTGGATCATAGGAAAAAATTGGCTGCCTCAAAATTAGTGACGTGAAATTGCTAATTTTTCTCTTCAGTATGATACTTGGGTTTGTATCAATTTCCATGGTCTATGCACTTGGCATATGTTGCAAAATGCCATCAATGCATACAAGGGGTGAAAATCACATTTTGAAGGCATTTACTCGACGCATATATGACATTATAGACTAAGAGGATTTTGAGGCAACATGGAGTAAATTGTTGCTAGACTACAATGTTGAAGATAATTTGTGGTTAACATAAATTTACGATATAAAGGAGAAATGAGTGGCATGTTTTATGAAGAAGGCTTTCACTTAGTATATGAAGCACACAACTTAATGATAGTTCCAATGTGGAACTCAAGGAATCACTGAGACCAGACTTGGATGTGCAAATTTTCAAGAACTTTGAGAAGCTCGTGGATTATAAGCTATATAATGAGTTTGATTCTAGAGAAAAAATTCCTCAATTGAGAAATCCAAAGTTATCCATGCTAAAACAACTTTCTGAGATTTACACGAGCACCATGTTTTAGTTGTTCCAAAAAATGCAATGATATTGTAGAGGCATACATCAAGGAAAAAGATGAAGTCCAATTAGTATAGGAGCATGTTGTCTCTATGATGAGTAAGGAGGTAGATTGCAAGGTATTTGTTTCCCCCCTCTAATAATACAGTTATGTGTATCTATTGAAAGTTTGATAATGTTTGAATTCTATGTTGCCATGCCTTGAAGGTCTATGAGATGAACAATGTCAAAATAATGCATGACCAGTACATTATATCAGTGGACAAAAAAGGCAAGAACTTGTGTGATATGCAGTTTCAAGGGGTATTAGATGCAAGATGACGTTAGACTAGATTGCACAAATTGGTTCAAACATCTAGGTCAAGAAGTAATAAGAATGGTGGTTGAAGCATTTGAGGGCCAAAAAAAATATGCGTTCATGCAATGTCATGTCTGAGTTGAGGAAGAAATTTAGTAAGCATGATTCAATGTTTAGGTATGGATGCAAATATCGATGCCATCGTTGTCCCCACTGCCATTCCCACAACTCAGTGCACAATATAGCTGACAAGGTTCAAACAAAGGCTCAACAAAAGAACTATGAAACACACTAAGATTTGCCTAGAATTCAGGGAAAGAGGAAAAAAAGGAGCTACGCAAGTCCAACCAACTAGAGTAAGTAGAATATGCTTCTACACAAGGTTGTCAAGATTTCAATCTAAATATTAAAATCATATGATCTTACGATTCTAAGCAACCCAAACAATCCCAATCATATGTAAGATCTAAATCAGCTAAGATCTCTATTGGATCTCGATTTAAATCTTTTACAATTTTATGATTCTATCGATCCTATAACATTTTGGATTTCTTTTCATTTTTTATTTGTTGACATATTTCTAATCTATAAAGTCAATTGGGATGGAAACAAGCCATTAAACTAACTTAAATTCCTACTAATATTATACAATTATAATCTTACTACTTATAATTTGTTCAATTTTTAAACCGCCGAACCAGGTCGGCCCATTTAAAAATGGGCTTATTATATGATTCTCAAGCTTGTAGGTTGTAGGCAAAGTAATTTATTTAAAATTTTTTATATTTTTTAAATTTTTGCTTAGATACAAATAAATATTACTTTTAATGTGCTTAATAATCTATAATTTACTTATTTGGATTTCTTTACTTAGTTTATTGGAATATAAATGAATTATGTATATTTTGTATATTTTTTTATTTGATTTTGCTTACAAAAAATAAATAAATAAATTTAATTACAAATAAATATATATAGATAGATAATATGAACATCTATTCTTATATATGATAAAAAATTTTAATTACAAATAAATAAATAGGCTGGCTCGTTTAAGCTCGTTTTTAAACAGGCTTAAATCATTAACCAAGCTCACCTATAAACAGGCGAGCTTAGGAGGGTTTACCAGGCACAAGCTTTTTTCGATGGTATTATGTATCATAATCTTTTTGTTAATTTTTTATTCAAAATTTTAATTTTTTTATTTATGTAGATTGAAAAAAATTGATAAACATATATAAGTCAAGATATCATTTGATGTGAATTAGAAAGGGTTTGGTCTTAAAATGAATTCTGAAAAAAAATTAAATAACAGATTAAGAAAACCAAATTTTCTCAATTGATAAGCCTACAGCTCCACAACTAAGGGGAAATGGGTGATCTCACCACACTCAAGAAAAGAAGGTGAGTGATAAGAAATCAAGCTTGCCTCGCCACTAACCTAGGTCAAATAAGAGAAAATTCAAGAAATGCTCTTGAATAATTTTAGCAATTGCCAAATCTGATGTATTCAAAAATTACTTATGAAGTTACAACTACTAATACTTATAATATCCCAATTCAGTTAGAAAAGAGAATTTAATGGTTCTTGAAAACATAAGAAAATAATTAAGACAATTACAAGAAAATTAAAGGCTATGTGGGAGAATTAAGGCACAACCACTTACATTGGAAAATCCTTAATGCTTTTTAAATACTTAGTTGCGCGGATTCAAATAAAACTTAAAGGATTAATAAAATAAAAATTACAAATTCTGATTTGGATGAATCTTTCCAAAATGCAGCCTTGTTCACACTTCTTCTATTTTCAGCAATGTGATTAAGCCTAATCCAAGCTTCTTAGCCCTTGCACAAGTTAGAAGCCCAATTGAAGTATTTTCCTTTTCTTGGACAGCAATTGGATTATCTATGATGCTATCCTTGATTACATCATCATTTTAATTAAGTGACAAAATAAAGACATTTTTTGTCATTTTCTTTTACATTTTTTAGTTAAAAAGTCTTTTAGAATGATGAATTAGATGTGATTTTCATTAACTTAGTTCTTTTTCACCTGCATGGTAGTTTAAAGATTTTGAACAAAAAGGTCAATAGATGGGTTATGTTACATAGAATTAAAATTTTCTTTTTTTAAAAAAGAACTTATTGTTAACTTTCAAAATTGAGAAGATGAATTGCACAACCCCTAAACTATGTGGGTTCTTTGTATTTTGGCCAATAAATAATGCATTGACAGAATCATATATAAATTTAGATATCCTTAGTGAAATTCTTAATAATTTCTTTGAAATTAAGATCAACATGTTTAACTCAATTTTGTTTTTGAAAAAAAAAACTTTTAAGACTTTAAACTTTTTTGTTGTTAAAAATAGTATTTCAATCTTATTTTTTGTTTTATCATTTTTCTAGAAAGTAATTATTAATGTGCATGAGACTCTTAAATAACTCAACCTCTTTTTAAAATAATATAACTTTATTCTTCAAGTAAGGTTATGCAATTGGCAATAGTGACCTCTAGTTCTCACATATTTTGGACATTTTGTTTTGATTTATAATTGAAATAAGTGAGTTGCTACTTTTATTTGACTAGTTTTGACTTTTGAACAATCTGATTAGTAATAATTATGGAATAATGTTGTTGGTGCATTTGTCCTATTTTCTACCTAAACTTTGATTGGTTTGGTGGAATGAAAGAAAACAAATGAAAAGTAAAATGGAAGAACCAAACTGAAGAAGGAGAAGAGATTTAAAAAAAATGAAAAAACTTTGCTATGACTTGATTTTAGTGTGTGTTTGGACTGAAGTTGAGTAAACTTGATTTTACATCAATTTGATTTTAGTTAAAAATAAGTTAAAATTTTTACTTAAACAGAAGTTTGAGAAATAAAATACATGAAGTATGAATATCAAATTAAGTATACGATTTTGTGCTCATAATCATATTTTGGAGATTGAAGTCCAGATCAACTTTTAAAAAATTTATAAGTAAAAACAAACATATATAAATGGACCATGTCATGCCCTGAAAATTAAACCCATTTAACAAGCATGAATATTCCATGTCCACAACAAACAGTCCTAGTTATCCATAACTAGTAATACACATGCCAGTGACTATCGTAAAAGTAGAATATTATACATACATATATGTATAGAAAATCCTACAATATCAGAACGCAGTAGATTCAGTACAAAGATAAATTACAGCTAAATTTATAATGTACAGTTTCTCGCCCCAAGCCTAGGTGGCCTAATAGACTACATAGTGTTATCCTACACTTATCAAAATTTGGTTCAATGAACCCATCGACACAAAGAGAAGTATAACTCCAAAAGAGTCACAAACTCTCCAGTAGAAACTCCTCTTCCCTAGTCTCTGTATTTGAAAAGAGTAACCATAGAGTGTGTGAGTTCATCAAAACTCAGTGAGCAATTGACTGTGCAGAAAAATGATTATAGTGGACTGTGTAGAAAAATGATTATAGTGGACAAGTACAAATGCCGTAACTCACCATCACTGTCACATCCCAAAAATTGAACATGTGAAAAGATACTACTATTAAGAAAACCTCAGTGGTATCCCAAAATCCTGGACAATCTTAATATCCACAACTACTCATTTGATAAAATTTTCAAACATAAGTTATTTACATATATTCTGTAAGGTTTTACATTCAACCTTAATCATTCATTCCACACGACAGAATTATATTCATCTGATAAACAAATATAGGTATACATAATTTGAGGTTTTTATCTCATCGCAAGCCTAGGAGACCTATAGAAAGTACAGAGCGTTCCTAGTATTCACATTAATAAGTACTGGTATCCCACCAGACAGAAATAGATAATAACTCCAAGGGGCTTCTAATCTTCAAACGGATACTCTTCTTCCTTGTTTTTTGTATCTGAAAAGATAATCATAGGGAGTGTGAGTTTATTTAAAAACTGAGTAAGTAAATAACTGTACTATATAAAATATCAAAAGTACAAATACCACATTTACTCATATAATTAATTGTCTTATACATCGAGTAGTATGGGACTCTAACCCTTTCAAACTCGTGAATAAGATTTCATAGATATACACCGAGTAGTATGGGACTCTAACCCTTTCAAACTCGTGAATAAGATTTCATAGATATACACCGAGTAGTATGGGACTCTAACCCTTTCAAACTCGTGAATAAGATTTCATAGATATACACCGAGTAGTATGAGACTTTAACCCTTTCAAACTCGTGAATAAGATTTCATAGATATACACCGAGTAGTATGGGACTCTAACCCTTTCAAACTCGTGTATAGGTTTCATAGATATACACCGAGTAGTATGAGACTCTAACCCTTTCAAACTCGTGAATAGGTTTTCATAGTTATGCACTGAGTAGTATGGGACTTTAACCCTTTCAAACTCATGTATTAGAACCCGTAGATCTTTACTCATTAATAAAATAATGAGAATTTATCACATAGTACAATTTCCATGAAACAAAATAATTTATACATACTCTTGTTCCTTTGAATTTCTGTAAAAAATATACCAATCATCATATACTGTCATATGAAAAATTGATTGATTAATATTCAAATAATATTGTAAATGGGACTTATATTGTACTTTGACTAGTAATATCAAACTAGCTTAGCAAGGTTATTCACTCATCTTGATATTTGTCCAAGTTTACCTTGTTCCACACTAGAATTTGTGTAGGAAAATTTCCTAGTAAAATATATTACAAGGAAACATAAGAAAGGAAACAAAATCACGAAAATATGCAAAATTTTATGATTGCTACAGTAACGGTTCGCTACAGTAACGTTGACTACTGACACTACAGTAACTCGAAAAATTTTCCAAAATTTTCTGGTTGCTACAGTAAATTCGAGTTTTGCAGAAACTTCCCCAGAAAATTTCATCCTTTCCTTTCTTGATTCAAAACCAAAATCTCAACTCTTTTAACCGACTATAACTCAACCCTAACTCAAATATAACCTCTAAAACAACTAAGATTCATGAATTATCATCAAAATCTTCAAGAACAAAACCTCCTCTAATCTTCCATATAAACTTAGATTTAAGGAAAATAATGAGATTAAAGCTTACCTTTGATCCTTACAAAGCTTTTGAACCAAACAAATAATCAAAATTTTGAAGATCAAGGAAAGGATTTGAGAAGAGGATGAAGAAATGAGAGAAAACGAATTTACTATTCATTTCAGCCTTTGCTTCGGATGCGTGAGTAATGAGAGGATACTATTGAAGTTTTATTTTAAATATTTCTAATGGGTTATTGAATAACCCATGGGTATCCATAACCCAACATCCAAACCCATCTAGTCCATTTACAATAAATGGACTAATTGACTATTCTTAAACCACTTTTTCATGAATTTCACCATTCTTAGAATATATCCCACATGGTGCAAATATTCAGTCCAGTCATTTAACTCAATTTTCATAAATAATATTCAAAGAGAACAATTAAATATGAAAATTAAAAATGACCAAAATAAATAACTAAAGTAACGTTGTAAAATTCTAAAATACTCTTAAGCGAATTATATTCCGAAATTAACGGGTATTACAATCACCAATGGAAATCATTCGAATGCAAAGCAAGCGTTAAATAACCATGAACAGATTACCCTTATGCAATCAAACAAATGTAATGCTTGCCATATTTTACCACTCTACCCATTGAAGACCAACCCTTAATGAGTGTATTCTAGAGGTTAACCCCCTATGAATATTCCACATCATGCAGAAGACTAGTCCTCTGCTTTCCCACACATTTCTATTTCTGTTAGGTGTCATGAATGGATGCAATGACACCAATACACAACACGCCACATTACAACCTCGATAAATATTCCACAAAAAATTCCACATTCTAATTTATATAATCAATTAGAGGTATAATCAACTTATCTTCTACAAATGAATGAGGAAGGATTTACATTGTACTTGAAATAAAATAACTTTGGCAAGGTCTACCACTCACCTTTGCCTCAACAAAGTTTTTACTATACTTGAAGTTTTGAAACGGAGTCAATTAATCCTACCAAAGCACCTAAAAGAAGTCCCAACAACTAAGCATCAAAGTCTTTCAACAATCCTCTGAAAATATACACTTCACATTCCTCTCTGCCTCAAGGGCACCTGGGCACCACAATATGCTAAAAACTCTACGTTTCTGCCTAAAAGGCGCTTGGGCGCTAGCACTATTTATCCATTAGTGTGCCTTGGCGCCCAGGCGACAAGTCATGAATTCCATTCATGAACCCTAGTGCCTGGGTGCCAGAATCTGGGCTCTTTTATTCTAGATTTTTTCTTCATGATTTTTGGGGAAAAATTCTCCAAAAATCCATCCTTTGCACTCTTTCTCTTCTTTTTTTGTTTTCCAAGTCAAAACAATGTTCATGAAGCAATTTAGATCAATTAAAACTCAAAACAAAATGAATTCCATAAATTTTCCCAAATTCTTTAGAAATTTCTCAAGAACATGTTCTTGGATTCTAATCCATAAAAACTCATTTGTTTTACCACCATGAACTAGATTGTAACAACCAACTGAACAAATTCAAGAAAGGAGCCAAAGAGACAAAGTTTTTATGAAAAACCCTCAAAGTTCACTTCTACCTAGGGCATGGACAAATTCAAGAATTTAGAGGAGATTAATGAGATGTAATCTTACCTTTAGTCTTAGAATTGCCCAAAGATGCGGAAAGTAACCAAAAACTAAAGATTAATCGGTGAAAACTCAAGTTGGATGAAGAGAGAGAAGAGAGAGAATTAGGTTCCACAAACTTGCCCTAAATTTGCCTAAGTTAGAAATAAGAAGGAAAAGGGTAGAAAACCCCTTTATGGTGGTGGTGGGTCATCGGTTGACCCATGGACCCATATACAACCCACTTGACCCCTTCCATAAAATCTCAATTAAATCACATAAATTCCAATTAATCCCTTATTCACAATCTTCTACACATCACAGAAAAATACCACAACACTACGAATCACTCAATCTAATCACATAATATCAAATCCATAAATAAATTACCAAAAGTATTCCTCCAATTTATGGAAATTAAATGATAAAAAAAATAGAATAAAATAATGCTATTAAATATTGTAATAAAAATAACGTTATTCCCACCAAAAATAGTTATATACCATAATACCGTCAATTATATAAATATAAAATTGCCAGGTATTACATCCCACCCCCTTAAAAGAATTTGGTTCCCCAAATTTAGGCCCTCGATATTTCATCCACATCTCTTCCTCCGCTTCCTATGTGGTTTCTTCATGAGACTGATTTCATCATAAAACCTTGATAGAAGGAATTTCCTTAGTTCGAAGCTTTTTAACTTACCTGCCAAGAATAGCCACTGGTACCTTTTCGTAGGTAAGAGTTTCACCAAATTGTACCTTCTGGGGTTGAATAAAATGAGAATGGTCAGGAAGGTACTTCCTCAACATTGACACATGGAAGACCAGATGAACTCCCTCCAAGTCTGAAGGTAAAGCCAAATGGTATGCCATGTTACTTACTTTATCCACAATCTCATAGGCACCTATATACCTCGGGCGAAGTTTTCCCTTCTTACCAAATCTCATCACCACTTTCATGGATGAGATCCTTAAGAAAACTATATCTCCAACAACAAATTCTAAGTCTCTACACCGATTGTCTGCATAGGACTTTTGCTTATTTTGAGCCGTAAGCAATCTTTCTCTAATTAGCTTAACCTTCTCAACAGCTTCTTGTACCATATTAGGTCCTATAACTTTAGCTTCCCCAAGTTCAAACCAGTTAATAGGAGATCGACAATGTCTCTCGTATAAAGCTTCATAAGGTGCCATTTGAATACTACCTTGGTAGCTGTTGTTGTAGGCCAATTAAATAAGTGGTAAATGATCTTCCCAATTTCCTCCAAAATCCAGAACACATGTCCTCAACATATCCTCGAGCGTCTAGATAGTTCTCTTAGACTGTCTATCTATCTGAGGATGAAAAGTTGTACTTAAGTCTACTCTAGTACTGGTTCACGCCACTACTATGCCGAATCGCCCATAATTGAATTCGTGGCAATCTTGCAGTATAGTGGTCCCCAAGTTGTATTCACTCAAGGAGCCTCACTTCTAATCCTAATTAGTTATTCTGAACACTCAAACAATAATTAAAAGCATATAAACGCGGGGGGGTTGTTGACAGTAGTAACAGAAGTGGTAACAAAACAGCAACAATGGACAACAGCAGCAGCAAATCAGCAGCAAAATAAGTTTGACAATAACAAAAGACCATGCAACCAGCCACTAGGATTTATGGGAGTGTAGCTATCATCACTTAGCTCATTGATTCAGTTTTGTTCTTATTTCACTACTTGGTTCTTTACAAAGAAAATGATTCCAGAATAACATCCAGAATTTAATGCTACTAACTATAGCCAAGAATATCTTCATTAACTATAACTAGACGCATTTCAAGGGAAAGCCTCAACCAAATCAAGTTAAATATCATCTAACTAGCCATTTCGTTTCATTCACTTTTCTGATCAGTCAAGCAAGGTTATATCTCATATATATATATATATATATATATATATATATATATATATATATATATATATATCTGTTTATGCTCTTTCAAGTTCAAATCAAAATTTGAGAGCAACATAAACATATGAGCAGAACAGAAACGAAATGAGATGAAATGGAGAATAAAACACTTATCTTGCACTTTCAGTTCAAGCTACAACATCCCAAGGTCCTAGTGACTGATTACAATGGAGATTTAGCCCTCCATGACAGCAAGATAGCAAAACAGAAGAAGGAAAACAGAGAAGAAGAGAGAGATGCGAAAATTGCTCAGTTACAGAAAATAAAAGTGTCCTCTGATTTTTAAAACTGATGCCCTCAATGCCTTAGAATATTCTACCCTAGATGCCTCCTTGGTGCTTCTTCCATGATGTGGGCAGCAAGACAACAGCAGAAAAGTGGCAACAGCAGTAGACAAGTTACTCCACTCCTTTGTTGTTTCTGTCTGCCATTGATTGCTGCAGAAGGCCCATGCTGTCAAAGCAGAAACCACATTCCCCTTTGCTGTAAAGTGTAGAACAGTGGGGACCAGAAATCCAGTCAGCCTTAGTCAACCAGTCAATGCCCAGTCAGCATGTCCAGGTAGCCTCCAAGTAAGCAAAACATCCATGTCAGCAATTTTTCTCTCAAATAATTAGATCTGGAATTAAGCACATGAATTAGTTGGGATAAAATTATGAATTTGAATCATATAAATTCTATAATTAATTTTCACCCAATAAATTCAAAATATAATAAAATAGGAGAGTTGACAACATTGAAATAGCAATAGGACTAAGATAGGGACTAAATAGTATATGAAAATGCTCAATATCAAATCCCCCACACTTAGCCTTTTGCACTCCTGGGCAAAATAATATTCAGAACACCAAAAGACACCAAATGAAAAGCGTGGAAAGCATGCTTGAATGGAATAATTAAAATTTTGAAAAGATTTAGCACTTGAAGAAAATTAATCTTAAATTTCTAAGATTACAAGCATCATGGCAATTTAATTTGGCATGAATGAATTCAAGTAATTAGCCTCCTCACCAGGAAAGACTCTCTATTCTCTCCAGTGTCTAGGGTAAATCACTCTAAATTCAACTTATCACAGAATTCACTACCATAAGCTTGTCAAGTATCTAAAATCTCCACTACTCAATTCCACATGCATGCTTGAATCAAAAGGACTTTACAAGGATGTGACGTTGGGTGGAAAACAATGAAAAGAAAGTGAAGGGAAAAACAAGGATAAAGTGTGGAAACAATTTGGGGAAATGAAGGAAACAACTTAAGAATATGAAGAGCATTAGCTATGACATTACAAGAGATTGGAATAAATTTTGGGTATAAAAAGTTCTATCTACTCCTCTATTTCTTTCTTTGTATTCTTCTATTTTTTTTTTCAACGTCGATGCAAAAAAAAATTTTTTTCACAATTTTTTTTTGAATGGCCATAATTTTTTTTAGAGTAGAGAGAAATATTTGTTTCAAAATATCCCAAAATTTTACAAGAATTTTTTTTAGCACATCAAATCTCTAAAAGAATTTAATGCTCTTCACTTCTCAAATTGTGAAGCAAAAATTCTAGTTTGGGAAGAACAATGGTGGAGAGTGCAAGAAGAAAAGTGGAAACAAGGCACAAAATGGCACACGATGGAAACAATACATGGGATGGGTATTTGGTTTAAAATGGGTCACAAAGAAATGACTAAATCATCTCCAAACATGCATATATAAAAAGTAGCCTCAACAAGATTCAAGACAAGTTCTGGAGTGAAAATTTATGATAAGTGCAACACTCAACAATAAAGAATAGCATATTTGTAATTAAGGCTTCAAATCCTCATAGTTTAAAGACTATCACTAAAAATTCATTGAAACCAAATTTATTGTCATTTAAGCTTGAACTCTAGAAAAGGAAGATTAAATTTCTAATCATGCTAAAACAATTCAAGACTAAACTATTTCATCACGCATGCTTTCCACAAAAATTTCATCAAATGTTGAAAAAGAGAGCATCAAATTCGGATAAAGCTGAGCAGCAAAATTCTGCACTGCAAAAATTCTGGCGACGCAGCTTTACCCACACATAACAACCTCAAAACAAATGCGAATCACTCCAAATAAAATTCTACAACTAGAAGACATATAAAGCTTTAAAAACATGTAAAGAAAGTAGCAAAAGTCATAGCCAATCAGTACAGAAAATTAGTGCAAGATAGCTCAAAAATTCTGGACAGAAATAAAGAAAACAGAGGAGACAGCAGAGTTTTTTTTTTTTTTTAAATCAGTTCCAATTGAATTCTCTCCCCCCACACTTAAACATTGCATTGTCCTCAATGCAAATCAGCACCAAACATAAATAAAACAAAGAAGACATAAATTAAAAGGGGGAAAGAGTACTACGGCCTTATGATGGAGCCGGAACATTGTAGAGTTGGATTTCCTCTACAGTTTCCTCTTTGAAGCTCTCGTAGAACTTCTTCAACCTTTGCCCATTTACCATGAATTGCTTGTTGGTGGCCTTATTTTGAATTCCTACTGCACCAAAAGGAAAGACATCAGTAACAACAAAAGGGCCAACCCATCTAGAACGAAGCTTACCAGGCATTAGTTTGAGACGAGAATTGTAGAGAAGGACTTTGTCTCCCACTTGGAATTCTTTTTTCTCAATTTTCTGATTATGTACAACTTTTGTCCTCTCTTTATAGATGCGTGCATTCTCATAAGCCGCTAGCCTTAGTTCTTCATATTCTTGAATTTGTAACTTCCTTTCCTTACCGGCTAGGGTCATGTCCATATTGCATTGCTTAACCGCCCAATACACCTTGTGTGCAATCTCCACTAGCAAGTGACATGCTTTACCAAATACCGAACGGTATGGAGTCATGCCGATGGGTGTCTTGAAGGCAGTTCTATAGGCCCAAAGAGCATCTTCAAGCCTCTTACTCCAATCTTTTCTGTTGGGTTGCACGGTTTTCTCTAATATTTGCTTTATTTCTCGGTTGAAGACTTCTGCTTGCCCATTGGTTTGGGGGTGGTAAGGTGTAGAGGTTTTGTGCACCACTCCATATTTCTTCAATAGCCCTTGCATGTTTCTATTGCAAAAGTGTGATCCTTGATCACTGATTATAGCCTTGGGGATACCGAATATGCAGAAAATATGTGAATGAAGGAAATCTACAACAATAATAGAATCATCAGTTTGAGTGTCTTTGGCTTCCACCCACTTCGACACATAATCCACAGCAACCAAGATATACATAAAGCCAAAAGAAACAGGAAAAGGACCCATGAAATCTATACCTCAAACATCAAAGATATCACAAAAGAGGAGAGGTTGTTGAGGCATTTCATTTCTTCTAGACACATTTCCAGTTCTTTGACACCTAGAACAGTTCTTGTAAAAATCATAGGCATCCCTAAACAAACTAGGCCAATATAAACCAGAATCTAACACTTTTCTAGCTGTTCTTTGGGGACCAAAGTGTCCACCACATGCAAGAGTGTGACAAAAATTCAGCACAGATGCAAATTCATGATTTGGAACACATCTCCTAACAATTTGGTCACTACAAATCTTCCATAAATAAGGGTCATCCCACACATAGTATCTAGCATCGCTTCTTAATTTGTTCAACTGATGTTTATTTTGGTATGCAGGCAATTCGGATGCAACAAGATAATTCACTAAATCAGCATACCAAGGCTCACTAATACCATGCAAAAGGGAAAAACACTCATCTGGGAAGTTATCTTTAATAGGAAGATGCTCCAAAGGAAGCTCCGAAAGCCTACTCAAATGATCGGCTACTACATTCTCCACTCCACTCTTTTCCTTGATCTCCACATCAAATTCTTGGAGAAGTAGCATCCATCTAATCAGTTTGGGCTTCGTATCCAGCTTCTTGAGCAAGTATTTCAATGTTCCATGGTCAAAAAACACAAAGCAAATATGATCTAAATTTATCCAAAGCAAAGACAATTGCTAAAAACTCTTTTTCTGTGGTTGTGTAATTTGATTGAGCTGAATCAAGGGTGCGAGAAGCATAAGCTATGACATGCAACTTCCTCGCTACTCTTTGTGAAAGTACCACTCCCACAGCATAATTTGAGGCATCACACATAAGCTCAAAGGGGAGCTCCCACCGTGGAGGTTGGATGATAGGAGGGGAGGTAAGTTGCTGCTTCAAGTCATCAAAAGCTAACCTGCAAGCATCATTAAAAACAAAATCAGTTTCTTTTTGGAGGAGTTTGGATAGAGGTAGAGCGATCTTACTGAAGTCCTTGATGAATCTCCTATAAAATCCTGCATGGCCAAGAAAAGAGCGAACTTCCCACACAGAAGTAGGGTAAGGCAAAGAGGATATAACATCAACTTTAGCTTTATCTACTTCTATGCCACGTGATGACACTATATGGCCTAGGACTATCCCTTGCTCTACCATAAAATGGCATTTCTCATAATTCAAAACCAAATTCTTTTCTATGCATCTCTCAAGTACTCTCTCCAAATTTTTCAAGCATGCATCAAATGAGTCTCCATAAACAGAAAAATCATCCATGAACATTTCCATGCAATCTTCTAACAAGTCAGAAAATATACTTATCATGCATCTTTGAAAAGTGCCAGGTGCATTGCAGAGACCAAAAGGCATGCGTCTATATGCAAAAGTACCAAAGGGACAGGTGAAGGTAGTCTTCTCCTGATCTTCAGGTGCAATGTGAATTTGAAAATACCCAGAAAAACCATCAAGAAAATAGTAATGAGACTTGCCAGCAAGTCTCTCAAGCATTTGATCAATAAAAGGAAGAGGAAAATGATCTTTTCTAGCTGCTTGGTTCAACTTCCTATAATCAATGCAAACACGCCAATTGTTTTGCACTCTAGTGGGTACTAGCTCATTATTTTCATTTTCTATAACAGTTACCTCGGTTTTCTTTGGCACTACTTGTACTGGACTCACCCACTTACTATCAGAGATAGGATAAATAATACCAGCTTGGAGGAGCTTACTTACCTCCTTCTTGACCACATCAAGAATCATGGGGTGGAGTCTTCTTTGGGGTTGCCTTACTGGTTTTGTCTCTTCTTCAAGGAGAATTCAGTGCATACACACTGAAGGACTAATCCCAGGAATGTCTGCTAAAGTCCACCTAATTTCCTTCTTATTTTTTTTCAGCAAATTGATCAATTTTCTTCTTGATTGGGATTCAAGTTATTGGTCACAATGACTGGAAGTTTGTCTCCTACTCCCAAGAAGGCATACTTGAGGTTTTCTGGTAAAGCCTTCAACTCCAATGCAGGTGGTTGGATGGAGGATGGAATCAGTTTTTGTGGAGTCACATCCAAGGAGGTACCTACATATTCAGATTGCTCAAAGACATAATCTTTGGCTAAAGTGGAGGAAGGGTCAGCAGCACAAGAGGTAAGAGATAAAGAATGTACAACATTACAGTTTAAATCACTACATCTGCAACTACCTAAAACAGAAATAGAATCTAGATCTGAGTTAGAGAAAATGACAGAATCAGTATGCTTAACAGAATCCAAACCATTATGTAAATTATAATGCAATTCAGAATTGTCAGCAATTAGAGAATTTTCAATTTCAGTGCAAGCATGATAGAATTCAGAACCAGCACAATTACATTCAAAGGCATCTACCAAATCAGAAAATTCAGGAAAATCAGAAATTAATTTAGTTTGGAAATCATCACATGCCTCATCAACTAAGTAATCCAAAAAGTTAACCACATACGCATTGGAATGATTTTCCATAGGATGTTTCATGGCATCTAAAATGTTAAAATCAATTTTGTTGCCAGCAAACTCCATTGACAAAGTTCCTTTATGTACATTAATAATGGTTTTTGTGGTTTTCAGAAAAGGTCTACTAAGTATTAATGGTGCATGGCCAGGCGTGTTATCATTTTCCATATCCAGCACATAAAAATCAGCAGGAAAAATAGAATCTTTAACTCTTACCAAGACATCTTCCAGAACTCCTGCTAGATGTGCTGTGCTCCTATTGGCAAGTTGGACAATCACTCCAGTTGATGAATGAACACCAATCTTGAGGCTTGAATATACTGATTTGGGCATAACATTGATTGAGGCTCTCAAATCCAGCATAGCATTGGAGAACTCTATGTTGCCTATTGTGCATGGTATTGTGAAAGTTCCAGGATCTTTACACTTAGGTGGCATGGGAGGCTGGATGAGTGCAGAAACATTCCTCCCTAAATTCACTCTTTCATTGCCCCTTAAACGCCTCTTATGAGTGTATAACTCTTTGAGGAACTTGGCATACTTGGGAATTTGCTTAATTGCATCCAAGAGTGGAATATTGACCTCTATTTTTCTAAAGATCTCCATGATCTCCTTATCTATGTCAGATTCAAAAGCTTTCCTTAATTGAGTTTGCCTGTTTGGAAAAGGAAGAGGTATTCTCTGAACCACTTCTTCATCTTTTTTATTTTGCTCATTGGTTGAGCATGAAGGAACACTTTGCTGCACATTTGATTTTTCTAGTTCAAAGTCAAGAGGTGGACCATCTACTTGCTTGCCACTCCTTAAAATGATGGCACTAACATTGCCTCTTGGATTAATCACTCGTTGAGATGGGAAACTCCCTGAACCTTGACTTTTCAGCTCATTGACTGTTGTGGCTAACTGACCAATCTTAGTTTCCAAGTTCTGCATATTTGTTTCTGTCTTTTGCTGAAATTGCAGGGTGTTGGCAGTTAGCTCTTTCATTAAATCTTCCAGACTAGTCCCAGGCTTCTTGGTTGTTGGAGAAGGTGTATAGCTGGGTCCAGGTTGATTGTATCTTACATGGGGTGGTTGGTAAGGATGAGGATTAGAGGTATTTCCATACTTAAAGGCTGGATGGTCATGCCACCCAGGATTGTAGGTAGAGGAGTATGGGTCATATCTTTGTTGTTGTGGCTGCATAGGTCTACTAGGGAATATGCCAGCACATGACTCAGTTGGGGTCTCTTGCAGCTGAGGGAACTGATCAGTATGGTGGGTATTCAGGGAACAAATACCACAGACTGAAAGAGGAAGGGCTTGTTGTTGTGTTCTCTGATTTAATGCCAATTGCCTTACCACTGAAGCTAACTCTTCCAATTTATTTTCTATCCTTTGTTGCTCCATGGGAGGTGTTCTCACTTCATTGACAGTAATTGCTACTGGATCATTCAGTCTAGTGCCAAACTGTTGTGCATTTTGGGCCATCTTGGCCAACAATTCATTTGCTGCAGCAGGGGTCTTGTCCACCAATGCCCCACCAGCAGCTGCATTAACTATGTATCTGTCCATAGGCAATAATCCCTCATAGAAAGTTGAACTTAAATATGCACATAAATACATAGAAATAGCAAGAGACTAGAATTTTGTAACACAACATAGAATCCTGTGAAAGATGATAATTATTTGGAGATATTTTTCTTTTATTTAGTCAAAGATGTTGCATACGTTTATTTGCCTAATTGCCTACCCATATATTTTTATTATCTCTTAACTTTCCATTTCCGTTCTTTAATTACTTAATTTAGATTTCATTTTGCATTTTTAATTTTTTTATTACAATTTGATCCCTTAATTTTACCTTAAGCTTTATTTTGGTCTCTTAACTTATTTTAAGTTTCACTTTGATTCTCTAATTTTTATTGTATTCTATTTTGGTTTGTTAGCTTTACTTTAGTTTTTCTTTGGTCTCTTGATTTTATTTTGTTTCAATTTAGTCCTTTAACAGTTTAACTCACTCAAATGTTTTCTTGTCTTTAACATAATGCCAAAATGCTTAACAAAATAGTTTAATGAAGTTATTAAAGTGACGCAAGAAATCACATAAAACTTTTCTACTAAATATCTTAGTGATGTTAAAAAAAATACTTAGATACCATTGGAAATATGGGCCAATCGAAAACGAGCCAGGACTTCAAAGTTTAGGCCGCATGTTCCTGGCCCGCAGGCTGGCGTGGCCCACATGCTCAAGAGCCAGCTTACGGGCAAGTTTTTTTTTTAAAAAAAAATTTTGAACTGAGAACGTGAACATTACAAGCCAAAAAGAAAGCAAAGGTGGTTGCTGTGAGAAAGAAGATCCCTGTGAAACTGACTAACTGAGCCAGTACCAACCACCTTGAATGTTAGGGATAGAATCTCACTCTCTCTTTACTTCTTTCTCTTTCTATATATCTCTCCATCATCAACATATACATACATGAAAAGTGATTATAAAATGTGAAAGCTGCTGTACATATTATCACATACAGAGATAATGAAAGAGAGAGAGAAGAGCATTATATATTCATGTACTGTTATCAACAACACCTGTGCATGAAAATTTGAACACACAAAACAGCCTACACACATAATGGAATCCCCTCACTACTGGAACAATAAAATGTACTGGAACAACATTTATTATAATTAATATATAATGTTATAAAATATAAAAATATCATAAAACAGAGATATTTATATATTAAATAATATAAAATAATTATAAATTTTTTTTAAAAAATAAAAGCAGACCAACTTGTGGACCTCGCCTGTTTAGCCCGCAGGCCAAGCGAGCTGGCCCATATAGGCTAGTTTTTAAAACGGGCTTATTTTTTAATGTCCAGAACCGCCCAAATACAAGCAGGTCAAAACTCGTTTTTTCAATGATACACTTAGATAGGTTTAGCAAGGGTTAAATTGAAATAAAATAAAATTAAGGGACTAAAGGGATATCTAAAGTTAAGAGATTAAATTGAATTAAAATAAAATTAAGAAATTAAAATAAAAACCTAAAGGAAAGTTATGCAGCTAAATTGAAATTTGAGATAATTACAAAAAAAATTAAGTCAATGAACAAAACAAAACCTTAGTCAAAGTTAAAAAGGCACGTGGATCTTTTGCTAGCCAACAATTTAATGGGTGCACACCATCCAATCAAGTTTCATTCGACAAAGCTAGACATGTCATTCTCTTTGACCGCACAATAGAGCTAGATTAGACATCATTTAAAGGTCTATCATGCTAATATTGTTCAATGTCGCTCGATAGAGAATTGACATTCGTTACAAAGGCTAGAATGATATATAATAGTCTTCATATATTCTTATATTTGTTGGCATTATTGTCACTAATTTGGAAATAATCTCATCTTTAGGGTTTAGAATTTAGAGTTTTTCATTTCAACCTCCAACAACACAACACTACCATTATAAATTAGATTATTAATACTTTGTGATTTCTTATTCCCCATATAAACCAAAAGAAAAATAGAAAGTTAATGATATATGAGTAGTAGCATAATTTCTCATACATCGATTAAGCAAAACATGTGTATATATATATATATATACTTGTAAAACTCCATAACCCACAAGCCACAATCGTGAGAGACAAATCTATCACCATTGTACCCAGCTTGTGAAGCCATACTATTAAAATCCTAAACCCTAAAGCAAAACATATATCTACTTGTAAAACTCCAAAACCCACAAGCTACAAAGGTTGGTGACGAATCTAACTCCACTGAACCTAACTTGTGAAGCCAAGTGAATAAACTGATGTTGAGTCAATGAGTCCTCTCTTTACCTCCTAGGTTTTGGGTCATCATGAGGACGTCTTCTTGAAAAGTAGATTTCACAGAAGCTGAAGTGTTTGGTTCTATGGGAAGAACTGTTTCCACTGCAATTACTACTCCATTCTCGAGAATTGTTTTGTGGCAGTTCTTCAACACTTCAAGCAATGTTCATCACTCCAATCATGCAGTATCCATTGTAAAATTATATGTTTGTTTAACAAATTAATCCCATTGTGTGACAGGGATAAAAAAGTTGCGTATTTTAGCCTTATATTTTTTAAAATTTTTCTTTTTCTGCAACAAAAAATTATGATGAAAAATTTGTTCATTTTATCATGAATTTTAAAATTTTCAAAATTAATTCAAAGGAATTTATTAATAGATGGATAATTGTAACATCCCAAATTATTATGGAATAAATATTTAATATTTTTTTTTATTTTGAGACTCTAGAAATCTCTTGAATGTCCTTGATGAATCTAGATTGTTCTAGAGGAATCTTGTATGTTCTACAGATATCTTGTATATTCTTGAATTTCCTAGATAAGTGTAGAATGTTGTAGAATGGTATAGATAATTTTAGAGAATTCTAGGTTAGTCTAGGTTTATCTTGAGTTATCTTGAGTTTTCTAAACATTTCTAGTATAGATAATTCTAGAGAATTCTAGGTTAGTCTAGGTTTATCTTGAGTTATCTTGAGTTTTCTAAACATTTCTAGGCTTTAGAGAGATATTTGAATATTCAAAAGGAATTTTCCACTTGCCTCCCATTCTTAGCTATAAATAGCAACATCTTCCTCCCCTTTCCTTGCACCATTCACAGCCGAGAGAGAGTGAGAAAAAGAGAATCCAGCAGCTTGGACAGAAGCAGAAAAAAAATTCCTCTAACCATAAAATAGAGGTTTTTGGAAGAAGCAAATAGCAATGTTAAACTCGATTTTTCTGAGCTACTTTGAGGAGATTCTTCTATTACTAACCCACACAAGTGTTAAGGGAGAAGTGGCAGTGAATAAGAAGCAAAAATCAGAACCAAAACTAGTGCAAACTACCCCACGGTCAACGGTCAAAAATCGTGAAACAAATTTCAAGACAGATTGAATAGCTATTTGAGCTAAAAAGTTAGACTACAAAGTACAGGTAGCGTAGCGTAGCAATTCATAAAAGCTTGTTTTACTACTTGAATATTTTATGTCCATGAAGTTTTATCTAAAGTGAAATATGTTTTTCATGATGAAATTAGCATGATATTAGCTTGGAAGTTTTCTTCCATGTTTAGCTTGGGAGCTACGCTTCCATGTCAGCTTGGAAATTATATTTCCATGTTTTAGCTTGGAATTTTTCTAGCTTGAGTTAAAGGACTGCAGTAGCCTTTTTCTCATGTTTAGCTTGGAAAAATAGTTCTGCAGACTATCTTTTCCATGACGTTGAGTGTGCCACCAACTATTCTTGATTCCATGATTTATTCATATATCAGCTTGCTAATTTTTCATCAACCTATTACACTGAACTGAGAATTTATATTACATGGACTGATTTGATTTTTATGATATAAGTGCTTTTATGACTGAAATAGTATATTTATAAATGTTTATAACATTATGCTAGCTACTGAGATACCCTTATCTCACCTTTTTGTGCTTTTCTAACTGACCATTTCAGGGGCTGACTATAAGGGGAAAGGTGTAAAGATTGATTGAACACTTTTAAAGCACTCAAGTTTATTAAGTATTAGAATTATAGATTATGTTTTTAAGTTTAGATATCAAATTACTATGTACGACAGATTTGTAATTTATTTCAAACGAATGTAAAATTATCTTATGTTTAGAATTTCAATTATTATGTATAACCAATTATGATTTGTACTGAGAACAATTGTAGAATGTTCTTTTTGAAGATATGAGTATTAAGCATTAGAATTTAAAAAAAATTTCAGATTTTAGTATAGTAAAATAAGGACGTTACAATAATTCCATGAAAAAACTCATACCCACCTTCATAAAAATGACATCTCCATGGGGAACACTTTCAAACATATCACCATCCACATGTTGCACACCTGCAACATCAGGAAAGTCCACACACTTAATGATGTGATTTCCGGAGGGAAAACACTTAATCAATTTTCTGGATAGGTTGAAAGAAACAAACAAAGAAAACCAAATCACTCAATTGGTAATCCAAAGGGCACCACAACTAAGAGGAATGGGTTGATCTCGCCATACTCAAGAAAGAAGAACGTGAGTGATAAGAAATCTAGCTGATCTCGCCACTAACCCAAGTTAGATAAGAGAAAGAACTCAAGAATCTTCTTGAAAACAAAATGACAATATCTCATATATGATTCAAGGATGGATTACAACATATGGCAAGGACCCTTTTTATAGAGAGTCTCCAAAACAAAAGACAAAAGACTCCAACTAATGCATTAAATGCATCAACTAAAAGTCAAGTAGTGTAGGCTAAATGTCAAAGACAATAAATGCATAGGTAGCTAAATGTCAAAGACAATAAATGTCTAGGTAATAGATTACAACTATATTCAACAAATGCAACCATCCCACATGCAATCTTATTCACACTTCTTCCACTTTCAACAATGTGGTTAAGCCCAATCCAAGCCCTTTAGCCCTTGAACGAGTTAGAGGCCCAATTGAAGTATTCTCCCTTTCTTGAGCTGCAATTGGGTTATCTTTGATTACATTATCCTCCCCTGGTTGAAATGGATTTGGCCTCAAATCCAAGTCCTCTTTATCTTCTAAGTACGGAGAAAGATCCCCTACATTGAAAGTAGTAGAAACAGCATAGTCTTCAGGCAAATTAATTTTGTATGCATTATCATTTACCTTGTCTATGATACAGAAAGGACCATCTGCCCTTGGCATTAATTTAGACTTCCTTTGGTTTGGAAATCTTTCTTTTCGAAGATGAACCCACACTAAATCTCCAGGACTGAATTGAACAAATTTTCTTCTTTTGTTGGCAATCTTCTCATAGGTGGAGTTTTTCTTCTCAATCTATTTTTTTATGTTCTCATGTAACTTCTTTATCATGTCAGCCTTCTTTTTTCCATCTATGCATTCTCGAGCCTCAAGTAGTAATGGTACTAAATCAAGTGGGCTCAATGGGTTAAATCCATAAACTACTTCAAAAGGAGAGTGTTTAGTAGTACCATGTACACTTCTATTGTAAGCAAATTCAGCATAGGCCAAGCATTCATCCCAACTTTTCAAGTTTTTGCCAATGATAGTTCTTAGCAAAGTAGAAAGCGTTCGGTTCGCCACTTTGGTTCACGCCACTACGATGCCAAATCGCCCAGAATTGAATTTGTGGCAATTTGAAGTATAGTGATCCCCAGGTCGTATTCACTCAAGGAGCCTCACTTCTTGATACTAATTAATCGTTCTAAACACCTAAACACCAATTAAGAGTACATAAACGTGGGGGGGGGTTTTGTAGCAATACTAACTAACTAAATAAAACAGAACAGCAATTAAACACTACAACAGCAGCAAAATATGCAGCAACAGCAGTAACAGCAGCAGCAGCAGAAATTGCAAGAAATTGACAGTAAAGAGACTATGTAATCAGCCACTAGGATTCATGGGAGTGTAACTATCATTACCTAACTCATTGATTCAGTTTTGTTCTCATTCCATTGTTTGGTTCTTTATGAAAATGTTTCTAGAATAACATCTAGAATTTAATACTACTAATTACAGTCAAGAACATCTCTCTACTATAACTAGATGCATTCAGTGGAAAATCTCAACCAAACCAAGTTAAATATATCATTTAACTAGTCATTTCGCCTTCCTCACTTTCCTAATCAGTCAAGCAAGGTTATGTCTTATATATAAGTCAGTTTATGTTACAACTCAAGCTCTAATCAGAATTTGACAGCAAAATAAACATGACAGCAAAATAGAAACGAAATGAGATGAAAATGGAGAACAAAACACTTAACTTGCATTCTTAGTTCAAGCTACAACATCCCAGTGGTCTAGTGACTAATTACAATGAAAACTTAGCCCTCCATAAGAGCAAAACAGCCAATAACAGAAGCAAAAACAGAGGGGAAGAGAGAGCTGCGAATTTTTCTAAGTCTGCCTGCCTAAAATGAATGTATTCTTATTTCTAAAACTGATGCCCCTTCAATGCCTTAGAATATTCTACCCTAGATGCTTCCTCCATGATGTAGCAGCACTTTGACAGCAAAACATCAGTATAATTAATGTTTCTGCAGCAGAAAGTAGGCATGGCAGCAGCAGATTTAATATTTCTGCAGCAGAAAGTAGGAAACAGCAGCAGAACATAGGTATGGCAGCAGCAGAACAGCATGGAAGAATTGATATTTCAGCCTTGCTTTCTGACCTACGAAATTTAATATTCATGCCCTCAAATTCTGACTACATGGCATTCAATAAGAGTTCAAGTGGGCCCCACATCCAGCATATCCTAGTCAGCATCTGCATCATCCAAAAAGTGCCACATTAGCATCCAAATCATCATCTTTGTCCATGTCAGCATTTTTCTCTCTAAAATTAAAATTTGTAGGAATTAAATTGAGCATTTTACAATTCAAGTTCTAAAAATATAAAATTGAAACACATTCAATCCATAAATAGTTTATACCCAATAAATTCCAAAACATAATAAAATTAGAGAATTGGCAACATTGGAATAGCCATAGGACTAAGATAGGGACTAAAAAGTATATAAAAATACCCGATATCAAATCCCCCACACTTGGCCTTTTGCACTCCTGGGCAAAATAATATTCGGAACACCAAAAAGACACCAAAGGAAAAATGTGGAAAGCATGCTAGAATAGAATAATCAAAATTTTGAAAAGATTTAGCACTCGAAGGAATTAATCTTAAATTTCTAAGATTCCAAGCATCATGGCAATTTAATTTGATACGAATGAATTCAAGTAATTAGCCTCCTCACCAGGAATGTGTTTACTCTCTATTCTCTCAAGTGTCTAGGGTAAATCACTCGAAATTCAACTTATCACAGAATTCACTACCATAAGCTTGTCAAGAATCTAAATCTCCACTACTTGAATCCAATACATACTTGAATCAAAAGGACTTTACTAGGTTGTAACGTGGGTAAGAAAAGTAGTGGGAAACAAATGGAAAGATTGAACAAAGAAACAAAATATGGTAACAACTCAAGAAAATGAAGAGTATTTACAAGTGAAATATAAGAGACTGAGTATAAATAAATTTGGGTCTCAATGTTCTATATGTTCCTCTTTTTCATTATTTTCTCTCTCTTTTTTTTTTCAATTTTTTTTTTAATTCTTTCTTTCTTTCTTTCTCTTTTTTTTTTCTTTTTTTTTTCTTGAGTGGCCAGTCTTTTTCTTTTGCTTGAGAGGAAGTAGAAGAAATATAGTTCAAAACTCCCCAAAGTTCACAGGATTTTTTTCAGCATATCGATCCCTTAAAAGAATTTAAAATACTCCTCACATCTTAAGTTGAAAGAGAAAAATGTTGTTTGTAGGCAGAAAAAAGTGGTGGAAGGACGCAAGAAAGAAAATGGATAAGGCACAAAATGACATACAATGGAAACAATGATAATGGATGGCTATTTGGCTAAAAGTGGTTACAAGAAACAAATGCCTAAATCATTTCCAAGCATGTACAAGATATGTAGCCTCAATCAAAGATTCAAGACAAGTTCTAGAGTGACAATCCATGATAGAGAACACGCAACAAGAAGAATAGCATTTTTCACTTAGGCTCAAATCCTCACAGCTAAAAGACTATTACTACAAATTCATTAAAGTCAACGTCATTGCCATTTAACTTGAATTCCTTAGAGAAATAAGGCTAAATTCTCTTCATGCTAAGTCAATCTACACTTTAACTATTTCATCATGCATAATTCCACACCAAAACTCCATCAATTTTTTTTTTTTCAAAAATAAAACATCAAATTCGGGCAAAACAGAGTAGCAAAATTCTGCACTGCAGAAATTCTGGCGACTCAGCTTTACTGACACAAAACTACACCAAAACAAATGCGAAAGACACCAAATAAAATTCTACAGCTAGAAGACATATAAGGCTTTAAAAACATGTAAAGAAACTAGCAAAATTCGTAGCCAATCAGTACAGAAAATTCATGCAAGACAGCTCAAAAATTCTGGACAGAAACAGAGAAAACAGAGGAGAAAGCAGAAAATTTTTTTTTTTGAATAAACTCAAATTCTCTCCCCCCACACTTAAACATTGCATTGTCCTCGATGCAAATTATTACCAAACATCAAAAAAAAATGAGGAGGACATAAATTGAAAGGAGGGAAAGAGTACGGCCTTATCATGGAGCCGGAACGTTGTAGAGTTTGATTTCCTCTACAGTTTCTTCCTTGAAGCCCTCGTAGAACTTCTTCAACCTTTGCCCATTTACCATGAACTGCTTGTTGGTGGCCTCATTTTGAATTTCTACTGCACCAAAAGGAAAGACATTAGTAATAACAAAAGGGCCAACCCATCTAGAGCGAAGCTTACCGGGCATTAGCTTGAGGCGAGAATTATAGAGAAGGACTTTGTCTCCCACTTGAAATTCTTTTTTCTCAATTTTCTGATCATGTAAAGCTTTTGTCCTCTCTTTATAGATGCGCGCATTCTCATAAGCCCCTAGCCTTAGTTCTTCCAGTTCTTGAAGTTGCAACTTTCTTTCTTTACCGGCTTGGGTCATGTCCATATTGCATTGTTTAACGGCCCAATATGCCTTATGTGCAATCTCCACCGGCAAGTGACATGCTTTACCAAATACCAAGCGGTATGGAGACATGCCGATGGGAGTCTTGAAAGCGGTTCTATAGGCCCAAAGCGCATCGTCAAGCCTCTTACTCCAATCTTTTCTGTTGGGTTGCACAGTTTTCTCTAATATTTGCTTTATCTCTCGGTTGGAGACTTCTGCTTGCCCATTGGTTTGGGGGTGGTAAGGTGTAGAGGTTTTGTGCACCACCCCATATTTCTTCAATAGCCCTTGCATGTTTCTATTACAAAAGTGTGATCCTTGATCACTGATTATGGCCTTGGGGACACCGAATCTGCAGAAAATATGTGAACGAAGGAAATCTACAACAACAATAGAATCATCAGTTCGGGTGGCTTTAGCTTCCACCCACTTCGACACATAATCCACAGCAACTAAGATATACATGAAGCCAAAAGAAACAGGAAAAGGACCCATAAAGTCAATACCCCAAACATCAAAAACATCACAAAAAAGAAGAGGTTGTTGAGGCATTTCATTTCTTTTAGACACATTTCCAGTTTTTTGACATCTGGAACAATTTTTGCAAAAATCAAAGGCATCCCTAAATAAAGTAGGCCAATATAAACCAGAATCTAACACTTTTCTAGCTGTTCTTTGGGGACCAAAGTGTCCACCACATGCAAGAGTATGACAAAAATTTAGCACGGATGCAAATTCATGATTTGGAACACATCTCCTAATAATTTGGTCACTACAAATTTTCCACAAATAAGGGTCATCCCACACATAGTACCTAGCCTCGCTTCTTAATTTATTCAATTGATGTCTATTTTGGTATGCAGGCAATTCAGATGCAACAAGATAATTCACCAAATCAGCATACCAAGGCTCACCAGTACCATGCAAAAGGAGGAAACACTCATCTGGAAAATTGTCTCTTACAGGGAGATGTTCCAATGGAAGATCAGAAAGCCTACTCAAGTGATCTGCTACTACATTCTCTGCCCCACTCTTATCCTTGATTTCCACATCAAATTCTTGGAGGAGCAGCATCCATCTAAGCAATCTTGGCTTTGCATCTGGCTTCTTCAACAAATATTTCAGTGCTGCATGGTCAGAAAACACAGTTACTTTGGAGGCAAGCAAATATGATCTAAATTTTTCTAAAGCAAAAACAATTGCTAAAAACTCCTTCTCTGTGGTTGTGTAATTTGATTGAGCTGAATCAAGGGTACGGGACGCATAGGCTATGACATGCAACTTCCTCTCTACTCTTTGTGAAAGTACTGCTCCTACAGCAAAATTTGAGGCATCGCACATGAGCTCAAAGGGAAGCTCCCACTGTGGAGGTTGGATGATAGGAGGGGAGGTAAGTTGCTTCTTCAACTCATCAAAAGCTGACCTGCAAGCATCATTAAAAACGAAATCAGTTTCTTTTTGGAGGAGTTTAGATAGGGGTAGAGCGATCTTACTGAAGTCCTTGATGAATCTCCTATAAAATCCTGCATGGCCAAGAAAAGAGCGAACTTCCCGCACAGAAGCGGGGTAAGGCAAAGAAGAGATAACATCAACTTTGGCTTTATCTACTTCTATGCCACGTGGTGACACTATGTGGCCTAGGACTATTCCTTGCTCTACCATGAAATGACATTTTTCATAATTCAAGACCAAATTTTTCTCTATGCATCTCTCAAGTACTCTCTCCAAATTTTTCAGACATGCATCAAATGAGTCTCCATAAACAGAAAAATCATCCATGAACACTTCCATGCAATCCTCTAACAAATCAGAAAATATGCTCAACATGCATCTTTGAAAAGTGCCAGGTGCATTACAGAGACCAAAAGGCATGCGTCTATATGCAAAAGTACCAAAAGGACAGGTGAAGGTAGTCTTCTCCTGATCTTCAGGTGCAATGTGAATTTGAAAATACCCAGAAAAACCATCAAGGAAACAGTAATGAGACTTGCCAGCAAGTCTCTCAAGCATTTGATCAATAAAAGGAAGAGGAAAATGATCTTTTCTAGTTGCTTGGTTCAACTTCCTATAATCAATGCAAACACGCCAACTGTTTTGAACTCTAGTGGGCACTAACTCATTATTTTCATTTGCTATAACAGTTACCCCGGTTTTCTTTGGCACTACTTGTACCGGACTCACCCACTTACTATCAGAGATAGGATAAATAATACCAGCTTGGAGGAGCTTACTTACCTCCTTCTTGACCACATCAAGAATCATGGGGTTGAGTCTTCTTTGGGGTTGCCTCACTGGTTTTGTCTCTTCTTCAAGGAGAATTCGGTGCATGCACACTGAAGGACTAATTCCAGGAATGTCTGCTAGAGTCCACCCAATCGCCTTCTTATTCTTTTTCAGCAAACTGATCAATTTTTCTTCTTGATTGGGGTTCAAGTTGTTGGCCACAATGATTGGAAGTTTGTCTCCTACTTCCAAGAAGGCATACTTGAGGTTTTCTGGTAAAGCCTTCAACTCCAATGCAGGTGGTTGGATGGAGGATGGAATTAGTTTTTGTGGAATCACATCCAAGGAAGCACCTACAAATTCAGTTTGCTCAAAGACAGAATCCTTGGCTAAAGAGGAGGAAGGGTTAGCAGCACAAGAGGAAAGAGATGAAGAATGTGCAACATTACAATTTAAATCACTACACCTACAACTACCTAAAATAGAAACAGAATCTAAGTATAAGCTAGAGAAATTTACAGAATCAGGATGCACATCAGAATCCAAATCACTATGCAAATCAGAATGCAACTCAGAATTGTCAGCATTTAGAGAGTTTTCAATTTCAGTGCAAGCATGACAAAATTCAGAACCAGCACAGTTGCATTCAAAGGCATCTACCAAATCAGAGAATTCAGGAAAATCAGAAATTAATTCATTTTGGAAATCTTCACATGCCTCATCAACTAAGTAATCCAAAAAGTTAACTACATGCACATTGGAATGATTTTCTATAGGATGTTTCATGGCATCCAAAATGTTAAAATCAATTTTATTACCAGCAAACTCCATTGACAAAGTCCCTTCATGCACATTAATGATGGTTTTTGCAGTTTTCAGAAAAGGTCTACCAAGTATTAATGGTGCATGGCCAGGAGTATTATCATTTTCCATATCAAGCACATAAAAATCAGCAGGAAAAATGAGATCTTTAACTCTTACCAGAACATCTTCTAAAACTCCTGCTGGATGTGCTGTGCTCCTATTGGCAAGTTGGACAATCACTCCAGTTGGTGAAAGAACACCAATCTTGAGGCTCGAGTACACTGATTTGGGCATAACATTGATTGAGGCTCCCAAATCCAGCATAGCGTTGGAGAACTCCATGTTGCCTATTGTGCATGGTATTGTGAAAGTTCCAGGATCTTTGCACTTGGGTGGCATGGGTGGTTGGATGAGTGCAGACACATTTCTTCCCAAATTGACTCTCTCATTACCCCTTAAACGCCTCTTATGAGTGCACAACTCTTTGAGGAACTTGGCATACTTGGGGATTTGCTTAATTGCTTCCAAAAGTGGGATATTGACCTCTATTTTCCTGAAGGTCTCCATGATCTCCTTATCCATGTCAGATTCAGAAGCTTTCCTTGATTGAGTCTGCCTATTAGGGAAAGGAAGAGGAATTTTCTGAACCACTTCTTCATCCTTTTTATTTTGCTCACTAGTTGAAGATGAAGGAACACTTTGCTGGACATTTGATTTTTCTGGTTCAGATTCAGAAGCTGGACCGTCTACTTGTTTGCCACTCCTCAAGATGATGGCACTCACATTGCCTCTTGGGTTGATCACTGGTTGGGATGGCAAACTCCCTGAACCTTGGCTTTTCAGCTCATTGACTGTTGTGGCTAACTGGCCAATCTTAGTTTCCAAATTCTGCATATTTGTTTCTGTCCTTTGCTGGAACTGAAGAGTATTGGCAGTCAGTTGCTTCATTAGATCCTCAAGACTAGGCTCAGGTTTCTTGGGTGCTGGAGGAGGTGTATGGCTAGCTTCAGGTTGATTGTATCTTACATGGGGTGGCTGGTAAGGGGGGTTAGATGTATTCCCATACTTGAAAGCTGGATGATCATGCCACCCAGGATTGTAGGTGGAGGAATATGGGTCATATCTCTGTTGTTGTGGCTGCATGGGTCTACCAGGGAATATACCTGCACATGACTCAGTTGAGGTCTCTTGCAGCTGAGGGCATTGATCAGTATGGTGGGTATTCAGGGAACAAATACCATAGGTTGAAGGAGGAGGGGCTTGTTGTTGTGTTCTCTGATTTAATGCCAATTGCCTCACCATTGAAGCTAATTCTTCCAATTTATTTTCTATCCTTTGTTGCTCCATGGGAGGTGTCCTCACCTCATTGACAGTAACTGTTGGATCACTCAATCTGGTTCCAAATTGCTGAGCATTTTGGGCCATCTTGGCCAATAATTCGTTTGCTGCAGAAGGAGTCTTATCCACCAATGCCCCACCAGCAGCTGCATCAACTATATATCTGTCCATAGGCAGTAATCCCTCATAGAAATACTGGATGAGAAGTTGCTCTGAAATCTGGTGGTTTGGACAGCATGAGCAAAGCTTCTTAAACCTCTCCCAATATTCATGCAGAGACTCACCATTCAATTGTCTAATCCCACTGATATCTTTCCTGATTGCTGCTGTTCTAGAGGCTGGAAAGAATTTTTCTAAGAACAACTTCTTCAGCTCATCCCATCTTGTTATCAAGGCAGTGGGTAGATAGTAAAGCCAATCCTTGGCTGCCCCATCCAGAGAGAAAGGAAATGCTATTAATTTGATCTGTTCTTCTCCAACTCCATGTGGTCTCATGGTAGAGCAGACAACATGGAACTCCTTTAAGTGCTTGTGCGGATCTTCTCCTGCAAGACCATGAAACTTAGGCAACAAATGGATTAGACCAGATTTTAGTTCAAAGTTAGCATCCAACTCAGGATAATTTATGCACAATGGTTGATAATGCACATCAGGTGCAATCAACTCTTTAATTGATTGTTCTTGCCTATTTTGAGGCATTTGTGCATTTTGATTATCCATCCCAGTTATCCCAGCTGACTCAGAATCTGTAGACTCCAACACAATATCAGATTCAGAATCTGATTCAACTTCTACACTATCAACAGCTAACTCAACAATTTCAGCAAGAATTTCAGAAACTATACTAGTCCTAATGCTATTACTTCTCACTAGCCTATGGAAGGTCCTATCAATTTCTGGATCAAAAGGTGGTAAGTCCACGTGACCAGACCTTCTCATATACTAGAAAGGGCACAAATTCACGAGAAAACAACAAAAAGAACAAAAAGAGCAAAATAAGCACAAAATGGTCCAACCAAGGAAAATGACCAAAAATGAAGTATCTCAGAAAAATCTGATTTTTCTTGGAAAAATCCCTCACCAATTTGAGGCACAAAATCAAAAAACAGAACTCAAAAATAAGATCTACAAAAATCAAACCAAAAATCACAATTAATTAGAAGAATGGCTAAAATCATTGTAAAATGGAAAAAGTGGTCTAAACGTTGGAATTTAGCCGAGATAGGGCGGTGCTCCTCACGACAAAGTCGTGAAAGGGTCGTGTTTAGTGGACTACCAATTTTTCAAGTCAATCCGATTTAGTTTTTTAAGCTGATGAATAGTGACTGAAATATACTAGGAAACTTGAAAAGTTGACTTGAAAAATTTGTAATCACTTCCAACAATACCAAGCCACAAAAAATCAAACAAGAACACGATAGAACAACTAATTAACACTTCGAAATGAATTGGCTCCCCGGCAACGGCGCCAAAATTCTGGTTCACGCCACTACGATGCCAAATCGCCCAGAATTGAATTTGTGGCAATTTGCAGTATAGTGATCCCCAGGTCGTATTCACTCAAGGAGCCTCACTTCTTGATACTAATTAATCGTTCTAAACACCTAAACACCAATTAAGAGTACATAAACGTGGGGGGGGTTTTGTAGCAATACTAACTAACTAAATAAAACAGAACAGCAATTAAACACTACAACAGCAGCAAAATATGCAGCAACAGCAGTAACAGCAGCAGCAGCAGAAATTGCAAGAAATTGACAGTAAAGAGACTATGTAATCAGCCACTAGGATTCATGGGAGTGTAACTATCATTACCTAACTCATTGATTCAGTTTTGTTCTCATTCCATTGTTTGGTTCTTTATGAAAATGTTTCTAGAATAACATCTAGAATTTAATACTACTAATTACAGTCAAGAACATCTCTCTACTATAACTAGATGCATTCAGTGGAAAATCTCAACCAAACCAAGTTAAATATATCATTTAACTAGTCATTTCGCCTTCCTCACTTTCCTAATCAGTCAAGCAAGGTTATGTCTTATATATAAGTCAGTTTATGTTACAACTCAAGCTCTAATCAGAATTTGACAGCAAAATAAACATGACAGCAAAACAGAAACGAAATGAGATGAAAATGGAGAACAAAACACTTAACTTGCATTCTTAGTTCAAGCTACAACATCCCAGTGGTCTAGTGACTAATTACAATGAAAACTTAGCCCTCCATAAGAGCAAAACAGCCAATAACAGAAGCAAAAACAGAGGGGAAGAGAGAGCTGCGAATTTTTCTAAGTCTGCCTGCCTAAAATGAATGTATTCTTATTTCTAAAACTGATGCCCCTTCAATGCCTTAGAATATTCTACCCTAGATGCTTCCTCCATGATGTAGCAGCACTTTGACAGCAAAACATCAGTATAATTAATGTTTCTGCAGCAGAAAGTAGGCATGGCAGCAGCAGATTTAATATTTCTGCAGCAGAAAGTAGGAAACAGCAGCAGAACATAGGTATGGCAGCAGCAGAACAGCATGGAAGAATTGATATTTCAGCCTTGCTTTCTGACCTACGAAATTTAATATTCATGCCCTCAAATTCTGACTACATGGCATTCAATAAGAGTTCAAGTGGGCCCCACATCCAGCATATCCTAGTCAGCATCTGCATCATCCAAAAAGTGCCACATTAGCATCCAAATCATCATCTTTGTCCATGTCAGCATTTTTCTCTCTAAAATTAAAATTTGTAGGAATTAAATTGAGCATTTTACAATTCAAGTTCTAAAAATATAAAATTGAAACACATTCAATCCATAAATAGTTTATACCCAATAAATTCCAAAACATAATAAAATTAGAGAATTGGCAACATTGGAATAGCCATAGGACTAAGATAGGGACTAAAAAGTATATAAAAATACCCGATATCACACTTCAGTTTGCCCATCAGTTTGTGGGTGACAGGCAGTACTAAAGAGAAACTTTGTTCCTAACTTCCTCCATAAAGTCTTCCAAAAGTAGCTAAGAAATTTGGCATCACGATCTGACACGATACTCTTTGGAATGCCATGAAGTCTCACAATTTCTTTGAAAAATAAATTGGTGATGTGTACAGCATCGTTGGTCTTATGGCATGGAATAAAATGAGACATTTTTGAAAAACGATCAACAACAACCATGACCGAATCTTTACCTCTTTGTGTCCTTGGTAAGCCTAGCACGAAATCCATGCTAACATCAGTCCAAGGTTGATCTGGAACAGGTAGAGGTGTATAAAGTCCATGGGTTGCTTCCTTGCTCTTGGCTTTTTTGCAAATAATACACCTTTCAATCACATGATACACATCTCTAATCATGTTAGGCCAATAAAAATGCTCTTTCAGCATTTCCAATGTCTTGGTTTCACCGAAATGCCCAGCCAATCCTCCTCCGTGAGCTTCTCGTGTAAGTAATTCCCTTATAGAACAGTTTGAAATTACAAGCCTCCCCAAGCGAAATAAAAAACCTTCAGATCTATAAAATTCCTTATATGCCATTTTCTCACAAGCGAGATAAATTTCAGCAAGTGTCGAATCTTCCATGTAATGGTCTTTAATAGATTCAAATCCCAACAATTTAGCATTCATCATGGAAATTAAGGCATATCTCCTTGATAAGGCATCTGCAACAATGTTGGTTTCTCCCTTCTTATACTTCAACACATAGGGAAAAGCTTCAAGAAATTCCA
Organism: Biancaea sappan; assembly: GCA_037074585.1. NCBI lineage: Eukaryota > Viridiplantae > Streptophyta > Magnoliopsida > Fabales > Fabaceae > Biancaea > Biancaea sappan. Next base: position 39,369,639 of record CM073499.1, read on the forward strand.
CCCACTTTGCATGTCTTCTATTTAGCTTGCTCTGACCTTTCAAGTGTTTGAGTGATTCATGGTCTGTGTGAATTACAAATTCTTTTGGTAACAAGTAGTGCTGCCATGTCTCAAGAGCTCTAATTAAAGAGTAGAACTCCTTATCATAGGTAGAGTAGTTAAGACTGGCTCCACTCAACTTCTTACTAAAATAAGCTATAGGACGCCTTTCTTGAAGAAGTACAGCTCCAATTCCCACTCCACTAGCATCACATTCAATCTTAAAAGTCTTAAAAAAATTAGGCAAAGCCAATATGGGTGCATTGCACAATTTTTCTTTGACAAGCTCAAAACTTCGTTGGGCTGCATCACTCCATTTGAACTCCTTTCCTCCCTTAATACATTCAGTTATGGGTACTAAAATGGTGCTGAAATCCCTTACAAATCTTCTATAGAAAGAGGCAAGTCCGTGAAAACTTCTTACTTCAAATATAGTTCTTGGAACGGGCCATTCTTTGATAGCTTTCACCTTTTTTTCATCAACTCCCACTCCTTGCTGAGATACTACAAAGCCAAGAAAAATCACATGGTCTTGACAAAAGTAGCATTTTTTCAGATTAGCATAGAGTTTCTCCTTTCGCAACACTTCTAAGACTTCCTTCAAATGTTGCACATGCTCCTCATAACTTTGACTATAGATCAAAATATCATCGAAATATACAACAACAAATTTTCTAATGAAAGATCTAAGCACATGATTCATCAATCGCATAAATGTGCTAGGGGCATTAGATATCCCAAATGGAATTACCATCCATTCGTAAAGTCCATGCTTTGTTTTCAAGGCTGTCTTCCACTCGTCTCCCTCTTTCATTCGGATTTGGTGATAGCCGCTCTTCAAGTCAATTTTTGAAAACACCTTGGAACCATTCAGCTCATCCAACATGTCATCCAATCTTGGAATTGGATAGCGGTATTTGATGGTAATCTTATTTATAGCACGACTGTCCACACACATTCTCATAAAGCCATCATTTTTAGGGACTAATAATGTAGGCACAGAACAAGGGCTCATGGATTCCCTTACATAACCCTTTTCAATCAACTTATCAACTTGCCTTTTTAGCTCCTTAGCCTCCTCTGGATTCATTCTATATGCTGGCTTATTTGGTAAGGCAGCACCGGGCACCAAATCAATTTGATGCTCAATTCCTCTTAAGGGTGCCAATCCCTTAGGTAGCTCATTCGGAAAGACATCAGCAAATTCTTCTATCAACTCCCTCACAAGCTTAGGAAGCTTTTCTGCAAGTTCTAGATTCAGCTCATTGAGAATTAGCAATAATACAAAGTCATCCCTTTTTATTGCCTTCTTTAACTTATTCTTAGAAGTAAAACAACTAGGCTTCTTCTCCTCGATTACATCCTCTTTCGGCTATACTTGTATTGGCTTTAAGGGTGCCAACACAATCTTCTTTCCATTCTTCTCAAAAGCATAGGTGTTTTTGAAGCCATCATGTAGTGCTCTTCTATCAAATTGCCACGGCCTCCCAAGTAGAAGATGACTAGCATCCATAGGGACTATGTCACACAACACCTCATCTTTGTAATTCTTCCTTATAGAGAAAGGTACCTTTACTTGTTTGGTGACCCTCATCTCGCCATGATTATTTAGCCATTGCAGCTTGTATGGACGGGGATGATTGATGATAGGTAGCTTCAATTTGCCAACCAAGGTGGTTGAAGCAACGTTAACTTGGTTAAATATATACTTATTCATTTCCTTTGTCAAGATAAAGAGTCGGCTCCTAAGCATTCGACTTCAACTCCTGCATCCGACAAACCAATCCTACAGACCCAGTCGAGATTATGATCCTTTAACATATTTTATATTGTACATATATTTTACCTTGATAAAACTAATATAAACGTCATCTCAGGGTTTAGGTCAAGAGATTTTGAGCCTAATTACTGAAGAATCTGTTGGAGCTCTTCAAAGCGAGGCTCCTAATGCTGAAACATCCATAGGAATTCTTCAGATTGAGGCTCTGCAAGTTGAAACATCTATAGTTCTTCAGATTAAAGCTCTGACAACATCACTTGGCCTAGAACAGCTTGTTGAAACCAATCAAGGAGAGTTTCCCATTGAAGTAGCTAAAAATTTTCTTGTTCTTGACAGGCCTCATCATATGAAGGACAAGAACTTGTGCCTTCTAGTTCCCAACAGTCCGAACAAAGCCATTCTGCTATCAACTTGCCTTTATAGAGCCATTCTTCTATTCGTCTGCCATTTGTGATTAGGGACAGTATAGACATGGAGGCTTTAATGGCCGATGTTTCTCCTATCTCTCCTATCTCTAGTCCAATTCACCCAACAGTCCAAGCCAGACCCTCTAGGTGTCCAAGTTCTGATAAACATTTTGCCATATGATCAAACTTTGATAGTCTCTTCTTTGGTTCCAGAGGAGTCTTCAATAGACCCAAAGGTCAAAGAACTACTAAAAGAGTTGAAGAATTTCTTGGATTATTCTTTTAAGGTCATTGCTTTTGATGAGTCTTTAAGAAGCAGAATTTAAGTTATCTTGGGTGAACTTGAACTAGTCAGATCAAAACTCCTTATCTTCTATCAAAGCCTTTAAGGATTTTATTAACGATTTATCCAAAAAAAAAAAGCACCTACTTTCAATCAAGTCATTTTTTTTTTATAAAAAGGAGATGTCTAAAAAAGAAATTGTTTCAGGTCAATTACGAGATTTGAAGGCTAAAAGAGATTAACATGACGATTTGATCACCAAAGCGAGGGAAAGATGTATACTTGTAACACTAATATTGATTGATTAAGAAAAAACCTCGACAATTTAGAAGAGAGAACTAGACAAACTAAAGAAGCATTAAAGTCAGCTGAAGCACTAAAAGACAGACTAGGCGATACCATGCCTGAACTCCTAGCAAAACAGGAAAGGATTAAAGAAATCACTAAAGCCATCGTAGTTAGAGTCGAAGCTATCACCAAAAAGAAGAAGTCATTGGAGATCAGTTATCTGATGGCTTACGCAGAGAAGGAGACATTGGCTAATGTATGGGAACATCTGCAACAGATATAATTGTATCAGTTTAAACTTTGCTGATAGAGATTTTTCTTTTTTTTTTGTTTTATATTGTTGGTCATTTTATTCAGACAAATTTGTTTATTTGTTTCTTTTACCAAAGTAAATTTATATAGCATTTGACAAACTCTTAGGTGAAGTATGTTGTACAAATCGACACAATAAAATATTTCGTTTCGACAACATCTTCTTATTCAATTTTTACTTCACACACTGTTGGCCTATATTACTTTAGGTACTTGCCATTGATTGATTTCACCTTTAATTCAGAGTTAACTTCGTCGAGGGCATAGGCATTACCAGAAAATAGTTGAGTATTTATCAATGGTCTTTCCCATTTTGGTGACCATTTGCTATATTCTCGACAATGTTTCCCAATAGGCAAAATTACTCTCTATACTAAATCGCCTAAGTTAAAAGATTTGTATTTAACTCGATGGTCATAGAATTTAGCAATTTGCTCTTTTTGTCGAGTTAAATTTTCTAAAATAATTAATCTTTCTTCAGTCAATTTATTTAACTTGTCAAACATCGAATCCCAATAACTTTCAACTGGTAATTTGTCTTGTCTTTGAATATGAATTGATTGGAGATTAATTTCGACAAGTAATATGACATCATGACCATAAACAAGTATATATGGTGATGTGCTTATTGATTCTCTCAGTGAATTTCTATATGCCCATAAAACCTGATCAAGAATATTATGTCAATTTCTAGGTTGTCGACAAATATGCTTTTTTATCAGGCTTATAAGTACTTTATTGATGGCTTCCACCTAACCATTTGCTTGTGCATAATATGGTATTGATGTAATTAATTTTATTTTCCTATTATTGGTGTATTCTGTGACTCTTCGTCTAGCAAAAATAGTACCTTTGTAATATCCGTGAATTTTAATTCACTTGATAAATATGTTATATGTGAAATTTTGGGTTAATTTGAAATTTTGTAAAATCATAAAAATCTTGGATTATCTAAAATTTGTTGTGAGAAATTTCCAAGAAAAATTTCAACGAGGGACTTATCTGAATTAACAATAATAATTTTTTTGGGAAAGTGTGGCAATGGAGAAATAAAAATATTTTAGACCTTGAGTGATTTGGAAATCATAAGGACCTGAGTGAATTAAAAGTAATAGAGGAGGTGGCTTGGTGAAATTTGAGGCAAAGAGGAAAGTAGGGTACATGAGAATGGAGACACATGTAATGCTCTCATCCATTAGATGAGATTGACTTCTCATAGAAGCCAATTAGATGGCCCCATCAGCAGAAGGAAGAAAAGAAAGAAAAAAAAGAGGAGGGAAAAGTCGAGAGAAAGAGAGAAAGGAGGGTCACGGTGAGCATGAGTAAGCTTCGACCACCCCTTCAGCTTCGTTCTCGTTTCTGGTGATGCCACTGCTGGTTGGTGGTCTTCCTCCTTCATCTTGACAGTCCAAGTGGAGGTTCCCAGCATTGAAGTTGAATAATGAGAGGTAAGAGTGATTTCTGATCTATATGTTTTTCTTCCTCATTTTTTTTGTGTGTATGATCGAAGAGGAAAGAAAATGAACTGGTTCTCCTAATTTGACTTTCGAGCGCTGAGAAGGAGACAAATCAAAGCTGGGAACTACCCTTCCTTACGGATTGGAGAGGAGAAACCAGAGAACAGTAAAGAGAGGGGAAAATAGGGTTGCCGAGAGGTAAGGAGGACTGAACTTGTGACCGTTTATGCAAAAATTTTCAGATCTTAGAGTCTATCTTACATTGATCTTGTGCTAGAATTGGTTAAGAAAATTTTATCTATATATGTATCTGTCGTGTGAGTTGCTACACAGATATATATATATATATATATGAGTGTGTGTCTATGAGAGTGAAATTTTCTAGTTTGAAATGGTTAAGGATTGAGGAAGGTATGAGGGTGAGATTGGAGAGGTCCTTTCTCTATATTCTTAAGTGGTAGAAGTGGTAGGATTATTATAGAAATATGTAATGGCTTAGCTAAGAAACTTTTACTTCAACTAGGTTGCCAAAACCAAGAAACTAAGTAAGGTTAATTATCATGGCATTAAATTTAGTTAATGTAGTTGCTATCATTTTTTTCTATTGTAGAAGTTTTGGCCCAACTGTCTATTAAATGAGCTCCAATTGATTTGAAATTTGGTATGTCTCTTGTTTTGGTACCTTAGATAATGTTGGCAAAGGTTATTGGAATCCAATTTCTATAAACCTCCTAATCCACTTGATTAGCTTTATTGCCCTATATCAGCCTTCTTTTCTATCTACAAACTTTCCAAGGTAAAAATATACTTAAATCAAGTCCTTTTGGCTTGAAATTTTTATGAGCCACTCCTTGGCGTGCGTAGTTATGATCTGGACATTTTCTTAGTGTTTGGGAAACAACTGCTAAGTCAAATAATAGGGAAACCAAAACTACCACAGAACTAAAACAATTCTAACCAGTTTCATTCAAAGTTATGTTATACTATCCAAATGGTAAAATTTTGCTTTGAAATTTTTATGGAAAGATTTCATAACATAAATTATGTGCCTACCAGGTTTCATGGGATTTGGAATTGTTTTGGTGGGCCAAATGCTTACAAAACTGAGACTACAAAAGCTACAGAGTCAGTCTGGGCAGCATCTGCATTTTAATGATTTTGAAGGAGCAAATCAAAGTATTTTCTTTTGACAAATTTATCTAAGATTATAGACATATTACGGATGTTTCCTATCAAATTTCATGAATTTTGGAGTTGTGAGGACTACCCAGTAAATTCATAAACTTTAGGATCCAAAATTTGGTCTAAAACAGAGCATGTGTGGAATTTAAATTGGTTTAGAGGGGATTGGCTTCTAAGCTTTGTAGGAAGTGGTAACAAACATATAAAGGAGTAGTCTCATGGCTTTTAACTCCTAGATAATTTCATTCAATGGTAAATTAAATGGTCACACCAAGTCTAGTGAAACAATAATGAGATTCTAATGAAAACACCTTTCTCTTTATTTTGAAATGTAAATTTTGAGCCTTAAACACCCTATTAATATTGGAGCCTTGGTAAGATGTGAAAATGGACAATATTACTTTTGCATGAATGTTAAGCATGAATATGAATAATCTTATATCGTATGTTGGCAAGATAACTTAGAGATGTTGAATGCTATGAATGTTACTAATGTGAATGACAAATTACTCTATTCTTGTCTCTTGTTATCATTTTGTGTATATGGAAATCATTACCTTTCCTAATGTTTAGGCCAATGACATATACATATATATATATATTTATATGAGAGTGTGTGTGTTAAGGGAGTTGCCAATACTACATTGTAGGATACGTGTAAGTGAGGGATAAATGCCACTTTCACTTTATCTTGTATGATGTGATCATAATTATTTTACTAATGTTGTATGCTCGGAATCATCTTATATGAAAGGTGAACCTTTGAGGTATAATTTTTATGTGAGGAATTGAATTCTTTGCCTATTATTTAGAAATGGAACCTCTATTAGTATTATAATTGAGGCCAAGGGTGAGCTTAGCTCCTAAAGGGTGACTTACCGATATTATAATTGAGGCCAGGGGTGAGCTTAGCTCCCAAGGGGTGACTTGCCAGTATTATGATTGAGGCCAGGGGTAAAAGGGCGAATGAGTTATGACGATAATGTGGGAAGCCCAGGTTAAGCATTGGCTCCCAAGGAGCGACCTGCCAGTGGACAATATAGAAAAATAATAAGTGTGTATGCTTATCTATGAGTATTCTCCTTGTGGGGACTCTAATCTTAATTATATATATATATATATATATAGCTGTGTGCATTTTAATAGTCTATTCCAGAACAGATTGAGATGATCTTAGTAATCCACTTCTTATGCATGTTTTAAGAGATGCTTGTGTGTGTATGGTGGTACTTTTTACTCGACTTGTAGGTTATATGAGTTGAGTCCTTGGTCTTATATTGTTAGATGGGGTCCCTCTTTTGCCCCATCCCTATGAGTGGTACACAATTCATATTTTAATTTCTGATTGTTTTTCCCTTACTGAATATTTTCATACTCATCCCTTCCTTTGTGTACCCTTGCAAGTTCTATGTTAGAAGGTGAGTCTTTGTATGAGGAGTAACGTAGTCTCCAGGTCTGTGTTCCTCTATTTTGGAATGCTGATACGTCTAATAGTTAGGTGTATAAATCGCTACCTAGGAAATTCTACATTGGTTATGAAAATGAACTTATATATATTATATTTATTTCACGTGATATCGGTTGAGGTTAGGCTTACGGGGATGGACAGAGTCCACCTCTGTACTGGTCATGTTCCCAAATTAGGGCGTGATAATTGATCGGTTGTTGGAGTTTAAGGTATCTCATACCTGTATATGATGTGATTTTCAATGAAATTTATCACATCTTGCTGGGTAACATCTTTTAGTGCAATTGCTTCAACCTATTTGGTAAAATAGTCAATTCAAACTAAAATATATTATATCCTTTGGATGAAGGAGGATGTATGTGGCCTATTACATCCAAAGCTCATCCTCTGAATGGCCAAAGTTTAACAATTAAATGTAATTCACTAGTTGGAATGTTTTGTATATGGCCATGTCTTTGACATTTTTTACAAGACTTAGCAAACATTATACAATCTTTAACTAATGTCTGTCGATAAAATCTTCATCGTCGAAGGATCTATTTCATTTTTCTCTTGCTTGGTAAGCTCCAGAAATATCTTCATGAACTTTCGACAAGGCAATGTATGCCTTCGACTCACTTAAGCATTCTTCTAACTTTCTATCAACAGTTTTTCTATACAATTGTCTACCCGATATTATAAAATTTAACGCTCTATATTTGAGTTTCCTTTCTACATCAGAACTTGGATTCTTTAAATAATCAATGATTGCTTTCCTCTAATCATTACTTGTTTGAACGTCATTTTGTAATACGTCTTTCTTCCAAGGAATATAAAAGTTCTCTAATTTCTATTAAATGTAATAGAACCTTTTGAGAAACCTTATACACAGAAGCTATTTGGGCTAAGTCATTAGCTTCTTCATTTGATTCCCTAGGATAATGCTGGACAATAATTTCGTCAAATTTTTTCATTAACTTACTCGCTATAGCATAATACTTAATTAAGTTTTGATTAACATATTTGTATTCCTGAGTAAGTTGTTTGACGATTAACTGGGATCTCCAAGTATGTTCACTCTACGTGCTTTTATTTGACAAAGTATTTCTAATCTGACAATTAAAGTTTCGTATTCAGCCTTATTATTAGAACAAGAATACTTAAGTTCAAACATAAATTTGGTTGGAGTTCCATGAGGGGATATTATTAAAATTCCAAGACCACTTCCTTTTTTGTGCCTTGATTTGTCAAAATAAAGACGCCATGGTCACAATCCAACGAAATTTACATCTCTATCTATATTCAGGCCATGTTGGGCAACTAGAAAGTTAGCCAATACTTAGCTTTTGATGGCTTTCGCTATAACATATTGTAAAGAAAATTTTGACAACACAATAGTCCATGTATCAATTTGTCCATTGAGAATAGGTTTAGATAACATAAATTTTATTATGTCTATCTTTGAGATGATAAATAAATTACAAGGCATCATATAATATTTTAGCTTAGTATGAGAAAAATACAAGGACAAACATAATTCATCAATTGCACTATATGTTGTTTCTACATCGTTTAGCCTTCGACTGAGTTAGTAAACAGCTCTTTCAACACTATTCTCATCATCTTGAGCCAATAAACATTCTATAGTTTCCTAAGAAGCTGAAATATATAATTTCAGTGGCTGTCATGGTATTGCTTGATTTGATCAAAAGCCTCTCGATGACAAGGCTCCCAGGCAAAATCTTACTCAGCTTTCAGCTTGACCAAAGATGAAAAAACTCTGGTCCTATCTAACAAATTGGATATAAATCTTCTTAAAAATTTCACTTTCCCTAAGAAAGATTGTAGTTCCTTCTTATTTGTCAGTTCAACAGCTTCCAAAACTACTTTTGTTTTATTCTTATCCACTTCAATACTTTTTTTATGAACTAAGAATCCTAAAATTTTGGTAGTCGACACTCCAAAAGCACATTTCTTTGGATTCATTTTAAGGTTGTGCTTTTGCATTCTTTCAAAAGCCTGCCTCAAATGTGTCAAATGACTTTGCTTATCTTCTAACTTGATAATGACATCGTCAATGCAAACCTCTTGTAATATTTTTGCCCTTTAAAGTATAATATTTTTGCATTGTGTTAACTGTTGAAATTATTATATTTCCATGTGTGAATTTCCATATCTTCATAGTCGAATTAAAACAGCTTAATTAAGATTTTTATGACTGAGTTATTATCATCTAGGTCAAATAGTTGTACAAGATTGTGTTAGGACCCAAGTAATTCATAGGGAGGTAAATCAGGCGGCTAGCGCCTAGGTACCATGCAGGGTGCCTCAGGCGCCAGCACCTTAACTCTCGGCCTGGCACCAAACGGGTGGCGTCTAAGGCGTCAACCCCCAAACTCTCTGTCTAAGTTCTGAATGTGGCGCCCCAAGCACCATACAGGGCGCCTAGGCGCCAAGTCTCAAAAATTGTATAAATGCCAAAACTAGACATTTTCTTCTCATTTTTCTCTTAGTTTTCTTCTCCCCTGTTCATGCTGGATGATCCCCCTTCCCTTTTGGCAACTAAAGATTCATCTAATTTTCTTCTAATTTTAGTAGAAGACACAAGGTAAGTAAGCTTTGAGCTATTTAAAATTCATATTCCTTCCCTTTCAATTCTTCTTCTCCTTAGCTAAAACCCTAAGCAAGAAGGACGCAAAAGAAAATTCTTGTTTAGTGTGTTATAATTCTTGAACTATGAGATTTTTAGAAGTCTTTCTTCATAGAAAGGATGGAGAAGAAGAAAGAAAGAATTTTTGGTTAAATTACTTCTGAGATAGTTATACTAAGTCTTAAACTAGTATATTCTCTGCACTTTAGAGTAGTAGTATTGGGCAGTATACCAATTGAATAATTATGTGAAAAGGCTAGCAGTTTGGATAGTTAAACAAAGCAAGGTCTATAGAATCTACTGCTATTTAATGGCTAAATACCATAAAGAAATTCTGTAGAACCCCTATAGTAAAACTTCCTTATTAGGATGATCTATACGCTCTGTTCTTCTTACTGTAAGTTTGAACTCTAATATGCTCTTTAATTGTTATCTTATTTGCATACTAGGAAATCTTTGGAAGTTATTTTCTAGCAACCCTATAAATTAGCTACAAAGAACTAAGGTAGTTAATACCATAATCGAGGTGAATGTTGTAACATTATCTTATCCATATTTTTTTTGTAATATCACAGGTATCATGAGAAAATTGTGAAAAGAGTCTAAGTAATGTGCAATGTGTTCGTTTTAAGAAATTTATTTTCCTTGTATTTGAGGCTGATGTTATTGCTTATATTCTTTTATTGAAATTCTGTAAATGCCTATGCAACAACTAAGCGATATTATGATGTTTTCTTGGTGGTGCACCCCATGGAAGAATTAGAGAATTTATAAGGGTGGAGATATCTGTTTATGGAGAAATAAGGGCGGATGCAGCCAGGGGGCCACTGGCAACGATCCACTGGTACCGTGGACGACCCGGTTAGTACAGGACTTGTATTACGCATTGTGTGCACTACATTATGCTTATCATTTATAACTGATGTAATTATAAATTTATTGGTATCCTTATGGAATTAAACGGTAATTTATTGTGATAAATAATGTTATCCATTCATTGAGTATTCTATTACTCATCCTATTTTTTTTTTAAAAAAAAACCTTCAGAGTCAATAGCTGAAGCAGAGGACTCTCCAGGATAGTAGCGAGTCCATCTCTCCCGTCTCCCTTGTATTTTTGGGTTGGCCCTTGCACTGAACCATTTTGTAATCTGTAAAAGTTGCTCTGTGATCACATAAGCCTCCTAGGACGTTATGGATGAGCTATGTGGAATATGACATTATATTGTACCGCTCGTGGTTTTGTTGTAAAGAAACTAAAATCTTATCATTGTTTGGATTTGGAAATATTACAATGTATTTATGCTCGCTAACGAAATGAGAATTTAGTGTTAGCATTAGAACCAATATAGACATAAATTTGGAAATGTATGGTGTCAAAATTTATCATATTATGTGCCTTTGATTCACAATGAAAGGGAAACCCACTAACATGTCGGTCACACTTTTTTTTTGGGATGTGACACCACTATAAACTTCCCTATAACATCATGGAAGATAATGTTCATTGCCCTTGATAGGTGGCCCTTGCATTCTTCAAATCGAAAGGTATGACAATCCATTCATATGTCCCAATAACTCTTGGACATCTGGAAGCTGTTTTCGACATGTCGTCCTCGGCTATAAACATTTGGTTATAATCTACATGACCATTCATACAACTTAAAATTTCATGCCTAAACTTGACATTAAATAACATATTTGCTATAGGCATAGGATATTCATCTTTAAGAGTAGCCAGGTTTAGATTCCTAAAGTCTATGCATACCCTTAACTTACCATTTTTCTTAATAATTGGTATTAAATTAGAGAGCCATTTGCCATACCTGGTAATTCTAATGAACTTTGTTTTAAGTAGACGTTCAACCTCCTCTTTGATTTTCAGCACTACTTCAAGAGCAAATCTTCTATTTGCTTGTTTGACAGGTCTGTACCCTTCCTTGAGTGGTAATTTGTGTTTGAAAAAGTCTCTACTTAAACTAGGCATTTTGTTGTAATCCCAAGCAAAACAACCTCTGTATTCTGTGATTAACATGAAAATTCTTCTTTGAATTCCTTTGGCGAAAATGCACTTACAAAAATGGGTCTTCTATTTGCTTTTGTACCCAAGTTCACTTCTTCAAAAGGATCTTCTACTTCGACATTTAATTTCTCATTGGGCCCCTTCTCAAAATGCAAAGGGGCATCATCTATAATGTAGTCTGACAAAATACCTTCCACGGTATTGATTTCTTTATTGGACAGATAGGCTGACAGTCTGTCAATTTAAGTCTCAATACTCATGGCTAGCACTTGGTCGATTTTCATTGACCTTATCCATGCTGGGCCAATTTTCATTGGCTCCATTAATTTGAGACCAAACTGATCCATCAAGCAAACCTCCAAAGCCTTTTTATTGATTATTCTATCTTTTATAGCAATAAGTTTGATGTTTGGAGTGTAATTTTGAAATCAACGTAGAGTTGTTGTAAGTAACAAGGACTGTCGTCTACTTGCACACAAGGTTTTCATAACTAGACCGGTCATTGAACCAGTGAGGGCACCGATTCAAAGGTTAATGGTCAAATCACAGTTAAACCGTAGTTGAATCGGTGGTAATTAAAAAATAAAATATATACCTAAAAATAGTAAAAGAACAATATAATTACATATCAACATATCATAATTCATATACATGAAAATGTAAAATTAATTAAAAACAATATTTAATATTCAATTACACAAAACAAAACAAAGATATTATCATTTATCATCATTATTTTATCAAGTGACTCTATAATTAGTTAGTCTTCAATTTTTTCAACACCTAATTATAAAATAAAAAAAGCAAAGTGACCAAAGTGACCCAAAAAAAAAAAAGCAAAGTGATTAAAAAAAAAGCAAGAACCGATTAGACCATTGAACCGACCAATTGGTTTAAAGGTGATTCAACCAATTTTTGGTCAGTTCAAACATTCTTTGATCCGAAAGGGTCAAAAGAACTAGTTCCCAGTCCAACCGGTAGAATTGGCTGGTCCAGTCTAGTTATCAAAACTATGCTTCCACAACTTCCACTTGACCTTCGCCATTCAATTAAATTAATTTCTGATGTACAGCTGATGGAATAGCTCTGATAATATGAATCCAATCTCTTCCCAAAAGTATGTTACAGCTAGACTTTGTGGGACTTACTACAAAGAGGATTGATCTTTTAACTGATCCAACGTGGATATTCAGTATCACTACCCCATTGGATAGAGAAGATTTGCCACTAAAATCAGTGATAACCATATTTGTCTAAATCAAATCTGGCTCATTCTTTCCTAGCCTTTTAAATGTGGCTTAGTATCAGATTAATGGCAGCCCCACCATCCACTAGAACTTTGTTGGTAGGCTTCCCTTCTAATGAGGCCTTGATATGCAAAGGCCGCAGATGTGTCTTTTGCACCTCAGTTAGTTTTTCATGTTGACCCTAAGGCTATATGCCATAAGTTTTGATGATGACAAATATATTTGAATAGTAGCATTGATATATATAAAGATTAATTATCATATATATGATACAAGTACTTAAGCATGATTATGTTATTTAATATGTATGTTGCATATATTGAATCATGCTATTAAACTAACCATTGGGTTTGCAAGTAAGATATATTTTATAGGTTGGTTCAAAACAAGAAGAGTGAGGATTGTATTGAAGAACAAGGAAAAGCAATATCATGCTTAACTCAAGGAAAACAACATGCAAGGATGAAGCTCCAAGAAATGAAGAATTAGAAGATTTGAAGTCTTGGAAGCTTGGATACATCAAGATAGCCTATGTGTTTAAATTAGGTATATTTTATATAGGCTAGTATATTTGTGCAACTCAATGATTTAGATTTGCATACATTGGCTCAAGCATTTTTGAACAAAAAGTTAGTGAGATATGAAGTTTTACAAAAGTTATTTTTTGACCTTTGGTCACTCCTTATATCATATCTCATAAATGAAAAATTGGTTTTTCAAGTATCTTAATCTCATTTGATAGTAGACTCAAAGATCTTTTCAACGGTATATTATTTATTCAAAACGGAGTCCAAATGAGAAATATATGACTATTCAAAATATAGTTTGAAAAACTGAAAGTTGATTTTACTGTAATAAAAAATTATTCTGTTCTGACCTATAGTCAGTATTTTGATTATATCTTTTAAAATAAAAATAATTTTTGAGTAAAACTTGGCTCATTTGAAACTAGACTCCAAGAGCTTTCCAACGGTATATTATTTGTTTAAAACGGAGTTCAAATGAGGGAGTTATGAATTTTTAAAGAAAGCTCAAAATCTGGACTGCACTATAACGGCTATATAACGGCTATATAACGGCTAGTTTTGTAAAATCTTATATATATGACCTTAGATACACGATTTTGAGAAAGAACAAAGTCCTACAATGTGATATTAACTTCTTCTATCATCTTTGAGAGAAAGGAAAGCATTCTTGAGCCAAATCTTGCATATTCTCTATCATTAGAGTTATTAGAGCTTCATTTGTTTTCATCTACTCTTTAGAGAGAGTTTCTTTGTATTGTTGATTTTGATCAACACATATATTATTCTGAGTTGAGGTTCGCAAGTACCGGTGTTGGAAGAACTTGCTTTGGGTTGAGGAGGAGCCCGGATTCATAAATTCTCTATTGTGGTTTCGCAAATACCCGGATCGAATTTGCGTGGTTGTAGTGGTTTGCAAGTACCCGGATTAAACTTGCAATTATAGTGGAAATACTCAAGTGGTCTCTTGAGGACTGGATGTAGGCTTGGATTAGCCGAACCAGTATAAATCTCCGAGTTTGCTTTCTCTATCCCTTACTCTTTAATTTGTGCATATTGATATATATTCTTTAATTCCTTGATCTTTATAATTATTTATCTTAACAGCACATTGATTTTCTGTATTGTATTTATTATCCTAAGCATTGTACTTTTACAGAAAATCATTTTAACTTCCAATTAATTCTTGTGAAAAATTTATAAAACCCAATTCACCCCCCCCCTATTGGGTTCCAACCATTACTTTCAATTGGTATCAGAGCTTGGGCTCTTGTTTAAAGACTTAACCGTCTAAGAGTTAGCATGGTTGGATATAGTGATTGGTTTATTTCTAAAAATTGTTCTTTCACAGAACCTCCAATTTTTGATGCTAATCATTTTCAATATTGGAAGTATGAAATGAAAATGTTTTTAATTTCAGTAGACCATAAACTCTGGGATGTTATAGAAAATGGTTCTTGTATGCCTATCAAGGAAGAACAAGGAAAATGCATTCCAAAACTTAAGAGTGAATGGAATGATACTGAAAGAAGTTTAATGCAACTCAATGCTAAGGTAAAATTGATTATTTCTTGTGCATTGAGTCAAGATGAATTTTTCAAAATCTCCAACTGTGCAACTGCAAAAGAAATGTGGGAAATTCTTGAAGTTACACATGAGGAAGATCTTATTGCTGAGGAATTAAGGTATAGAAGTTTCATTAATGAACTTGAAATTGCTCAAATGAACAATTGCAAAACCATTAATGAGATACAACTTGTGCTTAATCAATTGCAAGCTCTTGGTATTGAACTTACAGAAAAATCTCAAATCACCAAGGTGGCAGACGAAGAAGAAAAAGGAGAAAAAGAGAAACCACAACCAAAAGGTGAATCATCAAAGAAAGCTTACCTATCTTCCAATTGGGGAAATAGCAATTCTGATAAGCAGAATACAAATGAAGAAGCCAACACTTGTCTTGTGGCCAGAGATAAAGATGAGGTAAATTCATTTGACTACTCTTTTGAAGAATTACAAGATGCCTTTGATGATTTACATGAAGAATCTCTTATACTTGCAAAGAAACTAAATGTTTCAAAACAGAAAAACTCTTCTCTTGAAAATGAGTTGGAAATATTGAAAAATGAATTTTCTATTTCCAAGGAAGAGAATTTTGTTTTTGAAAATCAAAACAAAACTTTGCAAGAAGAGAATTTGATTTTAAAAACAAATATCTCTACCAACAAAAATTGCTTTTGTACCAAGTGTGATTTTTTGAAAAAAGAAAATGATAATCTTAAAAACACACTTGCAAAACTCTCTCAAGGTAGAGAAATTTTAAATACCTCAGTTTTGAAACAAAGAAGAATTAACAAAGTTGGTATTGTTTCTAAAAAGAAATCAAACCAAAAGCAGTTTAAAAAACTTCTTTGTTTCTGAAAAGATGTCCAATAGTCCAACTTGCACTTGTTTCTATTGTGGACTGAAAGGACACAAATCTTACTCCTGTTTTTATAAGAAAAATCTTGTTCATGGAGTAAAAATGAAATGGGTTCAAAAAGGAACTCATGACCCAGGCAAACCCAAAGAAATTTGGGTACCAAAGATAAATGAATAATTTGTAGATTTGCCTCGAAGCAAGGAGCGGAAATGACTTTTCAATGGCTACATCATTCAAACTCCACTCTCTTGCATCAAAAGGAGGCAATGGATAAGTAAACATATAAGCTGGAATGCATTGTAAGAATTTTGACTGATATGTTTACTGCTCTCTAATGCTTTTGTCTGTTATCTAATATGCCTTACATCTATCCTTGATATTCATGCATGCTATATCTGAAAACAATTGTTAGGTGTGCAGATTATAGATTCAAATTTTGTTTTGATCTAAAATCTTTCTTCCAAATTTTGCTCAAACTATCCTTTTTACTGCATCATGAAAACTTGCTTCCATTACACGCACATTTTTCTTGTCTTCACAACAATAAGATTCCTCCTACCTATAATATTTATCCTTGCTGTAATCTTATTTAAATATTTTCAATGAAATCAAATATTTTGCAAAATTGCATTTCATGAAAGCATAGCACTTTTATTAATATGGTATATCTTGAACATAATGTTGCTCCTAGTACTCGAGATTTATTTGAACATTACTGATTTGAACATCAAAGTGCTCCACCAAAAGTGTTTTGCAGGAGTTAGTCCTCAAATCTATCCTCTAAGCTCATTCGTAATGATCGACCAATGCTTGACAGTGATCTTATTAGAGATTGTTTTCAAGAGGATCTTGCAAATAATCAATCAATTAAGTTCATTAAAATTGCAAGAAGATAGAATCAAAAGAAGAGCAATGAGCAAAACAAGAATATCAAAATCTTGAGGAGGAACTTCAAGAAGCAATAAGAGTTTGCCAAAATTGATGAGTATCTCTATTCTTTACCACTTTAATATTTAATTGAGTGATACTCCCTGATCATAATTGGCTATGTTGGCAATTTTTTTTTACTGACATACTTTCATTACAATGATATATTGTTCTCTAATATCTTACATATTTGATCATATCATTGTATATAAAGATATTGTCTTTATACCATTCATCATGGTTTGAGCATTATACATGTCATATCCTTTGTATAAAATATAGCTTATGAACGATTGTTTATGGATTATAGTTTATATCTGATTATATCTTACTAATCCATATTACCTCAATTATTGTACTATATACTCAAGTTATAATATGTTTTATCTTGATAAGTATGTAACTTGCTTTTGCTTTGAAATGATGATATATATGTCCATGTCAGAAAATTCTTTCCATCTTTAAAATGGATATATATTTTTCAATATATATATATATACTGTGCTGAATTTGTGTAGCTGATTTATTTTATCTTTCTTTATTATTATTTTTTTTGTACCGTCAAATAAAAGAAACCACTTGCATTAAAAAAAAACCGAAGGATTACATTGCATAATTAAAAAAAAAAAAAAGAAGGGAAAGTTTGCTCATGCATGAGCAATCTACAGGCGAGGTGGTCTTGGATTAGGAGGCCCGTATTGTATCATCACCCCTCGGCCATTCCTTGGAGCAAGAGACTGAGCAATGTCACGGAGGGTAGTGTAAATCCCATTCATACAATCAACACTTCTTTGTTGTTGATTGCAGAAGCATTGGGTAGACCAATAGAAGAACCTATCTATTCTTGAAGTCAGTGCCGCATTGTTGCGTTTAGCTAACTTCTCCTGGTCCTCTATCATCTTCTTGAGTTTCTTCACCTCCTGCTCCAGACAAGCAATTTTGTCTTCTGACGTATGGCCTGTACTAATCTCTTCAGCTTCTTCGATCTTCATCTTCTTCTTTCGATTCTCCTGAGATCCCTCCAAAGGCCTTTTACCCTTGTCCCTGCCTAGACCCAAGTTTAAGTCGAGCTCTTCCTCCCTGGCCTCTACTGTGAGATCAATGAACTTTCTTGCTGCCATGGTTTGAAATTTTTTTTTGGAGTATGAAGAGAGAGAAATGTCAGAAAGTTGTAGGCTCAGAGATGAATACTCTTTGTGGTGTGATAATTGACAACTCTGGGGCAGTTTTTATAGAGAGAAAATTGTGACTTAGAGCCAACGAAGATATCTCTTCGCCGCACCCCTACACGCTCATCCTATGGATTTTGCAAGCTGGAAGCCAGAAGTCTAGAGTACGCATGCACACCAACAACGCGTCGCATTAATGGCAAAACCACGAAAGTCAATTTTCGGTGGATTTGCGGCTGATTTAATTTGTTTTGATTAGAAATTTTAAGGATTAATAAAATGGTGATATTCAGAACCGTATCATTCTGCTTTGTTGTGTTGTTCTTGAGAGCATACATGATTACATCATGCTGTGATTATATGTATCGAAGAACATATGTTGTGTATGCTATTCATGCATCATGAGCGAAGGCTATGGCTAAGAATAATATTTCATGATTCCACATACACTCATACAAAATGAGCTGTCAAAATTTTTACATGTACTCATCCTCAAGATACATATATAAATTCATTTTGAATGGGTATATAAATTGCTTCCTTTGTGCTGAAATTTATCTTATCCTTTATGAAGCAAATTTGTTTTGAAAAAGGACTTTAAAAATGCTTCTGTTATGTTAATATGTTTTATCATATGAAGCAATATTTTTTTTTGAAAAAGAAAAGGTCTTAAAGATCTCTTTTGTTGTTGATGACAAAGGGATATTGATGTTTCATATATGGATTATGAACTATATGCTTGAATATATCTTATTACACTAATCCATATATATTGCTTCCTTAGATGAAACGTTTCTAAATTCCTTCGAAGCAAAATGTTTTTGAAAAATATCGTGAATCTCTTGAATTGCTTCCACAATTCTGAAATTGCTTTACCATATTGAAGCATTATCTGTTTTGAAAAGAAAAGGATTTGAGTATCGTTATTTTAAATCACTTTTGCTATATGTTGAAATAATTTTATGCATATATGCAGAAATTGTTTTTCAGAAATCTTGAAAAATATTATTATTCGATTTATGGATTATAATTAATATTCTTGTTTATATCATGCTTTGCTAATCCATATATCATATTTCTGCTGTGTGCTGTAAATATTTCTATCATATGACAGCAAATGATGTTTTTTTTTCAAAGAGTTTAATTTTTCTGCTATTTACTAAAAATGCCTCTTCATAAACAAGCAGAAATCATTTTCAATGAAAATATTGCAGAAATTTTTTCAAAAATCTTACTTCAAAATTCTGCAATCAAAAACTGAATTTCCTTTATAATGATTTGGACAATCTTTTTCAAAGGAAAAATGTTATGAAATTCAGGGGGAGCTTTGTCTCACTTGAATGTATTTTTTTTGAAAAAGAATATATCTTGAAAAATTGGATATTCATTATTCATTATTCTTTTTCAAATTATGCAAGGTTTAAGGGGGAGCCTAAAACTCTTTCAAGTTTTATCTTTTGGCTCATTTCATTTGACATGAGAAAAAATTTTTCTAAAATTTTCTTTTTACATGTCAATAAAATCAATGATAAGTTTTGATGTATCCTTACCCCATACTATATTGACATCTTCTGACATCCTGACTTAATGAAGGTATGTGCTTTAACTTCTATATATTGTGTTCCTTACACCTTTTTGTTGATGTCAAATAGGGGGAGAAGAAACAATAGAAAAATATGTATACGTGCTTATAACATTGCATTCATTATCTTGTGATACATATTTTTATGTGGTGATTTGTCATCATCAAAAAGGGGGAGATTGTTGACCCTAAGGCTATATGCCATAAGTTTTGATGATGACAAATATATTTGAATAGTAGCATTGATATATATAAAGATTAATTATCATATATATGATACAAGTACTTAAGCATGATTATGTTATTTAATATGTATGTTGCATATATTGAATCATGCTATTAAACTAACCATTGGGTTTGCAAGTAAGATATATTTTATAGGTTGGTTCAAAACAAGAAGAGTGAGGATTGTATTGAAGAACAAGGAAAAGCAATATCATGCTTAACTCAAGGAAAACAACATGCAAGGATGAAGCTCCAAGAAATGAAGAATTAGAAGATTTGAAGTCTTGGAAGCTTGGATGCATCAAGATAGCCTATGTGTTTAAATTAGGTATATTTTATATAGGCTAGTATATTTGTGCAACTCAATGATTTAGATTTGCATACATTGGCTCAAGCATTTTTGAACAAAAAGTTAGTGAGATATGAAGTTTTACAAAAGTTATTTTTTGACCTTTGGTCACTCCTTATATCATATCTCATAAATGAAAAATTGGTTTTTCAAGTATCTTAATCTCATTTGATAGTAGACTCAAAGATCTTTTCAACGGTATATTATTTATTCAAAACGGAGTCCAAATGAGAAATATATGACTATTCAAAATATAGTTTGAAAAACTGAAAGTTGATTTTACTGTAATAAAAAATTATTCTGTTCTGACCTATAGTCAGTATTTTGATTATATCTTTTAAAATAAAAATAATTTTTGAGTAAAACTTGGCTCATTTGAAACTAGACTCCAAGAGCTTTCCAACGGTATATTATTTGTTTAAAACGGAGTTCAAATGAGGGAGTTATGAATTTTTAAAGAAAGCTCAAAATCTGGACTGCACTATAACGGCTATATAACGGCTATATAACGGCTAGTTTTGTAAAATCTTATATATATGACCTTAGATACACGATTTTGAGAAAGAACAAAGTCCTACAATGTGATATTAACTTCTTCTATCATCTTTGAGAGAAAGGAAAGCATTCTTGAGCCAAATCTTGCATATTCTCTATCATTAGAGTTATTAGAGCTTCATTTGTTTTCATCTACTCTTTAGAGAGAGTTTCTTTGTATTGTTGATTTTGATCAACACATATATTATTCTGAGTTGAGGTTCGCAAGTACCGGTGTTGGAAGAACTTGCTTTGGGTTGAGGAGGAGCCCGGATTCATAAATTCTCTATTGTGGTTTCGCAAATACCCGGATCGAATTTGCGTGGTTGTAGTGGTTTGCAAGTACCCGGATTAAACTTGCAATTATAGTGGAAATACTCAAGTGGTCTCTTGAGGACTGGATGTAGGCTTGGATTAGCCGAACCAGTATAAATCTCCGAGTTTGCTTTCTCTATCCCTTACTCTTTAATTTGTGCATATTGATATATATTCTTTAATTCCTTGATCTTTATAATTATTTATCTTAACAGCACATTGATTTTCTGTATTGTATTTATTATCCTAAGCATTGTACTTTTACAGAAAATCATTTTAACTTCCAATTAATTCTTGTGAAAAATTTATAAAACCCAATTCACCCCCCCTATTGGGTTCCAACCATTACTTTCATTTCAAACTTGGCTAAGTTGTCGAATCCTGCAACTAAGTCATCTTCTAGATTGTCAAATCCTGAAGTTATTCATCTTATAAAAATATCCAATCCTCTAACAAGTCTTCTAGATCCTCTTTATTTCCTCCTACATAAATCTCATAATGAGCTTTATACTCTGGTGATATTATAGAGATGAAATTGGGATTCATGTTTATAGGATGCTCATCTATATGTTTTCTTTTCCCGACGCCATGTTCTTCTTCAACATCATATTCCTCTTTATTTTCCAGATCAACTACATTATAATCGTCCTCATCTATGGCCGATGCAAGCTTAAGATAATCTCTGTCCATCGATCTGTATCTAATCCTAGTTCTGACAAAGTAGTTCCCATGGCCATAATTATGTCATCCATATCTCCTCCTATGTGGAAGTCTATGTCAAACTTTTCTTCATCAACAAAACCCACTATCAATTATCACGTTACAAACTTTGCCTCCGATAGTGCACCTTGTTTGAAAAATATTCTCCCTCTGTTCTTCTTCTACCTTGGCTTGGATATTCAAGGCACGTCTAATAACCAAGGCAGCACCTTCATCAGCATACTCAACAACTTCTTCTTCGTCAAAATATTCTTCCTCTTCACATTCCTCCACAATATCTTCATCTTCACTCTCTATTTCCTCTTGTTTCTCCTTCAAGATCATCACTCTTCTATTAGGACATTCGGATGCTATATGGCCATGACCTAAGCACTTGAAGCACTTAATGTCTCGGCTTCTTTTAGAGGGTTGGTTGTCTTCTCTCTTATCCTTCCCCTTAGAACTTTCAGATCTGTTCGGCTCTTTCTTCAATATCTCCTTATTACTCCCTTTGGTAGTGTTTGAGGTTTGGGAAAGTGTTTGGAAAAGTTTACTCCCCAATGGTTTAGATACTCCATTGTTTCTTCCATAAACTCTCTTTTTCTGTCTCTCCACCTTAATTTTCAATTTAATTACATCTTCTAAGAAGACATAATTCTACAACTCTACTAAGTCAGCAACTTCTTTGTTCAAACCACCAAGAAATCAAGCTATGGTTTGCTCTTGGGGTTCAGTCAGCTCGCACCGAATCATCAAAGTTTCAAATTCTTTAACATAATCTTCAACACACATACCTCCTTGCCTCAAGCTTTGAAGCTTAAAATAAAGCTCTTGCTTGTAGTAATCAGGTACAAAATGCCTCTGCATGAGCCTTTTCATCAATCTCCAATTTCGAACTTCCTCCTCTCCATCTCTTCTTCGTTGATTCTTCAAATTTTCCCACCATAGATTCGCATAATCAGTGAATTCAAGGGCTGCAAGCCGGCATTTGGTAGCTTCTGAATATTCTTGATATTCAAAAATCTTCTCTACTCGTTGCACCCACTCCAAGTATTCTTCAGGAGAACTTGTTCCCTTAAATGGAGGAATTTTCATTTTGATGTCGGCATCACGTTCCCTCTGCTGCCTTCTTTGCCTAGGTTGTTCACCTTCTTCAGCTTCAGATTTTTCTCCATAGTATTCAACATAAGCTTCTCTTCTTGGTTGTTGTTGTTGTAGCTCCATAAATCTAACCATTTGAGTGGTTAGTTGAGCTATTTGTTCCATCATTTCTTCTTGACCTCTTTATAGGCCAACAATTTGAGCTTGTTGTAGGCTAAGCCCAAGAGGAACTTCAAAACTATTTTCTCCTGTTATAGTGATTTGTAATTGTTGGTTTGAGTTTGTTGAAGGGTAGGTTCACTCTCTAAGTGTTTACACTCGGATTAACAATGAACAGTAACAATGAACAATAAACAGTAATGATGAATTTGTTTTAATAAAAAAGCTGGAATAAAATAGAACAACACAAGAATAGAAATAAAAACAAAGACGAACAGACCAGAAAATTAGCCCTCTATGTAGGTGGCAGATTACAAAATAAGGAAAACTAAGCCCTCCATATAGGTGGCAGAATACAAAATAAAGAAAACTAAGCCTTCCATGTAGGTGGCAAAACAGAAAATAAAATGGAAAAAAATATTAAGCCTTCCACGAAGGGGAAAAACACAAAACAAATAATAGAACCTGATTTGAAGTGGCTCTGATACCAATATGATGTGATTTCTGGAGGGAAAACACTTAATCAATTTTCTGGATAGGTTGAAAGAAACAAACAAAGAAAACCAAATCACTCAATTGGTAAGCCAAAGGGCGCCACAACTAAGAGAAATGGGTTGATCTCGCCACACTCAAGAAAGAAGAACGTGAGTGATAAGAAATCTAGCTGCTCTCGCCACTAATCTAAGTTAGATAAGAGAAAGAACTCAAGAATCCTATTGAAAACAAAATGCCAATATCTCATATATGATTTAAGGATGGATTACAACATATGGCAAGAACCCTTTTTATAGAGAGTCTCCAAAACAAAAGATAAAAGACTCCAACTAATTCATTAAATGCATCAACTAAAAGTGAAGTAGTAGGCTAAATGTCAAAGACAATAAATGCATAGGTAGCTAAATGTCAAAGACAATAAATGCATAGGTAGCTAAATGTCAAAGACAATAAATGTCTAAGTAATAGATTACAACTATATTCAACAAATGCAACCATCCCACATGCAATCTTATTCACACTTCTTCCACTTTCAACAATGTGGTTAAGCTCAATCCAAGCCCTTTAGCCCTTGAACTAGTTAGAGGCCCAATTGAAGTATTCTCTCTTTCTTGGGCTGCAATTGGGTTATCTTTGATTACATCACTTAACAACCTACAGAGCAAAACGCCTAGTAATGTGGCATCATTTTGAGAAAAGTTAACTTTAATAATAAAAAAAGAGGAGAAATAAATGTAATATTTAAATCAAACAGATCTAATATCAATATGATTTACTAAGCCTCCATTGAAAGATTATAGTTATCTTAATTTGATCCTTAAAAGATCAAATATCTCAATTAATTTAGTTCCTAAATGATTGTATCTATCTCAATATCCTTTTGTTTTAAAATTGCAAAATTTAATTACAATTTCCAAATATAACATTTTCGATTGTCAAAAGTTACTATGACAAACAAATGTATGAAATTAAGATAAACAAAATTTTTAGAAACCAATTTAGATAATTGTAATTTTGGAGGACCAAATCAATAATTTTCTCTTGTTTGAATTTATTCTTTCTGTTGTTAAATCACTAGATTGAATGTTGTTAAATTTTAAATTTATCATTATCAAAAGTCACTTTTACAGATCCTAAGAGACAAAACTGACAAACTTAATTCTTCATAGACTAAATTGAGACATGTGATTTTTCAAAGACAAAATTGAGACAAATAGATAACTATAGTCAAATCAATAATATTTAGTGTATCATTTTATACACTACTAGCATGTTTGGTAAAGTGAGGGAAAACGATAGAGAATGAGGAATTGTTCAAATTACCCTCTTTAAAAACACTAAACTTTCTCTTTCGTTTTCTTTTTCTAAAGTTGGAGTATTTTAGTAAAATATTCATTCCCATTCTAATTAACATTTCTTTTCTTTTTTTCTTTTTTGCGTACCAAATATACTACGTATCTAGTAGTGTCAAAATAGAATGCAGCTCGCCCAGAGCGGGCTTGAGTTTAGAAAATTAGGCTTGTTTAGCCCGTAGGCCGACCCATTTATTATTAATATTTTACTTTTTTACAAAAATTGTATTATTTAGTATAAAATAATTCCACTTTATCACATTTTTATATTTTATAACATTATATTCAATAAATACAGTAAAATTGGATATGAAAATTATTATATTCTAAAAATAAATATAGGATTTTTAAATTTAAATATAATATAGTTAATTTAAAAAGAAAATAAGAAAAATTAAAGTTATTGGTTATTTAAAAAATTAAAGGAAGTAATGTTTTACATGTATAAATTTTATTTTAATAAAAAATTTAAATTTTTTTACTAAAAAAATTTATTATTTAACTATTAGTAAAAAAGTGACCTACAGGTCATGGCGAGCGAGCTTGGATATTGAATTTGAGGCTTGTTTACTTCTAGCCCATGATGAACCAATGAGTATGACACTGCATAACATGCCTGAATACTTAGGGGCATGGTGAAGGACATGAGGAAGATCAAAGTTGATGCCATGAAAATGAGCGTAGTTGGAAGTGATCAAATAAAGGTTGACCCCAAGACTACCTCCAACATTCACAATGTTGTTTAAGTGGGGAAAGCCATTGTAGGAGTTGAGAATGTGGTTCATGATGAGGGTGGTGGTGTTCTGCATGCCTTTGTTGAACACATCATTGAACCTTTGGTCCAATTTGGGATACTCAAACGCATGCATCCCATGCACTCTGTTGAAAATGAGCGTAGTTGGAAGTGATCAAATAAAGGTTGACCCCAAGACTACCTCCAACATTCACAATGTTGTTTAAGTGGGGAAAGCCATTGTAGGAGTTGAGAATGTGGTTCATGATGAGGGTGGTGGTGTTCTGCATGCCTTTGTTGAACATATCATTGAACCTTTGGTCCAATTTGGGATACTCAAACGCATGCATCCCATGCACTCTGTTGAAAATGAGCGTAGTTGGAAGTGATCAAATAAAGGTTGACCCCAAGACTACCTCTAACATTCACAATGTTGTTTAAGTGGGGAAAGCCATTGTAGGAGTTGAGAATGTGGTTCATGATGAGGGTGGTGGTGTTCTGCATGCCTTTGTTGAACACATCATTGAACCTTTGGTCCAATTTGGGATACTCAAACGCATGCATCCCATGCACTCTGTTGAAAATGAGCGTAGTTGGAAGTGATCAAATAAAGGTTGACCCCAAGACTACCTCCAACATTCACAATGTTGTTTAAGTGGGGAAAGCCATTGTAGGAGTTGAGAATGTGGTTCATGATGAGGGTGGTGGTGTTCTGCATGCCTTTGTTGAACATATCATTGAACCTTTGGTCCAATTTGGGATACTCAAACGCATGCATCCCATGCACTCTGTTGAAAATGAGCGTAGTTGGAAGTGATCAAATAAAGGTTGACCCCAAGACTACCTCTAACATTCACAATGTTGTTTAAGTGGGGAAAGCCATTGTAGGAGTTGAGAATGTGGTTCATGATGAGGGTGGTGGTGTTCTGCATGCCTTTGTTGAACACATCATTGAACCTTTGGTCCAATTTGGGATACTCAAACGCATGCATCCCATGCACTCTGTTGAATGCTATCCCTCCTTTTTTTATTGCGCCTTTCAGCTCCCTCCTGCTCAATGGTGTTCAACATACTTTTATTACATACATACTGATGCTTACCCAAAAGAGAATACAATTTAGCAATCAGAAATTTGTTGCTAAAAGCATTTTTCTGGTATGTGTACGTGTGTGTGTATAATGACAATTTCTAACTGTTATACCAAACGTAGAAGATTTTAAATTTGTTATAATCTTTACCAATTATAGCATAGCTACTAAGATACTAAAAAAAGCACCATTCGTAATTTTCCATATATATATATATATATATATATATACACACACACACACATAAATACAAGACAATGGTTTAATGTAAAAGATAGGAGGAAAAAATAATCCCTATATTAGATTACAAATCAATAGTTCAAATTGATACATAATCTATTAACACAGATCAATAATATTTTTTTTAATTATCACATGCATAGATTTTGTATCAATATAAATCATCATTAAATTGTTATCTAAATGTAATTATTTTGAATTTGGTATAGTTCTTGCCATAACTACATTATTCGATACTCAAATATGGATCGTCTATTTTGGATCGAAAAGCTCAGATTAAAAGAAAAAATTAAAAACAAAAAACAAAATAAACCTCATTTGATCTAGACCATTCAATCCAAATGGGCGATTCAAAGAACTGGACTCTACAGTTCTTGCTTGAACACAGAGTCCATTTCTTATTTCTAGACTATCTATTTTAAATTAGACAACTCAGATCAAAAACTTTTAAAAAAAAAAAAGCAAAATAAGCCTTCCTTTGATTTAAAACATCTTATCCAAATGAGTGGTCCAAATTTAAAAACTAGACTCTATAATTCTTAACGTCTATTTTGATTTGGACAACCCAAATCAAAAGAAAAAAAATTCAAAAAATCAGCATAATGAACCTTCCTTTGATTTAAACTTTCCAATCCAAAATGGATAGTACTAATTTCTATTTTAAAAACTTTGACTAGTGGTGTCAAAAAAAAGCTTATGGCCCACATACCTATTGTTTTGGTTTAAATAAACTAGTTCGATTAACTTACTTAATAAATTGACAAATCTTGT
This sequence comes from Biancaea sappan, assembly GCA_037074585.1. Classification (NCBI taxonomy): domain Eukaryota; kingdom Viridiplantae; phylum Streptophyta; class Magnoliopsida; order Fabales; family Fabaceae; genus Biancaea; species Biancaea sappan. The sequence continues at coordinate 39,397,435 of CM073499.1, forward strand.
AAATTGACTCTTTTTTTTTACAAAAAAAATAAAACAAAAACAAAAAAGAAATTATACTTGACCTATGGTTGTCCATTGGCTCACGGGCCAACTATGAATTGACTTGAACATCATATTCGAAACTCATCTATAACTGCCCAATCCAGCAAGTCGGACTCGATTGAAAGTGCTAAATGAGACCCTCCAATTGTGAGAGGAAATGCTTACCAGCTTTTCCATGAAGGCCTTGTCGTGGAGAATGGCCAAGAGAGGTCCGAGAGAAACACCATGATCATCATTGACGAAGTACTTCGAAACTGGGGACAGACCGTACATCCTCTGTTTTGACCCCCTTTCATCCTCCTCCACTCTGCAATCAACCACAGAGTGGCTAGCCAGAAGCCTCAGAACCCGATCCAGCATCGCCGGCGCCTCTGGCTTTTCGCAACAAACCAGCGCCCCGATCGCCTTTGACGAGAACCTCGCACCCTCTCCGGCTCTGACCATCACGTCGAACACGCCGAGCTCGAAGGCGGTTGCAGAGACATGGACAGGATGGTGGAGGTCATCACTTGCATGGGGTAGATGAAGCTGTCTCCGTCCCCGTGCACGTGCCTCGCAAGCGCTTGCTTCAGGTGCTCTGGTTCGCCATTGACGACCTTCGAGTCGGACTTCAAGGAGCCGTTGGGATGGATTTTTTGAGATACAGAGTATGGTGGATTGACGATGATGGAGTCTCTGTACATGTACTTACAGTAACGGTTTGCGGTTTTAGATATTATTTTAATAATTGATTAGCAAAATAATTGTTTGAAGTTTATAACTCTCACCGTAGTCAAATTGGAGTCCAACTAATAATTTTATATATATATATATATATATATATATATATATATATATATATATATATATATGTATATGTCCTCATCATTCAGTCTGATTTAAATAGCCCTTTAAGTATTTTTGAATTGTATATAAATGTGGAGTAAACCAATAAGAATTAAGTTTAGTAGAGGGACTAATCAATCAAGATTTGAATATTTATTAAGAGAAATATTTATATTTAGTGAACAAAATGTCTCAATTAAAATTACCTTTAATAAAAATATAATTGTAAAAAACAAAAAAAGTGGAATAAAATTTAAGAAACTACTACAAAATAGTAAATTAGTATCCCAAAGTTTATGATAAAATCAAAAAATACATGAGGACATAAAAGAATTAAAAAAGAAAGTTAAAACTGGTTAAACCACTTCCCTTTTGGTTGGTTACTACAAGAAAAATGGCATATACCTACAGTCATTTATAATGACAGTAAGTAAACTGTAGGTATAGATAACTTATATCTACAAACAAGATAAACTATAATGTAGGTATAAATAAACTATAGGTATAGATAGTTTATACCTACATACAAACTAAAATGTACTGTAGGTATAAGTAGTTAATATATTTATACAATATTTTTGTCAAAAATATATATAATATATATTCTAAAAGTAATTTTGTAATTTATAATTTATAGGATAATTTCAAAATTTTAATTTTAATTTTATTAGTTAATTAATTTTAATAGGACTATTGTCTTTATCCATAATTACAAACTGTGGGTAAAAATAAAAAGTATATCTCTCAGTAATTAAGTTGCATTTTAAAATAAATTTTATTTTTAAATTTAATATTTATATGAAATTACTATTTTTACCTATACTATTAAATTGTGGGTAAAGATATTCTGAAAAAATTTTACTTTCCCGCTCCATGGCGCCCTAAGCTGCTTGAAAGAAAAAAAAAAATTGCCTTCTACATTCAGCGCCTCAAGCATTCAATGCTTCCAAAACCCAAGCCGCAATCTCTGCGATTTTTCTCCCAACCTTCTCACTTCCTTAGGGTAACTATTTCTCTTTCTTTCTCTTTATTTTGTTTTTCTCTCCGCTTGAATTCTTCGATGTTTGACTCAACCTTGATTTCTCCAGCTAGGTTTAGGGTTGATTTCTCTACAACTGATTTCTCTTCAACTACTTCAATTTAGTTATGATTTCCTGTTTCTTTAATTGATTCAATTTCCTGCTCTCTATTTCATGAATTGCTTTTTACTTGTTGTGCTCTGTACGGTCTGGGCTTTTTATTGTGCTCTGTTTCTCTTCAACTTTTATGATTTAGGTTTGGAGCTTTTTGTTGTCTGGCTAATTCGTGATATATATATATATATATATATATATATATATATATATATATATATATATATATATATATATATATATATATATATATATCACGAATTGATTCAATTTCCTGCTCTGTATTTCATGAATTGCATTTTACTTGTTATGCTCTATACAGTCTGGGCTTTTTGTTGTGCTTTGTTTCTCTTCAACTTTCGGGATATATATATATATATATATATATATATATATATATATATATATATATATATATATATATATGAAAGAACACGGCAGGTAGCCCGAAACAGAAAGTTACATGAACTATATATATATATGTCAGACAGAAAGTTGCGTGAATCATATATATTGATATATATATATATATATGAAAGAACACGGTGGGTCTCCACCATTGATATATATATATATATATATATATATATATATATATATATATATATCAAACAACGTGGTTGGTCTCCAGAACACGGTGGGTCTCCACCATTGATATATATATATATATATATATATATATATATATATATATATATATATATCAATCAAAACCAACTTGGTGGGTCTCCACAATGCAGAACGTTGATATATATATATATATATATATATATATATATATATATATTTCAAACTTTTAATATTACCTAATTCCTAACATAGACATGGTGAGTCTCTGCCATTATTCATCATGACAGGGTAAGATTTAATTTGAACATGTATAACTACCTCATTTCTTTATTTTATTTTCTTACTTTCTTTATATATTTTTCCTGACTTCCTTTTATCTGTTAGATTTTTAGGCATTTGTTGGAGCATAGTTTGGGCAAGTTTTGGAGTCATAGCATAGCCTGGTGCATTAGTCTCTATAGTTGACTCACACCAAAGGTAAGATGTCCATGTTTTCTTTCAAGGATTGAATTGTTAAGTATGCTATGTGCCTATGTCTGATAAGGGTTAAGGTAACTTTTTTTTTATGTGATTTAACTAGTGTTTAGTTCTTCTGCACTTTTCTCCCACTGAGCCTTTATGGTATTTATTAATAATGGATTATGAATGGTGAGATAACACAAGGCTCTAGCTTTGGTTATTTTTCCAAATTTGTGAATGTTGATGTTTTTAGATTAAGAAAAGGTATTTTAGTAAAATAATGTGTGATATTAGGTTATTGAACATTAAAAACATACTCTAATGGACTTCTTTAGACAAAAAAATATAAAATTTGACTGAACTTATAATTTGTAGGAAAAGAAAGTGTATAGGATGAAAGTATAGAAAATAGAGTTGTGTAATATTAAGTAGTTCAAGAGTGGAAGAGTGAAATGAAGATCCATTTATCTAATTTACTTAGACATATTTATAACATGATCTTAAGTGGGAATTCCAAATATGTTTCACATACATTTAGATACTATCATATAAAAGATTTAATAGCTTAAAAGTTAACCATTCTTGAAATAGTATAGTCATAATATTTTTATTGCATTTTTGGTAACCTTGAAAATATGGCCATTTCAGAAGTATATTGCTATTGGTACATTAGGTAATTAAAGTGCATTGACATGACTTAACTAAGATCCTGTATTCTTTTTATATTTGTAGTTTTATTCAATGGATCATAGAAGATGGATTAATGATCCTTCAAAAAATAGTGAAGCTTACATTCAAGGTGTACTTGATTTTTTAAACTTTGCATTTCAAAAGTCAGCAGTGAATGGAAAAATCTTGTGTCCTTGTACTGCATGTGTCAATTTTTGTCATTACTCTAGATCAAGTGTTTATGAGCACTTAACTGATTCACGTCGTAAGTTTCTTTTGGGTTATAAAAATTAGATTTTCCATAGAGAGACAGTTGAAGCCTCTTCAAGTATATCTAAAGAAACACTAGGAAGGTCAATGTGGTGGAACCATTATATCAAATATATGTGGCTTTATTATTTTGGTCTCTGGCACCATATTATTAAACTCAACCAACAACTTTAAGAGAAGCCCTTCTTTTAGAGGTCTGCAAAATTTGATTGTACCATTTTGTTAGAGATTATAACAAAGCACATGAGCCATCACTTATTCACTTGTTGGAGATATGTTTATGGCAAAAATATTAGATTTATCTAAAAGCCTATTTTATGTAATCTCAACCCAAACAATAAAGATTCATAGAAAACACAAATGCAAAAACTGAAACTATAAACCTATTGTTTGTTGATTTTGATAAACAACAAGAACACAATAAAAAAAACACGTAGTAAGAGCGTACCTTGATCTGTCATAACTTAGAGATTGAATTCAGGTAGACTTTTTTAGGAGAATATAAGAGGCTTTCTCATTATTTTGGTCTGATGGAAAAAGATAAATGACACATTATAATGCCTTAAAAAATGGGCATATGAATATACATATATTATAGGGTGTACTTCAGTGGTAGCCCATAATGTCCCTGAACAGCCCTAATATCCACAACTATGCAAATTTTAAATTACATAATTTGCAAAACAAATTACAGCTAAATAAATAAAATCCTTAAAAACATCGCAAGACCTAGGTGGCCTATAGGATTACAGAGCATTTCTAATTGGTTCATTTAGAACTCTCTGACTAGATGGAGTATGTCACATCCCAAATTTGGGCATGTGAGTAACTTCGTAAACTCAAAAGTATACCTCTATGGTATCCCATAAAATCTCTGATTAATACTAATGCATAACATAATTTTTCAAGAAAGATGTTTATACATATAAAAGTTCAACATAGTGAACAGTAAACACAAACCAAATATCTTACAATATGATATTATTTTCCAAGCCTAGGTGACCTATAGAGATTACAGAGCATTCCTAAGCTTTTGGATTTACAAGCCCTCCAGATAAAAAGTATCCTCGAGGAATACTAATTCTCCTGCGGATTTTCTTCGTTGACATTCACTGTATCTAAAAAAAATATTCATAAAGAGTGTGAGTTCATCAAAACTCAGTGACTAAATGACTGTGCAATAATAAATATATCACAAGTACAAATACCAGAATCATAATCACAATAACAACAGTTATTTTGATATTCAGGGTTTCTATACCTCTGTATTTTATGTTCAAGGATTCAGTCTCCACTTATAATCAATCATTGTATGCATTGGTATCTTGGGAAATAAAGCCCTCAACCATTCCATGTGTAAAATTCCATGCATTGGTATCTTTGGTCAAGCCCTCAACCATTCCATGTGTATAATTCCATGCATTGGTATCTTGGGTCAAGCCCTCAACCATTCCATGTGTATTATATACTCAATTCATAATAATCTTAAATCAACAATAAATTTCATTATCTAGCAATCATCAATAAATATAGAATCTAATTGCGATATGAGATGGAGTTTATATTGTACTTGGAATAAAAGTAAATAAAGTCGGTTAGCAAGGTCATCCACTCACATAGATTCCGTATCCCAGTCACTTTCCCGAGTTACTACAAAGAAGAGTACGTAGCTGGATTTCAGGTTCCACTACGGAGATTTTCATAAAGATCAGATATAGAAAGTCAGGGTTGATTTTGTACTAAAATACTATTTATACGTATAATCACTATTCATACGTATGATCACTATTCATATATACGGATACTATTCATACGTACAGTTACTATTTATGCGTACGAATATTATTCACACGTACGATCACTATTCACACGTACGGTTACTATTCATACGTACGGTTACTATTCATACCAGAAATAGAGAATACAATCTGTAAAAGAGTACACCAGGTAAGTTCCCAGGAAAGAGTGGAGAGTCCTAATGGACACACTTAAGAACCAAGTCTTTCCTTAGCCAGAGCTTTCCTAGACATGTATCCTTCACAGTTTACATTCTATTTCGGTAATCAGAGAATTAAAACAACATATAGGTAGCTAAGGACAGTTTTTCTGATGTGGAAGATCAGCCAAAGCCGCAACCACAGAGCATACTTAAGGAAATAACTTTTAAAATCTGAATGGCATAGAAAAGGGGCATAATATTCTTACCTTGGATCTAGGCTAAGGAAGAAAGACCTAGAATCTCAGAGCCCTAACGCCGGAGCAAGAGAAGTTTTGAGGAGAGGAGAGAAGAGAAGAGAAACTGAAGGTGTGAGTTTTGAAGTGAAATGGAAGGGCCTATTTATAGGAGAAGTTATGGTACTATTTGCTACTATTCCATCTACCGTTCTCCTCTACTATTTCATCTACCAGTTTCACTTACCAGTTTTCATCTACCAATCTCACTTACCAGTTTTCATCTACCAGTCTCACTTACCAGTTTTCATCTACCAGTCTCACTTTCAACTATTCATTCTAGATTCCACTTTTGAACTGTATTTTTTACTTAATGGGATTAATTCCATATCGTATCATCCATTATATCCCACAATTTATAGAATCTATAAATAAAAATTTGTATTTTCAACAATATGCACAAACGAGTATACAAAAATTAAACCGATAGGGAATTTATTTTCTCCAAAATAAATTTATCGTAATTCTTGAATACTTATAACTTAAAAAAAAATATAATGGGTATTACAGAGTATATCTCCAAGTTGCTAACCTCCAGCGATTTTCCCATTCTCCTCAGCTACTAAATCTGAAAACAGCAATAGAGAGCATGAGTTTATAAAAACTCAATGAGTAAATGACTACGCCACAAACCAGCCTCACTACCATAATTAGAATAAATACCTCTAGCACAAACCAGTATGAAATATAATATATGACGAACCTTACCACGCAACCAAGACCCAAGATTCAATGCAAGTCTACAATCTCACAAATAATCCATAAAACAATCCTCAAACAAATAAAAAGCACAAGTAAATAACCACTCCAAAATGCATTATGCAATGTATGATGTATGATGCATTTTTCACATTCTTTTCACACTTACCACATTGAAGACCAACCCTCAATGGGTTTATTTAGAGGTCTATCCCTTTGTTCCCTCTCACGATGTGTACAAATGCATTATGCAATGTTTATCCCACTCTTTTGCACACCATATTGAAGACTGACCCTCAATATGTATGTATACCCATTGATATCACTCAACAATATTACACAATGGGTTGCTTCCAGCTCTATTTCAACACTTTCCACTTCTCATAATATAAATATGTAAATGATGATATGTAGTGCATTTTCCACACAAATATCTCACAGCACACGCCACATCAATTCACCGCTTTAAATATAATTAAACATAAAACCCTCAATCCCACTAAATAATTCCCACAATCATTCAATGAAATTCCTTGGTCTAGTTATCACCTCCAACTAGGGAATTTCATTGATGAATTTCTAACTATGGTGTGAATGAGATTTATATTGACTTGGCCAAATAATTTAATAAAACTTAAATGGCAAGGTCATCCACTCACTTCGATGCCGATAAGGTTTACCGCATAAGAAGTCCTGGAAGACAAGCCAATGAAGCTCTCAAGCCACCTAGAACCAACCACAACCAATAAGTAAATAAAACGAGGAAAATCCTCACTGCTAACTCCGACCTTTGGCCACTCATTTGAACATAAATCTTAACCTATAAGGATTTTTAAAAAAAATCTTATACCATTAGAAACTATATTCAAAGAGCTTTCCAACGATATAAAGTTTGTTAAAAATGAAGTCCGGACGAAGAAGTTATGGCCATTTGAAAATGGACTAAGGAGGTTGTCTGATGGCTTATGCCTGAGGCGCAGACGCCCAACTCTCTGCCCAAGTTTATGTGCTTAGCACCTAGAGTGAGAAGACCAAGCTTTTCTCGTCAAGGGTGGCTCCTGGGGCGCCATACGTGGTGCCTGAGGTGCCACAACTCCCACTCCGCAATTTCTTCGCTGATTTGGCTCAAATCTAGCCAAATCTTCATCATTTTCCATGATTTCTTCCATGGAATCTCATCGTTGATGTCTAAAGAGTATTTAGACACCAAAATCCACAATTTTAACTAAGAAATGAAGACAAAATCTCATTTTTATCCAATATACCCTTAAAACTAGAAAATAGGAAAAAATTTAAGAAATCGGAATTCCTACCTCAATTTGTTGCTTTCCCTGGGTTGCTAGGCTACCGATGACTCACTCCACCATCGAAGAAAGACTCTCCGAAGTCATTGAGGATTTGGAGTGGAAAGGGTAGAGAGAAGGAAGAGACAAAGAGAAAAGAGAGAGAGAGCGAGAGAGAGAGAGAGGAAAGTGAGAAGTGAAGAAAAAGCTGTGGGACAGCCTATATATACCCGTCTAAGTTGAAATTACTACATTGCCCCTATGTAACTCTCGGTTAACCTTAGTGGTGACAAATCCGTAATTTCTCCAATTTGGGTATTTTCTATATTCTAAGTGCCACCTAGTTCCTTATTTCATTTTAGTCCCTCTTTGGACCTCATAGGTACTTAGCCTCCTTTATACCTCATGACTACTCTTTCTGTTCCTTGTCTTTCAACTCTATTTCCATGTAATTTCCTCTTCCTCTTATCTTTCCTCAACTCTCAAGATATCATCTGTAATAAAATACATTATCTAATTATTTATCTCCACTTTCATAAATAATATTCAAAAGAATAGATTAAATATGAAAAATAAAAATTAACCAAATAATTCCATTAAAATAAATGAAAATTTTTATTATAACAACCATAATACCGCCAATTACGTGATTTCAAAATTGGTAGGTATTACACACATACCTTAATGTCTCACCAAAACAAAGCCCCTTATATAACCCAGGGAGCCACTACCCAGTCCATCATGCCCATAGGTTGACCCCTTTATAATAATACACCATCAATGTTATTATTTAGAGTTGAGTATGTACACATAAAATATTTACATTGACACCTCAGACCAAATTATAGAATATATCAAATAGGTCCTTCAACACAAAATACAAGTAGATCTTATCATGGACATAACTAAAGATAGGACCCAATATATGTGTCCCAAAATGTGCATAAATATACAATATTAATATGTTAGTCCACTCAAATAAATTGTCAGTGCTAATCATTATTTATAAAATAATATATATATATATATATATATATATATATATATAGAATAAATAAATAATGCTAGCATTATCATCTATGGAGCATGCATTCAATTTGTCATTTATCTTTGCTCATGGGTTTAATATATATTTTTTAGAAATCTAAATATGCTTGGTGGATGTATGTCTACTTAAGAAACTTTCTTCGTCAATGGCTGAAATAAATATTTTGAATGAAAATGTTGGTGGATGTATGTCTACTGAAGATTGCCATTTTCTACCAAGGCCACATAGAAATATTTTGGGAACTAGACTTTATGGTATATTTTTGTGAAAATTCTGGTATATTTTTGCATATAGTTTTACCTTTGGCCAATGTGTCTTGTATATTGTTGGAAGTTAAATTTGAGGTTATTTGTTATATACTAGTTTTATTGTGAATCAGTAATGCTAATGATACCTAAGTTGTGGTAGGTACATGTGTGCCCATGCTCCATCAGAGTCATCCAGGTTTTCATTGCTGGTGTCTTGCGGCATATTGATGTTGTTAGTGCCATAAAATGGTATTGCTTTTCTTGTGTCTTTCACCCTCTACAGATTAAGTAGTATATTGCTATGTCTTGCTTAGACAGTGACATGACAATTTGATTTTGGGAACTTACTTTCTTAATTAAATGTTGGTTAGTCTTTCACCCTCTTATAATATCTTTTATTGTTATTAATTTAATGTTGCATTTTCTTTTTTTTTTTTTCTTATGTGAATTCTTTTCATTTCATGTTGATTGTTATTTTATTGCTCTAGTTTAATTGATATCATTATGTTCTGCTGGACTATATATGTGTTCTGGATCCATGATGTCAAAAAGTGCAATCATATTCTATGTTAGGCTCATTGGCAAATACAAATAATTTGTCTAAAGGATGGAATGATATGTTTGGTCTGTGATGGCTTGTGGTTTTCCTAACTATGTAGCACCATCAGTTCTAGTTGTCTGAGTTGGTAGGTCTTGTATTATGGCTGGCTCAGTTCTTATTGTTTTGCTTGCTTCAAATTTTTTCTAAGTCTAAGAATCCTAATTAATGTTTATTTTGGTTGTGTGAAGGGAAGCATAATAATTTAAAACTTAGTGCATAAGATAATATTACTTGTTATTTTCTAGTAATATTTTAATGATAACATTGTTCTTTTTTTTTTTTCAGGGTGATGCAGGTGATGCATTTCTATAATCTAAAGCTTGTGCTTCAAACATTTATAGAACTATGTAGAATTTATGCCTTTTAGCCTTTAGGAATGTTTAATTGAACAATTAATATTACGTACAATTTTTAGAATATAGTAATGTAATACATTTTATTTTGTTAAACTGTGTATGATATGTACAACGTTTTTGGCCATATTTATGTTTATTCACATGAATTAACCTTTTGGCTATATATAAAAAAAATCTCTAAAAATTAGCGATGGAAACACTTATTCTTGATTTGTGATAAAATTTTTCATCTCTAATTTCGTTACAAATTAGGGATGGAATTAGCGACAAAAATATTCATCCTTGATTTGCGACGAAATTTTCCATCTCTAAATCTTTTGCAAATCAGAGACGGATAATTAGACACAGAATTAGAGACAAATTTTTCATCTCAAATTAGCAATAAAACGTTTTCCGTTGCAAATTCCCAAATTTTACTTGCAACGAATTTTCAAATTTATGATGGAAATTTTTCGTCGCTAATTCTGCGACGGATAGTAAACCCATCACAAATTATTTGCAATAGATGTTTCACAGACGGATTTTTTTTCATCATTGAATCTGTCACTAACCTATTAGAAACGAAATTTTATTAAATCAATGACGGATTTTTCTATCACTAATTGTTGTATTTCTAGTAGTGTATATTGTTGCAAATTTATATACTAACAATAATACATTAAGTTATGATTTGAATTATTAATAAGTAGTTTAAGGGGAGAAATATAAAGTTATGAAAAAGTTAAAAATATTTGCTTATTGTGTTTATAAAATAATATATTACAAAATATTATATAAGAACTTTATGATATTTTTTTTTTTAAAATTTTTTAAAATCGAATCAAATCATTCAAAAAATAAAATTAAATAAGTCTAAATTTTTTCAAAACTGATTAGTTCTATTTGATTTGATTTTGACTCAAAAGTGAATGTAATCAAACTTTTGAACTCCGGTACAATTGGGCATCATACACCCAGCACCGTCTGATTGGGGTGGGGTTGAATTAAGCTGCCAAAAAGGATCATAAATTACACCAAATATAGCCTAGAGCGTAGGGGACGATGCTGCAAGGATGGGAAAGGAGCAGAAAAAATGACAAAAAAGGAAGCAAAATTCGCTTAAAAAAATGATCTAAAGTCGCTGCTCAAACATAGCAACTATATGGGAGCTCCTGTAAAAGTTGGAAAAAGATGCCTCTCTTTTTTCCTTTAATTGTTTTATAGGCCACCTTTTGGGAAATCATTTCACAAAAGCCCCTCTCAGAATTCTTCATTTTAAAATTTTTCCCCCAAGCTTTAGGATTTCAAAAGAGTCCTTCCGTGCAATTTTTTTAAATTTTCATTTTTGACCCCAAAACCTCAAGATTTTCCAAAACGATCCTTTTTCAAAAATAACTCCAAAATTTTTAGGATTTTTTTTTAGTCCTTTTTCAAGATTAGCCCCAAAACTTTTGGGAATCCCAAATTGAACCTTTTTTCAAAATTAAACCAAAAAACTATGACATTTTCAAATGATCAGTCCCTTTCTACAAATTGACCTCGACATTCTAGAGTTTATTTTTACAAACTTCCCTTTTTAAAAAATATAGATTTGAACCCAAAAACATTTGGAGATTTTGGAATAATCTACTGTTATAAATTTGGATTTGCATCCCAAAAAATTCTAGATTTACTAAATGGTTGCACTTTCCAAAAGATTTCAAATTTTAAAAGCAAGAAACCACAACTTTGAAAAATATGTGGAAGACCTTTTCTGAAATCATCCTTTGATTTTTAAATTTATGAAATTTCCCAAACAAGTGGTCTTTACTTATTATCTATGTTTTATTTAAAAGCTTGAATTTCTTAAAAGTTCAAAATTTAACTTGAACTGAATACGATGTTTACATGAGGGAATGGGCTCATTGGCCGTGATTAAATAGAAATAACATATCACTTTTTTTCTAACACGACCTTTTGTTTCTAATTAAACATAAGACTGTTCTATTTTTAATCATTTATTATTTCATTTTCTCGTCGCAACCAAGTTACATTCAATAGGATATATGCATAAAAAATGGTACCATTGGAAGCAATCTAAAGAGTCTCGTTAGAAGTTAAGAAAGTCAAAATTGTTACTACTAACTATTAAAAACAGAGAAAATAAATAAAAGAAAATTATTCCCAGAAAGGGAAGAAGAGAGATTTAGAGAATATATGGTATTATTTTCATTACACATTGTTGAATAAGGGTATTTATAGACATCATACAATATTAATTTGGAGCAACTAATATACAATTTTAATACTCCCACCTCAAGTTGGAGTTATGGTGAACCGAACCAAACTCAATTTAAAAATCAAAACACCAAAAAAAATATATCAAAACTTTCATAAGAAAGTCTTCAAACTGATACAAAGTTCTCAAAAACCATACTTTGTAAATATACGCTATGTAACTCGATATGAGCATCATTTGCGCTGAACAATGAGCGCAAACAAGTAAAGTAACTAGGAACGATTACCTTGCTATACAGAGGCAATATCCTTTGCATCAACAACATAATCAACTATCACAGCTGAACTCCTTCAGTTATCCTTAGGAACATTTTGATATGAACCTTGATGCACAAGACCTAAATTGTAAAAAAGAATAAATAATCCAAAAAGTCTAAATTCATATTCAAAAAGACATTGACCCAATATTTTACTAGAAATACGAATATTGGTATAAGTAAGGAAGTTGGACACCACACTCAAGAAAAGGGGAAGAAAGTGAGTGATAACTCTCAATTGAATACCACAAGACAGGTCTTGATAAGTTCACAAGTTTTCAGAAGAACCAAGAAGTGAATTGCTCACAAATAAAATTCAAAATTCATGTGTCTTTCATCATGCGCCATACAAAGTATTTATAGACAAAAATAAAACCCTAATTCCCGTATGTATAGGGAATCAATCTAGATCAGAAAATAAGCAAAATAAAAACTTTCCTAATAAGCAACTTAATTGATTTAGGCAATCTGATTATAGGAGATATGACTAAATCAATTAATAAAAGTTCTCTAAAACAAGATAAGCAATTTGATTTGAATACTTTCCTAAATCAAAAAATTAAATGCTCCTCCCTAAACTTTCCTATATTTGATTTGGAAACTTGACTCTAATTACGCGCTTCTTTCCTTTAATGCTTCATGGCGCACGAATTAGATTAACAACACTAGTATGTATAACTCTAATTCATTATAAGCTATAGTAGACGTGGCCCCCCAAATATCTTGAATAAATTTATTTAGTGCTTCCTTCGTTCTCTTGGCTCTAGCCCTTATGATTGGACCTCCCTTGATGAACAATAGATCATCTGGGTTTGAAACTTGAACTTCTTGACTTGGACTGCTACTTTACTCCTTAGGCTTTAGATTTGCATCACATTTCTTTCAATCTTGCCAACAAAATCAACAACAATATCAGCACTCAAGAAATGAAACAACAGCAAAAGAACTCCATACAACATAATAACCAGTAATAGCCTCAAAGAGACCACCCCAATCATCACCATAGTAAAGTTTGAACAAGATAATGGCAATGTAAAGAACTAGAAAACTAGATAAGCACCAAGTAATCAAGGAACCCATAAATATATAAGATAACTAAACATATAAGATAACAGTCGGCAGTTAAATCTTGAGAAAAAAACGTCCTCATGATAAAAACTTCTCATAAATGGCTTCCTCATAAAATCTTGAGAAAGTAACATAATTGAAGATGTCCAAAGGCTTCCTTATGATAAAAACTTCTCTTTGAAGTACTAATTTCTCCGAGTTTTAAGTCTTCAATCAAACTTGACAAAAGAGAACAGGTAGTACACGAACTAGAATGATGAGAGAAACCCCATTGTGCCTGTAGCTAGCATAATTGCTAGAACCGTGAAGAGTGAGTATCCCGAATCAAGGGCACCTGCTTAGCCCCAAAACTAAGAAGGTTCTTTGGCCTTCCAAAGCCATTAGATGGCTGAAGGCTTCCATCTTCCGAGTATCCCAAGTAAAGTGCTGCAGAGACGGGTCCACTCAAACTCTTGAGATCGAACACAAGATAGTTTATGGAGTATAAGAAGATGTATATGGCAATAAAACTAGAACCAAAAATGATTTCCAAACACTTCCCATCCAAATGCTGGACATGATAAAGAAGATCTCAATAAAGAATGTTGAGACTTATCGTCAATGAGTTGTAACTTTGGATTTCTTCTTTGCCTCGCCTCGCTGTAGAGCACCACTCCCATGACGGTAATGGCGAATCCCATCATTCCCATCACCGTTACAGGTTTTGTGAACATTAAAAGCGAAACTACAGTTGCCACAGATGCCTTAGCATTTCCTAACACTTGAAACGTCAATGCGCTCGTGTGTTTGGTCAATAGAAAATTTGTCAGATTCACCAAATAAGCAACGGTTGCATTCCCAATCAACAAGAATACAGTAAAGAGGCAAGAAGGCAGCAAGAATTAACAATGGTTGAAAAATCAACTAGAATCTTCGCAGCAAGAAGATGATAAATGCAAACGAGTTTCTACAGAACCAAAAGACAGTAAAGAATCGCAGCAAAAAACAAAAAAACAATAAACAATCGCAGCAGTAGATTCAGAGGAATATTGAACATCAATGGTTGAAGAAGACGACGATGGCTGGAGAAGAAAACTGACCGGAAACAAAGAGGTGGCCCCAGTAATTGACGACGACGTTCTTGAAAAAGAACAAACCAATATGGTGCGTTCGAAATGAGTAAGACAGAACTCCGACAACTAGAAGAGAACAATGATGGTTCTGGAGCAGAAAACGCAGAATCGAACGAAGATATGAAAGATTATGCAAGAATCTGAGGAATCCTTTGTTCGGCGTGAAGAATCAGTAGAAGTCAGGGTTGTCGGAGTTCTGAAGAATCAGTTGGTTGTCGGAATTCATGAAAGAACCTGTGGCTTGCTCCGTCGTCGGCACCACAGCCCCTTCTTGAGATGCCATCGCTAGGGCATGAAAGAAAATTGCAGCAGTCGACGAAGAAGAACATCAATCGTGAATAGCGTCAGAAGTCTTGAAGAAAATGATTGCAAGATTCTGAACCAATCGACCCGTGGCGAAAAGAAAAATATTTTCAAGAATGGAAGAAGAGAGATTTAGAGAATATAGAATGTTGTTCTCATTACACATTATTGAATACAATAGATCATAAGAATATTTATAGACATCATACAACACTAACTTGAAGCAACTAACATACAATTTTAACACTAACGGGCATGATTGATAAATTAGAAGATGAAAGGAGGGAACAAGTGTGAAACAAAATTAATTAAAGAATTGACACAAGTATAATGGCTTGAAAATCTCATTTAAAGATTGAGAATGTCTTTGTACTCGTAAATCATTTATGTGACATTAAGAAAAGAAGGTGCCCAAACCACCATCTTGAAAGGCCTAAGAGGATGTATATATGGGAATAGCAAAATTAATATTGTTAGGTGTTATTTGAGTCAAACTTTTATAAAAAGAAAATTTGATTGTTATGATACATTGACAACTTTGTGAGAATTATGTCTGTGAAGTTTCAACGTTTTTGAATTTTTTTGGTGTATGATGAGGAAAGAGATTTGAACTTAGGGACATTTGGTATCCAATAAGGAGTTTAATGATGAGGATCAAAGCAACGTACTATTTAAAGATGAGGAGGAACTAACTTTGAAAGACCCAATCACTAGAACCAGAGCTAAGAAACTTCAAGATGCGCTAAATGGGCTAATTCAGAAGAAGCTGAGTTGTGAGTTGACCCAATAAATTGTTAGAGATGTGATTACATACATTTGGGTCACAAAAAACGAAATTAGCAACTAAATTGTATTGTAATAGTTAAGTTATAAGCTATAGTCTTCTAGTGTATGTTTATTTAAGCCCAAAGATACTTTTAAGCCCCAAAGATACTTTTGTTTCTATGTGGGCCTTATTAGCCATTTGAAGATGTTATTTGTTAAGCAGTTAAGTTTGTTTTTAACAAAAATGACTTGACCACTTGTAATTAGACAAATTTGCAATTGAAAAGCTAGAGAAGGTTTTCTTCCCCATTGGTGAGTTCTTTTAAGTTAGATTGTGGCGCCTGAATTTATACGCTGAGTTCTTGCTTAATTAGGTATTTGTCACGACCCGTTTTCTAGGCACATGACCGGCACAATGATGAATATCCCATCACTGTAAGCCTTTCGATAAATTCTTCCCACAAGTAAAATTGTTAGTCATTATCTCTATATTCTCAAAATACCATTCCTTAATAAATACAAAGAAAATACATCAGATTTTCTTAATTAAAAATAATAGATCCTCAGTACAAAATACATTATCATACTGAAATACAAGCCAAATACCAAACCCCTGACCTAGATGTCCTAGACGGTTACAGAGCAACATACTGTATAACAAAAGAAGGGCCTACCCGACAGCGGGAAGGTCCAACGTGATCTACTCCTCTAGCGGATGTACTTCGGCGGCAACCTGATCTGAACAAAAAGTTTGTACAAACAATGTGAGCTTTTAAACTCAGTGAGCAAATCGGCCTCGCGTTAATAAAATTCAAAGACATCACCAGTCATGCAAGTATATCCGAAGGCTCAAGCTCAACCAATAGACATAGTTAGAAATTACATACAAGAAAAATTCATCAATTCAACAAACGATACTAGTACTCGTCAATGGCAATATATCCCGGAGAGCGCACACAGGCCGGCTCACCAATTTTGTATTTTTCCGCCATGACGCACAACCTCATCCTCTTAGCTAGGGCGCCTCACGGATTTATCACCAATCTGGGCTATATCCCTACTGAGGGAATCGTTGTCTCAACACTCATTGGTCAAGACGCCCTTTAACCCGGGTTTTTCCGCCTTGCCGTGAGAGGGGGTACTGTACCGCTCAATCACAATCAATAGTACAACAGTTCATATCATAATCAGAAGCACAATATAATACTCATCCATATAACAGGTATAGTATATAACTATATGATTCAATTTTCATATCATCATGAGATACTTGCTTCGTCTTATCCATACTTTTGGATTAATTATCTCATTATATTCGTCATTCTGAATCCAATTTCCCCCTATGAATCTTGGGAGTGTCCTACGACATACTTTTTATCACCAGTAATGCTAAAACTCTATTAAAACATGGTCGTTTCACTCACCTGGATTCCGTACGAGTATCACTTCTCTAAATCGTTACGGACAAGAGTACGCAGATGAATTTCAGTGTTCCGCTACAGAGATTTTCATGAAAGATTACAGAAAATACGTTAAGATCGTTTTCGTACAGATACTGTTCATACGTACGGGTACTATTCATACGGTCACTATTCATACATATGGGTACTATTCATATGGTCACTATTCATACGTACGGGTACTATTCATACCGAAAATACAGAATACAATCTGTAAAAGAGTACACCAGGTAAGTTCCTAGGAAAGAGTAGAGGGTCACACTGGACACACTTAAAAACCAGGTCTTTCCTTAGCCAGAACTTTCCTAGACATGTATTCTATTTCGGTAATCAGAGAATCAAAATAACAGCTAACGACAGTTTTTCTGATGTGTAAGATCGGCCAAAGCCGCAACCACAGAGCATACTTAAGAAAATAACTTCTAAAATTTGAAAGACATAGAAAGGGCATAGTATCCTTACCTAAACAAAAACGGAAAGGCCCAAAATCTCAGAATCCTAGCGTCGGAGCAAGAGAAACTTAAGGAGTGAATAAGAGAAGTTGAAGGTGTGAGTTTAGAAGTGAAATGGAAGGGCGTATTTATAGTAAAAGTCAAGGGTACTATTTGATACTATGCGCTAATAAAATATTCAATTTACTATTTATGAAAATGACATTTCTAATAATGCAGTTACTGTGCACCTTACGCTTAAACCTTTAAGTTTCTTTTCAATTCAGTACTTTCAATTTAGTCCTTGAGGGTATTTTTACACATAAAACGTCATTTTCTTCTACAAACTTCTTTCTTGTTTTCTCTTATGACCAAACCACATCTAGTATTTGACATTTTGATTGTATAAATGAACAGTACCATATACGTAAATAGTATTATACTGGTGAATAGTACCGTATACTGAAATAGTAACATTAGTTTGAAAACACGCATTTATATTTTATTTTTCATGGGTATTACAGTATTAGGTTCCTGTAAGTTATCATATATAATTTTAGTATACGAATTCGCTACAACGTGTAAGAGTCCTAAATTTTTAATCACGGTTATAATTGTAGCTTAATTAACTTTTAGCAACAATTCTCGTAATTACATTTATAACCATTGCTAATGATATTTTTAGCCACGATTTTAACCTGGCTATTTTAGCACATGACTCTCCTGCTCATTGGAATGAATTTGATTTCGCAATTTTAAAATGTAGATTTTATCTTTGTTGTTGGGTCTCTAATCTTCTATTAGAAGTTCACGTCCTTTAAGAGAAAAGAAAAAGAAAAGGGACATCAACATGTCTTGCTTGTTAACTTTCATTAGTATAAGTTATACCAACAAATTCAGATGGTGCATTTATACCAACTAATGGGGTTTTTATCAACTCATCAAATAAAAAAAATTGAGTCGTTAGCGGTTGTATTACAACTTAAAATTCTGACAGTTTTTGTTATTTGTATTTCTTGATCCTGCAATTGCAAATAACATTAACAATTAAATATGGTCATAACTCATAACAATATATATATATATATATATATATATATATATATATAAGTATTTATTATCAAATTTGTTTACGTGAGTATACCTTTAAAAAAAAGTTACGTCTACTATATTAATAAAATAAATAAATAATAAACATTTAAAAATCGTTGTCCTCGTGTAATTTGGTTCAACAATCAACAGTTCGGATCAACACAGTAAGGCTTCCAATTATTGATTAAATGAATTGACGTTACCAAAATTGAACTCAACTAGTGATGATGGGTGCAAATGTTTAATTACCTCAAAACCGACCCAACATCACACCACTAAGTCTCCTTTTTCAAAAAAAAAATAATAATAACATATTGACCCCTAAGTCCTATTTTATTTGGACTAAATTTATGCACAATTCCTAATTTTTTTTGTCATTAAATTATTTCTTAAAAACAGAATCTATGTGTAAACTTTGTTTAAAGAATCAATTATATAATAGTAAGTTCTAAAAATTATATAGTTATTTTATTTCAATTTATTAGTCATTTTGTTTGTCAAAATGACCCACAATGAAAATTTTGAAATTTTAACAATAGTAAAATTTGTAATTTAACAATGAAAAATATCAAATTAAAACAAATATAATTTTTTAAATACTAAATTAAAACACTTATTTTTTAAAAATCAAATCTAGATAGATAATTGCATTGTTATAAGAATTGGACTAGATCAATTGGTTCAACTGGTTGGACTAGGAACTGGTCCAAAATAACTTATAAAACTAGTGAGTGATTGAACTGGCCAAGAACCAGTGTTAAATGAATCGGTGTACTTGATATTTTTTTCATTTTTTTTAATTTGCGTATTCTATAATCAGATGATGAAGAAATTAATATTACAAATCAATTAATTTTAGTGGAGATGCTGGTATCTTGATATTTTATAGATTTGATATAAGTGAATATTATCTTGATTAATAATATTTCCTTGTTATTTGATCAATTTTTATTGTAAACTTTTGATTATGAATGTTATTTTGTGTAATTTAATATTTAATCTTATTTTTAATTAAATTTGTAAATTTATATTTATAGTCTTTAATTATGTATATATATATATATTTAAATATTTTAAAATAGACTAGTTCAACTACGATTCGACTATAGTCTGATAATTAACCCTTAAACAAGTGCCTCTATCGATATAATGATTGATCTAATTTTTAAAACGTTAAACTATTAAGATTTTTTTTTAGAAACTAAATTAATAATTTACTCAACTTTTATGGACCAAGATGATAATAAACATATAACAAATGACATCAATTTATTTATTTTTTCGATTAATACATCTAAATTTTTTCCATTCTATTTTGTAGCGTTGCAACTTGCAAGGAACATTTCTTCAATAAGGACACGTTAAATCGTAAATGCTTCATGATTAAACAAGAAGGAACGGTCGAAGCGTACTGCTCGAACCACACCGCCCGAGGGTCCACCAATCACCTTCAAGCATAAGGCCACGTACCGGTCTCCCAAAAGCGAGAGTGCCACGCTGGCCAAATATCCCACCACGAACCGTACGGTAAGTTACCGGATGAAAGGGTTTCCTTTTGCCACGTCATCAGGGGCCCCACTCCCTACAGCTGGCGACGCTTTTACGGACCTAAACCCTCGCAGGCTTAGTTTGTGGATGAGATTTGAACAGAGAAGAAAAAAGAATAGAGAAAATAATAACAATAAAATAAAAAAGAAAGTGAAAGCGGAAAAAAATAAAAATAGCGGAAAAGTGCAAAGTGCGTCCCCGGCATCAGCCACTAAGTTTTCGCCACTTGGCACGATACGACGAGCCCTTGGTAGCTTCAGCGAAGAACAGCCCCTCATATTTTTGAGACGTAAAATAAATAGAAAATCCGCGAGAAATTATAGTGGCTGATATTGATCCTCACTCTCGAAACTGTTTGTTTGGTCTCTGTAGTAGTTTCTGGTTTCTGGTTGTTTTAGGTCTCCTACTCAAAGCTCTTCTTCGGATTCTGCTTCTGCATCTGCTTCGGCTATTATTGTTTCTTTTTCTCTCGGATTGGTTTTCTCCGATCTGAAGTGGCTCTCAGAATCTGATTTGCCATTGCGGGAATTGGGTTCTCCAGGGAGTCTCCGGGTGAATTCACATGCATGATCGCACTTCTCGCCCTATCTGAGCTACTCTTCATCACCATGGCTTTATTCAAAGGTAACTTTCCCTTTTCGGTGATTTTCTCTATTTTGTCCTTCTTCGTTCGCCTTTCTTGCTTCCCTTTTGGTTCCCGAGAAAGAAACTGCAAAACCATACTTTTACTCTTATTTTTATTCATTTTTGCAATTAAATTTCTGTTACACGGCACCTTCGATTTGACACAAGAAAAAAAAAAAGCATTTACTCAATTCAGCTGAGGAGAATAGTTCTTTCAGATGAGTTGAGTACTTGAGTTCATTGAGTGGCTTTGTGATTACATTTTCTCGGCAACCAAACAAGAGGATTGAGCTTACAGTCATCATATAAGTATATATGGTGACAGTATTGTGAAGTGAACATGGAGATAGTTGTTGGATACTAATTATAATTTCCCTCTCTCTTTTCTTGTTTCCGGGTTATAAAGGTTTTGGCGCTCTCGGGTTCGTTTTGGTGAGGATTCTGATTAAGGAATTTTCTTTTATTCTTTCGGACAAGCGTCTCCTTATTGCGGTGGATTCTTAAAATTCTAATATTTTCTGATTATTTGTATAATATGTATCTTTACCTTGAGTGCTTGTGATTTGGAATGCTTATTACTGCTGCTACGAAACAGATACGGATCTCTACCTATTCTTCTCCCTTTGTTTCTTTTGCAGTAGCATCACCTTATCAGCTTCTTACGTTCACCACGGCTTTACTATTTACTGTGTTCTATGTCACAAAAAAAGAAAGGAGGTGTTCGTTTTATCCACTGCTCGTCGGGGAAGATCTGAAGCAGCGCCAGCTGCACTCGTCCTGTAATGGACGCATACTCCTCTGGAGAAGAAGTGGTCGTTAAGGTAAGGTTATTCTTGCCAGAGATATACATTAACTGCTATGGGGAATGATTCTTCCCAATTCTCACAGATGGGCAAGTATAATATATGGCGAAGCTGCAATATTCAAAAGAATTAGAAAAGTTAAATACTGTCTAAATAGATTGCTGGCAATTGCAGACTAGAAAACCATATACAATCACAAAGCAGAGAGAGCGATGGACCGACGAGGAGCATAATAGGTTCCTAGAAGCTTTAAAGCTCTATGGGAGAGCATGGCAGCGCATAGAAGGTAACAGTATATTTATTTATTTTTGTTTGTTTCGTCACATGCAGAAAATTGATTAGAATTGTCAAGTAATTGTGATATACTGATTTGTTCCTTTGAAATCTTCTGTCAGGAAATGACATGAACTGATATCTTTATTAATTAACTCTTACTCAAAACTCTCTTTTTTGCCCCCTGTCCCGGCCCCCCTTTTTGGTGTTATACTTCTTGCTGTGCAGAGCATATAGGAACAAAGACTGCTGTGCAAATCAGGAGCCATGCCCAGAAGTTCTTTTCAAAGGTCAATGGGTACCTTCTCTTTTTTGGTTTGTTTATTGAACTTATGCTTTATTCTGATCTGCTGTCAAATTATTTGTCAATGCGTATTATGTTTGATTCACTTTAGCCAATAAAAGTTTCCACCTAAATGCACCCCCAAAAAAAAAAATATATAAAGGTATCTGGATTGATGGATAGTGAAATCTCAAAATTCAAATATAAGTAATTTTAACAAAATGGCTATCTGTGTTGGTGAAATTCAATTGTGGTGGGAACAATGGCCCTTTTTCTAGACTAGACCTCAAATCTTCTATTATGAAAATCACCAAAGCTTAATAAAGGGGCTTGGCAGGTTGTTAAATGATGATACTTGGATAGTGGATTTGGGAGCCTTGTATCATATGACATGTAATGCCTATCTACTCAATGAACTTAAACCATGTACATCACCATCAAATGTCAAAATTGCAGATAGAACGTTGACTAAGGGAAATGCAATTGGGATAGTCAAATTATCTGATCAATTGATTTTTAAGCATGTCCTTTTGGTCCCAAAATTGCATTTAATCTGCTGTCCATTAGCTAAATTGTTAGAGACAGCAACTTTGCGACCAACTTTTAGGAAGGTGGTTGTAAATTCCAGGGCTTCTGGGAGGACAATTGGATGCTGAAGAGTGTGTTGGCCTTTATCTTATGAGACCAAATAAATGAAATAATTTGGGTTTTCTTCTAGTAGTGTGTCTGAGGTTTTGTCGTGGCACTATAGATTAGTCTATCGAAATTTTTAGTATATGAAAAAAGCATTTCCTGATCTGTCTAATAAACCCCTCCCCCCTCCCCCTTTTTTCTTTAATCAATGTGAAATTTGCCAACTCTCAGAGCATACATAAGATCTTATCTTCCACAAACCTACAAATCCTTGCAACCTTTTTCCTTGGTTTACAGTGATGTCTGGGGTCCGTCAAAAGTAAAATATATCTGAGACACAAGATGGTAACCATTGTTGATGACCACGCTGGAACATGGGTTGACCTGATAAAAGAAAAATCTGAGGTATCCTCCATATTCAAAATTTTAACCAATTAGTTAAAAACCAATTTCAAACCTAAATCAAAATGCTTAGGTCTGAGCAAGGAGTATTTCAACACCAACCTTGATAATTACCTAGGTGAATATGGGATTTTCCAATCAGAGTTCATGTGCTTATGTCCCCCAACGAAATGGGATAGCTAAGAGGAAGAGCAGACACCTTCTTGAGGTTGCCAGATTCATTATGCTTGCCATTAATGTACCCAAAACTTACTCAGGAGAAGCCATTCTTACCTCAACTTATCTTATCAACAGAATGCCCCTCCTAAGTTTTGTACTTCCAAACCCCATGTGAGAAACCCCTCCTATACTATCCTATTACCCAAATTGTTTCTATTATAACTTAAGATTTTGGATGCACTACGTTTGTCCATGTCCATCATAGCATCAAGCTTGCCCCCAAATCCATTAAATGCATCTTAAAGAAATTCTTTGTTTCCATATGGATGGTACTTTCTTTAAAAACCAACCTTACTAACCAAGAACATCCATTTAAGGGGAGGATCAAAATCAACATGAAGAATGGAGCTTTTGTTGGGAAAAAAAGGCCCTACACCTGAACCAATCTCTGCCATCTTATCCCATGAACCAGATATTATCCCTGAACCACAAATGGTACCTACACTTTAATCAATTTATACCATCTTACATCATGAACCCAAGTCTAGCCCTGAAAGAGGACTAGATCAGGAACCTGATATCAATAACAATACTGCAAAGCATAAAGAACTCAAGGTCTATGGTAGAAGGAAAAGGGTCCTAGAGGTGGAGGCTTGCGCATTTCTCAGGTAGGATAATACCTCTAATGCAAGTCCAGGTATAAATCCCCAAGATAAAGTTGAAAACTTGGATGTGCCTATTTCGTTGATGAAGGGAGTGAGATCATGCACTAAACACTCCATTGCAAACTTTATATCATATAACAATTTATGTCCTACATACTGTGCTTTTGTAACTAATATTTCTAGTGGAAAGGTTCATGAAAACATTTATAAAGCCCTAAAGCATGATGAGTGGGAAATGCAATATAGAAGGAGATGAATACCCTTGAGAAATGTGGCACTTGGAATTATTTGACCTTCTTGAAGGAAAGAACCCAATTGGTTGTAAGTGGATCTTCACTATCAAATACAACCAAAGTAGGAGTATCAATCGTAAAGCTAGGTTGGTGGTAAAGGGTACACATAAACATATGGATTTGACTACTAGGAGGCCTTCACTCCTGTAGTAAAATTCAATACCATTAAGGTACTCTTATTCCTAGCAGCCGACCTAGATTATTCATCAACTTGATGTCAAGAATGCATTTTTAAACGGGGGATCTTGGATAATAAGCTTGGAGGCACCTCTAAGCTTTGATACAAGAAGTAATGCAAACTAGGTATGTAAACTCAACAAATTCCTATATTGGGCAAATTGTTGCTTTAAATGTGCATGTAGGTGATATGATAGGTATAGGGGACTATACTGATGAGATCAAGAGGTTGAAAAGGGCTTTGGCTGAGAAGTTTGAGATAAATGATCTTGGTGATTTGAAGGTGGGGATGTAGCAAGGTCGAGAAAGGGAATTGTTATTTCCCAAAGGAAATATACACTTGACCTGCTGGAAGAAATAGGAATGTTGGGATGTAAGCCTTCACATGCCCAGTGGAAGCCAACTGCAATCTTGGGTTCTCTCAAGAGAGCTCTCCAGTCTATAGCGGGTTATAACAAAGTTTGGTAGGTAATATCTACATCTCTCACACTAGACCTGATATTAGATTCCTTGTAAGTGTAACTAACCAATTCATAAACAACCCAAACGAAGAGCACCTTAAAGCTGTCTATAGAATTTTAAGGTATCTAAAAATGACTCCTAGGATGGGATTTTCTTTAAAAATGGAACCAACAGAGCGTTTGTAGTTTATTTAGATGCTGATTGGGCTGGATCCATTGCTAACAGGAGGTCTATTATTGGGTCCATGACCTATGTATGTGGGGACTTAGTAACTTGGCAAAGATAAAAACAATTGGTGGTGGCAGGTAGTAGAGCTGAGGCAGAATACAAGGTACTGTCTCAAGGAATTCTTGAAGGACTATGGTTAAAGAGGCTGCTTGGTGAGTTTAGAATACCCATGGAAGAAACAACGAGGCTCGTGTGATAATCTGGCTGCAATTAGTATTGCAAAGAATCTTGCCCTCCATGATAGAAGAAAACATGAGGAAACTAACTGTCACTTCATTAGAGAAAAGGTTGACTCGAGTTATAAAACTTACTCATACTCCCACTAGATCCCAAGTAGCAGGTGAAAAGGCCTTATCCAGAGTCAGATTTGAAGAACTAAGTTCCAAGATAGAAATGATCAACATCTATTCCACAGCTTGAGGAGGAGTGAAGGAAGAGCACTGTACATAAACCAGCAGGCCAGGAGCTATAGCCCACAGAAGTTGAGGCTCCAGCCCCAAGTTTCCTGGAAAACTGGTACTCAAACCAGTGGTCATAGTGATGCAGTGCCGAGTTGAGGTCAGTTGAGACCTTTTGTTTTATTCCCTAATTTTTCAGCTTCCAGCTTTGGTTAACTTGTCCAATAGTATATTATATATTTTCTTTTCCTATTTTGAGGGATTTGAGATTATTAGAACAAGAATTAAAGACCTACAATACCAATGCTGGTCGTTTGATTCATTCAAGGTTCATTTTCTGGGAATTAGAAGGTTAGAATTTGCTATATTATCTTGTGGAAGTTTCCAAGATAATCTGATTCACCCAATTTGAGAGCACAATACCCATTTTTAGAGCATTTGGTGCCACTACACATGATATTTGTGAAGAATGTTATTCATTCAAATTTGATGTTTACAAGAGGAGCCTAGGTTTTATATACACCTAGCTAGAACAATTAGAGGAGGAGAATCCTCCACAATCCTAGAAATACAATCAAACCTATTAAATAAACTTTTTATTTCCTTTTCTGTAAATATTGGTCTTTGATTTGTTTCCTTAGTATTAAGTCTGATTGATTAGTAAACATTTGGTCTTTGATTTGTTTCCTTAGTATTAAGTCTGATTGATTATGATTGATTTGTATTTAATAGGTTTGATTGTATTTCTAGGATTGTGGAGGATTCTCCTCCTCTAATTGCTCTAGCTAGGTGTATATAGAAAATCGAAGCCGCAAGTGGCGGTGTGTGCGGTGGTCAGTGAAGCTCTGGTCAGTAGGGATAGGTCGGCGATGTTCGTCAAAGGCGAACCCTAGGGTGGTTTAGCCAAGGCTAAGGTTGTGCGAGGGAAGAAGCACTAGGTGTATTCCAAAAAGGCACAACGGTAGAGAGAGAGAGAGAGAGAGAGAGAGAGAGATTTTGAGTGGACGAAAGCTAGGTATTCAGAGAACCTGCTCTAATGCCATGATGAATGTTATTCATTCAAATCCGATGTTTAGAAGAGGAGCCTAGGATTTATATACACCTAGCTAGAGCAATTAGAGGAGGAGAATCCTCCACAATCCTATAAATACAATCAAACCTAGTAAATACAAATCAATCAGACTTAATTCTAAGGAAACAAATAAAAGACCAAATATTTACAGAAAAAGAAATAAATAAGTAATAATAACGGAATAAAATAGAATCCGTGTAAATATTTGGTCTTTTATTTGTTTCCTTAGAATTTAGTCTGATTGATTATGAGTGATTTGTATTTACTAGGTTTGATTGTATTTCTAGGATTGTGGAGGATTCTTCTCCTCTAATCACTCTAGCTAGGTGTAATCGAAGCCGCGGGTGGCGGTGTGTGCTGCGGTCAGTGAAGCTCCGGTCAGCAGGGATAGGTTAGAAATGTCCGTATGAGGCGAATCCTAAAGTGGTTTACCAAGGTTGTGCGAGGGTGGAAGAAGCCCTAGGTGTGTTCCAAAAAGGCACAACAGTAGAGAGAGAGAGAGAGAGAGAGGGAGATTTTGAGTGAAGAGAAGCTAGGTATTCAGTGAACCTGCTTTGATATCATGAAAAATGTTATTCACTCAAATTTGATGTTTACAGGAGGAGCCTAGGGTTTATATACACCTAGCTAGAGCAATTAGAGAAGGAGAATCATCCACAATCCTAGAAATACAATCAAACCTATTAAATACAAATCAATCATAATCAATCAGACTAAATTCTAAGGAAACAAACGAAAGACCAAATATTTATAGAAAAGGAAATAAATCAGTAATAATAATGGAATAAAATAGAATCCCACAATTTGTTACAAGTACACAACTATCATATTATGTGTCTATATTTAGTACACAACTATCATATTATGTGTCTATATTTAGTTTTAAATTTCGAAACTACAATAACCTCCCTCGAGGTTCGTCTAAATTACAAAGACCTCTTTCTTTGATTTTAGTATTAGACTAAGCTCCTCTACAGTTTATTGTCACATTATAGAAACCTCCCTTCCATTATAATGCCGTTCTTATTACTGTACAATATATTGCCCTTGAAAAAATATCTTGACACACCCTGAAGCATAGTAAAATGGTAGAGACCAGCTGATAACTAATTTGTTGAAATATCTAAACGAAATTGTTTTTTAAGTAAACTATTTGTATTGAAAAGTAATTTTTTTTTTAAATTAAATCTTTTAAGCTAGAGCAGCCAGAGCAAAGTTTCTGTGTGCCCCTGACTATTTATAACAGGAGTTAACAGCACTGTATCATCAGGGGAGGTTTTTTTCTTGTAACAATAAATAGTATGGGCAACTATAATATCAGAAACAAGCTGAGAGGTTTCTGTACTTTTAAAATACTTCTGGGAAAGTAGATGTAATTTCCACATTTTGAATTCAAGGAACAGAACAGGAGAGTGACAGTTAGATTAATGAGAACTATAGTTACCTTCCAAATTAGTAAATGGCCACTTTAGTTTGATGTAGAAGTGCTATTGGGTATCTCACAATGCTTTGGGGGTTTTGAGCTATATGGTTTGAATATTAAATTATAGTAAGGAAAGATGATCTTTGGAACCCAAAAAATGGTTGGAATTCCAGGATTTGAATGCTGGCATGTCAGGCAGCAGGATTAAGTTGATATAGTGATTCAATGTAAGGAAAATGTTTGGGATCAACAAATTGGGTAGCAAGAATTCAATGACACAATTTGAAGCTTATAGTGAGGGAGTTTAGAAGATTGTTCGCTAGCCATGGTGTGATTAGTGGTTCTGTACCAAAATGAACATTAATAGAAGATAAACCACTCAAAGGAAGAGAAATGGAATTGTATAATAAGCCTTTAATCAAGTATATGCCCTTATTAAGTTCAAGCTTAATCTTCTTGAATGCTATGAGAAATAATACAAACATCTCTATGAATATGTATCTGCTTAGATTAGAGAATTAGGGCTCCAATTATTTTTCTGCTTAGTTGTGATAAGGATTCTGGTAACAAAAATTATACAAACAGAAGTCTATAAGTGCCTGGAGTGGAGCAATATTTAATTAGACTGATTTGTTAATATTGAAGACCCTTGTGCAGTTATAAATTACCTCATACCCAGCAACTCAACTACTCAGAATATTTAAGTGTGCTTACCTAATTGACTTATTTAACAATAAATCTCTGCCTTAGGCCTTTAATGGGTATAGACTTTTTGACACACAATGGATTATGTGATATGTTTAAGTCTATAACTACATAGAATTAAGGATCCATCTATGGTAGTAAAGTTGTTGACTTAGCCCTTTATGTGTGTCTTATATTTTCAAAAGATAAGGGTTGATTGCTTTCATAGAATCCACAGTCGTGATCCATAATGACATGCTGGGAAATATTTGTAGAAGAAGAATATAGATGCTCCATGTTGGGACTCAGGAGTTCGAAAGTTAAATGGAAAATATTATTGTTACTTTAAAGATGGACAATATGTGGCTAATGCTCTTTCAGACCCTAGAGAGTAACTTCCCACTTCAATCAAGGGGGGGCTGGTTTGGCCAAGTAGTCAATTTGATTGCTTGGTCAAACTAGCCCCCCCTTTTTTTTTGTTTGACTGTGCTAAATATATATAGGATCTGTAGACTAAATACTAGATGCCCAGGCCACAACTAGTAGGAAAAATTGTCAAAGCCATTTTACCAGAGATCTAGGTTTGTTGAGTTTAGGGGCCTTTTTAAATCAAATGTTATGCTACTAAAAGGAGAGGCTAGTTAGTCTTTTATGGGGGATGGCCTCTGACTAATATTCGACTTCCCTTGATATAACTGACATTATTAAAGAATCAGGAGCAAGGTTGTCAAAAAACACTAGTAAACTGGAGACATATCAAGAAGCAAAAATTGACAAAGCTACCAATGAAACAAACCAAGAGTAGACAATGCAGGGAACAAACTCAGAGCACCACACCTGCACAAGAACCAGAACTAGGTGCACAGTTGTACTTGCACAAAGACGTGAGCAATTTGAAGATGAAGAGAACTGTTGCACCACCATCACAAAGCATAATGCACTAGAGCAGAAGAGAGCCACAAAGTCATAAACACGAAGAAGGTCATAATGAAGCTCATTTCCTCTGATTTGTGGGTTTCAAAACTCACAAATCAATGCACCATTTTGGAGGCCAGAATGGAGGATTTTGGGTCATTTTCGCTATAACAACAACAACAACAACAAGTCTTATCCCACTAGGTGAGGTTGGCTACATGAATCGCACAATGCCATTGAGCTCTATCAGTGACCCACTCTTTAGGTATCTCATTTATCAAAAGATGTTGTTCAATGACTTCTCCAAGTATCCTTCTTGGTCTTTCTTAGCCTTTTTTCACAAGACTCCATACCATCTGCTCAATCCTCCTTATTGGCGCTTCCAATTGCCTTCTTTGAATATAACAATATCACCTTAACCGATTTTCTACCATTTTCGCCTCAATAGGTGCCACTCCGACTCTACTCCATATACAATTATTACAGACTATATCTCGTCTTGTATGACTACACATTCATCTCAATATCCTCATCTTTGCTACCCCAATCTTGTGTTCTTGCTGTCCTTTCATTGCCCAGCATTCACTCCTATATAATATTGCCAGTTTTATAGCCGTACGATAAAATTTCCCTTTGAGCTTATTAGGTACTTTCCGGTCACAAACAACTCCTGATGTTTTTCTCCATTTCACTCACCTAGCTTATATCCTATGTGTAACATCCCCATTAATTTCACCATCATTTTGTATAACTAATTCCAGATGCTTGAACTTTGACACTTGTGGTATAACTTGGTCTCCAATTTTAAGCTCCAACTCGTTTCTATCTTGCCGCTTGTTAAACTTGTAATGCATATATTCTGTCTTACTTCTTACTTTTGCTCAGATAGAAACCCTTCGATTCTCAGATTACACCTCCATAACTTGAGTTTAGAATTAATCTCTTCTCTTGACTCCACTATGAGGACTATATCATCAGCAAAAAGCATGCATTTGAAAATTTCTTCTTGAATGTGTTCCGTCAAAACGTCTAAAACCAGAGCAACCAAATAAGGGCTCAAAAATGATCCCTGATGCAGGCCAATCTTAATGGGAAAGTCTCTAGTTTCTCCTCCAGATGTTCTCACATTAGTTGTTGCCCCTCTCACACATATCTTCTATAGCTCTAATATAAGCAACACGTACACCTTTCTTTTTCATGGCTTTCCACAAAACTTCTCTTGGTACTCGATCATAAACTTTTTCCAGATCAATAAAAATTATGTGCAAGTCTTTTTGTTTACTCCGATACTTTTCCATCAACCCCCTTAATAGATAAATATCTTCCATAGTAGATCGTCCTAGCATAAAACCAAATTGATTTTTAGAGATACCGGTCTCAGTTCTTAGCCTACGTTCGATCACTCTTTCCAATAATTTCATAGTGTGACTCATAAGCTTAATCCCTCGGTAGTTTGCGCAGTTCTAGATATCCCCTTTATTTTTATATATAAGCACTAAAGTACTTCTTCTCCATTCCTCAGGCAGTTACTATTGGGTAATAATCAATAGTAGAAATATATCAAATCTAGAATCCGTGAAACTCATCTAGAGAGAGGAATTCTTGTTGACTTTTTTGTTGCATGTTACTAGAAAAAAAAAAGGGCTAAACTATGGGATCAATCAAATGTAAACTATAATGTGGTAAAACATTGCTTTCAAATATGTCAAGGCCCAGATGCAAGACACATATGGACCTTGGTTAGCTTGTGGGGTAGTTGTCTCAAAAGTTCCGATCAAAACATTAATGTTCTTATCCTCAGGGATAGATGGTGAACGATCACTGAGAAAAGAGTTCTGTTTCTCTAAGTGCTTTATGCCTTGCAAAATATTAAAACAATATTGAGGAGTCTGTTTCTAATGTCTGAGTAGTTTCCTTGAATCTGTTGTCTGAAAAATCAGCGCAAAATGTGCAGCATTCATCTTATATTAGTGAAGTGTGCCAGTTTTGAAAATTTTTTTATCAGTTTATATTAATCATTTTGACCCAAAAAAAAAGGTCATAGTAGAATCAAGTCTACAGTTTCAGTGAAGCAATCTGGCCTATCAAGTATATTATGCTCAGGCCTTAGTGATTTAGAGTTTATACCATATAGAAAACAGCTTAAATAGGCCTTAAATAGGGACAGACTTGGCGATGCATTGAAGTTTAGAAGGGTGAGACTTGCTGATGGCTCATTCTTTTCATAAATAGAATCAAATCTTTACTTAAAGGAGGTATGCAGTATCAGACTACATAAGAGAGAAATGACAGAATGAAGATTATATAAAATTTGTAATATTGTGATGAGTCCATTGCAGGCCTGCCTCTACCATATACATAGTCGTTTTCTTTAATGATCTCAGATGCCATAGTTTAAAATGCAGTAAGGAACATCAATAGGGAATGGTATTTCTCTAGTAGTACATCCTAAGCTACTGAATATTATTATGTATTTTTAAGAAATCTCCAAAAACTTATACTATTAGGAGAAGATCTATGACTGGTATAAATATATATTTATAACATGCCTCTCTACATGAAAGTTCTTTTGGCTTGAAGTGTGGACAAAACATAATCTCAGAACGTGCTTGTGATGAAATTTAATTGAATTAAAAGAATAGGGACAGCAAGGGATCAAATTCTTGACTGCTAGGTTGAAGAGGTGCTCTATACTACCACTGAATTACTTCATCCCAAAAGCCTAATCTTTTAGGAGAAGAATTGATTTTGATTTATATCTTTTAACAATTTTATTTTGTTAAATTGTCCGAAATAGTTATTATATTTTTTTTTAACATAATAGATAAAGTTGCAGTAACATCCAAATAATAATTTACCTAGTAATGTCTGAATAGACTGGAAAAAATGATCAGCTTATTAACCCTTGAATGATTTTTCTGATCATAAAGAATAAACTTCAGTTCAAACACCAACCACCAGAAAATGGAGTAAAATTTCTTAACCTAGAAATATTAGTTTCTGTGAAAAAGTGAGGCTTCAGTAGATATCTATGTTCTTTTCTGTGATCTACAAACTTGTCTACAAGTTGGATTCCCATCCAATCTTTTAGCTTGTTTGTGTGTGTGTGTGTGTGTGTGTGTTTGTGTATCAACAATAGCAAGCAGTTTCTTGGACCATATGTCATATGTTTTGAAAGATGAATTGTTGAGGACTATTATTTGATCTCATGTTTTTTTAGAGACTGCCATATGTAGCTTCTGGCTTTCATAACTTGATGGCAATAACTTCATACCTCATTGTAGTCTACAATGACGTTGTTGTACAGCTTCTTTAATTAACTTGCTATCAGTTTTTTGCCCACCAACTCCATATGGATAATCCTTGACTTCACATCTGGTGATTTTTTCCAAGGTTGTTGATTTAGAACTCCATATGTGGAGAACGTTTCTAGATGTTTTCATACTTTTGTCTTTCATTTAAGGTTGATTTAAAATCATATATATAGTTTATTCTGCCATATAAATGAATGCATTGAAATGACAGTGTTGGTTTGAGCTATTTCTAATTTGTAAGTAATTTGGAATATAACAATAGACGCACAAATGCTCCTATTGCTTTTGAAACTTCACTTGCTGAAAATACTATTATTATTTTCACTTCCAGTTGGAGAAAGAGGCCCTTGTAAAAGGTGTCCCAATTGGACAAGCCATTGACATAGAGATACCTCCTCCACGGCCCAAAAGAAAACCAAGTAATCCTTATCCTCGGAAGACCAGTGTTGGCACCCCAACATCACATAGTGGAGCAAAGGATGGAAAAATTCCTCCGTCAGTTTCATCTTCACATGGAAAACAAGCACTGTACTTAGAAAAAGAACCGCATCCGGAGGTTAATATTTATTTTTAATCTTTGACAACTTGTGACGATTTTACCTTTCAGTAACTGATTGTTCCTTTTTTACTAGAAACTTAATGGAGATGAACATCCAACAACTGTAAGAGAGAATAAGGATGAGAACTGCCCAAAAGTATTTACCATTCTCCAGGAGGCACCCTGTTCCTTTATTTCCTCAGCAGACAAGAATTCAATGTCAATGTCAGTGCCACTGAGAAAACCATGCACCTTAAGGGAGTTCATACCTTCAGTGAAAAAAGTGATAACTTGTGATGAAACTGATGAATCTTTTGTCACTATTGAACTTAAAGAAAATCAGAAGTTGGAGATAGCTGCTGCTGGGAAACACAGAGAACAGAGTAATGGCACAAGTAAAGCCTCTAAGTTTGAGAATTCTGATGCTTCACATGCAAAATTGATTCAAAGTAAGAAAACAGATGATCCTAGCTGTGCATTGTCAATCGATGGGATGCAAGGCAATCAGAACTACCCAAGACATGTCCCTGTGCATGTTCTTGATGGGAAACTTGGAAGAAGTAACCAAAATCTGTCCCAAGATGTGTTGCTTCGAGACTCTATATTTCAGCCAATGGGAGGGGTTAATGGGCAACCTAATATTTTCAGGAATTCAGCTGCATCAAACACAAGTGAAAGTCAAAATGACACAGCACGATCTTCTGTTCATCAATCATTTCTTGCTTCTCCTCATCCATTTTCTCAAATTCACCATAGTCAAGATGATTATCAATCATTTCTCCACATGTCCTCCACATTTTCAAGTCTTATTGTCTCAACCCTGCTTCAAAACCCCGCAGCACATGCTACAGCAAGTTTTGCTGCTTCATTTTGGCCCTATGCCAACGTAGAAGCTTCTGCAGATTCTCCTGCATGCTCTCAAGGAGTTTTTCCATCTAGACAAATTGGGTCTCCTCCAAGTATGGCTGCTATTGCAGCTGCTACTGTGGCTGCTGCAACTGCATGGTGGGCTGCCCATGGACTGCTTCCTTTGTGTGCCCCCTTCCATACTGCTTTTCCCTGTCCTCCTGCATCTGCTGCAGCAGTTCCATCAATGGATAATGGCGAAATTCCAGCAGCCAAAACAGAGCAAAGAGAGGCTACGCTTCAGAATCCTCTGCAAGATCAGGTCTTAGATCCAGAATACTCAGATGCTCCACAAGTTCAGCATTCAGCTTCCAAATCACCTGCTGTTTCTTCATTAGAGTCTGAGGAGAGTGGGGATGCCAAGGTAGATACTTCATCGAAGGCCACTGACCATGAGAAGAACAGAGTGAATTCTGAGCACCTTGATTCTAACAAAACAAAAGGCAGAAAACAGGTTGACCGTTCCTCGTGTGGTTCCAATACAACCTCAAGCAGTGAAGTAGAGACAGATGCATTAGAGAAGGATGGGAAAGGGAAAGAAGAGACCAAAGAACCTGATGCAAACCATTTAGCTACTGACTATAATAGTCGTCGAACTAGAAGTTCTGGCAGCCTTCCTGATTCTTGGAAGGAGGTCTCTGAAATGGTACTGTGGTTGTTATTATTATTGCTATTTTCATGAAATTTCAACATAACGTGTTCTTTCTTTTCTCATATCACTTCTATTATCAGGGGAGGCTGGCCTTTCAGGCTCTCTTCTCCAGAGAGGTGTTGCCACAAAGCTTTTCTCCTCCGCATGACTTGACAGATCAGGATCTTCAGAAGGACAACACTGAGAATAACAAGCATTGTACAGATGGTAAAAATTTAGACCCCAGCAAGAAATGCAGTTCTGATTGTAGAGGAGCAGAAAAGAACCTGCCATTCATCGAAAACAATGAGGAAGAGGGACTGCTAACCATAGGGCTTGGACAAGGAAAGATTAAGGCTAGTCGTACTGGGTTTAAACCTTACAAAAGATGTTCAATGGAGGCCAAGGAAAACAAGGTTGGAACTGCCAGCAACCAAGGTGAAGAAAAAGGTCCCAAGAGAATACGCTTAGAAGGTGAGACCTCAACCTGACATTTGACAGTGGCATACTACATGGAAACACATGGACAAAACCAGAGGTTTTGCATGCCATTTCTAGCTCCCATGTTGATATCCTTATTGTTTAGTACAAATTATGCAGCTCACGAAACTGTCGTGTAGGTGTGCTTAGTATATTAAATTTCTACATATTCACTATCTTGAAGTCTTGAACTGATGTTACTGCAGTTAAGAACTACGCTGAATAGACTTTGATAAAGACATATTAAGACTGTACCATTAAGTAATTTATGAGTCATTATTCAGCCACTATCACATAATTGTTTGACATCTATGAAATATATTATTTGAGTACAATCTCTATCCAAAACATGCCTGCTGCTTGTATCAAGAAATAATATTTGGTGCGGTAAAGTATAAGTGCTTTCGAAAATGAGTTAAAATAAGTATGATCTTCAATGTCTGTGTGTGTGTGTTTGCTTTCTTAAACTTAATGCAAATCATCGATTTTTATACCTCTATACTCGTATAAGTATCTGTGCCAAACTATTTTTCTTCTTATATAAACTAGGATCCATATTTCCATATAAAACCACAGGAACTTCCAAAGGCAGTAAGATGAGATATTAGACAACTTTTTCCCTAGCTATTTGAAATCATGGATCATATATTGCATTTATAACTGTATGAGTGGAACTCAAGACTGTCTTTACAAATTCGATGAAAAAGAATTGACGATATGCCATCATGCCATGGTCTCAAATACCTCTATACAATTAGTACCTATCAAGTTTTCTCTTATGTTGACATTAAAAGGAACTCGACATTCGAAGGAAGATGTCAAAATAGGTAATGAAATTGAGAGTAAAAGGATAATATGGTGACTAACGCTTTGCGTGAGGATATTTTATTATTTTTTTTTGTGGTCTTAAAAACTACATTTTTAAAACTTCTGTTTCTGCTTTTCCCTTCAAAGAGTTCTGATTTCTTACTTCTTTTTCACAACAAAAAATTAGATTGTGTTCTTACTTAAAAGCAGCTTTTATTTTCTAAATTTTTTAGAACTAAACAGCTTCTTTCTCTTCTCTGAAAATGGCATCATCAAATGGAAGGTGTGGTGATTCTTCTACAATGAACAGAAGTTTCTTTGGTTTGCCTTTTCAATTACCTACAGTTATAGAGGATGATTATAATTAAATTGTAATTTGAAGGAAGAGAATATAATTTAAACCCTCACATCACGTTTGGCATATAGATAATTTAATTTTTTTTAAATTTAATCTATAAAATATTCGAATTTGTTCCATATAAAAGTTTATTATCTCTATATAATTTAGTGTGTGCATATACATACATATAAGCCGTGCATGCTATTTCTTATTTAATTTTAAATATTTTTATATTTAATTTTAAATATTTTTAGATATATAAATAAATTGTAATTTTTTAATATATTAAAAATAATTAAAAGAAGCAGTGCAAGTCATTTAGCTCACCACTCATCTACATGTTAATTTCTCATTTTTTTTATATTATATATATTTTTTTATTATTTTATCTATCTCCTGACACCTGACTTTAAAAATAAGTGACCCAAGAATCCTAATGCCATTTATAATAGTATTAATGCCTTGGCATACACTAAAGTATATGTTAAATTTTTTAATACAAAACTAAATTTGAGCTATTTTCATTATATTTATAAAAATAAGAAAATTACTGAAAGTTATTTAACTTTTTATTCTTTCACATATATTTAAACTTCTCTTTCTTACACTATATTTTGCATTTTATTTTATCAATTCACTAACATATGTCTTTTATATATGGATATGTGTGTGGGGTTTAAGTGTAAAATAAAGGAACGGCATATTTTATATGAGAAGTTTGGTGCCATTTGATTATCACTTTGTTTGACAGAGGTGTGTGTTCATCTTCAAAACCACGGTTGAGGACAATTTAGGAAAGGCTAAACTTCTTTTTACGTTAACATTTATATTAAATTTTAATTTTATCTTTAATATTTTTTGTATCAATTATATTTTATATGTTTTATTTTTGTTTTAAATTTATTTTTTTACTAACGACATCTATTCTACAAATGAAAAACAATGAGTTAGAGTTACTTGAAGTGTGTCACGTGAATCGTTCAATCATTATTTTTTTTAGTGGAATAAACAATATTAATAAAAATAATATATTTAAAACAAAAATAAAATATGTAAAACATAATTGACATCAAAAAAATATTAATAATGAAATTGAAATTTAGTATAAATATTAAAGAATTTAAAAGTACTTTTGCCTTAAAAAAATAAAAAGAACCATATTCTCTACTTTATCTATATTAAATTTAACCCTACATAATTAAATTAGAAGAAAGATAGAATGTTATATTCCCTTTTAAATATTCAAACGTGTTGAGAAGAAAGTGAAAATTGACCTTTCACTTAACATATTTTTCTATATGTAGTAGTAGAACTCAAAAGGAAGATTTAGCAACATTTTTGCTTAATTTTTAAAACTTACTTTAACCATATCACTGTTAAATAGAATTTGTAAGCATATATATATATATATATATATATATATATATATATATATAAGGATTATATTATAGAGTAAATAACACTTCTCCTTTGTAATTTTTAAAATTATGCTGTTTATATATATATATACTCTTTTCTCGATATATATAACTATGAAATTATTGAGTCCAATTTTATTTTTTTTTTCATAGACATTTGTTGGAATTTTTTTTTTTTTAATGTTCAGTAATCTAATACCACATTCTTTTTAGATAAAAATATTATCCATTAACTTAAGTACATTTTTTTTTTAACAAGAATAGAATACTTATGATATGATCTCATTTTGAATTAACAACAAAACAAGTTTCACAATATATATGTAAAAATTGACATTCTTAAATTAATAGAAGATATTTTAGTCAAAAGATATGTAATATTAAGTTATCGAATTCAAAAAAATACTATAATATATTTTTTTGGATAGAAAAATATAAAATTTGATTAAATTATATTTTATAGTTACAGGAGAGGTATTGCATATTTTAAAAATAGAGAAATAAAGAATAATTTACTCTATATTATATTATGTGATTTATGAGAATTGTCAATTATAACTAGGCTTCTCATCTTCCTAATACTAATTTTATTATTGGTGATGTTAAAGAGTGTAAGGTTCATTAGTATCATTTATTCTGTTTTTTTGTTACTTCAAGAGGTTATATAAACTTATTATTGCATAAGTGCTCGAGTTCAAGTCTTTTAAGAAAATTAATATTGGGAGAATTTTATATATTTATAGTTTGATTTAATTTGAATCAGATTAATCAAAGTTTAATAAATTTTTAAATACTAGTAATTTTAACATAGCTAGTATCACTCATTGAATAAATATTTTTTTGTGAAACTAAAAAAAAAAAAAAAGAAGGTTAAACTACGTCCTATATTCTTGTTTGTTCTATATATAATGTACGTAATTGTATGCCAATTTTGCTTTCACTATACAATGGGGATCATAGTACACATTAAAAATATTAAAATATTATCTTTAAATCTTAACACTGAATTATTAAGGTTGTTTTCTTTTTTTAACATCTAAGCATATAGAAATTATTTATTAGTAAAAATAATATTCAAATGAATTAGTAATTAAACATATGTTATTAAAAAATTGATGAAATCAAAATTAAAAAATAAAATTATATATTGAATGGAAAAAAAATAAAACTTAACAAATAAGTATTAGTTAATAAAATATTTATTGAAATGATAGTTTTGCACAAATTACAAAGTTCCAAATGGTTAGCTATTAAATTTTAAAGTTTAGCATGAATAAAATATATATAAAGCAAAAATTATGAGAATAAAATACACTTTTATCTAAAATAAATAATATATCTGAATAGTATTAAGACTTATTATAATATTTTAATTAAAGTTATATCAAACATCATATCGATCCCACATTAATCCAAAGCACTGATTTTTTATTTTTACCAAACTGATCATAATGTGATACATGCTCACGGGTAAACCGAGAATCAATGCCTAGTTTACTTCCATTTAATCAGGATGTTCTTAATTACTATTAGTGAAATATAATTCGTGAATTATAAGGGGAAAATGGTGGAAAATTAATAATGCCACATTACAATTTACCTATGTCATTTAATAGTATCACATGAATTTCATTTCATTATATATATATATATATATTTAATTTGTGTCTTGTATATTTAAAATATTAAAATAATACAAAATTAACTATGTCAACAAAATATATGCACATGAAATTCCAAATGATTTTGGCTATATTAAAAAGTTTTAAAATTTAAATATATATATAACTTTTATAGTAAATTAGGATGATTTACACTTATTTCCTTTAAAGCTTGACTAAATTACATTTAATACTTTTCTTGTTTTAAATATTAGACTTGGCTCCTTTTTAATTTATTTTTTGTTATTAAAATTACTGTTTTGTACAATATGCATTTATTCCAATTATAAAATTACTTAATAATTTTTTATCATGTTAATTAGTAATAGAATCCTAATTTCAGGTTAAAACTTAACCCAAATTTAACTATATAAACTATCATATTGAGAATAAAATTACAATCCCATCTTAATTATGCAAAAGGTTAACTTATTTTTTTGGTTTTAAGGGTACTCTCCATTTAATAAGATAGAAGATTAATTTTTATCCAATTTATTGAGTGTAAAAAATAGAATTTTCTCAAATTAGTGTCCAAGAATTCAACCTTTGTTGTTCTTCGGATTCAAATAATCACAAAAAGTTAACTTATTTGATAGAAAATATATTGAAACAAAGATTAATTTGTGCAATATATATTAAAATGTCAACAAAATTAAATGTAATATTTAAATAAAAAATATCAAATTAATATAATATAATTAAATTAAAAATTAGCATAATTTACACTAAAAAAAACACTTCTATAAGAACCGTACTTATTGATTCAACTAGTTGGATCAAGAACCGGTTAGGGAATTTGTCTAAAATAACTTTTAAAATTGATGAATGATCGAAATGGCCAAAAATCGGTTGAATCGATCCACTTAAAAAAAATTTAATCTTTTAATTTTGCATAATCTATAAATAGATAATAAAGAAATTAATATTATAGATCAACTATTTTTAATATAGATGTCATTATATTGGTATTTTATAAATTTGATATAAATGAATATTATATTAATTAATAATACTTTATTATTATTTAGTTATTTCTTGTCTATAAACTTTTAATTGCGAATATTATTTTTATATAATTTAATATCAAATATTTTTTAATTAAATTTATATTTATTCTTTAATTATATATATTATATTTTAATATATATTTTAAAATAGATAAATTTAATTACAATTTCTTAAATTGATGTCTTTATCAATTAATGTCTGATTCCATCTTGAGAAAAAGTCGTGATGGCGCGCAATGAGTTTGGGCTATTGGATCCAATTAATTAGTCGTGAAATGAAATGAAATAAAAGTTGAACGGTTCCTAATGACGTGGCGGTCTTTCAGGTCATATGTCTCCATGCAATAACCTTTATAATACCCATTTCTGGTTTTAGTTTATTGAAACTTTTTGTTAATTTGTTATCCAATCACCACAAATTAAAACAAGAGGAGTAAATTATTAAAATACTCCTTTAAAAGTTGCAGTTTTTTCAATTGAAAGTATTAGTATGTGGCACATATAATTATCTATAAATTTAATGAATTCTAACTAACTTTGTTTAAGTTAGCTGGAATTACATATGTGTAAATACTAAATACTAAATAGCATTGTTGTAGGAACTAAATCCCATTGGCTAGTTGAACCAGTTGGATAAGCAATCGGCCAAAGAACTAATCTAGAATCACTTCTAAAATCGATAAATGATTGAACTTGCTAAAACCAGTCGAACTTGCCAAAAACTAATCTAACTAAGTAAAAATCGGTGTTAAATGAACTCATTAAATCAGTTCACTTGAAAATCCTTTGTTTTATTTTTTTTAACTTTGCTTTTTCTATAATCAAATAATGAAGAAATTAATATTATAGATCAATCAATTTTACTGAAAAACTAATATTTTGATATTTTATGGATTTGGTATGAGCAAATATTATCTTAATTAATAATATTTTCTTATTATTTGGTCAATTTTTAATATGAACATTTGATTATAAATGTTATTTTGTGTAATTTGACATTAAATTTTATTTTTAATTGAATTTATAAATTTATATT
The DNA here is from genome assembly GCA_037074585.1 of Biancaea sappan. NCBI lineage: Eukaryota > Viridiplantae > Streptophyta > Magnoliopsida > Fabales > Fabaceae > Biancaea > Biancaea sappan. Next base: position 39,439,794 of record CM073499.1, read on the forward strand.
TTTAATTTTTAATTATATATATTATTTTTTAAATATTTTAAAATAGAACAGTTCAACTATTGTTCGACCATTGACTGTTGACCGGTCCAAAATAGAACTGTCAAAATGAGCTTTATTTTGACAGCCCACTAGGTGTAAAGTTCTCTTCCAACGCTAATTTTCTCTTTTCATAAGATTTAAACCTAAGACTTTTTTTAAAAGGGAATAAGTATCAAACTACTTGAACTAACCATCATTGATATAGTTATCTCAATTTGACCCTTCTAATATCAAGCATTTCAACATAGTTTTTAAAAAATTACATCTGTCATAATTTTGTCTCTCAAATTGTCCAAGCAACTTTTTGACAAATAAAAATTATAAAATTTAACAATGATAAATTTGACGCTTTGACAACGAAAATGACCAAATTGAGGGAAATTGAAACATATGATCTTTTAAGGTTCAAATTAAGGACTAAATCAATAAAAGAAAAAAAATCATTGTTTAAACATTATTTAATCAATTGTGTTTCAATTTTTTTTTGGTTTCCCACATGTATTTTTCACTAGAGACAATATTAGTCAAAACACTATTAATCATAGATTTTTGGACCCAAATTGGTTTGACGGGTCAACTTAGAACCTGGTGACCCAGGGATGGAATCAACTAGGGTCAAGCTTTTGGATCAACGCACAAGCGACCCAATCAGATCAAAAGCTGACTTTAGTTTTGACCTGGCTAGATCAACCCGGTTGACCTAGACCTTTTTTTTTAAAAAAAAAAAAGAAAATATATATATATATATATATATATATATATATATATATTCAAATTTGTATGAAAATTTAAAAAAAATGTACACTTACCAAGAATCAAACTCTATCCCCCCACCTATAGGTTATATGTCTTACCATCTTGCTATCAACTTTTTTATAATTTATATGGGTGAAATATTATATATATAAGGTGCTAAAATTATTTTAACCTAAAAATCAAAATGTGCATGAGGCAAGATGGCAAAAACTAAAATAGAAAAGATATTTAATTTGACAAAAAAAAGTATATTATTTACTAATGAATTAGGAGATTATATTTATATAATTATTTGATATAAACAAAAGTTTTATATAATCATCGAATTTAAAAAATAACTGTCAAATATTTTAAAAAAATTATTTGTAATTTTATGACAAAAAAATTATTTATGGATGTTTGTATTTTAATTATTTATGACTAATTATTATGGTTTTAAGACTTTAAAATGTAAAATTTGCATATAAATTATTTATTTAATTTAATTTTAAATTTATTTGTAAACAAATATAAGTATATATAACAAAAAAATTATTTATAGATGTTTGTATTTTAATTATTTATGACTAATTATTATGGTTTTAAGACTTCAAAATGTAAAATTTACATATAAATTATTTATTTTACTTAGTTTTAAATTTATTTGTAAACAAATATAAATATATATATAATTTTTAATTTTTTAATCTATATTCATCTAGTTTAATAATTAATCCAGTGACTCAACATTGAACTAGTAACTCAGAGGCCAGTTCAAGTTAATGACTAATTCCAAAAATATTGTTGTTAATTAGACATTAGTCGTGAACATCTCTTCTAATAAAAACTTGAATTTTATTCCACTATCTTAGAAAAAACTAACTCATTTTATTGCACTTAACCTTATGTGGATTGGTAATTGTGTTTCTATTTTATTTATACAATATCATTCTAAATTTTAGAATGATTTTATTATATATATATATATATATATATATATATATATTTGGTTAAAAATACCACAAATAATGGAGTGATAATTTAATAAATTACAAGAATTAGATGATTAACTTTTTAAAATACTTTGAAGTTAAAATAAATTAGCTAAATAACGTGATGGTTGAAAACAAACTGAAATAACATGGAACAAGATAGATCTATGCGACTAATTTGAAACTGAATAACTTGAAAGCCATGACGAACATAAGAATATGGAGTCGTATATCTAAACATTGATTAGTGAGGATTGTTTGAATCACAAAAATAATTTAAAAGGATTTATACTTTAAATTTAGTAAGCTTAAAACAATTGTCTTCCTTCCTATCAACTACATGATACCTTTAATGTTGCTACAAAATTATTTTCTACTCATTGCAAAATTTTTCACTATATACTATGAATTTGGACAATTAAGTGATTTTATTGATTTATCTTTCAGTCACCAAAAAAATAAAAAAATAGAGACACAGATACCTTTGTCTTTGTTTTTCGTCTTTAATCCATTTCAGAATAGTTTTTCGTCTCTAATCTATGATAATTTTTGTACTAAAAAATTAGCGGTACCATTTTATGAGATGAAATTTTTTATGCTTCTAATTTTGTTTCTTATGTTTTAAAGATAAAAATTGATGAATTAGTAACAAAATATTCCATATTTGATCTTTGTATATTTTATTTTGGCAGAGTTATAAACATTACATAACTTGGTGTTTTTTTGACCCAGTCCAGATCCACGAGGTTAACCCGGGAATCGACAACCTAGAGCCTAACTTAGTCTGAGTTACTTCATTGGATAGAAATGTAGTAGGTCTGATTGATCCGGCTGAATTTGACCGAATCAGTCACTCAGTGATTTAGTTCAGTTTAGATCTTCTTTTTTTTTTTAATCTTAACAAAAGTATATATAAGAAAAAAATAGTTTAACCAATGTTAAACCCAATATCTCATAGAAGAAATACAACATTTTAACCATCAAAGTTATAAGTTACGAGTGATTAATTGATTATCATAAAAATGCGCCAAATATATATATATATATGTATATATGAATAATAATAATATTTTGAAACATAAAATGTTATTATTATAAGTAAATTATATTATTGTATTATCTAAAATGATTTTAAATCATAAAAAGTTGAACAGAATTAGTAAAAAATTTTATAATATCATATAAAATTAAAAATAACTAAATAACTATAAGATATTTAAAAATAAATTATTTTTAATTTTATTTTTACAATTTATTAATATAAATATAAAGGATTATATTATAAAGGATTCTATCATATAAATTATTTAGTTTACTTATTTTAATATTTATTTATGACGAGATATATATATATATTCTAGTTTTAATAATTAATCTATCAAACTGACGGTTGAATTAATGACCTAATAAACTAAAAACTAACATGAGTCAATGACCAAGTTAATTTCTAAATTTATGACATAACTTACTTTAAATTGTACCAGTGTGTAAACTAATTTCATGTCAAACTACATTAATAAATTATCCAGGAGAGATAGTTGTAAATGATGACAATATTGTATTTTATCAACTTAGACTTAAGGTAATTATAACAACACAGAAATTCATGACTAAATTATAATTTATCCTTCTCCTAGGTTAATTAAATATTTATTCTTTAATTATATAAATGAAATTAGAAATGTGAAACTTGAAAAAAGACAAATTCTTTCCGCAACACAACCTGCAATTTAACCTTTTCACGTGCATAGAATGAAGAAAACCCAAGTTTCAAGCCAACAATGAGCAGAGAGTTTCATGACTAATTCATAAATAAAATATTTTATTATTGTTCCATTAGAAGTTAAACAGATTAATTTTTTAGAGTTTGTGATTCATATTGGTATTCATTTAATCTTTCAAAAAATAAATTTACAATTTAATTTTATAAAAATAGTATTAAATTTTTAATTTATAAAAATTAATTTGTTTAACACTTAATTTTAAAAAACATTAAAAATAAGAAAAAAGAAAATTAAGTATGACTCCTTCTTAATTATAATTTTAGTTTTGAAATTTTAAAATATAACACGTTATTCACTAACTTATTAGAAAAAGTAAAAAATGACGTATTTGTTAAAATTAACATCTATAACTTATATGTAATTCATTGTATATTTGTTATGAGATTTTTCACTAAAAATAAAATATCCCTGGGTTCGGGCCTCCTAATAATAATAATAATAATAATAATAATAATAATAATAATAATAATAATAATAATAAAGCAAGTGTAAAATGTTTTTAAAAAAATTAATCATGCATTGCTGACTTGTAAAAATATAGAGTTATTTTTAAAAATTATGCACTTGGTGTATTTTGAATAAAGAACATGATAATAAAGATATACGAGCCACAATTAGATTTTTGTTTTATGAATTAATGAGTAAAGTATTACATTTTCAAGTTTGAATACTAAAATTATATTTAGGCTATAATTTAAAAATTATATATATATATATATATATATATATTAAAAAAACATATCTTTTAAAAATCAATTTATAAATTTACTTTTTTCTGATGATTTTCTCTAATTTTATTAGGGACAAAACGTAGTAGTCACTAGTCAATTATTTTTTTCATAATGGCCAGACTCAAGACAAATCATATTAAAAAAATTAATAAATTATATTAACTAGATACAATAGAGGTTTTAAAAGAAAAATTGAGAAAAAAAATGAAAAAAAAATCATCAAAAAAATTTTAAAATCTATCAAAGAATTTCAAAAAAAAATTAATCAACTTATCAAGAGAGAGTAATAGTTTTAATCAGTAGTCAATTAGATCATATATAATTATATATAAATAATTATATTTAATTATATATGAATGATATATTAACGTTAGGTTTCTCTTTTTGTAAGGTACGCATCCTGGCATTGTTGGGCAGATCTGACATTCCGTAATTCTCAATCTATATTTCTTCGATGCATTTCCTTAGTTTTTTAATTCCTCCAAATCTCGAAACCCATGCATTTTTATTATTACTATACTGCTACGTGATTCACTTTTCGCAAAGTTTTCTCATGTTATTAAATTATTTTCAAATTTGTGTCTATAAAAATTTAAAAAAAATTTTCACATAAATGTTGAACTGATTCAACAATAAAAATCTTAACTTGAAAGATTAAAATTTCTGTAACCTTCACATTTTTTCCCTTATGCGTGCATTTCAACTTCGATCAAAATTCAAAACTCTCGCATCACAATTCACAACAACACACCAATCCTTGTTAATTCTTATTAATTCCATTAGTTTATCATTTATTCTCCTAAACTAGTGTTAAATTTGAGCTTTGTGAATATATAAAAAAATTAATGTTAATTTCAAGAATTTTATATTTATGTGATGCAATTTGATTCAAGTCCAGATTAGTTAAAATGCCTTTTACATATTGATGGTTCTTTAAATAAATAACAAAAGTATTATTTCTGTTCATAAACTTTAACCGTAGTTTCAATTTCAACTTGAAATTTTATTTTGTATTAATTTTATTTCACATATTTTTAATTTATTTTAATTTTATTTAAAAGTTTAAAATTATCTAAATAATTAATGACAAATATTAATGTGATTACTTCAATTAAACACGTCAATGCAACACCAACTCTTCAAATTAAACACATTTCATATAAAATATTTTTTGTAAACAATAAAATTATTTTTCATTATTTAAGAAAATTGAATTGATAAATTGAATAACAAAAGACAATTTAGTCATATAGTTCTAATATATAAAATAAAGATAACTAATTAATAATATAGATAACATTGAATTCAACAACAATTTAAATTTAATTAAAAAATATGAAATAAAATTAACAAGATAAAATTTTAAAACAAAAATAAAATCAAAAGGAAAATGAAATTTACAAAAAAAAAAAAATCACAACAACGTGGACGTCCCACGCTCCCTCGCTTAGCACACTCTTCCACGTATATTTCATTTTGATACGAAGTGTACCCCATTCCACAGACCAATCGTCTCCTCCTTCTCCGACTTCTATGTCTTCCTCATTACCAACCAGCTCCCTGATCTTCCCACGTGTCCTTCTGGGTTTTCCTCCTTCTCAATTTCAATGCCTCCCTCACTTCACTCTTCTTCTTCGCATCGCATTTTTATCTTCTTCTGTCAATGTCACTGCACTCCCTTTTCTGGGTATTTGTTATCTGCGAGTGTGATGCATGTATCTTACTCGTCTTTTGAAGATCCCATTTGCTTGTCAAGCAATAAAAGGGAAGCATGTTAATGCATTGATTAATTTCTTGAACACCTGCATTCGCTTCTTCTTCGTTTAGTGTTACGGATTCTAGAGCTTTTTCAAATGTTACCTCTCGTTCTGCTTCCTGGGTTCCTACTTGTGTGCTTGCCTTTTGCTTCATGTGAATCGAAGCTACTAGAATCACCCACTTTGCTTTCCAATTCCTGCAACGAAACGTGTGGGAAACTCCGCATTCCTTTTCCGTTCTACATAAACTCTTCTTGTGCGTCAATTTCAAGCTCTTTCCATCTCTCTTGCTCGAATTCCTCTTCCCTTTTGCTGAAGATTAACTCAGAGCGCTACCCGGTGATTGAATTCTTCTCCGATGGTGTCCTTGTGGATTTCCCCGGGACGTCTTCGTGTCGTCAATACAATGACCTCAACTCGTTTGGTAAAATTCTTGTGAGAAACGAGCACTTCGGGGTTTCAGCAGATAATGTGGTTGGCCTCTATGACTGTGAGGATTCGTCTCTGTGTAGAGCAGATTGTGAAACAGTAGATTTACCCGGTTGTGATGGAGATAGAGGCTCACTTGGGTGTTGCTATCCACTCTCTGATCATAGCATATGGCATATTGGAGAAGGGTTTTCTGTGTTCTCTCAATATGGATGCAGGGGATTCTCTAGCTGGGCTGTTCTGAGAGGGTCAAATTCAGGAAAGCGTGGAGTCAAACTGGAATGGGCTGTTCCCAAGAACAAGTCCATGGAAGTTTGCTCAAGTAATGCAGATATGGTGAATGCTACAGCAGTTGAAGGAGGAGGAAGGTGCGTGTGTCAGGATGGGTATGTTGGTGATGGATTTGCTAATGGAACTGGATGCTTGCAGTGTGAGTAACAGTTTTCCTCATCTCTGAAAGTTGCATAATGAAATTTTTGCTTTGTTGACATTGAACTCTTGTTCTTTATTGTGAACTCCTCACAGTCCAGTGCACAGGAATCCTAACCTCGTATCTTACCTTTATAGACTATGAAGCACAAGCACTTACTTGTTTATGTTTGATACGTGTCAGGTATTTGTATTAGACAAGACGTGACTTTTCAAATTATAACATATATGAATACTCCGTATTTTATCATGTTCGTCTCTTTGCTAGTGTCTATGCTTCTTAGCCCCTAGATTTTCCTTAGCAAGGAAAATATGAAGCATAGTACGTGATGATGGAAATTGTCTCTGATGACCTATGATTTCTGCTAATGAAATCCTTTACTTCGATAATTTTTTGAGAATATAGAAACTTCTGCTTGAGTCCGGATTCTCTGTAATAATTGCAAAGGATAGTCTATTAATTATTGATTCCAGTACATGTACTGAGATTAAGGTAAAATTAAGGTATTTTTTTCACCTTAACCTCAGCACATGGCCTGAAATCAACAGTATTTAATAGACTGCCCTCTGCAGTTAATGTAGAGGATCCATAGGTCTTATGCTTCCCTTTTTCTTATATAACTAGACCTGCCTTCATTAGTCATAGAAATCTATTACATTCTTGATCATAAATGTTGCATTAGATATATGACAAATCTAATTCCGTCTAGTTTATCTATAATATACACTGATCATAAAAAGATCAATAACTTCTATTCGAAGGTTTTCATGATTTTGTTTTTGGACTGAGTCTTTCAAAGTTGCATGATCTTTCAGACCATTCTCCATTCAGCTTTTACATTTGCTTCTGTTTGATGCATCCCTTGCAGCCTGTATAAAAGATGGACGGGAAGCATATGGCAGTGACTGCTACATCAAAAGAGAAGATGAAAGAAAATTTGTCATCATCGCCGGTAAGTAATAATACTGTACGTATTTTTCATACTTCTGTTTACAGAAAGTTCTCAGTTTGCAAATCACAAACAGAATCATGTCTTCCACCTAAGAGACATACTCCACAAATGAATCAAAAGGAAATTAGGACTAAGGATTGTTCATATGTCCTGTTATATATATTTATGTCATGGCATCCTTAACATGCAGGAATCCTTGGTCCTGTTCTTATTGTTGCCTCCTTGGTAGCGCTATTTTTTCTTCTTAAAAGACCTGTAAAACCGGGGATGTTTGACACTGAGCAGGCTTACTATCACAACACCTCCTTCCGGAAGGCTTGTAGGACTCGATTATTCAGCCACCGCGAGCTAGAGGAGGCCACCAAAGGTTTCGAAGAGGGCCAAAAACTCATGCATAGCAGCAACAATGGCGCAATTTTTGCTGGAGTTTTAGGGGATGGATCTCACATAGCTGTCCACAAGTTACAATATGAAAATGAGAAGGACCTTGTTCAAGTCCTGTCACAAATTGAGGTTCTCTCTGCCATTGTACATAGGAATATGGCCCGTCTTCTTGGATGCTGTATAGATTCCGGCTACCCTTCCCTTGTTGTCTATGAGTACCCGGCCAACGGTACGTTGGAGGAACATTTACTTCAAACAAAGGGACCAAAAGTTTGCTTAGACTGGTATAAAAGATTGACTATTGCTGCAGAAACTGCCAGTGGTCTTGCATTCTTACAATATGAAATCTCTCCCCCCATTTTCCACCACAACCTCATACCCGGCTGCATCTTCCTAGATGACGATTTTTCAGTTAAACTCGCGGGGTTTGGGCTAATCAATTCCAAATTTAATTATGGTCATGAAAACAACAACATCATATGCAAAAACGATGTTTATGACATGGGTGTGGTGCTTCTCAAGATCATTTCAGGCTCAAATCATCTGGACTCTCCAACTATAGCACTTCAAAAGATAAGGGCAGGGAAGCTCGAGGAAATCGTCGATCCCCTCTTGTACTACCACGAGCAGCCTCATTCGCGCCAAGAGCAGATCCAGATCATAGCTGACCTTGCCACGAGATGTTTGTTGTTTGGTGCAGATGGGAAGATGGGGATGATTGATGTTGCAAGGGAATTGATACACATAACAAAAGAGTGTGTTGGTGTTGATGGAGGGATTGTGAGAGTGCCTGCTTTGGAGGAGACATTCTCAAATTCAAGCCTTCTTCAGATGATATCAATGTCTCCTGATTCTATGCATGTCCCTTCTTGAATTTTCAGAGTCCCAGAAACAGAAAGAAAAAGAACAAAACAGCCAGAATTGTATGTGTTTGTGTGCATGAGATGAGAGATTCCCGACCATTGTACATTGGGGAATGAATGGATTCAATAATCTGGTTCTGGCATTCTTCACTTAGCTGTATGTATGAGCAAAGTGTATGTGGTTACTGTCTCTTAACAAGTAGAACCAGATATTATGTATTCATGAGACTCATCTTCTTTATAAATTAGTAATCTTTTGTGGGTATATATATATATATATATATATATTTATATAGTTGGGTAGTTTCTCCAATTCAAAGTCTATAATTGAGCTTGAGTTTTTTTGGAGAATTTAAATTTATTTCCCACTATTTTATCTTTTATATTGTCCTTGGGTCAAGTTTCAATTTAGTCCCTGAAATCATTTTCATTAGTCATTAGACTAAATTGGATTAAAGACTTGACGTAAGGTTTACAATTATTTTAATTTAGTTCTTGAAAGACTAAGTGCTTTAATTTAATCTTTAAAATATTGTATTTCTCTTAATTTGGTCCATCTATTTGTTAAAGTGATTTTTTGTAACAAAAATTTAAAATTTAACAAAGGTAAATTTTAAAATTTAGTAATGAAAATAATCAAATTAATATAAATATAATTTTTTAAACACTAAATTAAAACATATAATCTTTCAAGGACCATTTTTAGTGACTAAATCAGTAATTTACTCAAGTTATTTATATTCACCTTAGGTGAAGTCTTTAAAGTTTTATTTCATTTTCAGTTGTCCTCTTTTGATTCAATTCAATTCATTGATAAAACCATTTTCATTAGACCTATTGCATCAAATCTGGAGGATCACTATTTAACCCATACATGAGAATTGATAATTGAGGATTGATAATGTGATATTTCTATGTACTGTAAGAATTCACTCTACTTTCTAAATTGACAAAAACTTCTGGATAACCATATTTAAAAATTTGCTCAATACATTAAATAATCAAAATTTGTCAGCTAATTTTTTTAATAAACGAACTTGAATCTATTTGATCAATAACATGATAGCAAACACTTCTCCACAAGTCAAACTCTATTAGATCTTTTTTTGTAATTTATGTAAAGAAATTTTTTCTATTTCCATATAAAAAGTAAGGAGTCCTAGCTTCCCAAAAAGTCGCCATGTCCTAAGCAAAATTCTACTAATTTTTATTTTTAATCTTTTAATAACCAACTTTTCAATGGGCAAGCTTACTTCCCTCCTTCCCTGACACGACGTGACCTCTAAATATTTTCGCTGAGGACATCCGATAAAATTGAAACGTACAGAAAAAATTGACCAGATCTTCAATTTCATATATATATATATATATATATATAATGACCATGACTCTTGCTTGGATGTCTCTGTTCGTTGCTCAACAATTTATCCCTCCGATCAAAATTCTTGCTCTTTCTCAAGGTGCAAATTTTCCCTTTGTTTCATAGCTTATCAGATCCCAATAACACATTTTCTGGATTTTTTCCTTCGTTTATTTAAGAGTAAGTTATTAATTTAGTCTTTGAAAAATTATATATATTTTTTTAATTTAATCTTTAAAAAATTAAATATCTTAGTTAGTTTTTAAAAGATTACATTTGACAGAAAGAAGTACTTAATTGGAACAAATACAATCTTTCAGAAACTAAATTGAGATGTTTAACCTTTCATAGACTAAATTGTAATCTTTACAAATCAAAATAATAATTTACTCCATAGTTTGTTTTATCAAAGTGGAAAATATAACATGTTACTGAACTAATCAATTGTTATGACAAAAATTAACAGAAGTTAACTCAATTGTCGAAATAACTTGTGTGAATCTCAAGAGCTCTTATTTTCTTCAATTCGTTGACAGCAATATCTCATTTATTTATTTATTCCTATATTATATCTTAAAGATGTCAGAAAAAACTGCTGAAATTACCGATAATCGTCCTCGTTTGAATCAAAGAATTCTTTCATCTCTATCAAGGAGATCAGTCGCTGCTCACCCTTGGCATGATCTTGAAATTGGTACCATTATTTGTTCATCATATTTGTTTTTGTTCGGGCACGGATTGCTCCAGTACTAGAGCCAACCCAATGCCCCTTACCAACCATCCAATTGCGATTAGACAGTTGACGATATTTTTTTTTCTTTTAAATCATTTATTGCTAATCATCTGATCGTGATCGAACAGCTGGTAGGGGCTCCAAGCCAGACCACATATGTTTTGTTTATTCACATTCAATTTGAATCATCTTAATTCAAGTTATTTTAACTGTCTTTTGCAGGACCTGATGCTCCCCATATTTTCAATTGTGTAAGTCTTTGTTTTATTTTCTTCTTTTTCAGCCAAAAAAAAAATAGTATGCAAAATAAGGCCACTCGTAGCAATAATGGGTAAAAAAAGAGGAAAAGAAAAAAGACATTTGGTAAGAGATTTAGTTTTAGACAAAACCTATGCTGTAATACCAAATCTAAGAACTATTTCCTGACAAGCTTCCTTAAATTCAAGGGTAAATTATTCATTTAGTTTCTAAAGATTACAGTTTCCTAAATTTAATTTTTAAAGGATTAAGTGTCTCAATTTGATTCGTAAAAGATTATATTTAGAAAAACACAATCTTTGAAGAACACTTGATATTTTAGGGAGTAAAGTAAAAAAAAAAAATTGTAATTTTTGAGGGAGCAAATGAATAATTTACACTAAAACTTTTATAAGTTGCATGTTGAGTGGGTTTGTGTGTGGGTGAAGGTTGTGGAGATCACAAAGGGAAGCAAGGTGAAATATGAACTTGACAAGAAGACAGGAATGATCAAGGTATGAAGGAGTTTGGCAAAATTGAAAGCAGTAATTGATAGCATTAGTTTGAATGGGTGATGTAATACTACTCATCAGGTGGATCGCATATTGTACTCATCGGTTGTGTATCCTCATAACTATGGCTTCATCCCTCGAACCCTGTGTGAAGACAACGATCCCCTTGATGTGTTGATCCTCATGCAGGTAGGTTTCTTGTGAGTAGTCAAAGTCAAATCCCATTATTAATTTAGGTTTGTTGTTTATATAATAATATACTGTTGTTGTTGTTGTTGTTGTTGTTTATATAATAATAATAATAATAATAATAATAATAATAATATAGGAGCCAGTTCTTCCTGGTTGTTTCCTGAGAGCCAGGGCCATTGGACTCATGCCTATGATTGACCAGGGGGAGTCAGATGATAAGATAATAGCAGTATGTGCGGATGATCCAGAGTACAAGCACTTCACTGATTACAAAGAACTTCCCCCTCATCGCCTCTCCGAGATCCGTCGCTTCTTTGAAGATTCTATCCTTCACAATTTTATTTACTTTTATATTTTTATTTAAACAACATCCTTTTAGTTTTATATTTTAAGAAACCTCTAAAAATTTAAGCTATTAGGATAAAATCTAATATTGGTATAAATATATATTTGTAACATGTCTTGGATATTATAATATTTTAATATCTGTAACATACACATTAATTATATATTTTAATATATTTTAAATACTACTAATTCGACCATCATCCAACCATTAGTCTCTGAATTCGGTCTCGACTAGTTCAATGACCAATTTGATTTTCTAAACCTTGGTTTTGTTAGGCTTTTTGGTTTTATATACTTTTTAAAAAAATTTAGTCTAATTTTTTTAAAAAGTTTCATAATTCAAATACCTAATTTCTAGGCTAAAAAATAAATTTTCTTTTTTATTTGGCCCATGGGCTAAGCTTAACCCAACTCAATACACAATTCTTGATGGGCTGGGCTGGGCTGGGCTAGACTAGGGTTTTTAGCTCGTAATGCAAATATACCTGACTCATATACATTATTAATTATATAAGAAAGTTGAGTTGAGCCATCTCATTTAACAATTCTAGCTTAACAGGACATAGAAAATTTTACTTTTTTTTTCCTATAAAATATTAGTTTATGTTTGTTCACAGTTTGAGTGTTGTCTTAACAAAATGATCAGACAAGAAGAATGAGCATAAAGAGGTGGCCGTTAATGAGTTTTTGCCTCCAGCTACTGCCAACGAAGCCATCCAACACTCAATGTCAGTATTTCTTCATACACTCTTTTTCTTTTCTCTTTTCCTCATAAATAATTTTGGATTCAGGGTTTAGGATTTAGAGTTTGTAGTTGGCATCAAAATTGAAGAGTCCAATCAAAAAATCACAGTCATTTGTATTGGATCATACAACTACAACTGAAAGAAGAAATTTTTTTTTTTTTAAAAAAAAAAGCAAGATGCACAATCGTAGCTATCTAATTTAAAACATTGCCATAATTTCATAATTGAACTTTGTAATTTTGACACCAATTACATACAATCTGGACACATTAATACAAGACAAATTGACAATATTTTGCTCCAGAATCGGATTGGCTCTAGTACTAGAGTCACTAATTTTCTCACCAATCATCTGATCAGTAATTAAACGATCAAACGATTGACAGTTAGTCTTTTAAAAAAAAAATTTCATCATCAGTAATTCAATCGCACGATCGAACGGATGGCAAGAGAACTCGTAGCTCCACTACTAGAGCTATTTTGCCTCATTACTGTAAGAGACTCCTTGTTTTGGTGCACAAATCTTTATGCAGAATATAGTCTGCATATCTTGAAGCAATAAACAATAATATTGTCTATGATTAAACATAATTAGTCATAATTAAAAACGGTTTGTTTTTTTAATTTAAATTACTTATGACTTTCGGCTTTATGACTAAATCTCTTCCCTTAGCAATATTACAAGAGACCATTTTTGTTGAAATTGTTTTTATTTTTTGAAATGTATCATGTAAAATTTATATTTATTGAAATAAGAAATTAATTAAATTACAAAAATGGAATCATTTTACTTAATTAGAAGTTACTATAATATCTTCTTTGTTCTTGTGCAGGGATCTTTATGCTGAGTATATTCTGCACACCTTGAGGCAATAGACAATAATGCTATTTTTACATTAATTATAATAAGTCTCAATTATAGACTCTTTTTAATTAATATTTGTATATTACCGTTTGAGATGTCTTTGGACTTTATCCTGAGACTAAATCTCTTCCCCAGATAATATGAAATCGGATTCTCTGTTGAACACTGGCACCCAACAAAAGATTCGAGTTTGAATAATATTACTAGAGTCCGTTGTTTTATTTTTTTAATTATTAATATTATTTTGTATTGATTTGAATAAAGTTAGTTATTATCATCAATGTAAAATTCCCCATTGATTCAATGTGATATCCTGTTATTTATGTGTCCAGCGAATGGCTTGGTATTTTATTTTATCAATTGGGATCTTTTTTTAAATTATTGGTATTCAAAAATTTATTAAACTTTAACTAATCATGTTGGAATCAAGTTGACTCGAAAATATAAAGATCATTCAATATTTATTTTTTATTTATAAAATTCGAATTCAAATCTTTGTCAAACTTGTAATATTTAATTATGCATTCGAGTGGATAAAAAAGTTCAAGACTACTTTTTAGTATTATAATATGTATTAATATTTTATAGTTATAATTGATATTAACTGTATATTTTTTTTTATCAATATTGATATATAAACTATTATACGAATTTTCATGTCCTCATCTAATGATTAATATTATTGTCAACTAATTAAAGTTTTAATAATCAAAATTAGAGAATTTTTATGTTTTGAATTTTATATGAGATTATATACAAAGTATTCGGATTCACCAATTTACCAGTTTCGTAGTTTTTTGTTTTTTTGGATTCACCAATTTTTGTACTATTCTTTTTTAAAATTCAGGACGGCTTAAAGGTTGATTCAAATTAACCTAAAGATTAGTTTCCATTTTTGTATAAATTTTTTTACAGTTTTTATATATTGTGATTGGTTTAAATAACAATTTATATAAACTATTATTTTAGTCTATAAAAATTCTTTTCCATCAATTTGAATTTTGAATGTTTATTATTATTTATTTAGTTTTAATATTTTAAAAATAGATTATTTTAATCCTAACTTAAGAGTAAGACTAAATTAAAGTCACAGGAAATTTTCAAAAATTGAATTGATGACAATAAACTTCTTGATTAGAACTACGTTGAAGGATATACTTAGAAAAAAGACTAAATTGATATTATTAAAATATTTCAGGGACTACTATGATAGATAACTCCAGAATTATATGATTTTTTTAGAAAAAAAAAATTAATGAAATAACAATGAATTGTAAAAAAGTTCTCGTATAATTATTTTTTTAATTAAACAACCTAATAACAAATCCAAAAAAAAAATTCAGTCTTGTCTACTAGTAATAAATCCAGAAAAAGAAAACAGACTTGTCTATTTTTATTTACGAGGCATGTAATTTATTCTTATTAACTTAAAAGGTACTCTAAATTCCATATATTTTCAATTTTATACAATGTAATACTTCCATTAGCTTTCCCACCCAATACTCAGGTTGATTCAATAACAAAGGCTTTTTAAACTGCAAAAGATGCAGAACAAAATAAACTAAAATGCCAATTTTATCACCTGGAATAACACGTCGAATGTATGTTACCACTAATTTTTTCACTTCTTAGCCTACAAGAACAAGGTAACATTAAGATTAAAAAAAATTGAAATATTATGTTACACAAATCATAATGTCATTATCATCATGCATGCAACAAGCCAAGAATAATACCAACCCATGCAAAAAATGAATGAAAATTAATTAAAAAATAAAAGTTTTAGCTTTTGACAGGGTCAAATCTACTAATACGTAATTTTGATGAGCTTTTATTTGCTTCTTCCATGGTCAATTGGTACAAGATAGTGTACCTAACAGTCTCTCTAACCTAGAAGAACCAAACAAGATCCTGGTGGAATATAAATTAGCATGCTGGTTAAGTACATCTTTAGATTAAATCTTATTTGTTCAATTGTTATTTGGACCATTGTGATCAGAATAAGATTAGAATTCTGGGTTAATGCTCAATGATGTTCTAACAAGGTAGATTGAAATGATGACGAATCTGTCATTCACGAGTATAACTTATTTAGTAGTTCTAAGAGAAGAACAGCAGCAGAATCCTTGGCTTTCTTCACACTTGGCATTGGTTCTCCCACACATTCATCTGTCCATCCCCTATCGGTAGTATTGACCCGAACCGCAAAAGTGAACCTCTTTGCATGTGCTGGACCACCCTCATTCACACACCTAGAGATTTTAGTGGAATAAACAATGCCATTAGTAAGATACCACTTTTTTTTTTTTTTTGGGGGGGGGGGGGGGGGGGCGCTCTAATCACGCTTTTATATACGAGATTGTGAAAGTATAAATTCATACCGGTAGAACGGCATAGGCCAGTTTCTCCGCAAACAGATATCATTCAGTGTCTGTCTGGTGAATGTCTGGTTTCCGTTCTTCTTTTTCTTGCCATTTTCATCATCCTTCTCCTTAGTTTTTGCTACCTCCTTCTCTTTCAAAGCAGCAAGGGCATTTCTGGCAGCTAATTTCTGTGCCATTTTCTTTTGGGGATTCTGAGCAGCCCCTACTTGCACACCATCGATGAATACTTCCACAGTAGCCAAATTGCCAATTCGACACGCTCTATATTCTAGGCCTTCTGCTTGCTGCTGGCATCGTTCTTGTAGCTCACGCACAGGATGCATTGGCAGAGTCTCCGGGGTAACCATGGGATGCAAAAGAGGCTGGAAAACCTGGAAAATTGCAGGACGAGAATCTATTTTAGCAAAATGAATAGGGAAGACATAGATGAAGTTTCAAAAGGTAGGTTCTGACCTTCCAAACAACAGCAGTATCCCGCCCACTGTCAAGAAAAATGGCACCAGCAATAGATTCAACAATGTCACCGAGGACCTTGGGAGCTTTGCAGTCTCCCAAGCCAAAGGAGTTAAACCCTGGCTTAGACAATTCATCTTGAACTTCCTTCACAAATTCTGTAATCTGTAGACATATACACAATGTCAGAATGAAGCCCAAGAGAAATGCCCAACTTGCCTCAGGCAACTTGGAATACTATGGCTGATATCAAGGAATAGAGTCAGTAAATAGACATGAAACCTGCTTTTCTAGGGCACTGGACCCATGTCGAAGATGTACATGAAGACCATGTTTAACTGCAACACGTGCAAAGTTTTCATTGTTTACAGCAGCAGCCCGAAGGTCAGTCAGACGTCCCGGTGGCAGATCTTTGTAAGTGAAAAACAAGTGTCTGGTAATGAGATGATCCAAAACGGCATCACCAACAAACTCCAACCGCTGATAACAGGATACTCCTGAAGATGGTCTTGAGGCATGAGTTATGGCTTCTACGAGGAGCGCCTTGTCACTAAACTTGATATTCAATGCACCTTCCAAAGCATCAAAGTCAACACTCCTAAGTATAGTCTCTGGAACATTACTTGGCTTTCTAGTACACTCCATCCAATCAGGATCAAACTCTATCTGAATGCCAATCCATTTCATAAGATGATTAGCAGCATTTTTCCCCCCTTCAACATAATACACTCCAATCAGAGCTTCTACAACATCTGCAAGTGTCTTGCTGGATAGGACTCTATAAGAACTTGAGTCACTCTCAAGCTCGCCATCTTCCAATTCATCATCCTCAAATCCATCAGTGAGGTGATCCATCCTCTCGGTCTTAGTAATCAATCCCTCCTGGTCAAATAAAGATGATTCTCCATCTTTTGTATCCTCATCAAAGACAGGCAGCACCCCTGGAGCTGCCCATCTGGATGGCGCAAAGCGATCTGCTTGAATATAAGATTGAAGTCCTTTGCTCAACGCATAATGATATAATACCATGTTACTGACCATTTGTTGCCTCATCCTCGTAAGCTGGCCCTCATGTTTCTGTGGGTATTTTAGGAAAAGAAATCTACTAACAACCCATTTCAGGTAAGCATCTCCTAGAAGCTCCGCCCTTTCATAGCAGAATGTCTCCTGACAGGAGGCAGCAGTCAAGGCCTCCAAGATCTGTTCATGCAGAAGACATGGATTAATTACAAAAACTAAAACCAAATACAAGTTGACTAACTTGAGGAGAGAGGTTACCTTGGAAGAATGGACAGGATAATTTATCATATTTTGAAGTTGAATTGCAAGTAGCATACTTTCAACCCTCCTCATTATTGAAGGCAACCTTTGGGCACCACGAACAAGTGATCCAGGCAGTGGGTGTACAAGGCACAACTCAGGAGGAAGGAAAACATAATAAGTTTTGTCATGAGCCTCTTCAGATTCACCTTCATGCGCTACAAAGGCATGGCATCGTTAATAAAAATTTACAGACTCGAGAAAATAAAATTCAGGATAGGAATCATGAAAACATACTCTCACTATGTTCAAATCGAGGTGACAAAAGATTCTTGCAGTATGATACACCACGGCCCCTAATAAGAGGTTGCTGCTTGTAAATTAAATCAACTCCATACCTACATGTAACAATAAAAAGAGGACCCAGTAGCCATATGCACCCTCCATTATGCAAGAAGATACAAAAAGCTTCTCTAATCTGGAAGGAATCATATGTCATTGTCATCTAGTGTGGGACATTGTTGACAAAACCCTAGATTCAACGGTGACAATGGCAGATTCCTCCACAGATTAGGAGCAGCTTCCTGTTCTTCATGCACAATGTTGGATGTGCAACATGGCTAACAAGTTATCATAACCAACTTCAAGACACAAAAAAGAGGGGGAAGAAAATTGGTAGAAAAAGGTATCACTGGGAGTTGCGAAACCTTTGAACAAAGGAAAATGGAAGAAAATAATACAATCTTAAAGAGAATACATATCATACTTTTGCTTGTAGTAATCAGCATATGAGCTGTACTCCAGAGGACCAAGATAGCCTTCTTTTCTAGGAAAAGAGTTCTCTGCAGTCATATCATAGCGTATTGAATCAACATAAAACCTTTTCCCTGAGTGAGCAGCTGTAACTATTCTCCCTACCAGATCCTCTGCATTAGTACAGGTATCTGCCATCATCAATTTCCCTTGGGCAGTCTTACTCGTATTCTTTTGCATTTGCATGGCTTCTCTAATAGGAACCAATCCTGAAGCTTTTACCACATCAAACTGTGCCACAGCTCCCCTGATTCCATAGGTTGGATGTGATTTTTGTCCAAAAGCCATGCCATGACGCAATTTCCCAAATCCATATTCCCGTCTATCTCCACCTAATGTTCTTTCATTTGTACCAAGGTAAACATCTGGTCGAGCTCTCTGAAGTGGATTTTTCCATGCATCTGTTTTAATTATTGTCTCAACCAGATGCCAGTCAATTTGGTTCATAGGATCTAAAGACTTATCGCCAACCATTGGGACAAACAAATATGCTTTTGCAGAATCCCAAGGAGTGGTGGAAGGTTCAACATCCACATCCAGGACAATGCTCATTAATCTAACATGAAAGCTTTTTAGGGATGCCAACTGCAGCCACAAAAATGATAGGTAACATTCAAGCATCAGAAATAATAATTCTAACAGTTGAAGGCACCTATTAAAACCATATAGAATGGTTAATCTACACACCTGCCTCTCAGTGATATCTATTGACCCTCTAAAGACAAGGGATGCCTTTGTAGTCATGGTTCGTGCGATAAATAGATCCATTGACATCGATAACACCTGCAAAATTGAAATATGATCAGACCGTGCAGGTGCATTCTAAAATACTCATAGGAAGGTACAGTACTGTCATACTCAAACAAGAATTGCTACCTCTGCATCCAGCCCATTGCCAAAAAGCACTGCAAAATCTGAAACTTGAGTCAAGAACGGATCCTTTGAATGGCCTATGTTTTCACTCTTAACAGCATACATATAAAGATGAAGCAATTTCGCGTTGCTGCAAGAATCTTTTCCAGATAAGATCCATTCTCCCTGGAAATCCAGACGGAGTTAACCAAGAATTAATTTTTTGGGGGAAGGGGCAATAAACTCAAATGAAATTTGTCATGGTAAAAACAGAAAGATAATAAGAACACCCCTTGAAAGAAAAGACCTATAGAAGGCCCAATTAGTTCAGATTCTGTGCTGCACATGTTTAAAAAGTACACCTTAGATTGAAGGCAGTTCATTCATAAACAAGCATCTCTGTTGTTTATCTGAACAAGAAAACATTTAGATCGCACTATTTAATGTCAATGCATAAATACTTCATACAAGGTTTCTTTGCCCCTGTGGGGGGAAGGGGAAGGTTGTATGTGTTTGCCTACAGGAATGCTAACTTTGTCTGATCAATCTGTCCGGTAGGAAAAGGGTGAGGTAAGAAGGCCAGAGGTCTGAAGCACTACTAGCAGAAATTGTAACTTCCATTTGATCACAGCCCACTTGCAACTTACCCAAAGTATCAGATTGCATCACCCCCTGCTTTCTGGGAGCACAACATATCACCTTTCCACATAGATGTGCAACTACCCAACAGGTAGAAAGAATAGGAAAAAGAAAAACAGCAGAAACAATACAAAGAAATGCACAACAAAAGTGCTCAGTTGTTCCTTCAAGGGAAAAAAATTAAGAATGCTCCTTTTATTTTCCAAGACAGAACTATCACCAGGATTTAAGGTGGATGGTACCAGTGCACTAATACCATCCACCTCAAATCCTAGATTAAAAAGAACAGCATAGACTACATTACTTGTAGAATGAACCAACCTTTAGTATATCCGCCACACCTTCAGGATAGAACTCTCTGTGTCTAGCAGTCCCTGGAAGTGGATCTCCTTCATCATTTTGCTCAGCCTTCTCTCTTTCTTCCCCACTTCCTTTGTCAGGCAATAACATGTCAGTGAATGCTCCCATCTCATGCAGTTTCTTACAAGCAGCCAGACAAACAGCCTGCAAGACAAAGAAGTAAGAACCAATGCTTCTTGTGTAAAGATGACTACAATCCAATAAATGATAGTATCCATCACAAATACAATCAATGATAGTATCCATCACAAGTACAATAAATGATAGTATACCTGTTGTGCAAGGCGCATTGAACTGCATATGGGACCCTCAAGATTTTCAAAAGGCGCATTACACGGCAGTTGAAGCTTGCAAGAATACTCAGTGGGACCTCCCGGTTTTTCATGCTTCTCCATAATAAACTCAGGACGAAGAATTGAATATCTGGATAAAAGCACCAAAGTTAAAAACTGGCATTCACTAACAACCATCGTTGAATTGAGAAAATATCAGGGAGAAATGCAACACCTGTCACTAGGTAGCTGAGAGCAGTAAAAGTGGATAAGACCTACAGCAGAATTTAAGCTCACAACAGCACCAGTTGACTCCACCTGGTAAACAGTTCCTGGTCTAGTATCTACTGAAATCAACCTCGAAGTATCTTTAAGATGACTTAGGTCTGTTCTCTCTATTGCTTCTCTCCGCAAAGTCTCCTCACTATTCCTGGCATTCCTTAGAAATGCTTGATGCGACAAATTTCCCCTACGTAAAAAAAGAAATGATTGAGAATAGCGGGGACAAGAGAACAACAAATTTCAGTTCTCAGCACCCACTATCACTTGAAACATTGTAATTGATGGTCAAAGTTCAAAAAAATGTGGAGAAGAAGAAGCATAAATTCCTAAAATACAGCTTAATTTGAATAATCTATCATTGATGGAAAAACAAAAAAATGTCACAGTCGAACCATGCTGAAACTTGAACAAAAACAACAAATGCTGTTTCTTTCTTCAAATAGCAAACATTTGTTTGATACAAAATAAAAACCAAATTATTTAAAAGGCACCCAACAGAGGGCAGTATCTTCATACTAGCTACAGCAGTTGTTAGTGAGCATTTGAACTTTTGATCTTTTATTAAGCAAATGCCATTCCTAGCAGATCATTGGTTTACTAAGGGGCACAGTAAGCAAATACATAATTCAAGGAAGGAAAGTAACCAACAGAAGGTTAAAAAAAAAAAAAATTCCTCAACAGAAGCTTCAATTCTCTTAGGCACATTACAATCTCTACATATCAAAGTCAATTAACATTATGAGAAAAGAAAATGGCAAGAGTAATAAACCAGACTATAACTACTACCTCTCAACCATCAGGATGTAGTCAGACCCAGGCTTTCTAGCACGGCCTCTAGACTGAATGTATGCCAAAACTGTCTTTGCGAGGTCAAAGCGGATAACAACATTGCATTGCCGTATATCAAGTCCTTCTTCAGCAACACTAGTGGCAACTAACAATGTTACCTACAAATAGGTGCCCAAGTTAGATGGAAATAATACAATAAATTATCTTAACCTTCATGAAGAACTCATAGTGCAGGCATGCAGGCATAAAAAAATCTCACTCGGCCATCACGGAACTTTGAAATTGTATCCTGCATCTGCGAGGTCCTCATTTCCTGACTATTGTTGTGACCAATCAAGCTTGCACACTTGACAAAACTTAGAGATGGAAGCTCTGCAAAAACCTGCAAGGTTCAAAGACAATGGATTGATAGGATCTTGATTAGGTAACTGAATAAACCAAAACAAACTATGCAAGTCATGTATATATTTAACCTTCGGTAGAACTAAAGCAGACACAACACGCTCAACAAAGATGATTGCACGGAAGTCTTCTGTGTGCTGATACTTGAGAAGTATTTTGATCAGAGCCTGCACCTTGGGGGTCACCTTGCCATCAGCCACAGCAGCTCCTATTATGACATCCACATGCTCCCCTCCAGAGACAACTAAACAGAAGTGTGCCAGCTTAAGTTAAACACCAAACTACATTTCATCTTAATCACTGGCATTTAAATAGGTAGTAAATTAAAAAAAAAAGTCAATAATATATAATAAGATGAATCGAAAAAGATATCATGATGTTGATGGGATACATTAAAAACCGCAGAAGCACTTTTAAGACTTTAAAAAACTAGAATATATCTTGATATCCTTATGTAGAAAGCAAGACAGATCAGTAACACCATGCCCTTGATATTCATGCACAAATGTGACAGCAAAGGCTCAGGCACTCTAATCACAAGTGATATATTAGGTCAAACATTCTGACAGGCTAGTCCAATGGTAATTTTATTAAATTGTTTACATGCTCCAAGTGACATAAAAGGAACATCTTACAACTTTCAGATTGTTAGGATAATTGACAAACTTGAACAACTGTGAGCGATAGACAAATAAAATAATTCAGCGCAAAAAAACTTCAACAGCCAGGCTCACCATGACTGTCTGGAAGCTCTCCTTCTTCAATCTCAGCAGGTTCAGACCCACTCTGTGCCACACCACACTCTGAGTCACAAACTCCGGCATTCTTGTCAGAAACTGCGCCCTCTGACAGTTGACATTGTAGAAGAGAGACAACTTTATTCAGATAGGATTCTTGAAACTTGACATCAAGTTGATAGTTTGCCCTCTCATCATTTTGCAAAGCTGATAGAAAAGAATGTGCAACCTGTAAAAGAAGAAGAAATTATAAAGAAATCCAGGAAATCAATGATTAATAATTATCCTTGTAGAAGAACTTACCTTGTATGCACACCACTGACCCAGTTCACCAAGTGCATAATTGATAGCTCTCAACTTCTGAATTAGGTTTGCAGCCCCATCACTTTCTGTTCTTTCAGAAACACCGTATACTTGACGTAGCTCTTCTTTGGCTCCAGCATCTCTAGCTCCCATAAACTGCCATTTACTTCTTCTTGAACTTGACTTAGCAGCTTCTTCAACTTCAATTTCCATTTGCTTTATTTGCTCATGAAGATAACATAGACTGGCTGCTTGGTCATACTCCACCACAACCTCAGAGGGCATTGGTACATGTTTCTCCAGCTCCTTACGATCCTTAATGGTACAAACTATAGAATCTAGCTTACTTTCAAGATTACGAATTTTTATTGCACAATCCACCTGGCTAGACACACCTGAATATACCATAATCAAAAGTGATGTTGACTTAAGAAATTAAGAAAAGGAATTACGGTCTTTTCTAAAAGAAAATAAAATAAATAAAAAGGAATTCAACCCTCTGGAAAATTAATAACTTGAAAAAATAGACAGTATGAAAACCCAAATTCAGTTGAGAGTACCCTTCAAGTTAACAGGAGAAGCAGTCATTCCAAACACAGATGGTCTCTTCTCTTTGGGTGTTGTATGATAGAATTCGGACATCACCAGTGAATAAGGATGTTTCTTGACAGCATGATGACACTCATCCAGAATCAGGAGATTGATTGTTTCCATTTTTATAATGCTGTGCCTCAGAATGTTCAAAAGAATTTGAGCTGTCATGACTAGAACCTACAGCAATAATAACCAATAAGATAATTATAGTACAAACACAAAGCCAAGGTTCATACACTAGCAACAAGACTAGGATAAAACTAAACAACTAGCTAATCTTATCACACAAACAAGTTGTATGAAATTATAAGAATCAGAACCATACAAACAAAAAGAAACACAACTATGAACTCCTACAGAAAGATGTCTTCTATTTAAAGTTATAAAGCAACACAACTATGAACTCATATTAAAAAGAGAAAAAAAAAAAAAAAATCTCCCAGATAAAGCACTACGGCAATGAGGTAAACCTTGAGCAAACAAAATAAGCTGATGGAAAAAGTTATCAAAAATGCATTACCACAGAAAAATTATGAGATGTGAATTATTACAACAACAACAACAACAACATAGCCTTATCCCACTAAGTAAGGTCGGCTACATGGATCGCACGACGCCATTGAGATGTGAATTATCAGAGAAGATAAAAAGATTCTAAGTTAGATGAGTCCAACAGAGAGAAGTTCAGGCATCTGACACCAACAGAATTCCCATGCTAATACAATTTAACATGTCTAATACACACTACCAACCAAACTATGCTTAGTTAATCCCAACTACCAAAGGCAGACTATGTAACTATTACCAAAATAAATTAGGATTTAAAGATAAATTCACTTCCATCTATTTTCCTATATACCATAACAGTCATCTAGGTCACCTCCTCTGAATACAATCATTTTAGACAAAAATGTCAAGGGGCATCAGCCAGCAAGTTAAATGACAAGGCAAAACACATAACAAACAGTCTTCTAAAAGTTTCTCTCCATTCACAGTATGCTCAATTGTACTAAACTCCCCCACACATTTCCATGAAATTTTACCATCCTCAATCCTCTCAAAACTCTACATGCAAGTGTTAAACTTTCTCCAAATTTTGTGGTCAAGCCCCAGCCAAAATGTGAATCTATAATCTAAACTTAATAGAAACTGAGAAACGCAGATATTTGGGTCAGCTTTTGCAGTTACATTCTATGATTTAATAAGAAATTATAGGTTGCACGAACTTTTATTACAATCTGATCAATGTCTAATAGAAACATAAGCACTGTTTGCATGATATTTTAATTAAAATATGCCTATATCATTTTAAATTATTAACTGTATTACTTAAGCTTAAGATACTTACCTATTGGTGCTTATAAGAATCTGTATCTTTTCTATTAAAAGAAAAATTCATATAGTATATAAAAGCATGCCTTTAATTGTTCCTTTTGCTGTACCCCTGAATGATTTTAAATAGAAGCTTGCTTCTGACAATGTTGTTCAACACTACTCCTCAGATTCCACTCTCAAGGCCATCATCTCTTAAAGGTGTCAAATGTAATAAATTAAACTAAATTTACCATCAATGGGACAGAGTCATCTTCCCTTCCATTAATTTTAGTGCACACTACTAATGTTTGAAGTGAAGTTTGGAGGAGTCACAATATTATCATCATGACAAATAAGCCTACATACTAACTCGTCATGGATACCAAAAAGGTAAATTTTAATTAAAACATCATCTTGCCTTTTCCCAAACTATTCCAGGTTGTGTCCCTAATTCTATAAGCAGTCATGTAGCATTTGCCACATTTGTCTTTGATGTAATTTTACTATCAAAGCAAGGCTTTCCAACCATTTGAAGAAGAAATTGACATAAAATGGCCACAGATAAAAACTGACTTTTTGGAAGAAAAACCAAAGCCTTACATAACCTTTAACCAACTATAAAGATAAGAAAAGTGTAGATAATAAAGACAAATGGAAAAATTAACAAGATATATAATGTCATGCTGTACAGAATAAATAAATATACTATGCTAATGGACTAAAACACACACTTAGTAAAAAAAAAAAAAAAGAAAAGGAAGTATTAGAAAGCAGATGGTGGCACATCTTCAACAGAAGTTTCAAAGCCTACCTGTTTTGTTTCAAATTCACGATGCCACCTTCGAGCATCCCAAAAGTCCTGCCCCATTTCTCCACAGTAGTGGCCCACTTGGTAGCCAGTTCGCTCTCGAATTACTTCTGCTTGCTGAAATTCGACAAAGCATTGAAATTACATCAACTCCTACAGCAATGAATGGGCTATCTTTGCATTGCATTACTTAATTCTTACATTATCTCAACAAAATGAATTTGAAATTTATTTTGTCTCAAAATTGTATTACCTGGTAAACAAGGGGAACTTTGGGAACTAAAAATACTGCAAGCATCTTTTTATTCTGCTTCTGTAAACTCTCATGTATACTTTTAATGAGAAGAACAGCAATGAGGGTCTTCCCTGCTCCAGTTTCAAGAAAAGCTATAGTATTTTTCTGCTTTGCCTGCTCAAGTACATCCAACTGGTACTTCCTAGCTTGTTCCTCAGGAACTCTCTCCTTAGGCTCCTCAGTGTTCGTCTCAACCTTTCCATTGCTTTCCTGTTTAATGTCATTAGCCAACTTTCCTTCTCGGTTGCGGTCAGCTTCCCAAGTGCCTAAGCGAAAGACCATGTCATTGGAACCTAACTTATCCCTCTCCCAATAACCCTTTTCTCTATCCCTCCAATCCCTATCTCTAACATCCCTCCTACCACAACTACCATAATTTTCTCTTTTCCTCCCACTATCTTTTTCTTTCCTATCAACCTCATCCCATTCCCGGGGCCTCTTCCTATTGAGACCCCTCTCCCTCTCCTTGGGATGATAATTCACTCTGCCAGGATAAAGCCTCTCATTCTTATAGTTACCTAGCCTAGCTCTCTTGCCGAACCTTTCTTCACCATCCACATGATGCTCCCCACATAGATCACCATCTCCATTTTCCTTAGAATCACCCATAGTTTTCCCTTCTTCATTGCCAATTGATGGCTTGTATCCATTACCTTCAGCTCCTGAACCCTCATAAACTTCAATTGCACGACCATGTTTTTCGCCAGCCGATCCATTCTTCACAAAACTATCCTTCTGATCGGAGATTTCAGCTTGCAAAGCAAACGCGCCGTCGTGGTTTTCATTCCCATTGAGAATGGAATTGCTCTCAGTGGCCACAGGGAGGCCACTGCCGTTCTTAATACTGTCGAGAATGTGATCAATCCCGCCGAAGAAATCATTCACAAGTCCATCCTGTATCAAATTGTTATCGACCTGGTCCGAGACGATAGACCCATCGTCGAAGTGAATAAGGTCGCAGGAAATGTCCTCGCAGGCGTCCAGCCAGTAGGAGGGAGAGGAGCGAGTTACCACTGAGTCATCCTCACCTGCTCCCGAAACCCTTGTACTCCCATCCTCCATTTCTCTGGATTACGCGATTAGATTGACTAACAACAAAACAGGAACAATAAACAAAACAGAAAATTAAGGGGCAGAGATGGACGAACGAAGGGATTGCGACTGGAAAGGACGAGAGCTTTTGTGCGAGAGTTAAAGTGGGGATCGAAGAGTATAAAGGCGAAGCAGAGTGGAGAGTCGATAGACCGTACGAAGCACGCAAAAGAGTGATGGGCAGAAGGGGGGATTTAGCTTCTCTCCAGGAGAGAAAAAGACTAAAAAGAGAACCCCTTAACCCTAAATCCACAAATTCTGTGTGCGATTCTATAAGATTCCACGGTCTATCAACGCCTATTCTGCTCTCTTTCCTTTTTCCTGTCTTGGACTACACGTGCGTGCACACGCGAACACACACAGTTCTCTAATCTCTCACACTCTCTCTCTATCTCTATCTCTCTTCCTCTTTCAGTTTCAATTTCAATTGAATTACCCGCTTCTGATTTTTGCCTCTTCTTCTTTCCGCTGCTGCTGCTTCTTTCAGTGCATTAAACCCACAGCGACAGAGACAGAAGAAACAGAGCAAAATCAGAGACTCGGAGAGAGACGGAAAAAGAGAGTAACTCAAAATTAAGTAAGTAAATAAACAAAAGAGTCAGTGAGATTAATTTATTAATTAATTTTAAAAAACCGAAAAAAGGAGAATTTTTTAGGGTTTTTTGAGCGCGGGTTAGATTGAATGTTTTTGGAAACTCGGAACCCTGCAAGTACTACGAACTGCGAACTCGGGACCTGAATAAACTGGGCGAGATTTCCGGGCTTAAACTTTGGATCCAATGCTTTACGTTCTCAAATCGGGGCCCTCATCGGGTCGACCCGAGAACACCCGAAAATATCTCTCAAAAGTTAAAGCCATTGTCGGAAAAATGTCAGAATTCCGGAGATGATCGCAGGATTTAGCGCCATGAAGTCCAATCAGACATCACCGCGTGTCAGATGTCTCCACGTGGCTATTTCCTATTGGTTGGACGGTTGACGAATGGGAACCAAGCATTTACCTTTAAAAACGAACCGAGACCTCGACACGTGGCCAGTGTAGGGTGTGGCTGTAGTACGGAGCTTGGACTTTGAAGGACGCCGTTAAGGAAGTGAGGTAACGGCGTTACATATAACGTGTACGGACAGATCTTTGAGGGTTTCGCTTTTTTAATGGTAAGTCAACATGATGGAACATTCTGGACTCTCCGGTTACACATGTGTCTTTTTTCTTTTTTCTTTTTTCTTTTTCTTTTTCTTTTTCTTGGGGAATAGTCATTGATAAAAATATAAAATATTCGATATTATGGAATTATTGTTTGAACTTTTATGTTTGATATTATTCTTTAGATCAGATTACTTCTAATTGCATGATCGCTGTATATATATATATATATATTCTCTTTTTTGGATACGAGGATCCTACTATTTCAGCCACATTAATTATTTCAATAGTTTTTTGAATTACTATTACTATAATTATGTTTTAATTTTTTATTTTAAAGCAAAAGTTATGTGTGACTTTTAAGATATTTACTGTTAAATTTTTTTATAAAAATAAAACAGGTAGATATTTTTTCATTATTGAACATTTATAATTCAATTTTTCAATAAATTATTTTATGCATTATGTTTTTATTAAAAAAAATTTTGGATGAATATAGAAAAAATATTTTATCCTTTTATTTTAAGCAGATATAATGTTATATGACGTATTTGTGGCACAAATTTGTAATTTTTAGTAGTTAGGTAAGTTGTTACGTGATTAGTGATGATTTAGTAAAAGAGAGAAAAACTAATAATATAGTTCGAAACTGTACAAATAAAAAGGTTGTGAGGATAATTATACTGTGAGAGTATAAGGTATGTTAATATTTCTTTCTCTTTTTTCTAATTAAAAAAAAGAGTGATTTTTTTCTCTTTTTTGTAATAAAAAAATAGTGATTTTTTTCTCTTTTTTGTAATAAAAAAATAGTGATTTTTTTCTTCCTCTGTTTTGTCTTATTCCATTATTCTCTCATTTGAAATTTATTTAGATATGATAAAGGAAAAGAAAAAAAAAACAGTAGTGTAGATCATTTTGTGGGGGAAAAAATCTAATGGTTTTTTGTGTTAATTAAAAAAATTAAAATTCTGAATTTTTTATTTAGTAATATCTGAAAATTTATTACATTTTAATTAATTTAGTTCAAATTAAGTCTAATTACAAAAATATAAAATTTTTTTAATATTAATTTTTTATTTATAATATTAACACTTGAAATTTTATTTTTAAAAAAATAAATTAATACTAATAACAATAATAATAATGAATTTAATAAAGTTTCATTGGGTCAAAAATAGGTGTAATAATTGAAGAATCCATATTATGAGAATCACAATCAGATGTGTTATATATTCCTATATTTAGAAGAAAAAGAAAGAACAAAGGACAGCATAATTATGTGAGGCATAATATTTTGGTTGACAAGTCGACAATTACCTTTCTCTTAGGTCAACTTAAGAGTAGTATTATATATATATATATATATATTAAATAAGGCAAATCTCAATACAAAATTACATGAATTATTTTTGATAAAATAATATTTTATATTCCTAACGTTTACACTATTTTTTATTTATATCTTTAATATTTATTTTTTACCGTTTATGTCTCACATATTTCATTTTTTGTTAAATATCTTTTTTTTTACACAACATGGTAAAAAATTTATCACATCATTTATCACGTATACTCCTACTTAAAATTATAAAAATATGCTTAATAATAAAAAAAAAAAATTTCCCTTCTCTCTCTCTCTCTCTCTCTCTCTCTCTCTCTCTCTCTCTCTCTCTCTCTCTCTCTCTCTCTCTCTCTCTCTCTCTCTCTCTCTCTCTCTCTCTCTCTCTCTCTCTCTCTCTCTCTCTCTCTCTCTCTCTCTCTCTCTCTCTCTCTCTCTCTCTCTCTCTCTCTCTCTCTCTCTCTCTCTCTCTCTCCCCCCTGCTTCTTCATCTTTTCCTTCCTCTTCTCTTTCTTTCTCCCTATTTCTCACTCTCTCAGTGTCTCTTTCTCTTGCTTGGTTTCTCTTTTTCTCACTCCTTGTTAGTGGTGGATCCAAGACCTATTGGTCAGGAGGACAAAATGTAAATTTTAAAATATTGTAAGGGTCAAAATTAAAAAAGTTTAAAATTTAAGGCTAAAATATAAACTTTCAAAATATTATATTTAAAATTGTAATTTTAGCCAAAAAATAGGGGCTCAAGTGAAAAGGAAGTTTAAAATTTAGGACCAAAGTGTAAATTTTCAAAATATTATACATAAAATTGTAATTTTAGCCAAAAATTTAGGAGATCAAAATGAAAAAAAAAGTAAAATTTAAAATCAAAATATAAATTTTTAAAATATTATACTTATAAATATAATTTTTATAAAAACTCATCAAGTGAACAACGTGAGTTCGCCCCTCGATATATGATTCAAAAAATCTTGAGGGTCAAAAATATAAATTAGGGGGACAAAAACAAAAAAAAATTATATGAAACTTTTAAAATTTCAGATGCACCCCCTGGCGGTAACGTGGTTCCACCACTACTCTCTGTTTCGGCTCTCTCTCCCCATTTCTTAATCAGTTTTATCCTACAAAATACAAAAGATTATAATAAAGTTGTAACTACTTATTTTCATTGTTGACTCAATGATTTTATTCAAACTTGAGGTTTTGGAGCTCTGGTTTCCACTTTGGTAGTGAATTCTACTCATTTATACTGTTGAAGAAGCATCACAAGGTCACAGTAGTTTAAACATGGTTTGCCAATGTAGTAACTTGGTTAATGTTGACAAAACGCTCAACCAAATCATCCATTTTCATGGCAATCGTGGTAGCTAGAGTAAATTATTGATTAATTAATCATTAAAATATTGCATCTGTTTTAATTTAATTTTTTAAAAATTAAATGTGTTAATTTAGCCAATAAAAGATCATGTTTATCTTAATTTAGTGATTTATTTGTTTTTAAAAAAGACTTTTAACAATAGAAATTTAAAATTTAGTAATAATAAATTTTACAATTTAGTAATGAAAAGAATCAAATTAAGATAAATATAAATTAAGAACTAAATTAAAACACTTAATTTTTTAATGATCAAATTAAAAAAAATATAATTTTTTAGAAACTAAACCAATAATTTACTCTAGTTCAATAATACAAAAATAATTTTGATTGATATTAATATTAATAGAATATTTGTGTGGATGAGGGTATGAAAGAAACTAGAAATATACATAGGCACGCACAACAACAGGCTTGGCCCACGATAATGGGCCTAATGTTTTGGTAAATGAAAAATGGGCCTATAAGGGCCCAACATCTGCTGTGCTAAAGTTTGAAAGGCTATTGCATAACAAATCATTAGTATTGACCAAAAACAATAACACATAATCGTTACTATTGACCAAAAACATCGACCAAAAAAAATTATTGATTGAAAAAAAATTCATCACACCCTGAAATAATGAAATTCTGGGAAATAACTAAAGTTGCATTCGCGACAAAATCATGAGAATTCTTTTCCAATTTTCCAATTACTTTATTTTCATGTAGGATATACTAAGGTGGCAATTTATTTTTCAAAAATTAAGATGTTTAAATCTGAATATATATATATATATATCTGAATATTAGATATTATTTTTAAATTTAAATATTAACTGATTAAAATTGTTTTTTTGCTAATAATTAGACCGGTTATTAAATTAGTGGAGGTATTAGTTCACAATTTATTGATTTGACTTGATCAAATTGAGGTTAAACCGATAATAATTATATATATATATATATATATATATATATATTAATTTTATATATTAAATATATAGAATATAATAAATTATTAAACATTTTCATACTTAAACAATTAATCTTAGTAAAACTATAATTAAGTATGAAAATGTTTATTAATTAATTATTAATTAGTGGAGGTACTAGTTCACAATTCATTGATTTTACCTTATCAAATTGAGATTAAATTGGTAATAATTAAATATATATATAAATTAATTTTATATATTAAATACATAATATTCTATATTTTCAATATAATATATATGTGAGAGAGAGAGAGAGAGAGAGAGAGAGAGAGAGAGAGAGAGAGATTATTTTTTTATTTTTTTCTTATTCTCTTATTTGTTTTTGTGGCAACAATAATATTATTATGAACAAATAATTAAGAAGGAAAAAAAGAAATATAACATAATAGAAAAGAATAAAAAAGATAAAAATAAAAGCTTGTTAAATCTCATTTAGTGTCAAAAATAATAATATTTTTTGTAAATAGTGAATTTTTTTATTACAAAAATGGTTTATCGGTTCAACCAATTTTGTATCGATTTTCAGCTCCGCCAGTTTTAAAGGTTAACCGGACCAATTGCTGGTTCCCAATCCAATTTTTAAATTCATGATTTTTTCAGCATATATACGCATTAATTAAATATATGCTAATAAAAGAGCAATTGATGTTTAAAAGTTTCTTCAGATTTTGAGATCTGATTTAATAAAATACGTTGAGAGCTATTAAATTCTTAATAAAAATTAAAAGCAAACACACTTAGCAGTTTAAAATCTGAATGAATCAAATACAAACCATTATTAGAAACAAATGTGCTCTGATTGTATTGTGGGATGGCTCCAAGCAGATGACATAATTAGAACTTGAACATGTAGCAGTGTGATTAATCACACATCAATTATTTGCTTTCAGAATTAGACCTATTTGATTGCAATATATAAAATGAGTCAAATATTAGCCTAGATAACGAAAAAATAATTAGGTAGCATGATAATTGATAAAATATTGATTTAAGGCTAAAATATAACAAACCCTCATGAACTTAGAGGTTAGTCCATTTTAATAAAAGTTCGAGAGAGTCTTTTCAATTCTAATTAAAAAAGAAGGTGCTAGATAAAATGCATTGATCTTAAAATTCCAGGAGGGTTTTATGTATTTTTGCTTTGATTTAAGGAGAGTTAGTTGCTTCAAAATTTCACTTTTTCTTTATATATTTTAAAAATATACAAATTAATTAATTATACAAAAATATTTAAAAATAAATTTGAAAACTTGACACCCTTTCGCATATGTAAAATAACTAGCTAGTAGAACGAATTTATACCAAGTATATAAATTAGACATCTATGCCTATCATAATTCTGAAAAATAGACTAGTTATTGAACTGATAGAAGCACTAATTTAAAAGTTAATAGTTAGATCATAGTCAAATAGTGGTTGAATCAGTCAACTTTTATATATTTAAAAAAGAATATACATATATATATGTGTGTGTGTATATATATACACAAATTCAATAAAAAAAAATAAGGTTTGACATCAAATTACACTAAACAATATCCACAATAAAAAATTCACAGTAAAAATTGATCAAATGATAAGGAAATATTATTAATCAATATAATATTAATTAATATCAAATCCATAAAATATCAATATATTGACATCTCTACTAAAATTGACTGATCTGTAATATTAATTTTTTCATTGCCTAATTATAGAATAACACTACAAAAAAAAAAAACAAAGATCAGAGACCAAAAAATTCATTTCTAATTAAATAAAAATCCATCTCTAATTGATTAGAGACAGATTTAGAAATGAATTTTTTTTTGTCTCTGATCCTGGCGTCCCAAAAAAATTTGAGAATTAGAGAAGGATTTTTATGTCCCTAATTCCGTCTCAGAATTAGAGAAGGATTTTTCCATCTCAGAATTAGAGAAGAATTTTTCCGTTCCTAATTCCACCTCTAATTCTTTGAATAGAAAAAAAAAATTTGCCAGTAAATTATTAAACAGATCAAATTTGGCATCCCAAAAAATATTAACCATATTAAATAATACTACATTAAAAGACACATTCATTCATTAACCTTATTAAGACAAGAGTGCTCAATGAATCACTTTATATAGGAAAAGGAAGGAGACAACAATATTTATAGGCAAAGGTGGGAGGCTAATTTTCTAAACTGGACAATGTGGGACTAATAAAATCTGAGGAGAAATTTGAGACAGAATTTATTCTGTCTCTAATCTGAGATGAAATTTAATTTCCATCTCTAATCTGAGAAGGAATTTGAGGCAGAATTAATTTTGTCTCTTATCTGTCTCTAATCTGAGGTGAAATTTTTCTGTCTCAAATTCCGTCTCAAAATCCTTCTTAGATTTTCAAACTAGATTTTAGAGAAAGAAATTAGAGATGAAATATATTCCGTTTCTAATTTCATCTCAAATTTTCAGATTAGATTTTGAGACGAATTTTTAATATTTTAGAGATGAAATTAGAGAAGAAATATATTCTGTTTCTAATTTTCGTCTCTAATTTTGATTTTTCTTGTAGTATAAGAAAAATTTAAAAACTTAAAAAATTCAAGTTGACCTTTTTAATTGGTTCATTTAGCACAGTTTTTTTATCCCATTTGACCAGTTTTTTGTCGGTTTGATCACTCACTAGTTTTAAAAGTTATTCTGAATTGGTTTTCTGGCCGATTTTTTGCCCAATCGGTCGAACTGGTGATATTTAGTATTTTTACATTCATTTTAGTTTCTATCTTAGTCTTATTGCAATTTAATAACGGGAAAAATTCTAATTATATTATGTTTTAGAATTTATTGAGTCGTTTAAATTAATCGTGAATTGAATATGCTTTAATTTTATATTTTTAGGACTTGAATGATTAAATTCCGATTAATCTTTGTGCTAATCTTGTAGAATTAATTAATTAGAGTAATTATGCTGACATGGAAAAAGTGTTGAGTTAGACATTGACTAGGCATGTTTTGATGACATGACTGCTGGCTTGGACATGTGGGCCTACCCTTGACTACAATATGTCTGCAAAAGCATGCATTCAATCTGCAACAATCCAGAAATTATCTCAAAATGGCTAATTCGCAGGTCAACCTTATGTAATAAAAAAACTAATGTTGGCAGCCTTCTTTCCCAGCATTTTTTCTGCACACTGCTTCTACACAATACAAAACTAGAATGTTGAAAGGGACCTTGAAGAAATTAGCATTTCTCTCCCTCCTTGCGTCAGATTAAAGATATCTTCAGACACCATTTGTTGTTGTTGAAGACTCCATTCTTCTTCCACCTTCCTGTAGAAATTTGTAGGTCACATTTTCCCTCTATTTTTCACCTTTTGTAATTTGTTTTAGCCACCATGGAAGCTAGAACACTTGTGTACTCAATTGCTTGGTGGAACTAGATGTTGTAACTTGAGTTCTCTGTTCAAATAAGTGTTTGGTAAAGTTCTATTTCATATTTTGTTTTTGTTTCTGCCTCTTGATTTATGTTTATGATTGCTTTCAATTAGACATGTATGAACATGATTTCTACTTTAAATGTTCCATTTGAGGGTAAATTTTGTTATAACAGATTGGAATAACAAGTAAGACCAATATAGCTTATATGAATGCAGTCGTTGTGCATGATTTTGGTTAGAACTTAAACTAATTATATTAGGTTATGGATTAGTGAAGATTGTGATACTTGAGGTATTACATAATTAGTAAAAAAAAATGAGATACCTCTCACATGTAGAAAATTTTCATGAATCAATAAGTGGTTTTAGTAAAAAGCTTGAGCAATTAGAAGAAGGACTAAAATGAAAGGAATGAAAATGATAATTAATTCTTTGAGACTTGCATAAGCAATGACCCTTGGAAAGAGGAGGGTTTAGAGAGGAAGAATTAAGGAACTAGTGGCTTGAGGATGGTAGAGGAGGAGACATGGCTGTATGAGGGATTATGAGAGGGACCAAAGTGATTAAAAATCTAAAATTTTTAGTTCCAATAAAAATTTGGGCTTTATTGAGGTGTAGGTCACTTAATGTTTAAAAAAATTTCTGAAATTGTTCTAATGGCCCTAGGGGAAGTTAACTTTTTAAGGGACTAAAATGAAAGGAGAGTAGGACCTACACCTTTAATAAACTCTCTCTCTCTCACACACACACACACCATACATTAAAGAACACACACATATAGGATATTTTCTGGAGATATCTCACATCTCTCTCTCTCTCTCTCTCTTTCTAGCGTTTTTCTCCTCTCTATTGTCTCTTTTCTCCTTGTTACCGAGTCCCATGGAAGCTCCACCACCTCCTCCAATGAGCTCACCACTGGAAGCTCCTCCCCCACTAGATTCCTCCCCTGAGGTAAGAACTTTTCCCCTTCCTTGCTTCTAAAAAATCTTCAAGAAAAACCCTAAGCTATCAAAGTTGAATCTTGATGGGAATGTAATTCTCCATGCTCTCATTATAGTAGGAAGTCAAAAACTTTTTTAATTTATGGTTATGATCATGATATGGGTTGGAAGTGAGAAAAAGAAGTAAAAGAGGAATTTGATGATGTTGTCTTGAAACTTTAGATTCTATGTTTGATGTTACTTAAACCAAGCGCCAACCACTAGATAGCCATTCTAGGGAAGGAAAGTGTAGAATTTTCTATGGTTTTGACCTACCTCTTTGTGGGACTAGTAAAGGTTTTGGATGAATGTTTGAGAGTTGTTGCCTATTAATCATCCTGAGAACTTAAGAAGTTGAAAAGATAATGCTATATGTTACAAGAATAAAAAGGGGGTTATTTAATTAAGGATTCTTTTTTTTTTATGCCTAATGTTTAATGCATAATCATATGTGTGTCCTGAGTATAAAATCTCCCCCATTGACTAAGATGAAGAGAAATTTTTGTATGAATGATTTTCCTTTTTGAAGATTTTTAAGTAATCAAAACTAAATTATTGGTTATGTATAACGCACCATGGGGTATGATTAAAAATTGATAAATTACGTAAGATGATGATGATGACCACTAATATGTCCTTGAGTAAAATGTATTGTTGTGATGGGTTTCTAACTCATTTTGGGTATAGTATATATATATGTACGATTATATTCAAGTGAAAGGATGAGTTTTCTTATGCATGCCATTGTTTGGCTATGATTAGAATGGCATGAATTCATTCATGATGATTTGACTATGAAATTATAGAGTAAATAGAATTTTGAGGTTGATTGCCATAGGTGACTAGCGTTGATGTGGGAGACTATTTGTATGAATGTCAACTTGAATAATTGCCTATGCAATTACCAAAATGAAGTTATGTAAGGTAGTTTTTGGCTATCACATTATATACATAAATTTAATTATGCGAGAAGAATTCTTATGATTATTTAACTAAAGCAACATGGCTTGTGAATTTCATGATGGATATTTGTTAAAAGGATACAAAAGATGACCCATAGGAGTTAAGTTCATAATTACTCGATGTTGTAGGATATAATTGTACAAGATTTAAAGTATACTTGTTGAGTGATGACAGATGCATTATGCTTGATGATTTGAGTATTGCCTGTGATTGTTTTTGCACATAATTATGCTGCATGAGCTTTTATGTTGCGATTGATTAATTTCCCACAAGTCCATGGCCATGGTGAGATGAGGTCTATGTTGATAAGGGCTTACAGCGACCCTGGTAGTGAAAGGGCTTGGTGAGCCATTAGTTTACAGTGACCTTGATAGCAAAAGGGCTTGGTGGGACAACTTCCCTAGTAACCCATGAGTTTCTTGATAAGGCTTGGTAGGATTTCGGAGCAGATTTTGGTGAAGGCCCATATTGACCCGATCGAGTGAGTTTGTTTGCCAAATATATGTGATGCAATGAGTATGTTTTCAATTTGAAGAAATTATCATTCAAAGTCTTGCATTTTACATGAGCTGAATTATGATTTTCTTTACCTTATGAATGTACCTCTGACATAAGAAATATTAAGTATCATGAATACATATATGATGATCATTGGTATAATGTACAAAGGATGTTGGTGATAATGTAAGGCTATATCTTAGTATAAAATCACACACATTATGTGCCTTAGTATGAAATGGCCCATAATAATATCACATATGTTGAGTATTTGAATCTTGATGAATTTGAATAATCATATATGTCACGACATGTTTTCTAGGCATATAACTAACATAATGATGAATATCTCATTACTGTAAGTCTTTCGATAAATTCTACCCATGAGTTAAATTATTAGTTATTATCTCTATGTTATCAAAATAACCATTCCTTAATAAATACGAAGAAAATATATCAAATTTTCTTATTTGAAATTCATAGAGATGATTTGCATATAATAATAGATCTTCAATATAACATATATTATTGTACTAAAATACAAGCTAAATACCAAATCCCTGACCTAGATGCCCTAGACGATTACAGAGTAACATAACCTGTAACAAAAAAGGGCCTACCCGACAATGGGAAGGTCCAAAGTGATATACTCTTCTAGCAGATATTCTTCACCAGCAACCTAATCTGAACAAAAAGATTTCACAGAGAGTGTGAGCTTTAAAACTCAGTGAGCAAATCGGCCTCGCGTTAATAAAATTCAAATACATCACCAGTCATGTAAGTATACCCGAAGGTTCAAACTTAACCAATAGACAAAGTTAGAGATCACACACTAGAAGATATAAATTCATCCAATTTAACCAATGGTGCTAGTACTCATCAATGGCAGTATATCCCAGAGAGAGTACATGGGTTGACTCACCAAATTTATTTATTTCTGCCATGACGCACAATCTCATCCTCTCAGCTAGGGCGCATCACAGATCTATTACCGACCCGGGCTATATCCCTACTGAGGGAATCGTTGTCTCCACACTCGTTGGTCAAGATACCATTTTATACCAGGCTTTTCACCTTACCGTGAGAGGGGGTATTGTCCCACTCAATCACAATCAATAGTACAATATTCCATATTATAACCAAAAATATAATATAATATTCATTCATATAACAGGTATTGTATACAACTATATTATAAGTTTATAAACCAAAAGTAAGATAATAATTTATTTTTGGAGAGACTAAAACTTCACATCACCATGAAATTCTTGTCATTTTATCCATATTTCTAGATTAATTTTGAATTATTTCCTTAGATTCATCACTCTGAATCCAGTTTACTCCTATGAATCTTGGGAGTGTCCTACGACATACTTTTATCACCAATGATGCTAAAACCCTATTAAAACGGGGTCGTTTCACTCACCTGAATTCTGTATGAGTATCACTTTTCTAAGTCGTTGCGAACAAGAGCACACAGGTGAATTTCAGCGTTTC
Organism: Biancaea sappan; assembly: GCA_037074585.1. Taxonomy (NCBI): domain Eukaryota; kingdom Viridiplantae; phylum Streptophyta; class Magnoliopsida; order Fabales; family Fabaceae; genus Biancaea; species Biancaea sappan. The sequence continues at coordinate 39,479,705 of CM073499.1, forward strand.
GTTTAGACTTAAATTGAGAAGGAAAGTAACACTAGAGCAAGAGAAATTGTCTATTTCTTACTTAGAGAAAAGACTAATCACTCAAAGAACTTGCCTCTTCTTTCTCTCTAGAAAATAAGAAGCTAAACAAGAGGAGAGAAGAAATGAAATGGGATAATAGAAACACCATTTAAACATCCCTTATATAGGCTTCAAGAATGAATTCTAGCCATTGATGTTGGTAGGTGTAGAATTAATCCTAGCCCTTAAGATGTGGTAGGTGTGGAACTAATCCTAACCATTGAGGTGTGGTAGGTGTGTATTGCGATGCATCAAGAGTAGAGTTGGGATGTGTCCTCTTGCAGCATAGCCAGGTAGTGGCATATGCATCGAGACAGCTTAAGAAACATGAACAAAACTACCCCACCCACGATCTGGAGATGACAGCAGTAGTTTTTGCCCTAAAGATATGGCGACAGTATCTATACGGAGAAACTTGCGAAATTTACACTGACCATAAGAGTCTAAAATATATTTTCCACCAGAAGGACCTTAACCTGAGGCAGATGAGATGGGTGAAATTACTACAAGAATAATTGTAATATTCTTTACCACCTAGGCAAAGCGAACGTAGTAGCAGATGCTTTGAGTCAAAAATCTATGGGTAGTCTAGCCCATATAACAGTGACAAAAAGACTATTGATCCAAGAACTACAGGAGCTAAGAACAAAATGTGTTACTTTAGAAATTACAAAGACATGATCATTCTTAGCCTATATCAGGGCTAGATCTTCCCTTGTAGACCAAATACGGGTATCCCAGATGGAGGATCTTGAGCTTGTCTAAATCATGGATACGGTAAAGGGTGGTGAAGTGAATAGTTTCACACTCGACGATGTAAGAGCCTTGCGTTTTGAACAACGGTTATGTGTACCAAATGTTAGAACTCTTAGACGAGACATCATGGAAGAAGGCCATAGTGCTGCATATGTTGTACATCCAGGAGCCACTAAGATGTATCAAGATCTGAAATAGATCTACTAGTGGAAAGGAATGAAACGAGATGTAGCAGAGTTTGTATCTCGTTGTTTAATTTGTCAATAGGTTAAGGCCGAGCATCTTAAGCTAGGAGACTCGTTACAGCAGTTAGAGATTCCTGAGTGGAAATGAGAACGAGTAACGATGGATTTTGTCGTTGGTCTACCTCATTCCACAGGAGGTTATGACTCAGTATGGGTCATTGTTGACTGACTAACCAAGTCAGCACACTTCATTCCAGTCAAAATAAATTATGGTGTGGCGATATTGGCACAATTATACATTAAGGAAATAGTAAAGTAGCATGGAGTACCAATATCTATCATTTCGGATAGAGGTCCTCAATTCACTTCCCGCTTCTGGAGGAGTTTTTAAGAGGCGTTAAGTACTTGAGTGGACCTTAGTATTGCCTTTTACCCACAGATAGATAGACAGTCAGAGTGGATGATTCAGATGCTAGAAGATATATTACGAGCTTGTATCCTAGATTTCAGTGGTAGCTGGGAGAAGCATTTGTATCTCGTAGAGTTCACATATAACAACAGTTACCAGACCACTATTGGAGTGGCACCCTATGAGGCCTTGTACAGGAGATGTTGTAGATCTTTGATCGGTTGGTTTGAGGTAGGTGAAGCGAAAGCATTAGGACCTGACTTGGCCCAAGATGCCTAGCTAAGGTTAAGACAATTCAAGATAGGATGCGAGCGGCTCAAAGTAGACAAAAAGTATATGCTAACCACAGACAATGTGATTTGGAGTTCGTAGTCGGCGATATGGTATTCCTAAAGGTTTCTCCAATGAAAAGTGTGTTGAGATTTGGAAGGAAGGGAAAGTTGAGTCCAAAGTACATTGGGCCTTGTGAGATTTTAGAACGAGTGGGAAAAATGGCTTATTGGCTCGCTCTACCTATGGAACTAGAAGGGATTCACCCTATTTTTCACGTATCCATGTTGAGGAAGTACCTTCTTGATCCTTCTTACAATGATTCTATCATAGTAGATGAGAACTTGTCATACGAGGAGATACCGGTAGCTATCCTCGATAGTCAAGTAAAGAAACTCCGATCTAAAGAGATTCCATCGGTCAAAGTGTTGTGGAGGAATCAGACTCACGAACAAGCCACATAGGAAGCCGAGACCGATATGCGTTCTAGATATCCGCATCCCTTCATGACTTGAGGTAATTTAAATTTGGAGGACCGTATTTCTTAAAGGGGGTGATAATGTAATACTCATGAAAAATAAAATATAAATATATATTTGCGAACTATGGTTACTATTCCGGTATATGGTACTATTCATATATATAATACTATTTACGTATACGATACTTTATACAATCGTAATGTTGAGTACTAGACGTGGTTTAGGCATAAGAGGAAACTAGAAAGAAATTCGTAGGAGAAAATGCCATTTTATGTGAAAAAATCCCCTTAGGGACTAAAATGAAAGAACTAAAGCAAAATAAAACTTAAGACTTTAGGAGAAGTAATCATAGCCATTGAATATGAAGTAATCTTAGCCATTGAAGATTTTTTCTTTGTATGAATATATTTTACATAAAGTATTGGTAAAATCAATGGCTAAGATTTGTTGGAAAATCGATGGCTAGGATTAGTTCCACACCTACCACACCTCAATGGCTAAGATTAGTTCCACACCTATCACACCTCAATGGCTATGATTAGTTCCACACCTACCACACCTTAATGGTTAAGATTAGTTCCACACCTACCACATTTCAAGGGCTAGGATTAGTTCCACACCTACCAATATCAATAACTAGAATTCATTCTTGAAGCCTATATAAGGGATGTTTAAATGGTGTTTCTATCATCCCATTTTATTTCTTCTCTCCTCTTGTTTAGCTTCTTATTTTCTAGCGAGAAAGAAGAGGCAAATTCTTTGAGTGAATAAGTAAGAAATAGACAATTTCTCTTGCTACGGTGTTACTTTCCTTCTCAATTTATGTCCGAACGAAACGCTGAAATTCACCTGTGTGCTCTTGTCCGCAACGACTTATAGAAGTGATACTCGTACAGAATACAGGTGAGTGAAATGACCCCGTTTTAATAGGGTTTTAGTGGTGATAAAAAGTATGTCGTATGATACTCCCAAGATTCATAGGAGTAAACTGGATTCAGAGTAACGAATCTAGGGAGATAATTGAAAATTAATCTAGAAGTATGGATAAGATGAAACAAGAATTTCATGGTGATGTGAAGTTTGAGTCTCTCCAAAAATAAATTATTATCTTATTTTTTGGTTTATAAATTTATAATATAATTTTATACAATAACTGTTATATGAATGAATATTATATTGTATTTCTGGTTATGATATGGAATACTGTACTATTGATTATGATTGAGTGGGACAGTACTCCCTCTCATGACAAGGCGGAAAGCCCGGTATAAAAGGGTGTCTTAACTAACTAGTGTGGAGACAACGATTCCCTCAGTAGGGATAGGCACATGACCGACACAATGATGAATATCTCATCACTGTAAGCCTTTCGATAAATTATACCTATAAGTTAAATTATTAGTTATTATATCTATGTTATCAAAATAACCATTCCTTAATAAATATGAAGAAAATAAATCAAATTTTCTTATTTGAAATTCATAGAGATGATTTGCATATAATAATAGATCCTCAATATAATATATATTATTGTACTGAAATACAAGCCAAATACCAAATCCCTGACCTAGATGCCTTAGACGATTACAGAGTAACATAACCTACAACAAAAAAAGGGGCCTACCCGATAATGGGAAGGTCCAAAGTGATTTACTCTTCTAACGGATATTCTTCACCAGCAACCTGATTTGAACAAAAAGATTTCACAGAGAGTGTGAGCTTTAAAACTCAATGAGCAATCGGCCTCGCGTTAATAAAATTCAAATACATCACCAGTCATGCAAATATACCTGAAGGCTCAAACTCAACCAATAGACATAGTTATAAATCATATACTAGAAGATATAAATTCTTCCAATTTAACCAATGGTACTAGTACTCATCAATGACAATATATCCCGAAGAGAGCACATGGGCTGACTCACCAAATTTATTTATTTTAGCCATAACACACAATCTCATCCTCTCAGCTAGGGTGCCTCACAGATCTGTTACTGACCCGGGTTATTTTCCTACTGAGGGAATCGTTGTCTCCACACTCGTTGGTCAAGACACCCTTTTATACTAGGTTTTCCGCCTTGCCGTGAGAGGGGGTACTATCCCACTCAATCACAATCAATAGTATAGTATTCCATATCATAACCAGAAATACAATATAATATTCATTCATATAACAGGTATTGTATACAACTATATTATAAGTTTATAAACCAAAAGTAAGATAATAATTTATTTTTGGAGAGACTCAAACTTCACATCACCATGAAATTCTTGTTTCATCTTATCCATACTTCTAGATTAATTTTGAATTATCTCCCTAAATTCGTCACTCTGAATCCAGTTTACTCCTATGAATCTTGGGAGTCTCCTATGACATACTTTTTATCACCAATGATGCTAAAACCCTATTAAAACGGGGTCATTTCACTCACCTGAATTCTGTACGAGTATCATTTCTCTAAGTCGTTGCGGACAAGAGCCCACAGGTAAATTTCAGCGTTCCGTTTGGACCTAAATTGAGAAGGAAAGTAATACCGGAGCAAGAGAAATTGTCTATTTCTTACTTAGAGAAAAGACTAATCACTCAAAGAACTTGCCTTTTCTTTCTCTCTAGAAAATAAGAAGCTAAACAAGAGGAGAGAAGAAATGAAATGGGATGATAGAAACACCATTTAAACATCCCTTATATAGGCTTCAAGAATGAATTCTAGCCATTGATGTTGGTAGGTGTGGAACTAATCCTAGCCCTTGAGATGTGGTAGGTGTGGAACTAATCCTAACCATTGAAGTGTGGAACTAATCCTAGCCATTGAGGTGTGGTAGGTGTGGAACTAATCCTAGCCATTGATTTTCCAACAAATCTTAGCCATTGATTTTACCAATACTTTATGTAAAATATATTCATACAAAAAAAAATTTCAATGGCTAATATTACTTCATATCCAATGGCTATGATTACTTCTCCTAAAGTATTAAGTTTTGTTTTGCTTTAGTCCTTTTATTTTAGTCTCTAAGGGGATTTTCTCATATAAAACGTCATTTTCTCCTACGAATTTCTTTTTAGTTTCCTCTTATGCCTAAACCACATCTAATACTCAACATTATGATTGTATAAAGTATCGTATACATAAATAGTATTATATATGTGAATAGTACTGTATATTAGAATAGTAACCATAGTTCGCAAACATATATTTATATTTTATTTTTTACGAGTATTACAATATGCATAATAGGCATGTGAGATTTGTTAATGTGAAAGAATTACATGTTCATTTGCATAGCATTTCTTTTATTTGGATAAAATGACTTGTATAAGTTAATGTGTTTTATGAGCTCACAGTCATAACTATAACTCTTAAGATGTTTAGACGAATCAAATAAGACAACCATCGAGTAAATGACAATAATGTGATGTGGAACTAACGTGAGATGCATCATGATTACTAATTTATAATCATAGCTAAGTGGCTTTAGAAGAATTGTTATAATGAAACACATAATAATTTAGGCCATGTATAATATTGGTCGTAGACATAGCTAGACATACACACCATGTTATGTGCAATTAGAGATAGTTATGTTTTGACATACCACATTTGTGTAAAATTGTGATGCCTAACGAATAATTGATGTTTCCAAAGGTGGGAGGCCTATGGGCAGACAACTAAGAGGAATGAGGATTATTTTCTTACGCTTGTAACACAATACCACCTGGAGGTACAATTATCCCTTTTTAAATGTTTTACTCTAAATATTGTGGGGATTTATGAACAAAATATAGGTAAGTTTAGTAAGTTCTTACTGAGTATTTCATACTCACATTTCCTTGTTTATATACCACCTTGCAAGTTTGAGGATGGCTTCATTCGAAAGTACGATGGACTGTGACTCTACCCCATGTTAATGTAGCAGGGTTAGTTCTTTTCCTTGTCTATGTGTTTTTATATGCTCTGTAGATCTGTAAGCGTTCTAGGTTTTGCTTTATTGTTTTTTTTTTGTGGTGATGTTTATGTGTCTGTGTTAGAAATTTTCTCTAAGTTGTTGTATCTTGAATAGTAGGTTTACGGTCTGGGTTTAACTCTTCCCCCGTTACTGTGTCAGTCACATGCCATTCTTGGGGGTCGTGACAAAGATTTTCTTGATTATAATTTTGATATAGTTCAGTCTTGGAAGGTTTTTTGAGAACTTTGGTTAGAGAACCGAATGTTAGAAAATAACTGAAAGAACAAGGATAGTTGCAACTCTAGGAGACTAGTAACTAGATAAGCATTGCTATTTTTTATGTTATTGTTTTATTTGTTTCTTATTCTGTTATGTTATTTAGCTTCTGTAATATCCCATGTGTAATTAATCTGTAATTAGGGTATAACTAGAGTCTGAACAATTAAGTGGGTGATAGAAACATAGGTTCTACAAGAGATACTACCTGATGATCACTATATTGCAAAATTGCTACATAACTCAAATCTGGGCAGTTTGACAATCATAGTGATATGAACCAACTGGCTGGTCTAGTCTAGTTTTATAATATATATATATATATATATATATGTTTTCTTATATTTATAGGGCTATCCACAAACTAACCATAATGATATGTTATACAAAAGGGAAATTTTGTTGCAATAAATACAAACATAGAATGAAATTGTGAGTACTAATTCAACTTCAAATATGAGAATCAACAAATTAAATATAAGTGGAGTGAAAGACTTTAATGCCAAACCAATACGTGTTTTTCATATTTAACGTTAGGTTGAAAACCAAAAATTCGATTTTATATATAGAATATCTCAACTACTATATAATTAATCAAACTAACTAAGTGCTAATTAATTTCACAATTATTATAGTATGAGCTTTATCATGGACATATATAATTATCTTTATAATTGCCAATAATGTCTTGAATATAAAAAAAATACAATTTGAAACAAAAAATAATAATAGAGAATAAATATTTATTTGGTCCATAAAAAATTACTATTCTCTCAATTAGTGCTTAAAAACCAAGTGTTTTAATTTAATTCTGAAAGATTGTATTTATTTCAATTTGATCTTTCACTACCAAAAAACAACCTAGATTTAGAGACGAAATTTATCTGTCTATGATTCCGTCTTTGATCTAGTTCAAATTCCGTTCCTGAAATCATATTAAGAAGCAGGGAATCAAAAATAGATTTTGAGAGGAAAATTTTTCGTCTCTGACTAAAATTTCATCCCTAATATTCGGAACAGATTTTGGTGTCCCAAAAATCTGCCCCCAGCTTCTTTTATATATATTTTTTTCAAGGTATGAAAATATTAGACACATATTTACTCTGTGCCTAAATTCCGTCTCTGGATGACATAAATGGAACAACGTCGTATTGGCATTAGAGACATAAATTTTCCGTGTCAAAATTTTGTCTCTAATTATTACACTAAATTCCTAATTCTCGACCTCATGTCTATCATTTGTGTCTCATGCCTCTTTGTCTCTCTGTAGAATGCCGTCGTCATCTCTCTGTTGTCCGTGCCCCTTCTCTTCGTCACAGTCTTTGTATTCTCAACTGTCGTCTGAAACGTTCTCTCTCTCTTTCTCCCTTTCTCTCCGGTATACCCTCTCTCTACTTCTCTGTATATTCCTACAAATTTTTTTTGTTTGTATTTTTTGTTTGTTTGTGGTTTCTGGTTGCTAGGATACCGGAGATTTGCATTAGAATATTTTTTCCCCATTTCTAATTGCTAGAATGCCATCTTGCTATTGTCTGTCTCTCTTTACTATCTCTCTGTCTCTTCCCTCCATTGTTAAATTCAAGATGGTACGATGATTTGTATGCTTTGGGAAAGAAAATGCATAAAAAAACTAGGAAGAAAAAACCCTAATTTTGTATAAACTTTGTAGTATGAGTTAAATTGCTGCTTGCATTTAAGAGATATAATTAGATGTAAATTAGGAGCATAGGGAAGTTTTTGCTGTATTAACGAGTTTTTTCTAACATTTGGGAAATTTGGGAATAATGTTGCTTTTGACATTTGGGAAATTTGTTGTATTAGTCATATGATTTTTGTGTGTGTTGAGTTAATATTCATGATAGACAATTGGATTTCTTCATCATCAAAGCCATGTATTTTGATTTCTGTTACATTTTTCTCTTTTTCTTGCTGTTATGCCACTTAGAGAATTCCAAAATAGTCTATTTACTATTCAGAGATATTTGTTTGATTATTTTCTTTGCCATGACAAAATAATTTTGAAGGACAACATCTTAATATAACTTGGCAAGACTATAATAAAACTAGTTAGTATACATTGGAAGGGAACATCTCATTTTGTTCACGTTTTTGTTTGGTCATTTTGTTCACCAATATTGGTTGTTTGTGCCACTAAAACAGTGGCTTATGCCTTTGTTAGTCTCACTTCTCTTTATATGGCTTTAATTATATCTTAGTGATTGAGGTTAAAAGTCTGAATGTTGAGAAATAATTGATATATTTAAATATATAGCTCAAGTTAATAAAAGTTTATTAAAACAAATCTAATAAATAACCAACTTGTGATGAGCTTTCATAGCTAGGGATGACAGCGAGGCGGGGATCCCCATCGCGAGGCCCTATGGGCGGGGATTTTATCCCTGTGGGGATTTTATCTCTGGGGGGACAGGGATGGGGGTAAAAATCCCCTTGTAACTATTTTGAGGATGGGGACAGGGTACACACTCCCTGCCTCGCGGGGATGCCTGACCTCAAGGGTATTTTAGTAATTTTACATAAAATTACTAATGCCTTACAATATATGTATATAATATGTCTTTCAAGGATAATATAGTCAATTTTAATTAGAATAATTTAATTTAATTTTAAAAAATAAAACCAAAAACTAACTATCCCTAAACCTAATCAATATTATAATTCAAAAAAAGCCTAATCAATCAGCTGTGTCTTTACTCTCATCTTCAGTGAGGTCTCACTCTCACACAATCACTTCACCTGCATCTTTGCAAAGTCTCACCTCCGTCCCTACGAAGTACTTGCCTCCGCCCCTGCGAAGTCCTCGCCTCTGCCCCTGCGAAGTCCTCACCTCCGTCCCTCGTGTCGCCTCCATCTCTCTTCTACAAAGTTTCTCCTTCTTTTGCCTCGAATATGATGCTTCGCGTTCTTATTATTCTCTTTTCGTCTTCCCGCCATCAGCCTTGTCAGTAGGATTCTGCCCCTCCATTCCAGGTAAGTGCTCCCAAATCTTGTTGCTTCTATGAATCTGATTTGCAGTTTGTTAAGATCCTCCATCATAGTGCATTTTTTGCTCTCTGTAATTGTTTTGGGATTTTCTTCTTGGCCTTGGATTTTGTTTGTCTTCCTGTATTTATTTTTTTGAACTTTCAAAGATTTTCCATGGGGAGGCAGGGATCGGGGGTGGGGATTAAAATTGTTCCCTGATAAGGATCAGGGACGGGGGCAGGGATAGAATTATATAGCAGGGACGGGGACGGGGATGGTGGAGGTATTCCCAGCCCCCTACCCCGTTGCCATTTCTATTCATAGCTTCTTTTAATTTAGGTATATAGCTTCTTCTATTAACGTCTTACATAGCTTCCATCCAACTGTTTATTTCCATGTATGTTTTGATTTTCTCCCACCTTGTAAAGGTTATAGTTGGGGAAGGTCATTTGGACCGACCAAGAGCCACACGGGTCAAATGAGTCTCAGGTCGACCTATTAGGCCAATCCGAATCCAAAAAAATAGGAGTGACTTTTCGTGATGACTTTGAAAATTGCCACTAAAGGTGACAAAACTCTAGAGTGAGGACGGGGATGGGGGAGGTATTCCTCGCCCCTGCCTTGCCCCGTTGCCATTGCTATTCATAGCTTCTTTTAATTTAGGTATATAGCTTCTTCTATTAACGTTTTACATAGCTTCTATCCAACTGTTTATTTCCATTTGTTTTGATTTTATCCCACCTTGTAAAGGTTATAGTTAGGGTAGGTCATTTAGACCGGCCAAGACCCGCGTGGGTCCGATGGGTCTTAGGTCGCCCGTTAGGCCCATCCGGATCCAAAAAAATGGGAGTAACTTTTCGTGGCGACTTTGAAAATTGCCACTAAAGGTGACTTTCAATGGCAACTAAAGTCGCCACTAAAAGTCACTTTTTCTCACTAATTTTTTTTTGGTGACAAAGATGACTTTTGGTGGCACTTTTGAGAGTTGCCATCAAAAGTCAATCAGCTACGGACTTTCGACAACAACTTTTGTCGCTACCAAAAGTCTTTTTTTTTTTGTAGTGTAGCAATATAGCTTCTTCTATTAATGTCTTACATAGCTTCTATCCAACTGTTTATTTCCATTTGTGTTTTGATTTTCTCTTACCTTGTATAGGTTATAGTTGGGGTAGGTCATTTGCTTTTCCTTGAATTATTTCGAAATCTATATATTATAATAATGAAATATATATAGACAAATATAGATAGAAAAGTATCTTTGCATTAATGTTAACATAGTTAATTTCTATTTTCAATGCCACTCCTTTAACTTGTTCTTCTATGTTAAAATGTACACATAACACATACTTCATCAAGTGAAAGGGGATGGTTGGAATCAGTGACATAATTAAGAATTTGTATTATTATTATTATGTCATTAATTATAGCTATTCCCTTTTATGTACATTTTAACACATGTTAGCAATTTAAATAGATATCTGGGAGAAGAAGGAAGATTTGTGCACATCATCTGTAATTAAGGTATTAATTTAATCTTTTTCGTTCAATAAATAAAAATGAAGCATGCATAATCAAATGGTTTAAACATGTTATTATACCATGCAACTTTTCAAGAAAATATTTAGCGAACAATAATGGGATTGCAAGCATTGGAGTTAGTCTTCCCATTAACTCTAATACTTGCAATCCCATTCTTGTTTGCTAAATATTTTCTTGAAAAACATGATATAATAATATGTTTAAATTATTTGATTTTCTTGAAAAGTTGCATGATATAATAACCTGTTTAAATTATTTGATTGTACATGCATCATTTTTATTTTACTAAACATGAACCTTAGAGGTGGAATTTAAGGATGAAATTTTTGTCCCTAATTAGAGACAGAGTCAGAGACTGAATATTTCGTCCCTAATCTAAGTTAGAAACATTTTATCCCTGACTAAAGGCAAAATCAGGGACGGACATTTATCCGTCTCAGAACCCAAAAATTATTTAAGAAGGATTTTTTTTAGACGGAAAATTTTTGTCTCAGATATTAGAGACGTTCGTCTTAAAGACGGAAATAAATCAATCTCTAATACATCAGAGATGAAATTTACTTAAATCAGAGACGAAAATTTCTGTCTCTGATGACAATTTTTTTTTAGTACCTTTGTTAGTCAAGGTAACTTTTAGCTATGAAAAATTTGAAAGTAATAGTAGATTTTGCAATTTAATAATGAAAATAATCAAATTAAGACAAATATAATCTATTTAGGACTAAATTAAAACATTTGTCTTCCAAGGACCAAGTTGAAATAATTACAATTTTTAAGGACTAAATCAATAATTAATCAAGAATAAATAAAATAAACAAACAAAGAGAGAGAATTTTGTTGTGCAATAATTTATTATTCATGGGGTCACATTTAGAGCTGTCAAAATGGGCTAAGCCCATTGAGACGGGCCGGGTCAAGCATGTAAATGGGATGAGATTGGCCAATATTTTTGTGGCCCATATTTAATAAGGGCTTTAAGCCCAACCCATTTAAACCCATAGGGCTTAGGTGGGTTGGGACGGGCTTGGCCCATGGACCTTTTTTATTTAAAAATATTTTAATAAAAAATATTTAAAAAAATTAGTACTTTGAGTTTGTATTTTTTTTTTTGATCATTTAAGTCATCAGTTATCAAGGTTGTCTAAGTATAAAAAAATTAATTTATAAAGTAATGTATATGACTCAACCTAATGTCATAATCCAAAAAAGAGTCTTCTAAAATTAAAAATATAATGCAGTAATAGCTATAATTTTTTTTTGTTTTAAATATTTGACAATAGCCTATGTTTCTTTCTCATTAAGGTTCATTGAACAAAGATATCATGTATAATATTTTTTATTTTGTTATGCATTATATTTAAATTTATAATATATATTTAAATTATAGAAAAAATTAATTATTTTTTAAATAAAAAATACGGGTCAGCCCAATCTAGCCCACGACCCTTGAAGGGCTGGGCTGAGTCATAATTTTTAATATAATTATTACAAAAAGCCCGACCCAGCCCAACTCTTAAATAGTAAAAGCCCAGCTCAAGCTCACCTCAATGACAGCTCTAGTATATATATTTGTCAAACATTATAATACAAATATGTTGGACCACCATTGCCTGGCATAATAGTTATGGATCATTATATATCCGAGTATTATGGACCATCATTATATATATGCATGTACTTGTCACAATTAATTAAACCTTTTAATAAAAAAATATGGTAAAAAATATATATTGGGTACTTTTTATTCGTACAAAAATTCTCTTTAATGTAAATTCTTGTTTTGTTCAAGAAATGTGAAGTTATGGGCATATCTATCTTGCTATATACATATATTGCACCCAAATCTCTAAAGTACTAATCAAATAAATTTAGTAAATTATAAATTTCATCCCAAAAAGTTAAAGTTATTTCATTTTGGTCCTTGAGATATCAAGTACATGGTTATTAAACTCTCAAATTAACACTTAAACTTATTCGAATTTGTAAATTTAGATTTTCAAATCTAGTAAACTCGATCCTATAATAGGAACTCGGTCAAACTCTATCGGTGCAATTACTTAGTCAAACTTGTTCAAATTGGCCGACTTTATATCAAGTCGACCGAGTTGAGTTAGCAATTTTTTTTCCTAGCACTTAACAGTCACGACCCACACCCCAGACACACGTGACTGGCATAGAATGTAGGAAAAAGGGACCCTTTCCCCAATACTGTAAGCCTCACTCACCGCATGCAAGCATACAATATACGAAGCATAACATCGACATAAGAATATCCACAAGTTCTCAAAACATGTATCATTTCATTATTTCAAATCCACATTTCAAAGTAGTTTTTCTAGCACCTAGTGGCCCTGCCCAAAAAAACGGGTTACGAGTCACCCATATCCAACTCAGTCAAAGTCCAGATAAGGAAGAGGAACCATAGCCTAGCCATATGTGTAGTGATTCTATTTTTAGCAACGCTCTATTTCATTTCTGATTTCACCTTCGACCGTTGTGCAGCGCCTTCTGTTTCATTTCACCATCGACTCGTGCTTCTTCTTTGTTCGACTCATGCCCTTTGTTTCAGCTTTTTTGCTATCAGGTTGATAAGTGCTTGCTCACCTGTATGCTTCTTCTTCGTTTTATTGTGCTAGACTGCTAGTCAATCATATATGGATATTGGATAGAGATATTTTAGTTTGTCCCATTTGATTTGATAATATGATATGTTAAGATATCATTTGATATTTTACTTTTATAACTTGTGCTGTATGAACGTCTTATGACTTCAATTAGTACTTTTATTTATGTAATTTGATATTTTTATAACTTTGAATTGAAACTTTTATAGTTAATCTTATGTTAGTTTAAGTATTTTAATTATTTATGATTTTATGTGTTACAATGTTAAAACACACACACACACACACACACACACACACACACACACACACACACACACACACACACACACACACACACATATATATATATATAACTCTTACTAGTGTACGTTCCGAGTATACCCCTTCGCCGAGTTTAGGTAAACTTTTGAGTTTGACAACTTTGATCAAATATCTTATTTTAATATCTTTGAAATATTGCATTGTCTTAATTTTGTCCTGTCAATTTTGTTAAAGTGACTTTCAACATCAAAAAATTTAAATTTTAGTGACAATAACTTCAGTGATTTAACTAACAATGACAAAAATCAAATTGAGACAATTATAATTTTTCAGAGAGTAAATTGATTTTTTAAGTAACAAATCGAGATACAACCATATTCTTTAGGAACTAAATTAGTAGTTTGCTCAAGGAATTATTAACTTGATAACTTTTCACTTGAATTTGCTAATTTAATTCTATCAATCGTTTGCTTCAAAGTTCATATATATTGGCCGTTTAAGAAACTAACTCAGGCTCTGATACATATATATACATGGTAAAGTTTTCTCCATATCTTCTGAGTGTTCATAAAATTTAATTTAAACTTCTTATGTGTCTTTGTTATTGTAAAAGAATATATAATATATACATTTATGGACTGAAATAAATTATTAAGAAAAATGAAAAACACCCATTCAATTTTAATCTACAACCCTTATAATTTCAATAGTTGGATTAACATCTTTCTGTATAGATCTTAAATTATATGTTATTCTTCCCCAAAATAATGCTACAACTTATGTCACATTTGAGTACAACATGAATAGCTTAAACAATTAATCAATCTAAATATATAGCTAGAATGTACGAAAAAAAAAAATTAAATCTTATGCAACCATTCAAAGTTTGGAACAAAAATTACTATATTTAGGATTGTATGAATTAATATATTTTTTTACCACTTTGAACTCTCCATCTTAATAATATAAAAAATGAACAAGTTACTCATATACATGATGACATTATATATATTTTCACTCTCAATATTGGGAAAATAATGTTTCTATAGAGAGAGAAGTTGTCTATTCATGTAATTAAGCAGTCCATAATTTTTTTTCAATCAATAGATATATGTGTAATTAATTTTTCTAGTAATGTCAGTACAGCTAGAAAATTAATGTGTTTGGTGAAGTTTAATTTCTTGACCATATGAAAACCTAATTATAGGATGTTTGAATGCAAAACATTTATGCTAATTTCATATATGTCTTAAAATTATTATGGGAATGATGAAAATGTTTTGTAATATAAATATTTCAGGTTTAAATTTTTTTAATAATGAAATTTCAATTAATTAATTAAATACCAACGTACTCAAAAGAAAGTAATTTAGGTTGTTGTGATGTAACTTGAAATGAGAAATGTTAATGTTATTACTTATTATTATAAAATTAGAAAAAAAAGAGATTTAGAAGAGTTGGAAAAAAAAGAAGAAGCTTATTTCTTACTTTGTATTAAAAGGTTTAATACTATTGCCATTAATAGGTTTAATACTATTAGATATCAGGGACGGACTTTGCATTCTGTTTCTGATCTGATGCAAAGTTCGTCCCTGATATCAAATTAAAAATAGAGAATCAGAGATGAATTTTGGGAAGGACATCTTTTGTCTCTGATTAAAATTTTGTCCTTAATGTTAGGGACGGATTATGGCTTGTCAGAAATTCGTCTCTAATGTTTTTATATAATTTTTTAAATTTTTAAAATGTTAGAGACAAAATTTGTCAATGTTGAACGTTCGTCTTTAATTGCTTTTTTATTGCAACAACATCGTATCTATATTAGAAGCAGAATTTTTGTGTTTAAATTTCGTCTCTAATATCAAAACCTATATCCCCAAATGTCTTCTCTTCTCTACACACCTGCAGCCATTTGCACCCAAAATTGCCTCAATGTCTTTTTCTCCTCCTTCGTTCTCTCTGTGTTCACCGTCATTGGCTGTCTACGTGGTCTCCATATGTTGTCGCCAACCATAGTGTAAGCTTTCTCTCTCTCCATCTCTATGTCTCTCTCGCATGCTCTGTAATACCTACCAATTTTAGAATTACATGATTGGCGGTATTACGGTTTTTATAATGAAAATTTTTATTATTTTTAATGGAAATATTTAATCATATTTAATTTATTCTTTTTGAATATTATTTATAGAAATAGAGATAAATAATTGGACATAGTATTTTATTGCGAATGATATTTTTGAGAATTGAGGAAAGACTAGAGGAAGAGAAAATTTCATGGAAATAGTATTAAGGGATGGGGGATTAAGAGAAAGCAATCATGAGGCATAGAGGGAGTTGGGTACCTATGGGGTCTAGAGAGGGACTAAAGTGAAATGAGAAACTAGGGTGACACCTAGAGTGTGAAAAATAGCCAAATTGGAGAAATTATGAATTTGCCACTATCAAAGTTTACCGAGTTACTTAGGGGCAAAGTAATAATTTCACCATGGGTGGGTACATATAGGTAGCTCCACCTCTTTTTCTTCATTTTCTCACTTTTCTCTCTTTTCTCACTCTCTTTCTTCTCTCTTTCTCTCTTTCTTCTCTGTAGCTCACCCTCTCCACTCCAAATCCTCTAATGAGCTTTGGAGAACCTTTCTCTAGTAGTGGGGCGAGTCATTGGTGGCCAAACAACCTAGAGAAAGCAAGGAATCGAGGTAAGAATTCTGATTTTCTGAACTTTTCCCTATTTTCTAGTTTTAAGGCTATTTAGATTAAAATCGAGTTTGTGGCTTCGCTTCTCGGTTAAAATTAGAGGTTTTGGTGTCTAAATGTTTCTTAGACACCAAGGATGAGAACCCATGGAAGAAATCATGAAAAATAATGAAGAAATGGCCAGATCTAACCCAAAACATAGGTCAAATCTAGTGGGTCGCGATCGTGGCACCCAAGCACAGCTTTGTTGAATTTTTTGGTCTATTTTCAAATGGTCATAACTCTTTTGTCCGAACTTTATTTTTAACAAACTTTATATCATCAGAAATCTTTTTGAGTCTAGTTTCCAATGGTATAAGTTTCATTTGAAAATTATTTATTAGATAAGAATTATGACGAAATGAGTGACTAAAAGTTAGAGTTAGTGGTGAACATTTTCCTCATTTTATTTATTTATTGATTTTGGTTGGTTCTAGGTGACTTGGGAGCTTCATGGGTGGTTCATGCCACTACGATGTCGAATCACCCAGAATTGAATTCTTGGCAATCTTGCGGTATAGTGGTCTCCAAGTCGTATTCACTTAAGGAGCCTCACTTCTAATTACTAATTAGTTATTCTGAACACCCAAACACTAATTAAAAGTACATAAATGTGGGGGGGGTTTGTTGACAGTAATAACAGAAGTGGCAACAAAACAGCAACAATGAACAACAACAGCAAAATATCAGCAGAACAAGTTTGACAATAACAGAAAACCATGCAACCAGCCACTAGGATTTATGAGAGTGTAGCCATCATCACTTAGCTCATTGATTCAGTTTTGTTCTCATTTCACCACTTGGTTCTTTATAAAAAAAAAGATTCCAGAGTAACATCCAGAATTTAATGCTACTAACTATAGCCAAGAATATCTTCATTAACTATAACTAGACGCATTTCAAATGAAAGCTTCAACCAAATCAAGTTAAATATCATCTAACTAGCCATTTCGTTTCACTCACTTTTCTAATCAGTCAAGCAAGGTTATATCTCATATATAAATCTGTTTATGCTCTTTCAAGGTTCAAATCAAAATCTGACAGCAACATAAACATAAAAGTAGAACAGAAACGAAATGAGATGAAATAAAGAATAAAATACTTATCTTGCACTTTCAGTTCAAGCTAAAACATTCCAAGGTCCTAGTAACTGATTACAATGGAGATTTAGCCCTCCATGAGAGCAAGACAGCAAAACAGAAGAAGGAAAACAGAGAGGAAGAGAGAGTTACGAAAATTGCTAAGTTCAGAAAATAAAAGTGTCCTCTAATTTTTAAAAACTGATGCCTTCAATGCCTTAGAGAATATTCTACCCTGGATGCCTCTTGGATGCCTCCTTGGTGCTTCTTCCATGATGTGGGCAACAAGACAATAGCAAAAAAGTGGCAACAGTAGCAGACAAATTACTCTACTGCTTTGCTGTTTCTGTCTGCTATTGATTGCTGCAAGAGGTCCATGCTGTCAAAACAGAAATTACATTCCCCTTTGCTGTAAAGTGTAGAACAGTGGGGACCAGAAATCCAGTCAGCCCAAGTCAACCATTCAATGCCCAGTCAGCATGTCCAGGTAGCCCCCAAGTAAGAAAAACGTCCATGTCAGTATTTTTCTCTCCAATAATTAGATCTGAAATTAAGCACATGAATTAATTGGGATAAAATTATGAATTTGAATCATATTAATTCTATAATTAATTTACACCCAATAAATTCAAAATATAATAAAATAGGAGAGTTGGCAACATTGAAATAGCAATAGGACTAAGATAGGGACTAAAAAGTATATAATAATGCCCGATATCAATGGGTTTCATCTCTTGGGAACTCTTATACAGTAAACCTTGTCAACATCAAGGCGAAAGGGTGACCTTGCTACTTATTTTTATTAAAAATTACTCTTACATGGGAACTCTTATATTGTACTTAAGCAATTTTTAATAAAAATAAGTAGCAAGATTATCCATTCACCTTGATGCCGACAAGGTTTACTGTATATGAGTTCCTGGGAGATGAAGCTCATGAAGTTCCTAAGTCACCTAGAACCGACCAAAATCAATAAATAAATAAAAAGAGAAAAATTCTCACCACTAACTCTGACATTTAGTCACTCAATTGGTTATAACTCTTATCTGATAAGTAATTTCCAAATGAAACTTATACCATTAGAAGCTAGACTCAAAGAACTTTCCAACGATATAAAGTTTGTTAAAAAAGAGTTCGGACAAAAGAATTATAACCATTTGAAAATTGACTAAAAATCTTGACATGGCTAGAGCTTGGGCGCCGAGGCACCATACACACACTTGGCGCTTAGGCACCAAGACCTATTCCCCCCTTTTTTCTTCTGAAGTATAGTGCCCAGGCCCATGCGATTTGACCTCGGTTTTGGGTCAAATCTTCACCATTTTTCATAATTTCTTCCATTGGTTCTCATCTTTGGTGTCTAAGGAGTATTTAAACACTAAAACCCCTAATTTTAATCGAGAAACAAAGCCACAAAGTCAATTTTACCCCAAATAACCTTAAAACTAGAAAATAGGAAAAAGTTCAGAAAATCAGAATTATTACCTCAATTCTTTATTTTCCCAAGGTTGCTTGGCCACCGATGACTCGTCCCACCACTGGAGAAAGGCTCTTCGAAGTTCCTTAGAGGATTTGGAGTGGAGAGGGTGAGGTAGAGAGAAGCAAGAGAGAAAGAAAGAAGAGAGAGTGAGTGAGGAGAGAGAGAAAAGTGAGAAAATGAAGAAAAAAAGGTGGGACTACTTATATGTACCCGCACATAGTGAAATTATTACTTTTCCCATAGGTAATTCTCAGTTAACTTTGATAGTGGCAAATTCATAATTTTTTCAATTTGGGTATTTCTCACACTTAAGGTGCCACCATAGTTTCTCATTTCACTTTAGTCCCTTTCTGAACCCCATAGATATCCATCTCCCTCTATACCTCATAATTGCTTTCTCTCAATTTTTCATCCCCTAACACTATTTTCATGAAATTTCCTCTTCCTCTAGTCTTTCCTCAACTTTCAAAAATACCATCCTTAATAAAATATCCGGTTCAATTATAATAAAATACCCGGTTCAATTATTTATCTCCGTTTCCATAAATAAGTTTTAAAAAAATAAATTAAATATGAAAAATTAAAAATGATCAAATATTTTCATTAAAAATAATGTAAATTTTATTATAAAAACAGTAATACTGCCAATCACATGATTCCAAAATTGTCGGGTATTACACGCTCTCTTTCTTGCACTCTCTCTCTCACTCTGTTTGTCCCAAAATTTCCACCAAAGTGTAGGCTTGCTTCAATTCTTTGGAAAATCTATGCTTGCTTCACATTTCCGAAGTGGTTTAGCAGAAAAATTGAAGCTTGCTGTAGTTTTTTTGAAAAATCAAAGCTTGTTGTATGTTTTTTTTAATGATTTGTAAATATGCATGAGTTAAATTGATGCTTGCATTTTAGAGATATAATTAGATGTAAATTAGGAGCATAGAGAAATTTTTGTTGTATCTGGTATGTGTGCTGTATTAACAAATTTTTCCTGACATATGGGAAATTTGAGAAATTTGGGAATAATGTTGTTTATGACATTTGGGAAATTTGCTATATTAATTATATGATTTGTGTGTGTGTGTTGAGTTAATATTCATGATAGACAATTGGATATCTTCATCATCAAAGCCATGTATTTTGATTTCTATGTTACATTTTTCTCTTTTTCTTATTGTTATGCCACTTAAGGAATTCCAAAATAGTCTATTTAATATTGAGAGATATTTGTTTGATTATTTTCTTTGTCATGACAAAATAATTTTCAAGGACAACATCTTAATATAAGTTAGCAAGACTATAATAACACTAGTTAGTATACATGGGAAGGGAACACCATTTTGTTCACATTTTTTGTTTGGTTATTTTGTTCACCAATATTGGTTGTTTGTGCCACTGAAACAGTGACTTATGCCTTTGTTAGTCTCACGTCTCTTTATATGGCTTTGATTATATCTTAGTGATTGAAGTTAAAAGTGAATTACGCTTAATGTTGAGGAATAATTGATATATTTAAATAGCTCAAGTTAATAAAAGTTTATTAAAACAAATCTAATAAATGACCAACTTGTGATGAGCTTTCATAGCTTCTTCTATTAGTTAGGTATATAACTTCTTCTATTAACGTCTTACATAGTTTCTTCTATTACTTATTTTTAACACTACTGACCAGCATAAGAAGGTGTACGTTGCTTCTTCTATTAACGTTTTACATAGCTTCCTCTATTATTTTTAATCACACACCTTCACTTAAGAAATTAGTAATATTTTTTTTAGTAATTCTATAATTTTGTCCAACTTCAACTTTTTCATTAACTTTTTCAATTAAGACTTTTATGTTACTTATCTTTGTAGGTTAAAAAGTTATGTTAACAAAAACTACATATAATTTACCATCATAAAAATGAAACTCCATCTCTCTTTGCATCTCCTCTCCCTCTCTTCTCAATTCGACTCTCATGCTCTCTCTCAACTCTTTCACTTCTAATCTCCTTCTTTTCAGTCAATCTTGTATATTTAATAAATAAACTTTACTGGAACAACTTTTTATGAAATATAATTGTTGTGAATGACCATAAATATTTTAGACGTATCCTCTAGTCTTTTTCCATTTGTGTTTTGATTTTCTCCCACCTTGTAAAGGTTATAGTTGGGGCAAGTCATTATGACACATATTCAAGACAAGCCACATACTAAAACTCACTTATGAGATTAGGATATTAATTTAAAATTGACCAAAAAAGTGGTCACAAGGCTTATGGAAAGAAGTGGTCATAATATTCATGAGTTTATGATTTAATTGACTTAGAAGAAGAAAGAATTTTGAGTCCATAATGGAATAATTACTGACTTATAATGTTAGTATCATTTTCTCCACCTGGTTGTTAACATAGTTAATTTATGTTTTCAGCACCACTCCTTTAAATTGTTCACCTATGTTAAACTATACACATAACATAGGCATCATTAAGTGAAAAGGGGATGATAATTAAGAATTTGTATTATTATTAATTATGTCACTGATTACAGTTATTCCCTTCAACTTGGCTGAAGCTAGTTATGCGTATTTTAATACATGTTAACAATTTAAATAGATATCTGGGAGGAGGAGGAGGAAGATTTGTTCACATCATCTATAATTAAGGTATTAATTTAATCTTTTTTCGTTCAATAAATAAAAATGATGTATACACAATCAAATGGTTTAAACAAGTTATTATACCATGCAACTTTTCAAGAAAATATTTAGTGAGCAAGAATGAGATTGCAAGTATTAGAGTCATTTTTATTTTATTGAACCTAAAGATTAGAAGCAGAATTTAGGGACAGAATTTTCATCTCTAATTAGAGATGGAGTCAGAGACTAAATATTCCATCCCTAATCTAAGCTGGAAACATTTCGTCCCTGATTGGAGGTGGAATCAGAGACGAAATTTTCATTTCAAATTAGAGATGAACATTTATCTGTCTCAGAACCCAAAAATTATGTAAGATGGATTTTTTTTCCTAAGACGGAAAATTTCCGTCTCAGATGAATTATAGATGTCTCAGATATTAAAGATGTTTGTCTCTGATTCTATCTTGATACATTAGAGACAGAATTTTCTTAAATTAGAGACAAACTTTTGTCTCTGATGACAATTTTTTTAGTAGTGATTTTGGAAACAATAAATTATGGTCCGTGACAAATAATAAATAACATCATTGTTAAATTTTTGAGTTAGTTCTTAAACTCGTTTTAGTTAACGAGTTTAGGTCTCCAAATTGAGTAAACTCGGTCAAATCACCAAGTTTACATTGAGTTAACTTAACAATAGTCCAAAGTGTGTTTTTTTTTTATATTTTTTGGTATTTAGTTAAATGTAGAACTAGGCTTGTATTGAGACTTAAAAAAGTTAAATAATTATATAATATGAATTAAGATTTAAGTACTTTTTATGTTAACTATGAATTAAAATATTAATATGGTTAATTAATATATATAATTTAAATAATTTATTAAAAGATGAGGGACATATGCAAATTCTTACGAATGTACAAGTCAAGTTTATATTTCAAATTTGCCTCCTTTAATTTCTTCGAGTTTATGTAAACTCTCAAGTTTGACAACATTAATTAATAACACAATTGACTTCTGACTGTTTAGTATTATAAAAGTACTAAATCATTGATAATTGATCATGCGGTTCAGCATTTATTCTTTTTAATTAAACAAGACTTCAAATCTTTTAAATGGAAACTCGAATTAGTATTTGTCGAATCTCAATGACTTTTAAAATACCGGTGATATAATTTCTACCAAAAAATAAGTACCGAATATGAACCCAAAATAAAGAATGAAAAGGAAATGGCATAAGTGATGTTTGGGAAAAGAGTATTAAAAAAGGGCAAACTTAATGGAGGTTGGAAGAAAGGAGATAATGAGAAGAGCAAAATTATAATAAATAGTAGAGACTAGAGAAAAGGAGAGAGCCAACAATACAGCTTGGCAGATAACGTACACCATTATAATTAATGATCCTCCTCATATATATAAATATATATATATATATATATATATATATACATATTGCTGTGGAGAAAGCAACAAAAGCAACACACAACCAAAGCAAAGCAATACATGAATAAATGAAATGACAGATTATATATATATCAGAGAGAGAGAGAGAGAGAGGCTAAATGCCATTGAAAGGTCCGAAAGCGACCTTACATGGAGTGTTGTATATGAAGGCATGTTGTGGTAGCTAGGTACTGCATATATATAGTATGGGGGTAAATTAATTAGTTTTCATGGTTTTGTGTATATAATATATATACAACCTTCATAAACAGGTCTGGATTATATATCAAGAATGCATGTGTGGAGGAAAGGGATGGTATGGTATATATATCATAATGCTGCCATGCATGTATAATTCAGAAGTAAACTATTTCTCTCTCTCTCTCTCTATATAAATATATGTATATGCATGTAAAGGTGTATTAATTTTCTAAGGTAATTAATTACACTAACCTACCTCTTTTATTTTTAAATATTATACTTGGTTATTCTGACACTTAGATATTTATGTTGTAGTCTTTTTTAGACATTGGCTCTAGTTTATTTGTCATCGAACTAACAACTTTTCTACACATACTATAATTTCATTTTTAACATAATTGTAAAGAAAGTTAGATTAATGTTAACATCGAATATAAAGTTGTGACTTTATTTTTTATATGACAGTAATAAATTGTTAAATAATTTTATTATGGGAAGGAACACATATTATGCAAAATATTATAAATTTCAACGGCAAAGAATAAATTGGAGGGGAGTTAAGTTTAATATTTGAAATTGATGGATGCTATGGAAGGTTGGTATAATTTATCTATTTTCTATTACCATGATTCATTTAAACTTTTATTTCTAAACTTGTTTAAGAAAAAAATCAAAATGCCTCAATTGATAGATAGGTATACCAAAAAAATATATATACTACTAAGAATCAAATATAAAAAGTATGTTGACTTTCGATGACCTAATATCACGTATCTTTTAATTAAAATAATTTTTATTTACCTAAGAACTATAAATTTTACATATTGTGATTTTTGCTGTGTTAATTTAGAATAAACTATTACAGGTATTTTAATTTTTTTGGTAAAAGAAAACATCCAAAATGTACTAGGGTTATGGATTCATTAAAAAAAAAAAAGTGGTATTAGGTTACTAAATACCTAAAAACAGATTGTATCGGCTTTCTAAACATAATATATATATATATATATATATATATATTAACTAAAGTGTAATAATTCCGAATTCCGAATCATCAAATTATGTTAGGAGCTTGTATGAGATCCTCTCCAAAATACTAGCCTCTTATCCAATGTAAGAGTTAAGTAAGATGCTAATTAATAGAACCCTGCCTTCACAGCTGACGACTTCACTCTAAGTAGCCTACTCGGCCGTTTCGGCTGTCGCAACCCTTTTCGTTTCTGGCAGCTCACTTTGTGAAGGCACCACAATCCAACTCGTATACCACTGTTACAACCTTGGAGAAGATCCTCTTAAAAAGGTAGAGTCTTTAAGATTATAAACTCAGCTAGCTTATATCCATCCTAACAAATTAAATTATTAACCCTACAACCTTGTAATTACACATATAATTATGCACCAAGAGGCACCTGTGCTTTAGGTATAGGTGATGGAGTACTTATTTAGTATGAATTATACTATATATACAAAGCAAATGTGGGACTGAATATACATATCTGAAAGGGAATGATATGGGTATTAAAGTCGCCACCCTTGAATAAAGTTGCTTTTTACAGCAATTCTGCTTTCACCTGTGTGTGTGTGTGTGTGTATACACACAGATTCACAGACACACGGACACACACACACACACACACACACATTTACATACACATATATATATATATATATATATATATATATATTATAATATATATGTGTCTCCATGGGCTTACATATGGTCCCACCCTGTATTTGTGTGGTCTCCCTTTATCCCTTCCCCTTGCAGTTTGGTGCTATGCCTGAGTTTTTAGGTCACAACCCCCAACCCTACTCTCTCTCTCATATTCATTCATTGATTCATATGCACACCTTCATTTATTTGTCCTCTCTCTCTCTCTCTCTCTCTCTCTCTCTCTCTCTTTCTCTCTCACCATGGGATTTTATATTTTGTCCTCTCTCTCTAAACTAATACTGATGTCTATTGGGCATACTGATGTCTTGCAGGTTTCACAACCATGCATATCTCGTTGAGTTTTTACATCAATTTAGGGAAGCATGGGAAGTCGGCGACTACACAAAATATCAAAGAATAATTCGGGCATAAATCATATTTTGGAATCATATGGATAGGAATGGTAATGGGTGAGTAACCTATTATTTTATTAAATATATGAATATGTATTTGTCTGAAATATCCAATACTCGTACTCTGTTCAAGTTCAAATTAAATTTGTATTTGGAACATGTGATATCTAAACACTATTAGAAAAATTAAATTTAATGACGGGTTGAAATTTGTCACTAATTTTGTTATTTTGTGATGGATTTTAATTTCTCACTGATTTTTGTAAAATGCTGAAATTTAGTGACAGAGGCTACAATCTATCAATAAATAGTGCCAGATTCCAAACCATCACAAAAGCTAGAATTTTTTTGTCACCAATTTTAATGACAGATTTCACTAAAATCAATCACAAAAACTAAAATTTAGTTACGGAAAATTTTCTATCACTAATTTTAGTGATGGATTCCAAACCATCCCTAAAATCCATCACAAAAGCTAGAATTTAGTGATGAAATTTTTTCTGTCATTAATTTCTATTAGTAGTTTGTGATGAAATTTTTTTTGTCACTAAATTTCATCACTATTTTTTTTGAATTATGAAAAGAATAATTAAAAAAAATCAAAGACAATCTTAAACATACCATTATATTTCCTCACTCTCTATTAATTTAATAATAATAATAACAATCTTTTGTCTTTCTTCAATACCTTTATACCCATCAAACCTTCATTTTTTTTTCTCTTTAATAACTTCTCAACCTTTTATTCTTTATTTCCTTTTTACTATTCAATTCCTCGATTATATTTTTTTTAGCATGATTTATCTTTTTTTTAAGTCAAACTTATTCCTTCTTACATGTTAAATTAAATCTCGCTCGACGTTGTCACAAAGAATCTGTGTTGCCCATAACTAAAGCAAAATTTACCCACACTCCCCTTTCAAATATCCTCTCAAGACTTTAGCTCTTATGTCTAATCGGCCAAATCCTACACCTATTCTTTTATTTTACCAGAGCCCTGGGAAGCCAATCACGCATGAGGCATTAATGTTGCATGTGAATCATGACTTCCAAGTTGATCATCCTCAAGAGGTAAGTATGCATTACCCATGACAAAAGCAAAATTTACTAGTTATTTTCAATTTAATAAATTTTATAAATTAAATTTATATCCCTATTTGTCATATATTTTTATTTTAATTAAAATAAATAATTATTTTTTCTTCATGAGTTATTTTCAATTTTTTTAATTTTTTCTTCCCATTATCTTTTTTCTCATTTCTCTCTAAATTTCAAATTTCCTAAAACAAAAAGCTCTAGACAACTTCAGAATCAAATGCTTTTATCCTCATTATTATCTCTTCAGTGTTAATCTTAACTTGCCTCATTCTCTAACTCTCATCCTTTTATCTCTCTTATAATATACTCTATCATCTCTCTTGTAATCTCATATTCTCTCATCTCTCGCACTTTGATCATCTTTGGGCTTGGTATCCTCCAAGACTTTAGCTCCTCTATCCAATTGGCCAAATCCTACATTTCTTCATCTCTTTGAGCAGAACTTGTGATATTTTTTTTTACCATAGTTGTGCACTTTGTGCAATTCTTCATTAATTTTCTCTCACAATACCTTTATATTCATCAAACTAATTTCATAAATTAATATAAATTAACAAAAGAAGTCTATGACTTTGAACCAATTGATAATTTGTTTAACAAATTTGGCATCAACTGAGTGTGGTCTTTCCTTATAATATACAAAATTAAGACATTGATATGAGTATGGTCTAATTCTTGTTGATCCAATGTCTCAAATTTTTTAAATAAAATGAATTTTTTTTACTTTTTAAAATAAAACTAATTAAAAAATAATAAAATTTTCAACTTTTTAGTACTTCTTTTAAATAAAATATTTTTAATTATTTATTTAATTACCTTTCATTGAATTCCTATTTTTGAAATAAAATAAAATAATAATTTTTCTCTAAAAATAAATTTTAGTTCTTATAATTTTTATTCTTTTCATTAACTTTTTCTTCTTTAATTATTCTATCTTTTAAAATTATATCAATTTGTCAAAAAATTTCCCTCCATTTTTTCTTCCTTCTCATTCTTTTCCTCATTTCCTCCTAGTTGTCAAATCCCTTGAAAAAGAAACCCTAACCCACTAAATATCCTTTTTTCCATGGCTAAACAAATTTGGTCCCCATTTTAACACACACACACAAGAGAGAGAGAGACACATAAGAGTCAGCTCTCTTAAATAGTTTGCAAAAGCTATTTATGGACACTGCTAAAGCTGAGTACTCTACATTTAGCTCTTTCCCGTAATATTTTCATACAATTTGTTCATTAGCATGAAGTTTATATTTAGCTTTTGTTGCTGTATATGACACATTGTCAAATATTTTAGAGTCTAGCTTTTATTATTAATGTATATGACACATGGTTAGATGTTCACTTTATTGAATCATTTCAGTAATCTCTTGTAATTTTTTGAGTTCAGCTTTATTATTTTTTTTTGTATGTATATATAATTGTATTTTGGACAAAATTTGAAATAAATGAGGCTAATGAAAATTGTAATTAAAAAAGTAGAAAAAATGAGAAAAGAAAAATAGTAACAGAAAAATTAGTGACAACCAATCCGTCACTAATTAAAAATTACAATCAATTAAATTTAGTGATGGATTGGTCGTCACAAAGATGTGACAATGATGTAATGTAAGGTGAATTTAGTGACAGAATTTAGCTATTTAGTAATGGACATTTCCGTCACTAAATTTAATGATGGATCACTTAGTCCGTCATAATTTGCTTTGTGACGCACATTTAAGTGTCGGATTTTATGACAAAAAATTCATCACTAAATCTTGATTTAGTGATGGATTTTCAAGATTAGTGACGGATTTTTCAGTCACAAAATCATGTTTTTTAGTAGTGGAAATACCCGAAATATTATAAAAAACGTTGCATATTAGATACTCTAAATTTGTTCTTGGTACCTAAATATTTGATATTAGGTACCAAAAAAAATAATAAATTTATCAAATTTATATTATATTTTATATATTAAAAATTTTATAATTTATAATTTATATTTATATATTATATAAATAATTATTAGATGGATATCATATACTCTATTCACCCATTTATTTCAGATAAATATAGGGTATCTGAAGTTAATATGCTAATATATCTAATATCCATCAAATAGTATCCATTGGATATCGAATACTTTTTTGGATAGATATCACCGGATATCCAAAATACTCAAATCCATTACCATCCCTACATATGGGCTTATTTATGATAATATACAGAAGATAGGTGATGATCCTAATCTACATGCATGTGTCAAGGGCTTATTTATGATAATATATAGTAGATAGGTGATGATCCCAATCTATATGTCAAGTTCTAATTGGGTTTGAGGCGAATGATTTTTTTTTCTTTTTTGGGTAATAACCACTAGTATCTAGAAGCTCACTAAACTTAAACCAATCTAGGTTGAGCCGCATAGGATCACAAAAGTGTAAAACTTTCCTAACACTAGTTTTATCTATTCACAATACTCGATACTTTACTTAAAAAGAAGAAATGTCAAACCACTTGAACCAACCAACATTGTTAGGATAATTGAAATTTGATGAGTTGTATTTGTCATTGGCCAGTTGTAATAATATTATTTGAACTATATATAGCAATAGTTTGATTTTTGTAAACACCTTTAGAAAGGCTCTAACTTTATGCTTAGTTAGTTCGAATAAGAATAATCTTTCAATTAAGGAAATATCTTATTAAAATTGAAAAAAAAAGACAAAAGTATATGTCATGTATTCAAGCCGATAACGTTTATTTTTGATCAAATATATCATATATGTTTCAAATTTTTGGAAATATACCTTTTTTTGTAACTCCGTCAATTTGAGTGATGAAAAATACTGACTGGGCACATGATGTGGCTAAAATATTAGCCAAGGATGTGCTAAGTGTATTTGCTCCTATGAAATGTCCAAAATGCCCCAGTCTTTTAACCTTTTGCTGAAAGGCACATGGGCTGAGTATTTTATCCATTTCCTATTTCAGAGGACTTCGTGAACCCCACCTTCCTATTCCAGACAATGTCGTGTGACCTCCACCTAATATTGCTCGACTATCGACCTCAACGTTGGTTGCGAGGGCGTCGTGGACAGTAATAGAGGACTTTGACGATGAGAAGGTACTATCCATTCCCCAATCGTTTGAAATCACAAAATGATTTTCATTCCCTAATCGATTCGTGCCTAATTTCCATTACTAATTCATGCCCAGTTTTTACGATTCAATTTGTGCCCTATAATCTTGATTTGAAATGATTTGTTGTTCGCTCTATATTGATTTGTGGTTAGGCCTTATTTTTATGGTTGTTGTGGTGACTTGCTATGATAATTTCAAATTTTTGTGGTGACTTGTTGTGATATATATCCATCATTTGCCTAATCTTTGCTTGTGTTTGCCACAATTTCGAATTTCTTGATGTTGTTCTTGTGTTTGCCATGGATATATATATATATATATATATATATATATATATGCTTGTTCGATTAAGAAGAAAACTATATATACTTGTCCTATGCTTAACTGTTGTGTTGTGATGAAAGTGTCTGTATTTGTAGTGTGGGGACCATTGTATTGATGAAATTTATACATTAGATGGTTTTTTCCTGGGTTTACTTTGTTCAAAAAGGGGACCACTTTGAAAATGCTTCACTTGTACGTTAGATAGTTTTTTTTTTGACATAGGTAGTGTGATCATGCTTGTGTGGTTTGATGTATTATTAGTAGTTAATACCAAGGGGTCCACAGTTGGTTATTTGACTTAGGCAGCCAGGTAGTGAGCATAGATAACAAATTCACACTTGGTAATATAACTTTGACTTAGTAATAAAAAATTTGAAAGTTTTACTAGTCACTTGTATTGATATGATTAAGTTGATTTAAAAGTTTTATTAGTCACTGTATTAATTATTTTATTGAGCTTACTTAAAAATTAGAACATGCACATTCATATGAGACTTAGTTCATTTCTTAATTCTAATGCTTTAAGTAAACAAGAGTGATTGTATTAATTGTTCTAAGTCCT
This sequence comes from Biancaea sappan, assembly GCA_037074585.1. Lineage (NCBI taxonomy): Eukaryota > Viridiplantae > Streptophyta > Magnoliopsida > Fabales > Fabaceae > Biancaea > Biancaea sappan. The sequence continues at coordinate 39,510,218 of CM073499.1, forward strand.
ATTTTATATATGTTTATTAGTCATTGTATTAATTGTTCAACTAAACTAAGTCCTATTTATCTTACTCAAATTTATATTTGAGCTGTATAGCACCTTCAATTAAATATAACTTCTTCATTTATATCCTTGAATTATGTGATTTTGGTTTAAGCTCTTGATGGATATATTCGCTATGGAAGTGCACTACGGTGGCGAGCTCATAGAAGGAGCATACATTGGGGGTAATGTTGACTTATAGGAGTCATGTGATTCTGACTAATGGAGCTACTTCAAGATCTTGGACCTAGTTAAAGAGGACTTAGGGCATTTTGATGTTGAATCCATGTGGTACAAGTACTCTGAGAGAGTCATTTAAACAAGGGTTGAAGTTGCTAACAGATGATAAAGGAGCGTTGGCGATAATACAGATAGCAAATACGAAGGTTATAGTATATTTGTACATCATCAAGAAGTCAAACGGGCCCACTCCATCAGTTGACCTTGTTCATGAAGAAAATCCCAACCCTAATGTTGACCCATCCCAGGAGCTAGAGGAGGACACACTCCCTTTGTCACACTCAAAAAATGTATGTGTTTAAACTTGTACTTGGTGATATTTAAGCTACAATGCACAGTTGCTTGTTAGTCAAAGATTTGTACTTTGTCATATTTATCCTCCAATGTATATTTTTTCTTGTTAGACAAAAAGACCTGTACTTGGTGATATTTATGCTATAGTGTATATTATTGTTTGTTAGATAAAAATTTGTACTTGGTGATATTTATGCTACAATGTACATTATTCATTGAGAATGTGTTTATTGCTTTGTGAATCAAGACTACTCAATTTACACTAATTTTTTCTTTATTTCTTCTCTTCAGTTTCTTTTCCATTTGTTTCTTGAACTTTTTTTTAAATGGAATCAGAGATAAACAGACTAGGTTCATGTTTATGTGTGATTGCTTGTTTAATGGTTATTTAAATGACTTAAAAGTAGAGCAATTAAACAATTGTTTGTTGTTTGTTTTAATATCTTTCTTGAACATGCCCATTCAATCATTGTTTTTTGTGTTTGTTAATTTGTAGGGCAAGCAACCCATTGTCCATGATGGAGACACTAGGGGTGATGAGACAAAGAATAGTGCACTGAGCGTGAGATTCACCGATAGCAAAGACAAAGATTGTATGGTGGGTTGTTTAGCATAGAAAACATCGAGTTCCATGCCATCTAGTAGTAAGAATGTCCATACATGTATACCAAATCGATCAGGCAGTGACCCAATGAGATCACATATGATGTCAATAGAAGTAAGAGGCCTGAGCGATAACAAGGCATACGAGATTCAATCCTTGGATACCATTGACAATGAAGATGTTGAAGGACTACCCCAAGGGTTGAAGTTCCAAATTCATAGGCTTTTAAGGGGCATGTTGGAATATAAGTGAAAGGCTGGCACCATTTATGAGACTCAGTAGGATTTCCAAGAAGTCGTGGTTCCTTATGCTATCCATGCAGTGAGGGATCTGTAATATGCAAAAGTTGAAAAGGTTAGAGCATGGGTTAGGTGTAGAGGTGACTGTCCTTTGGGAAGCATATGCAGTTAAATTAGCAAATAAGGACAAATGGTAGTTGGGGACTATTCATAACGAGCACATGTGCCCTAGATGCTTTAAGGTGCGGTTGATGAGATCAAAATGGCTTGGAGCTAAAATGCTGAAGAAAATGAAGGATAATCCAAAAATGAGGATAAATGACATCATCAAAAAGGTTCGAGAGAAGTGAAACATGGGATGTTCAACGGCTAAAGTAAGCAAGGCTTGGAGAGATGCGAGGACAGTGGAGCATAGCTCTTTTAAAGAGAAATTTTTCAAGCCCTATGACTACTATGAAGAGCTCACCATTAAGATGTAAGTGAGTAGACCTCGGGATTTGAGGATGACATCCAAGAGCTGTTGGCGATCCCACTTCAATACTCCTAAAACTTGGGAGGCTATATCTCTGTTTAGATGCATGTCAGAGGAGCTTTCTTGTATGTCGACCCATCATGGTCGACGGGTACTTCATAAAGACACCATATGGAGGGCAACTGTTGATTGCAATTGGCAAGGATCCCAACAACCAACTCTTACCAATTGCATTTGTTGTGGTAGAAGTCAAGACAACTGAGACGTGGTAGTGGTTCTTGCAGCTCCTAGTTGAGGACATTGAGATTCTGTATAACAAATTTGTCACGTTTATTTTGGATTAGCAGCAAGTTCCTCTCTTACCTTTCCTCATGTTTTTTGGGTTGATCTTCTCTGTCATTTATGATAATTGTAGTTACAATTATGTCCCTTAAGTTTAGGAACTTTTTCATCTATATCCTTTAAACTTTTGGAAATGTTCATATATATATATATATCCTTTAAGTTTTTGGAAATGTTCATTTATATCCTTTAAGTTTCTAGAAATGTTCATATATGTCCATGTGAACAATGTTTTACCATTTTTGGTAAGACCGAGCAAAATAAGAATATGTTTTGTTCTATTTTTGTTAATATTATGAAAACTTGGCAGGGATAAAAGTGTGTAAAATGAACTGCTGCCTAGTATTTTTATGATTTGATCTTAACATGTATAGTTTGGTGCTGCTAAATTATTATGTTGAAGTTAAAAAATTGGATATAAAAAAAAATCTGGGTAGTGTAGAATATGATCCTAGTTTCCATCTTGAACACTAATGGCATGTTTGCTAGCTCTTCTCAAGGAAAAGGAAATGGAAATTCTAGCATCTTCTCCCTTTTCTTTTATTTGGTATGTTTTCCTAAATGGAAGTTAGAAAAAAAGTCAGGAATCCTGGTCATGAACAGTGATTCCTTTTCCATGAAACTTTTCTATAAAAAAGCAAGGAAAACCAGTTTCCCTTGTGGAAAACCGTGAAAAGAACCAAAATACCCTCATACTTTTGTGTAAATTCTGATCATGTCCACATCTGTGTGAGACCGAGAAAGAGCATGATGGTGAGAGACCGAGAGTGCGAGAAGCAAAAATTTCGTCGAGAATGTCTTCAACATTTGAGAAAAAAAGATTAACCCAATACCATCTCTGATGTCTTGTGTTGTACTTGTTCCCCTCATGTGTGTGGGATTCCAGATCTGGATAAATTCCTTTGAACAATATAGGGTTATATTGAAAGGAACAATATGGCTCTGAACAATACAGGATAGGGGTATAGTATGCCGTTTGTGTATGATTTGAAGATGTGGATGTCGGAGTTGCAGATAGTGAACGCGGCGGCAATAGAGGTGGAAGATGTGGAGGTTAAAGTTGCAGATCTGGACAATAATGGCTTTGGATAAACTTTTTTTTAATTTTAATTTTGTAATTAATTGTATATTTGTTTATTATATTTTATAGGGATAAACAGATAAATAGAAGAGTAAAAAATGATTATAAAAGAGAAATGGATAGAGAGAGAAATCACCTGAAGAAAGCACAGAAAAAGAAAGTTCTCTAAATATCATTTCATAAAAGAAGGGGTATTTCAATAATTTTTCACTACATTCCCTCTTTTCTTTTCCTTGAAACATTTCCATACCAAACACATCTTTTCTTATTTCCTTTGTTTTTTTTTCTATTACATACCAAACACACTCTTTTCATATTCTTTTTCTTTTTTTCTTTTTTCGTTTCCTTTCTATTTCTATCTTACGTACCAAACAGGCCTTAACTGCTTTTTTGAGTTGCATTAACATAACCATCTTGATTGTGAGAAAAACACAGAATTTTCATAATTGTAGATGGTATTAACAATAGGTTAATGATTATAGAAATTATTACAATATAACAATATGTATAGATGATACAAACAAGGGCAATAATTAATTAAAAAGTTGTTTCTCTTTATATTATGTTTTATATGCAAACTAAGTAACAATACAGTAGTCAATATTGATACATTATTAATTTGATTTGGTTGTGTACATTGCCTTTTATTCTTTGGTTATCTAATTTTACTTGGTTGTGTATAGGAATTGGACATTGCCCTTGATATGGTGATACCAGGAGTTGACCGCTAATTTTGTGTACATCACCTCTACTGCAATTTGAAAAAAAAAATTTTGGGAACCCATCTAAAGAAGCTAGTATGGAAAGCCACAAGGTCCACCTACCCACAAGCATAGGAGAAAGTGATGCTTGAAATATGGAGCCATAACAAGGATGTATATCTCTATTTGATAAAGATTTCTCTAAGGCACTGGAGTAAGGCATTTTTTTAAAGTGGATGTGAAGTGTGCTGTGATACTAAACAATATGTGCGAGACACTCAACTCTTTAATTCTCGGTGCCAGTGAGAAGCCCATAGCGTCTATGCTAAAGGAAATCATATTGTGGGTGATGAAGAGGTGGGCAAAAAATAAGAAGAACATTGAAAAGGTTCTTGATGGATAGGTGCTCCTAAAAATCAAAAGACTGCTTGATTAAAGCGGCAAGTAGTTGCCAATATAGGCTCGGGAGAAAAAGTATGAGATGTGATGGGTCCTACAGAGAAGTTTATGGCAGATCTAGCGATCAAGAACTATACGTGCAGGCACTGGACACTTATGGGCATTCCTTGTCCTTATGCGATCAATTGCATCAACCACATAGGAGAAAGGCCTAAAGACTTCATCCTACCATATTTCATAAAGGAGCGGTACCAGGCATGCTTCTAATATATGGTAAACCTGATGAATGGCACAAATACGTGGCTGTCTACCTCATATGATGACGTTCTCCCTCCTTCGTATAGGAAACTTATTGGGCGTCCAAAGAAGAAAAGAAGAAAGGATGTTGATGAAGAGCCTCAGAACACACAAGGGTTGTCTCATAGGGGGTATGCACAATGATGTGGTAATTGTGGCAGCCTCGGTTAATAAGAAGGCGTGTAAATTGCCAGGACAGCAAACATGAAGATCTTATGTGCAGCCATTACAACATCAGGCAACTGTACTGACTTTTGTACACATTCTAATTAACTTTTTGCTATACTTCACACCCACATTAAATCTAAACATTTACTCTTGCTAACTTACAGTGCCCACAAAGACAAAAAGATGGCAATAAGATGTCCCAGGACTGAGGCACAACCACCTCAGCCTGCATCTGCGATAATTAAGGACACTTACAGCACCAACGAATTCAAGGCCATCCTCTCAATCTCATACTCCGCAGCAAAATACCTTTAATTTAATTAGCTATGTTGTTTTATTATGTCACACTTTATTTAATTGGCTATGTTGGTTTGTCATGCTCACTTTTGTAAACATTATAATAAACTTCTCCACTACAGGACGGAGCTTGACCAAGGGTACTCTGGAGACATAGCTTACAGCCATCAACCTCAGTTGCTCCTCCTCCAGCTACAACACCAACGAATTCATAACCATCCACTCTATCTCATATTTACTAGCAGGTATACCTCTGGCTATGTTGTTTTATCATATCACTCTTTACTTTTTCAATTTCATCTTTCACTTTAATTTTTCATTTGTAATTATTTTAAATTTGATTTTTGCATCATTCACAGCTCAACATGGTGATTCACCGAGCACTAGAACAAGGTACAAGACCAGGGCAAGAAGAAACCTAAGCCAGCCATCACAACACAATGCTCCATGACATTTAGATTAGGGAATCTTTTTTGGCACTTATAGAATTGGGCACTAGTTTGTATTTATATTGTTAGGCAATATTTTGTATTAATGTTATGGTGCTCTAATACTTTCTGACCATTGTTGTGGTAGACACTTTTTGTTGGCAGGATTTGACAATAAACACATTTTGACTACATGTAATGGATACTTTTGGATATGTAATGGATATTTTTTTAGTACAATCCAAAGTGACTTTTATTTAGGATATGGAAATGTAGCTTGGATATTAGATTATAAATGAAGGGAAGGAAATGAAATAGCTTTGATTAATTTACCAATTGCATTTTCAAATAAGTCAAAATTGAAGAAAAAAAATATTATAAATGAAGGAAAGGAAAAACTTATCTAAATACAAATAACTTTCAATGCAAAAAAAAAAAACATAATTCATCAGATTGAGTAAGAAGTGTTCCCTCATCATTCATAGGACATAGTTCATAATACATAATTTGGAATACATAATCAAAGACAAGGTCAGAACTAAGACTAGGGACTAAGTCTAGTTTATAGACCATACATTTCATAAAATACACTAATTCTCCTCATAACTTAATTAGTTTACAAACCATACATTGACAATCAAAGACAATATCAGAACTAAGACTAGAAACTTCTTCCTTCTCTTCTCTTCCTTCAGTTTATCTTCAAGGGTCTTAATCTTCTTCCTAAGACGATACATAGTCAATGCATCATTTTCAATTGGAGGATCTGAGTAAACAAAAAAATCACAGCCTCCTTCATCCTGCATAATTAACATCAATATGGGTCAGCTTGTAGATTTAACATCAAGCAAAACACAAAAAAAGTTCACTCTTAGACATGCATATCCTACCACATAATTTTTGCACCCCTAGAACCTTCGACCTGGATTTTCTTGTATGCATGACGTCGCCAATCGAGCATAATCGCTGCAATCATAGATGAACCTTCCATTCCTACCACTATAACTTCAAGCTTGGGACGCCATTAATGATGTAGTCTATATAATGAATTCCAATTTTTTAGTTACCATAATGAACTGTGAAGACATTTCACTATATTCATTGGACTAAATTAATTCATTGGACTTGCAAATAATTCAAAATATAATTTTCCTAAATTAATCCAAAATATAATGTATCACACTATCATACTGACTTACATTCAGTCAATCAAACACATTTTGGTGATAGGCAAAATAATTGTACACACACACACACACACACACACACACACACACACACACACACACACACACACACACATACACACACACACACACACACACACACACATATATAGCCATAAGTTTAAATATTTTTCCATCATGTTCCCCAAAAAAGAACTGTTTAAAATTCTAGAATAATGCTGCTTACTCTCAAAATAATTTAAAACAGTCTACAATCAATTTTTTATGGAATTTTTAATTGAAATTTTGGTGAATTATAATTTCATTTATCTGAGTATATGATGATGCTTAAATTTATCATGATAACTTAAATATAGTTACATCAAGAAAATACATAGTTCACTATTAAACATTATGTGTATAAATAGGAAATACATAGTTTACTATTAAACATTAGGTGTATAAATAGGAATCCAGTATTATGCACGAACCAGCAGAATCAACTAGCAATGTACAAGCAAAAACATGAACATATTTGGTGTTCCAACCATAATCAGAATCAACCAAATTCATAATCAAATTTGGTGTTCCAATTCACAATCAACTAGCAAAATTGGGGCCATGATAGGGCACGGACCAGCAAAAATTATGGCTATGAGGGCAATTAGGGCAGAGATAAGGAAGAGGATAGAAGGAAGGTACCTTGTTGAAGCCGCCTTCATACTCTGTCAACATCAACGACAACCCCATTGTCCGTGATGATTTCGGCAGTCAACCAAGACCACCAGAAGACACAGATGATGATGACTCGCACTCACACTCCAACAACGTAAATGAAATTTTTACAATTCTGAAAGCTAATTTCGATGCACTTGAAGGTTAAAAGACTGGGGCATTTTGGACATTTCACAGGAGCAAATACACGTGGTACATGACATGGCTAATGATTTTAGCCACATCATGTGTCCAGTCAACATTTTCCGTCACTCAAATTGATAGAGTTATAAAAAAGGGTATATTTGCAAAAATTTGGAACCAATGGGGCATATTTGACTAAAAATAAATATTAGAGACATGAATTAAAATCAGAATAAACGTTGGGGACATGAATATACTTTTGCCAAAAAAAAGAGAGGATAAAGTAGAATTAAAGACATAACTCATACATAATTGGATATACGTTTATGGCCCAGACATAACTAAGTTTATTGTTGGGATAATATTATTGGGTCAAGCTCAAAATTTCGATGAGGATCAATTTAAGCAACAATTCACGGCTGAAATTTGGTAAAATTCAAAGGGTGATACTATAAAGAAGTTTAACTTTCGAATAGCCTGAATATTCTCATCTTTAGATTTTTAATTATGTTTGAAAATGTGTAATATTTTATTTGACAAATAATAATTTTTAGGCAAGATATGTAAGCAACATTTCAAGAAGTTATTTATGTCAGTTGGTTCAAGTTGTAATTCACACTGTTATTAGAACTGGATCAAATCAGCCGGTTCAACCATTTGGATCAAGAACTTGCCAAAGAACTGGTTTGAAATAATCCTTAAAATCAACGAGCGATCAAACCTATAGAACTGGCTAAAAAGTAGTTATACCAGGTAAAATCGATGTTAAATGAATCAGTTGAACCAGTTCATTTGAATTTTTTTGTTTTTATTTTTTTAATTTTGCTTATTATGTAATAATATAATAAAAAAATTAATATTATATATCAATCAATTTTAGTAGAGATGCCAATATATTGATATTTTATGGATTTAATATTAATGAATATTATATTAATTAATAATATTTCCTTGTTGTTTGATCATTTTTTACTGTGACCTTTTGATTGTGAATATTATTTTGTGTAATTTGATATCAAATTTTATTTTTGATTGAATTTGTAATTTTATATTTATATTCTTTAATTATGTATTTTTTAATATTTTAAAGTAGATTGGTTCAACTACGGTCCGACCATTGATCAGTGAACTGGTTCTTTCACCTGTTCAATTACTAGTCCAATTTTTAAAACCTTGGTAATTCGACACTTATTCTCTTTAAGTAAGGTATCAAGTTCAAATCTTATGGATGAAAAAAATTATTATTTGGAGAATTTTACACTTTTGTCGTCTAATCCGACTCAAATAAAATCAGTCCGAACCCAATAAATTTTCCAAACATTGGTATTTCAAACCAATAAAAAATGGAAAAAAATTTCAAGAAATTTAACTTTTTATAATAATTTGTCATTTTAAATTAGACAAACAAGAAATTGTTATATGAAATAAAATTGAAACCCTTCCTGCTATACATATAATTGCATTAATTAATTTGATCGCTGATTCTCTATCATTAATTTGTTCTTATTTTATTCCTTACTCTTGAGTTTATACAAGTGTACAATTTGCAACAAAAATGTTCTATTAATTGATAAGTAATTTTAATTGAAGACTGTTGTGCCTGAAACCTAATTTGATCAATTGATTTGGACGTATAAATTCAACAATCTGACCACCACGCAATAATTGAATATTAATTTTGCTAATGTTAACTAAACTTTTTGTGCGTTAGCTAACCAGATGCATGCATGTGAGTGTATAAATGAGGTTAAATTATTTTTTTGGTCTTTATAATTTCACTTAATTTTTAATTTGGTTCCTATTATTTAAAAATTTGTAATTGAGTCTTTATAGTTTCATAAAATTTTAATTTAGCTAAAGTAACTAACTATATGCATATTACCACTCTAAATATACATGATTTATGCTAACAAAAATAAAATAAAAAAGTAGATAATTAAGTGATATTAACTTACATGTATATGATATGTAATATAACTTATGTTAAATAATTAGGATGAATTAACTTAAATTATGTGTACACTACCAAAAAAAAAAATCAAAATCAGAGATGAAACTTAGAGACAGAACTTTGTCTGTCTCTAAGTCTATCCCTAATATGTTGAATATTTGTCTTTGACTTGTGTTAGGTATCAAAGGCAGATTCTGGGACAGACTTTTTTCATCTTTGATTTCAAAGGCAATAATTAGAAACAGATTGGTATATCTCAAAATCCATCCTTGAATTTTTTGCAATGTTAAATTTGTTTCTAACAGTGACAAAATTCTGCTATGGAAAGTTCGTCTTTGATATTTTTAAATTCTCAGAGACAGATTTTTCAAACGCAGGAATTTCGCCTCTGATTATTTTAATCCAAATGACATAGTTTTGGATTAAAGATGGATTCTTTTGCCTCTAAAATCCGTCTCTAATCCCTAAATAATCCTATTCTCCATATTCGAAAATGCACTTCTCATCTTCTCTGTTTTACCTCTACTCTCTGTCACCTCCATCATTTTTGTCACTCTTTCCTCCGTGATGGATCTCCGTCATCTCTCTCGTTCAGTGGTACTCTCTCTCTCTCTCTTCCCTCCTTCCCCTCCATATTTGGATTTTCTCTTAAACTATGCGGTTTCTAAAGCACCCCAGAAATCTCATAGTTCATATTTCAAACTTAAAATTTGTGATATATAAGTTGCATCAACAACCAAACGATCTCATTCCCATATATATAGTATTACATTAATTTATATTATGTTTAAATCATTGTAGAAACGAAACGTTTGCCAGAAGCAATTATCGCTAAGAAATATGTAATCCCTTTTTTTAATTTGTTTTATTGTATGTTTAATGCGTAGGCTGAGAGTAATAGGTTAGAAGTTAGAACGCAGATAGAAATATATAGAGGAGGACAAAACTGATACCACACCCACCCATAGAGGTCAAAATCCAGGGCAGGGATTCTTCAAGAAAATTATTGCCAATTTTTCCATCCATTAAAAATCATCATACAGCTTTTGGATTTCGGGCACCACTTCTGGATTATTATTTATTATGCTCTACCCAAGATAAAACCATCAAACATAATTTATTCACCTTCTTAATTAATTAAACCAATGAGAATATCCAAGAAAACAAAATTGATTGATTGGAAATTTGAGGAAAAAAAGGGAAAAAAAAAAAACAGTCGTGGATGCACGTCACTTGTAATCTCCAAACAAGAGATTTTTTCCTCATTTGTACTCAAATACTTATAAATATCAAATTAATTATGAATATTATTTCCTCATTTTTGTTGCTAACATTAGAAATTCTCGAATCTCATAGTTTTACTCTGGTAACTTGGATCTTCGTATAAATTATCATGCTATATAACATCTTTCTTTCTTTCTTTCTTTTTTCAGTCTTTATTGTGCATAAATGTTTTTGTTATTGAAACCATCAGCAATGAAAAATATATTGAGTTTCGACTGATTTAATTCAAATCAAATTAAATCTTAAAAATATGTAACTCTTTTATCATTAATTATCTTTTTATTCACAAAATTTAAATTCAAGATCATGCTTCGAACCACTTGAATATTACAGATGATTCAAACATAAGTGTGCATATTGATATTTCAATTGTTGAATGTGGATTTTTGCTCTTGGGTAGGGAGGGTAAATGTGTCCTTGAAAAGAGTGAAGATTTAATTACAGAAACATGCCTGCATATATAAATGCCTATAAACAATATTATTGTGAACCTCATCGATATAATTGCCTATAAACAATATTACAGAGATCTCAACATTTTAGGCAAGAAATCGGGGACAGAAAATCAGGAATGAAGTTTTTTGTCCCTGAATTGAGACAAAATTAGTGACGAAATATTTGTCCTAGATCTGAGATGAAATAATTTTCGTTTCTAAAACTTCCGTGTCTAATTCCGTCTCTGATGATGGGATAGAATATTTTTCTGTCTCGAATTTTTTGGAACACCCAATTTAGTGATAGAATTTGTTCTGTCTTTAAATCCATCTCTGATCCATCAGAGACGAATTTATCTCCAATTAGAGACATTTTCTGTCTCTGATTCTGGTTTTTCTTGTAGTGATATTTTGAATGTTAAGATGATATGTAATTGGTTATGTCATTAAAATTTAATAAAATGTTGACAAAATTTTAATAATAGAGATTAAATTAAAAAATTATAAAATTATAAGGACTCAATTACAAATTTTTAAACTATAGGGACCAAATAAAAATTAAGAATAAAATTATAAGGACAAAAATTATAATTTAACCTTTATTATATTATGCATGATGCTTTTCAGAAAAATTTGAAGATTCTTCATAAAAAGTGTCGTCTCAAAGTATAGCAACATTAATTAATTGATTAATTAATTAGCACCGCAGCCAATCGCATGTCTCGTGTATTAATGAAAAGTTATATGGACAGATTGCTATTATTGGTGCATGTTGAAAAAGAGAAATATAGGAGAAATTATATATAATTAACAAAAAAGTTAAAAGGAAAGTCTAGCTATATTAGAGCTTATATAGGATGCGTATATAAATAATTAAAAACATGTTTAATTGAATTGTCCAAAGTTAAGTAAGCTATTCTTAGGCCATATATACATAAGCCCTATTTTGTAGATTCTACTTTGGGCATGTGATGCTGCACAACAATTTGAAGCTCCAGAAGGACCCATAACTGTAATCAACCACAAATATTAATTAATCCCTTCCAACTCTAATTAATTAATTATATCAAAATTATTTTTTTAAGTATAACAAAAAAGTACGGAAACCACATATCTTTATTAATTAACTTACTCACTAACATTAGTTGGTTAAACTGATTTAACATTTTTTTTAAATATTGTTGTAAGAATTAGATTGGATCGATAGGTTTAACCGGTTGGATTGAAAATCAACTAGAGAACTGGTGCATAATAACAACCAAGTGCTAAATGAATTGGAATTGAACCAGTTTACTTTTTTTTTGTTTTTTATATTTAGCTTATTCTATAATCAGGTAATAAAGAAATTAATATTATATCACAGTCAATTTTAATGGAGATGTCAATATCTTGATATTTTATGGATTTGATATGAGTAAATATTATATTAATTACTAATATTTTATTATTATTTGGTCAATTTTTGTTGTGAACTTTTGATTGTGAATGTTATTTTGTGTAATTTGACATCAAATTTTATTTTTAATTAAATTTATAAATTTATATTTATAGTATTTAATTATGTATATTATTTTTTAATATTTTAAGTAGATTGGTCTGATCACACTTTGACCATTGACCTTTAAACCGATGTCTCCGCTAGTTTGATTACCGATCCGAATTTCAGAATCTTACCTTTAAATAAAAAGTTTCAAATTTGAATCTTATGAATAAATAAAAATTAGTTCTAGAAAAACTTTACACAGTTTAATTCGATTAAAACAAGATTATGTTGGAGTTTTATAAATTTTCATATATTAGTAGCTAGATTAGGATTTAGTCGGAGATCCCAATAAGTTACTTCCAAACAATTATATCCTTCACTTTGTATAATTAATTAATTAAGTTTCAAGCTTCACCTGAAAATTTATAAGGATTTGGAGTTGGAATATTCCATCCAACTATTTAACCCTACTATAAGACACATATTAATGGTTAAATTATTTTTTTTCCTTACAGTTTCACTTGATTTTTAATCTGGTCTCTATAGTTTAAAATTTTTTAAGTGAGTCCTTATAGTTTCTCAAATTTTTAATGTAGTCCTTACTATTAAGCTTTGTCAGTATTTCATTAAATTTTGCTAATGTGACCAACCATATTCATATTAAGATCTAAATATACATGATTTATACCAACAAAACAAAAAAAGTAGATAATTAAGTGATATTAACTCACATATATATAACATATAATGCAACTTATATTAAATAATTAAGACAAATATGCTCAAGTCATTTATATATTCTCAATGTTAAGATAGTATATAATTGATCATGTTACAAAAATTTAACTAAAAATTGATAAAATTTTAATAATAGGGGTTAAATTAAAAAATTATGAAACTATAAGAACTCAATTACAAAATTTTAAAATATAAGAACCAATTTAAAATTTGAATAAGACTATATGGACTAAAACATAATCTAACCTATATTATTTAATGTTGTGACTCTCAAATTGTAATTTAGACAATATATTTATTTTGAGTTCATCAGAGTTGCCTCCCTCTGTAATTAAATATTTTATTGTTATACTCAAACCAATTATAAAATTTTAATTAATTACAAATTTTACATAGAAAGTAAGTATGATTTCAGTATAAGCTGCTAAATACAGAAATGCAGTAAAACCCAATGAATTTTGAACTTTATTAGATGCCTTCAATTTGAAAATTTCAAATTTTAGACTCAGCTGCTTATTATATTACATTATTTCATTTATAAATGGGTCAGACTTAAAAATATTATTCATTTTACAGTTTATTACAGTTTGACTAAATAACATTTAATATTCTGCTTGTGTATAAAATAATATCAGGCTCTCTTGATATTTGACATAACTTGCAAAAAATTCCCTCAAATTTACTTTTTATTCAACCTAATTTTTAATATGATATCCGTTTTTTCCAAAAGTAAAATTATTTATCTATCATTATTATTATATTATAGCTAGGAATAAACAATTTCATAATAGTCTCATATTGCAGAGAGTTTAAAAACAATTGTAATATATATCATCAACAAATGCCAAGAGGAGTCTCAATATAATTTATGCTAATATGTGACAGTGGGGAATATTAATATATACAAAAAGTATATATATATATATATATATATATATATTAACTGCCATTTCAGTCCCTGATGAATAATTATTTGTTAATTGAGAAATTATTTCATTTCAGTCCCTGATAAATAATTATTTGTTAATTGAGAAATTATTCAAACTAAGAGTATAACTCACTCAATAGGTGAGACTTAAGAGAGCAGAATATATTAATTTATTAGAGCGCGCGCGCGCGCATATATATATATATAATTTTTTGGCCCTAATGATGGTCACATGGTAATTGCTTTAATTGTGAAATATATATATATATATATATTCCCATAAGTCCACGTACGTACGTTTCCTAATTAATTAATTAATATCCCTTTCTCCAAATGCCATTGCCTAAGATTCGGAGCAAGTAATCGTTACAATTTGGTTAAGACCCATCAAGTTCATTAATTTAATTAATATATATATAATCTAAAATGTTGAATACAATAGATATAGAAACTTCAGCCTCATCACTTTTAATTATTATCCGAAAATTTATATTAAACTTCAATTGAATTTGATTGAGTAACGTGGATCTACGTAAATATAAAATTCTTTTAACTTTGATTTTATTTATTTATAAATTTTGATTGGAGATTTTATTTGTTTAAAAGAAACAAGTAATAAACTATTTGAATTAAATAAAATTGTTTAAAACCAAACCGAACTGCTCAATAAAAATTGAATCAAATGATCTAAAAATCAAAACCAAACTGATTCACATCTTTACAAAATCGATGAACTCGTTTCGATTTAATTTTCACTCAAAATTAAAATAAACCAAACCAAGCCTATGCAGTAATTAAACATTTATTACTATGTCTTTCAATAAAAATATGATGATAATTAAATGATATATATTTACAATTCAGTATTACATGGGATTAGATATTTAAAAAAAATGCAAGAATTTAAGAACTTGCATCAAAGTCTACGATGAAACATGTTAGCCAATTACCAAATAACAATTAAATAGAAAAAAGAAAAAAAGAAGAACAAATTATGATCCTCCATTTATAGTTAGACATACCCATTTTTTATAGTAATATAATTAAATATAAAGTTTATGGAGTTTCGTTATGTGTCACAACCAGATAGCGAAATTTCGTTCACAAATCAGCTCACCCTGCTATTCCCATGGACCAGAAAAGAAGGTCACTTAATTCAAACTTCATAAAGATACAGAAAGTAATATATAGGTTATCTTTAATATAGTTTTTTAGAGGAAATTATTAATAAAGTCCTCGAAACAGTATAATTATTTTAATTTAGTCCCTAAAAATCAAAATTTTAATTTAGCTCCTTAAAAATTGTGTTTATCTCATTTTTGTCCCTTGTTTATTAAAGGAATTCTTAGCAAGGTTCTGAAAACAAGATCGATCATTGAAATAGTGGAGTTTCGATCTATCTCAAAATATTTTAAAAATAATATACATAATTAAAGATTATAAATATAAGTTTACAAATTTAATTAAAAAATAAGATATTGATGTCAAATTACACAAAGCATTCACAATCAAAATTTTACAGTAAAAATTAACCAAATAACAAAGAAATATTATTAATCAAGATAATATTTACTCATATCAAATTCATAAAATATCAAGATATTGGCATATTTACTAAAATTAGCTAATATGTAATATTAATTTATACATTACCTGATTATAAAATAAGAAAAATAAAAAAACAACAACAAAAATCAAGTGAACCAGTTTATTTAGCATTGGTTCGATCAGTTTTTGATCGATTCAATCATTCATTGGTTTTAGAGGTTATTTCAAATTGATTCTCTAGTCAATTCCAAGTTTAACAAATTAAACTGGACTGTCCGATCCAGTTCTTACAACAATGATTCTTGGCAATAACAAATTTGGGATTTAATAACAGTAGATTTGACAATTTAGCAAATAAAAGAAAAAAATAAATAACTATAATCTTTTGAGGACAAAATAAATAATATATTATCTTTTTATATTTGTATTAATAGGTAAAATATATAATTTTATGTAGTAATATATATATATATATATATATATGTACAATTGTCATATTTTTATTAGAAATATTTGATAATATACGTTAAATAAATTGTTGATTTGGATTTTAAAAAATTACTATTGTTTCAATTTAATTATGAAAGGTTGTGTTTGTTTTAATTTAATTTTTTTTTATTAAAGTAAAGTTTGACAACAAAAATATTTAAAATTTAACAACGACAGATTTTACAGCTTATCATTGAAAATGTCCAAATTAAGACACTTGATTCAAGAATTAAATTTACACAACAATCTATATATATATATATATATATATATATATATATATATATATATATATATATATATATATATATATTTGATAGGAGGGAGGGTGGTCCAAAGGCTAGATAGGAGAAGGTAGCTAATTTTGAGAAGACAACAGTGCCACCATAACTCTAATTCATCCCGGCCAATCTGCTCTTCACTGTAGAAGTGAAATAAAGATCACAGTAATCCTAGGTATATCTCAATTTTTTAAAAAATTTTAGGAAAAAACTATTTGTGAAGCATACTTATTATTTGGTCTCATAACTTTGCCTTAGGTATTACTGGTTCTTCACTTTTATTTTGTTCTAATTTAGTCAATTTCTCTTCAATGCTTTAATTTTTATTTGTTTCAATTTAATCCTTTTGACCATCACCAAGATGCTTCAACAAACTGATAATCTCATAAATATTTTGTAAAGCATCTTGGTGTTATATTAAAGAGAAGAAAGCATTGCGTGCTTTTTATAAGTTAAAGGACCAAAATAAAACAAAATAAAATTAAAAAACTATAGTAAAACTTAAGGTAAAGTTAAGGGACCAAAGTGAAATTTATGGTTGTCAAGTAAAAATGCACCAATAGAAAAGATAAAACATAGCAAAAATAAAAAACGTACACTTACTAATTTAATGTGATTCGATCAATATAACCTAAATATTTAAATAGAAAGCAATTCTTGTTATTCTTTAAGAAAAAGTGTTTGATATAATATAAGAAATCTAAAAATTACATGTATATTAAAATACATAACTTCTTTAGACCGAGTCGCTCCAAGTTTTTCTTCTTTTGTGCTATGCACCTAAAACTCCGAGTCAAGTCATTATCCGGTTTATTACATAATTCAAGGCACTCAGTAAAATGAGTACATCAAGCTAGAATGATATAAAAGTAAGGGGTTGGCTAAAGAGAAATTCAAAGTATCAAATTGAGACAAAATAAAGTGAGGGACCAAAATAAAATTTGAGGCAAAACTAAAGGACCAAAATGATATTTTAGCAGTATATATATATATATATATAGGGCGGGGAAAGCAGCTTCTTCCTCAGTTGCTGTATATTTAAAACTGGAATTTCTCTCTCTCTCTCTCTCTCTCTCTCTCTCTCTCCATATATATACATATATAGGGATGATGATGCAGTTTGTTTCTGTGCCTAAACATGTGGCTATGTTTGTGACATTTCCTCGGAAATTCTCGGTATAAATGCTACTCACCAACTGTCCAGATTAATGCCGCACACTAACAAAATGGAAACTAGCTACCTACACCCAAAATAAAATTGGAAAATTCTGTAGATTACTATAATGACTTAATACATATAAACAAAATTATACTATATACATGAAGATCGACAATTAGTTAATGTCCATTTATTACACCAGGTACCGTAACAGATGAATCAAGTCAATTTCATCTCTTCCTTCTTCTTCTGGGTATGAAATACATTTTCTGCTTCGCTTTCTCTTTTGCATAGAGCTGGTTAACATTAGTAAATTTTTTTTTTTTTGGGTTTCGATCCATCACTGTCGATCTGTTTCCCTAATTGTTAATTCTTTTGATGAGAAAGAAAAAGTTAAGAAAAGAAATTAATCAGTCTCTCGTTGGCCTTAGTTATAATAGCAATACCTTCTCAGTTCTCAAGATGGTACCGTTTTTAGAAATGGAAGAAGTCATTTTAGTGTTATTTTGAGAAACGAGAATGCATAGAGAAAACGACTTCCAATTGCTCAAAACACTAAGTTGTAGGCATTTCAATATAATATAACTCGAAACCCTAAAACTGCTTTGGTTACTCTAGGATATCTATTACTATGGGATTTAGATAACTTGCGATTGGTTTTAATTAGGTTAAATTTCCATAGGGATATAAATACAAAAACAAAAAAGTTTAAGTTTTAACTTAAACGAGCAGCGATATATATATATATATATATATATATATATATTCAGCTAATTATCTCATTAATAATATTTAATATTCTAGCTATACTCATATTATTTTTATGGACAGGACTTGTCTAATTATTTTTTATTTTAGATCTTTACTATTAAAACCTCTAATAAAAATATAAGATATTTGCAACTATTAATGCCTCTTGATATATAAAAGTAAAGTTCGTTTCGAATGTCATATTTTTTTTTGAAAAAAAATTGATAAAAATGTGCATAATTTTTTTTAAAGTAATTGATTCGATCGATAATTTCAAATTAATTTTTAAAAGATAATTGTTTCAATTAAATTATTGAGAAATTATGTGTTAATTGTCTCAATTTTGTCTTATTTATCAAAGAGATATTTTTGGACAAATTTAAGATTTGATAACAGTAGCTAAATTTGTTGATTTAATAACGAAAATATTTAAATTGAGACAAATATAAATTTTTAAGAATTAAATTAAAATACTTAATCATAAGTGTAGATTAAGATAAACATAATATTAATTTTAAGGAATAAATTAGTAATTTACATCTTTTCCGTTTATTATTTGTATTATTACGATCAAGTATGAGGGTTCCAATATATATATATAGCACACAGATATGTACACACCATGAAAGTGCCAAGAGAAACAATATAGAGAATCAAACAATCATACATTATGCATGAGAGCAGACAGATGTATACAATTGTAATTGAAATGTGACCACACACCATTCCTCTTGCCAAGGCAAACCCAACTTGTTTCATATGTATATATACTCTCTCTCTCTCTCTCTCTCTCTCTCTCTCTCTCTCTCTCTCTCTCTCTCTCTCTCTCTCTCTCTCTCTCTCTCTCTCTCTCTCTCTCTCTCTCTCTCTCTCTCTCTCTCTCTCTCTCTCTCTCTCTCATTTGGTTTATGAACCATTGGTATTCAAAATCTACTAGATTTTGACTAGACCATAAAGATGTAAATTAAACTCTTTCAATCTTAATTTTTTTTATTTACAAGATTTGAATAAAAGATATTATTTAGAAAAAACAAGTGTCAAATCGCTTAAATTAACCATCTTCGAGCTTTCTCTCCCTATTTATTATATGCGCATGAATGTATATGTGTGTTTGTATAGATATATATCTACAAGTTGAGAATGACAATGTTAATCTTATTGTTGTCCATATCAAAGATTCAATTATATATACATAAGTCATATATAGTGATATATTGGGTTGGATCGAGTACCTCTCATTCATTCATCATCTCAGGTCCATCTCCAACCCAAAGAAATGGGCACACATAATATATGTATCACAGTACGCACTGGACCACCTTGATGCTTACTTTTCATCGCCACAACATAGTGATCTATCAATGTATAGCCACCTAGCAGGCTTCGATGCTCATCACTTCTATATATACTGTGCAAATTATACAGTGCTAACTGCTAACTATTCTTCACAACTTAACCCAAACGTAACTTCCAATTACATCTTTACTTTCTCTTCTCTTCATATACATATCCAAAAAAATTACTAAACTCTAATTAATCTAATTTAAATTAGGTCAGACCATAAAAATTTAAAGCTCTTTCAACGTTGATTTCTCCTTCTCTTCACAATATTCAAGCTTGAGACTTTGGCAAGTGTTTGTTAGGATCACCAATATATATCTAAAAACTGATTGGTTTCAATAAACTTGGTTCGAACTAAGTCGGACCACACATACAAACCTCTTCTAGTGCTGGTTCCTTGGCAAAATTCAAACACAAAACCTTATTTGAAAAAACAAAGGTTGAATTGTTTAAACCAACCAACTTTGATGTGTGACTTTATTAATTGTATATATATGAACATTGCCCCTAGTTTCTTTTTGGAGAACTAGGTAGGTAGCTATGGTAGTACATATGCATCGTTTATTCATTAGCTCTTTCTGATCTGCATATATAAATACAAAACCAAATACTGTGTTAAATAGTAATGCCTTCAGAATTTCCAAATCGCTTTTTTCGTTAAATAAGATCCTTTCCAAAGCATGAACAAAGCATGTCACGAAAAGGATCCTTGTCACTAGCACACTATATATAATTGTCAAATATTTATATATTCTTTGGGGGAAACCCTAGTTTAATTATTAGTCCTCCAAAAATATATAGTATAATTGTCCATTTAAAGTTCTAATGTCGTTTTATTACTTTATTACTTAATTTGTTTTAACACTGTCGATCAATTGTAGACTATCATTATATTTTAGTATATTTAAAGAGATAAAATTGAAACAAAATCATATTTTTTTATACAATTGTGGAGTTTAGAAATGATCATTGATCACATTGTTTTAGAGGTGCAAAATACATGTATCTATCCATATATCGATCAAAAACGTATTCTTAAAATAAATAGACTGGACCTAATTAGCTAAAAAAGTAGATGAATTTGATAGATCATTATGGATTAATTAATTAATAATATAACTTCAAAATGTTTTGTAGAAGATAATGACAACGACTGGTTTTCATATGTGTGTGTGTGTGTGCGCGCGTGCGTGTTAAATGTTTGACTAAACTTTACTAAATGATTTATTATTACTCTTAATTTCATGGCTGCTTCAGCTTACATTTCTGCCAACCCTACCTTGAATCTATTAAATTTTTTTTTTTGAATAAAAGCACTAACTATTTTTTTGTTTGAACTACCAGTATATTAAAATATATTAGGTTCTGATTGGTTCGACCTGAATGAATCATAAAGGTTTAGTTTTTTGTTTTTTCTCCAGCTATAAAACTTGGATCCTAAATCTTGTTTAAGGGAAATTAACAAGAACCAATCATCAGTGGTAATTAAGTAAAAGCAGTAAAGCACTATATATATATATATATATATATATGTTAGTAAGAGATCAAATGCATCCATAATGAGGTTTTATTAATTATTTGTTATTGTTTAATGGAAGGGATTTTATAATTGAGGCTTTAAATAAGATGACTTTAGCTTATTCATAAACTTAATATATAATTAATGACTTTGACTTCTAGCTAGCTACCTTAATTAAACATGATTACCTAGTTAAACATGATCTCCTATATACTTAAAGAAGAAAATAAATTAAAGGTTGGCAACATCTGGCCTTATGCAGATATATAATTACATATAATTTTAAATATTCTGTCAAATGCTCACCTAAATTTAAATCTCACAATATAATTGGATGACCTAAAGGTCAACCACGTGGAGGAATCAGCTTAATAATTCTTAAGTTGCATATATATGTTATATATAATTATATATACATATATTCAACTTGCTTTATATATATATATATATATATATATATATATATATATATATATATATATATATAAAATTAAATTGAACAGGTCTTATTTCCAGCTTCTATGTTCTTAAATGCAACAGGTACATAACAAAAGCAGAAAATTCATTAAGCCACTAAACGTGGGTCTACCTAACTTGCAAGAGATCTTATATTAGATATAAAATATTTCCCTTTAATAGCAAAAAATAAAAAAAATAATTTCATTGATGATCACAACAAAATGAGACTTTTTTTTTTTGCAAAACCCTAGATATATTTTTCTCATCATTAATTGAAGCCAACTATATATGGATAATGCACATATGGCTGGAATTATTGGCGCAGACCTATATTAACTCTTCTTTAAATGTGTATATCCCTTCTTTTTGTCATTTTTAAAGAGAAACAAAAAGACTTCAAAAAATAGGAGGAAAAGGCAAAAAGCGGAAAATAATTAGTTTAACTATACTTGCAATAAATATGATATCTTGATGCAGATGAAGAATAATTGTACAAATAATTATTTTTTTGTTGTAATAATAAGAGACAGAAAGGACGGCTATATATACTTTCGATTTTTTTTTCTTCTATGGCTTTCTTTAATTTTTTTCTTTTAATTAAATATAAGAAAATTTGGGGTGATAAATTAATTTGAATCCTACCTTTTGTAGAATAATATGTAAAGTTTCAGTGCTATTCCTTTTGGACAAAAATTTCCACTTTGAATGATTCTCAACTTTCATTTAGATTTTATTTTTACAAATGAATGAGCTTTAACTTTAATTGATTGATTCTCAATCATTTTAAATAATGATATTGTTTTAAATAGTTATGCAATAATAAAAGGAAGAAAAATAGGATCATTTTCTGTATTTTTTAATTCTTTTTAGTAATTAAATGTCAGGGGAACTTTGGGTGGTGTAGTTTAGATTTTATTTTATTACAGTCAATAGTATCTTTGGGTTTTGTCCAAATAAAATCTCTTCCCTGATTTCAAGCATGTGTACTTTCTTTAAATGCATTTGGGATTTTATTCTTTTACATTAATTTGGTACATTTTGAAAATACTTTCTTTTCTCATCTACTGAGCTAAAAGATTCGTGATGAAATAATTTTAAAGAATAATTCTTTTATTGCAAAAAAAAATGCATAAAATCTTAAGAGTATCAAAAGAATTAAAGATATTGTTAAAAAGAGTCAAATTTACATGCATTGATATTCTCTAATACTTATATACCCAAAAAAAAAAAGTAGTAGCTACCTGGGATCAAAATTTTTAGAGACAAAATTAATGAACTTAACTTTAAATTACACTAATCTCCTTTGAAATTTTGGTAAATTATTCTTAGCATTCTTTTAGTTTCAAATGTTACATTCAACTCCCCCGATATGTTGATATACATTGTGGAAAAACCAGCCCGCTTCTTATATAATTACTTGTCAAGTCAATTATCACATTACACATCATAAGATTATAGTTTTATTTTTACCATGACAATAATTGCAGTTAAATTAAGGTTAACATAACAATTTGAAACTTTGACTTTTTTTTTAATATCACACAATAACAATTGTTAAATCATTTTATTACTAAAAAATATATATATTGTGCAAAAAGTTAATTTTAATTGCAAAAAATAAATTATAGCGACACCAATGTTATATACCGAATCTTGATTATTAGTTGACACTAGTGTAAATTCATAGAATAGTTGTTAAAAAAAATCATATATATATATATATATATATATAATAGTTAGAATTACCAGTATCAAAAAATTTATTAGACTTCTATTAATATAATTAAAACTAAATCAAATTATAAAAATGTAAAGTACTCAAAAGTTCTTATGATGAATTTATCTTAAATTTAGAGTCTTCTTTTAAAAAAAAATCAAACAACTTGTATCAATCACTATTAGTGTATATATATATATATATATATATATAGATAAAGAGGTGGGAATCTTGTAAATGTGTTTTCTAATTTCCACAATGTGAGAAGATATGAAGGGTATATAGGGGAAGTAGCAGCAGGAGGCGTCTGCAGAGACCTATCTGTTCTGTTCTCATTCTCTTAGCTAAGCCTTTCCTCATACCCTTCTCGCTCTGGGACCACTCTCTACACTCTCCCACGCACAGGCACAGACTATCCATCAATATTCATTATTCATTATTCAATGGCATCAAAAGTCAAAAAAAACAAAAATGGAAAATAAATAAACTCTCAAAACCTAACACTGGACACTGCCCGCTGTAGAGCCTCCCCTCTCTACACCCCCCCTACCTAGCTACCCTATATGGATAGCCCATTACACACATAATGTCACTGCAAATCAATGAATTAACATTAAAGTTCACCCCTTTTTCCAAACTACTGTTATGGGGTGTCAAGCTTTAATTAACACACTTGTGTATGTCTATGAATACTCATGCATAATTAGGCATACATATATATATATATATAAATACGTACATACATCCATACATACATACATACGCAAGGTGATTGCTTCTGGAACAAGTGGCCTGTAGCCCTTTCTGGTGTCAAAGTGGAAGCATATATTGTACAGAACAGATTATCCCATATGTGATGAAAACGACAAGTTGCTCACATGACCCCAAACCCCCCATTATTCATGGGCCCCCCACCTACTGGCTACTGGTAGTGTAGTAATCCCCTTTCAAACATTTTTTTAATCACAAATCATTTACTTTTTTTATTCAAAAAATTTAAATTAACTTGAGATCTTGTTAGTGAAAAACAAATTGGTGAGGAATTTGAATTATATGCTGGCCACTGGAGCTTTTTAGAAGTGTAACTTGAAAAAAAAAAAAACTTATTTTGTATTTATTTTTTGAATTAAATGATTATTTATTTTAATATATATGTTCATGTCAATTATCATTTACTGAAATTGAATAATTTGTTTTAAAAATAACAAGTATTTCTTTTTCCCTTCATGAATGTAAGTTATATTTATCGAACGTTAAATACTTCTCTATTTTTCTCCTTTGTTGTTTGCGATTTTTCTTGACACAAGTGTAAAACTATTTAAACTGACTAGTGTTGTTTTTTCCATCTATGTTCGATAAGAATATTAATAAAGCTGGGTTTTGAGAAATTTTGTGCTTTTTTTGTTTATTTCTTTCTCCTAGCTAGTTGTAATGAAGCTTCTTGGGAGGTAACTTCACTATTTGTTAGCTAAATCCCCTCAATTCCCTCTTCTTCTTTTTTTCCCTATTCCAATTCCTATTCCTATTCAATTCTTATCCCTTCTCTCTCTCTCTCTCTCTCTCTCTAACTTTGTGATATGTTATGCTGTGTAGGTCAGCAATTATTTGAATTGAATCCTCCATGGCCTGTCAATGTTCTTAGGGTTTGAAGGTCAAATAAGAAGGCACCGACTCTTCTTCTTCTACTTCTAATTGTCTGTGATTACATCCCAAATCTCACTTCCAGATATCTTCCCCTGGTATGCTCTTAATAATGTCTCTTAATCTTCCAGTTAATTGAGCCTTTTTTTTTAATATATTATTTTCCTTTTATTATTATTATTTTCTGCAACAATCTTGATTCTTTTCATGGCATTGTTTTCTGATGAGATCCAGAGTTTGGGAAATCCATGGAATTGCTGATGCAAGAAGTAAAAGGCCATTCTGATGAGAGAGAATTAGAAGAGGAAGAGGAAGAAGAAGAATTAGAAGAAGAAGAAGCAGAGATTACCAAAGAGGAAAGCAGCTCCAGCAAGCAATACTACCCTTTCTTCTCCACTCGTCAAAATTCATGGTTGGGGCTTCATGATCGTCATTCTCCCGACGCCACCACCACCACCACCACCGATTCCTACAATTCATCCTCCGGAACACGGCTACCATCAGCTCCCACCGCGAATTTCTTCAATAACCACTGCAAGCCAGACCTCATGGACCTCTCTCTGGGAATCGAGAACAGAAACATTAAAGACCTAAATGAGGAGGAGGAAGAAGAAGGCAATTTGCAGGCACCAGGAAGCAGCGCCACGAACGACGTCGTTTTGGCGATCGAGAAGGAGCACATGTTCGATAAAGTCGTTACGCCCAGTGACGTAGGCAAGCTCAACCGCCTCGTGATACCGAAGCAGCACGCGGAAAAGTACTTCCCTCTCGATTCGTCCTCCAACGAGAAAGGCCTGCTCCTCAATTTCGAGGACCGTAACGGCAAGCTATGGCGCTTCCGGTACTCCTACTGGAACAGCAGCCAGAGCTACGTGATGACCAAGGGATGGAGCCGATTCGTCAAGGAGAAGAAGCTCGATGCCGGCGACATTGTCTCATTCCAGCGCGGCTCCGGTGAGCCCCACCGCCATATGTTGTACATAGATTATAGGCGTAGACCTGATCACGGACCGGCCGGGAGCACCGATCCGAGTTTGATTGCACCTTTTCTTCTCCATCAGCCGCAGTTTTCCCTCGGCTGGGGCGGCCGCTTCTACTCGCTACCATCGCTGCCGCCACCGCCGATGCGGCCCACGACGCAGGTGAATTACAGTAATATGTTTTCGTTTCATCGACAACAACAACACAATGAGCAGTATCATCATAATCATCATCATCAACATCACCCATGGCAGCAGCAGCAGCATTTTCATTATAATGCGATGAACTCGGTATCTGGATCAGTGTATCAGAACTTGATAAGGCAACATGAGGGAGGAAATGGAAATGAAAATGGAAATGACAATAGAAATGTTCCAATGATCATCAATTCTGTACCGGTTGATAATTATTACCAACGTCATCTTCGTTATCATCATCATCATCACCATAGTAGTGGCACTCATAATACTACTACTACTACTACAGCAGGGAAAACGCTTAGGCTATTTGGTGTCAACATGGAATGTGATACTGCTGCATCTTCTGCTTCTTCTCTTTCAGAAGAACCCAAATGTTGTAATGTGATCACAGCAATGGCTAATTCTTCATCATCATCATCGGCACTTCCTCCACCTCTCCAGTATTTGAGGGTAGCTCACGAAGATCCAATATCGGCGAGGTTTCAGAATCATCATCATCAGAGAGGAGAAACTTCGATGCTTTTTGATTTGGATCCCTCTTTGCAATACAAGCACTGAATTGAATGACCAAATTGGAAATTCAAACACCCAAATAAAAAGATGATGATGAAGATATATGTTACATTACACTCTCCATTGCAGCATTGATTTTCTATCTATATTCTAATTTTTTCATTATTATTATTATTATTATTACTATTATGATCATCTCTCTGATCTCTCGT
The DNA here is from genome assembly GCA_037074585.1 of Biancaea sappan. Taxonomy (NCBI): domain Eukaryota; kingdom Viridiplantae; phylum Streptophyta; class Magnoliopsida; order Fabales; family Fabaceae; genus Biancaea; species Biancaea sappan. The sequence goes on from CM073499.1 coordinate 39,537,468, forward strand.
CTAACGATATCAGTTATTAACGGTCACCGTATGGATAATTGGATATCAGTGCATCATTTAGCTGGGGTTTTCGTTGGATCCTCAAGAAAATAGATCATATTTCATCTATATATCTATAAAACTATGTTTAGAACCTTCAATTGTGTATAATACAGTTATTCAAATATAATGTGTATTATATATCGTAGGTACCATATATGTTACATTATGACTTGTGTTTTGCTGCTTAATTTCTGTCGCCTCTCTATCTTTTTCCGTTCAGTGCATTTAATAGGAGGCAGAAAAGCTTGTTACTTTTCTTCTTTCCTCTAATGTTTCTGTTAGCATTGTTGGGTTGATATTGTTGCTGCAGCTTCTGTGCTCTTTCCTGCTTCTGCAGCTGCTGTATGGTAAGGCATTTTAGCTTTGCAGGCAATAAAGTGCAGGAAGTTGTACAGCTGTAAAAGGTCAAATTTTATCTCTTCTTCTTATATAATTCTGGTCATTAATTATACTTCTTAATTAACTTCTTACTTGCTAGCTAGTACTGCTACTATTGTATATACACATGTCACATCAATTATAGTTACTAAATTATTAGTAACACCCATCCCTTGAATTGATATTACTTTCTTGTCTTCTCTTATTTAGCAGCCGCCTTCTTGTCTGGTTTAGCACTGTACAGAAACGTGTTTTAGGTAAAAATATAAAAGTCACCTTTTTTTCCACTCACATGAAGGGTAAGAATCTTATTCTGATTCAATTACAGTAAATTTTTTATTGCTTTGTCTCTCTGGTAGTGTTGGTGATCTCTGTGGTATATAAGTATGGCCCTTTGGTCTTTTTGATTCAGTATTGCATGTAATGTTCAATATTATTAGTCTGCATCGATCGCAGTACTTTTCTTACTGTTGGAAGTTGGAAATATATGACTACTTAATCATGTATTATTTGATTCGCAACAGTATAATTGCAAATTTGCAATAATCATAGCGAAGACTTTTGCTTTAGGCATAGGAAAAGATTTAATTCATGAATATATAGTTTACGAGTTTTCATTTTAATTTGTGCTTAATAATATTTTTGGTATATCTTTTGACTTGATCTTGGTTTCAAAACTATAGTCAGACATATCAAATGCGATGTTCCTAAAATGGATGTTCTTATATTCTTAACTTTAATAAGACTCATATACCATATTAAGTTTGTTTCATTCGTTTTGTGTGTACGTGTATTAAGTATAAACAGGTTTTTAGATGTTTGAAAATTAAAAAATTATATTTACCAATAAAAATAATCTAATTTAGAATATCATTGGATTGAGGGGAATGGAGAGGAGGGGAAAAAGGTAAGGAAATTTTAATTTAATTTTTTTTAATTTTAGATTTGAATAAATATTTGTTTTCTTTTTTCCTTCTTAATTAGTAATACATTTTCTTACATTCAAATATATTATTTAAAAATAATATTTAAATTTAATTAAAATATAAATCTAGATTTCTCTTCCTGCCTCCATTGAGACCATTCTCTCTTCAAACATGACTAAAACATCTTACGAGAGTGAATCTTTTTTTTTTTTAATGGAAACTTATCATGTTGAGTCATCCTAATAATGCACAGTATGTATGTAGACTATTGTTTGATGAGATAGCCTGATTTGATTTGGTTTCTAAAACTAAAGTAATCACATGACTTTGAAATTATGTGTGGTGAAGTGTGGAAATATGAGTAAAAGGACTAATTAAAGAGGATTGTCTCTTTCTTTAATGACACTTCATGCATTTGGCTTTCAAGTTTTCAAGATACACTTTATTTATTACTAGCATAATTATTTCTTTTATATTCTCAATGTTGTTTGGTGAGATATGTAGTTTAAAAATTAAAGTCGCTCAGCTGAGAATATTTATATCACATCTAATACATAAAATAGACTATTCATAGCCTTAAAAGGAGAGATTAAACAGAAATTTATGTTTTCACGTTGTGATAATGGAAAGCAAAAGCAATGTGCATGACTGTTTGTTTAAGCAACACAAGATCTAAGACTTCCCCTACCTACATTCTGATGCTTTCTGTTAAAATATTATATCAGATCTTCGGAATAAATCCTTAATTATTATACTGCTTGAAATTATATAACGCATGAATTCGAAGAGAACAAGAATATATGACATTATGTTGGAAACGAAGATAAAATAACTAAAAAAGTGATTTGAAATCCTAAATAGTATACCTTTATAGCATTATTCTATTGCATTTCTTCTCATTAATTTCTCTAGATAATCTCTAGAGATTGCGGACATGATCATGTATATATAGTTTCATATTAAATTATTTAGAAGGAACTCAAAGAGATTGGTACAAATTAAAGACTAGCTAGCTAGAAACCATGCAGCAACAACTCTTAATCTGTGGCTTGATATTCCTATAATTCTTTCATATGCTTCCCACTTTTCTACCTGCATAAACTACACACACACACACACACAATTCAGTTGCTAGCAAGGGTGATGTATATATATGGAATGATACTGTGTTAGTGTGTTGGTTAATTATGTTTCAAAGCAAATACAGTTTAAACACGCATACACATATATAAATGAATTGAATACAAGGAAACCATTATATGCATATATACCACATGGTATTAATTGCAAAGTGATCTTGCTGTATAGTATATGTTTGATATATTAATCATGATTTAGTAGTATATAGATTCATTAATTGATTAAATAGTTACAAATAGGTTCATGTGAGATTAAACTATACGTTAAATGTATTTTTGTGCGTGTTTCATTAATTGTGCATAGTAAAGTAAGTGATCCAATGGTTCAATTTTGGTATACTAATACTTATATATTGTCAATTTTTTCTTTATCAAAGCAATAACATAGTTTTAAATCATAGTTGAGATTGATTTTAAATTTCTAAGAGAGAAATACTTATAAATCATAGCTGGGTAGTTTATATCAGGTCGTGAGCTAAGTTTGATGCCGTATGTTCTCATGTAAACAGAGGTATAATTAATACATTGCGAGATTCATGTTCAAAATGATATTTACATTAAGAGTTAAGACTTTGTCTAATGATACGGTAATCTCAAATTATAGTGTATGAAAGATTAATTATAACAATATATAGTAAAGAAAAATGTGTGTGATGTTATTAATTGAATCATAATATTATAAATGTCCAGTTAATTCAATTATTTGTGAAATGCTAAGTTGTCAGATATAACATGGTATTATGTTAATTAGTTCCTATATGCTTTATAAGTTAATTAGTCCTTGCTAATATTTATTCATGTAAAACGATTATGGGTTAAGTACTTTGATTTTCCAACAAGCTGTTGCAAAGATATATGGGGTTTTCTCAATAGCTAGGGAAGATTTGCATGTTCCCAGAGGAGAATTCAAATTATATTTAACAGAGAGATACTTTTATTTTTTCCAAAATGAACTAACATGTTTGTGTTTTTAATGCCAGGTTTCACCACCTTTAATAATTGAAACACTAAGTTCATAGGTAAACAATTAATTGCATATATTCAAGTTCATTTTTAAAATTAATTACATGCTATATGTGGTTAGGAAACAAATTAATTTTTTCTTTCTTTACCTCTATCAGCTGTGTATATTGCATGCTAATCAAAAGTATAAAATACCAGTGAAGATGTTGAATAAAAACAGTTTTGAAGGATCATGACATTAAAATCCATAATTAATGATCTCAGTTCAAATAATTCATATTTTATTATCTCATAGTTTGGCAATAAGATAGGATTTACTCATTTATGATTTTCATATTATTATTATTATTATTAAATAAAATTTCTTAGCAGCATTTTAAACTATTGTTGGGCTTCCTTACAATGAATTCAAATTCTTGAGCATATAGTTATAAATATCGAAACATTGATCCGTATTGGTTGAAAGGTACGTAAAAGTTCATGTCCATAAAAATTATATAACTTACAAGTTTGATTTCAAAATTTTAGGTAATACATGTATGCAACAGCAACAATATTAGTGGGGAAATTATGTATTAAATTTTAATGGTTAGTATTGAAATTTATTATAATTAATAATATTTTGACATATTAGTAATTTTCAGATCATTTTAACTATGATATGATATATATATATATATATATATATATATATATATATATATATATATATAGCACCAATCATGAACTCACCAGCTAGACTCAATTTGGTGTACATTGTTGTGCTTTTCATGCTTCCAAATTGAAGAAGACAGAAATTCCAATTATTGTTGATGTCCTTTTAACCTAGTTCTGTGAAATACTTAATGTATGTAATTTGTGTTTAGAAGAAGAAAAAGAAAATGTGTAATTAAGTACTTCTAAAAGCATCTCCACAAATTAATCAGCTTTTAGAAACACAAACCTATATTAACGTAAATTGATGACTTAATTAATCATCGTATCGAACGGTACCTTATTTTGACTTCGAATTGTTGAATTCCAGATTGCACGAAAAAAAAAAAAAGAATATCTGGATCACTGATATTTAATCAATTTAAAATAATTAATAATATATAATGCAGTCAAACTGTAAAACTATCAGTACACATTATATTTTGAGGGTGGGGGAAAAGGACTTTGTATCTTGTTAACCTTTTCTTTATATATATATATATAGCCAAGTAATTTTTTTTCCTTCTCATTTTTATGCTTGTTACATTCGGAATCTACCAAGTTAATAATGATAACTATGGTAACATTTTATTTCTTATGATGTAGAAGTAAATTATAAGACATAATTCTCGGTGTTTTGATCAGGTCAAATTGTTTCTTTCATTCTCTTGTTTTCTTGAGCTCATTTCTAACGTGTTTAGTTTGTAATTCAAGATAGCTGTAAAATCTATATTTATTTAACATATTAACCTACAAAACTTAGGTTCGTGGTACACTTTTCCCAATTATAGATTTTTTTTTTAAAAAAATGTACACAACTACATGTAGCCATTGATATTTGTAACATTTCGTCGTTGATTATCAAGAGTTAGCTCACTTAATAAAATTATATTGTATCAGACAGAAGAATAAAAAATTAAACATTCACTTGCACTTAAAGTAAAGAAGATAAGCTTGTTTCCTTTAAATAAGGTATTGAGTTTGAGTTTTGTAAATGAAAAAAATAAGTATTAAAAAAATTTTACATCTTTATTATCCAATCCCACTCGAATTAGATTAATTGAAATTTATTGATCTTTTTTAGTTACTAGTAATTCCAACGAAAAAATGCACTAATTATCATTTTGATGCCCAACAAAACCTATCTTGTGTTTAAGAAAAGTTAAATAAGTTAATTATTTAGATTGAATTTTTTTTTAATCTTTGACTTTATGAAGGATATTTCATCACTCAATAGAATAAAAGACTATTTCATTTTAGGTTTTTTGAGCGCGCAATCCTTTCCAAATTATTATTTTTGGAGTTCAAATAATCTTCACAACTGAGGTATTCTATTTGTTTATATTGTAAAAATTAACCAGTGCTATAATTAAGAATGAGAAATTTGTGTTTAAATCGAAATTCTAGTTGCATGATGTGGTATATAGCCCTTTCTTTTGTAATTTGTGATAAGAAAAGAATGGTATTTAAAGGCTGAAATAGAATTTTTTGCTCATTATTTGGTATGAAGAAAGGAAAAATGAGGAAAAAAAAAGAAAAGAAGAATAAAAACTAAATATTTTACTAAAATATTCTAATTTTAAAAAAAAAACTTAATGTTCTTAAAGAATAAAAATTTAAAAAATAAAAATAAAAATCTGCGATAATTTGAATAATTTTTTATTATCTTTCTTACTACTTCATTTATTACACCACACCAAATCTTTATACCAATCAGGCTGTATATTTAAACTGAAAATCACCAATATATGGAAGATTCCTTAGATTTTTACAAAAAATGAAAATAAAATCTTTGCTGCGTGTATAATATATATATATATATATATATATATATATATATATATATACTGTGTTACTGTTAGTTTTTTGACTTTTGGTCTAAATAATGGCCTAAATTCAATGCTTACCCATCTCTACTTTGCCTTTTCAGAAACAGTCATCGTACGTACGTAACTGTTTATGTTAATTAAAGATATTAATGAAATTATTTGTGTCTATCTTTTTCTTTACAGCTTATATATAACCTGTAAAATTAAACCCTTCTTGACAAAATTGTTAGTACTGTTTTGAAAGCACAATAAGTGTCTTTATTGAGGTGTCAAAATTAGAATTAACTAGTGTTGTGACCCGTGCGATGCATAAATTAATATAAATGTTACAATTTTTATTTATCAAATAAATAAAAATAATTAAAAATATATAAAAGAATACATGTACAAAAATAATAAGACATTCAAGTCATGTTAAGACACATAAAATGATTCATTGGATACAAATGCCGTGAAGATTGAATGTGAATAATGTTAAATGAAAATAAGAATAAAAAAATAACGTATTACATGAACTAATTTAGATAAATATATTAATTAATGATAAAAATGAGTTGAAATAAAAGTTACTAACCTAATAGATCTGCTAGGATCAAAATCCTTGTCTTCCTTTGTCTGTTTCTTCTATTACTGCAAATATACATTTGGATTAGTAACAATAGGTTTATTGAAATTTAAAACATAACTTACATACCCATAAAATCTTAAAACAAAAAAAAAAGATAATTAAGGGAGGAAATATACATCACATCACAACTTTAAAATTTAATACTTTAAATCCTAAATTATCATTCAATCAATCAACACACATGTTATCTTGGCATTGTCTAAAGTTTCTCTTCATAGGGAGGGCTCTATCATTTACTCACATTAAGCCTAAAAGGAATTATTCATTAATCCTATTAAATGAGAAAACTAGAAAAAATTAATTTAAAAATAGTCAAATTATATTATTCAAGCACAAATAATTACCTCAATGACATTATTTTTTTTCTTTTAGGCTTTGATTTTTCTCATGATCTGCTTTCCTCAAGAAAACGTAATGATAGAAATAGCAAAGCGAAATTGGAATTAGAAAACCAAAACAATATAGAAATGAAATACAACAGACATGAATAAAAACACCAGAAGACCCAAAATAAAAACATAAATGAACCAGAAACACGAAAAGCAACAATGGAGAACGAATACAGAAATGAAGAAAGTAAAAAAAGCGCAAGAATGAAAGAGAAACAGAAAATCAAAAATCACAATCGAATAAATAATAATCACGAATGTGAATAGTACATGAACTGTATAGATCAGAAAAAATAAATAGAAAAAAATTGAACTATGATACTAAATGATATAAGAGAAACATCACTTTAAAGCTTTGATGATAGATCGTCATTGTTGTCCTTTATCCATATAAGGGAAGAAGAAGCAAAATTGAAGAGAAAAAGAAGGGAAATTGTGTGAGAGAAAGAGATATATAAATATAGATGAGATCTTTGAAACAAATATATAAATATCTACATTGTTTTTGAATTTTAAAATTTTAATTTTGAAAAACGAAAAGCCTCCAAATTAGCCAATAGTGATGGTCACTTTTTAAAAATCTCTGCATGAAGATAGGAGATTGACCATTGATGATGGTGCAATAAAGAAGTCAAGCATGCTTGTATAAAAAAAGAACAAAAATGAGTAATAATTTATTAGTATAGTTTGAGCTGATGGAGGTAATTTTAAATTTTATTATAATTATTTAAGAAGAGAAATAAATAATATGAGTACTTGTAGGTTAGTTTTTATATAACAATTATATAGCAATTAATTATTTGATTATTTGTATATAATAAATGCTAATTTACCAAATAACAGCATATTATGTTTCAATTGAAGATTTTACCTAATTTATCAATTATATAGTAATTATAGCAATTACATACCAATTATATAGCAATTTATCTTAATTTTTTTAAATTTATTTAATAATTATATAGCAATTATATCAATTATAAACCAATTATATAACAATATACCCTAATTTTTTTTCAAATTCATTTAATGTAATGTGATTAATTTATCAAATTTATTCATTTAAATTTATTTTATTATAATAATTTAATAACCTACCAACAATTAATACTCTAGAGTAAAATTGTTTTAGTCTATTATATAGATGATGTAAAAGAATAAAAGGAAATAATTGAGATCATTCACGCAATATCAGTACATTAGGGTTGGTAATGCATACATATTTGGTTTTTATTTTATAAGTATCCATATTTTTCAAAATATCTAATATTTAAACATTATTAGAATCTGAAAAAAATTTGTTTTCTTAACATCTTATAATCTAAAATTTCCGATGTCTCAAATGTTTTAAAAAATGTTGCATAATATATATTGAATACCTTAGTAATCTGATAAAGTTTTAAATTCATCAAATTTATATTATATAAATAATATATTATAATTTAAAAATTAAATTTTTACAATTTATAATATATATTTAAACAATATATAAATAATTATCTGATGGATATTGGATAACCTATCCACCATTTATTTGTTGGATGAATAGGGTACCTGATGCCAACATCTGCATATTCGATGAATAATTATTTTTTACTTGCTGTATCCTATTTGATATTAATATCCAATGGGTCATATTTAATTTTTCTAGATGATAATACCACTATCATAATTTTCGTCGCTTGTATCTTTTATATCTTTTATATCTTTTATAATAGATATAAAAGACACTATGAGGGTAGCGATTTGTTTACATATATGAGGGTGTGAAAGGGGTTGTGATGAAAGGAGGATAGGGCCCACCCTATGAAAGTAGAGGTTAGGGCTAATTAAGAGGACGATGGAGATGGAATATGATCCCCACCATATCGATAAATTAAAAGGCATTATTTAATATATTATATATTTATATATGTAATTCTCACACACACACACACACACACAGACAGTCACAAAAGCGTAAAAGTCAGCACCAGCATGGTTCAAGTTTGATGGTAGGCATTTAATCAAAGAAAGACGAAGATGGGATAATTGGACGCATGCATTTTCTCCCTCACACTCAGTGATCCATCCAAATCATTGTAAATTGTACTATAACCCCCTTCATTTATATATATATATATATATATATATGGACCACCATCTTTTTCATTTTATATAAAATATATATATATATATATATATATATATATATATGAAATATTAATTAGTGCATATTGGTCCCCAACTCATGTTCTTTTCCTGCACTTGCTACTAGCTAGCTAGCTAGTTCTGCTGTGAATCCATGCACCAACTAATTCTTTTGTTCTCTTTATCAACTTATTTACGTATTTAACACTCGGAAAAGCAATCCTTTCCTCCTCCTCATCGTATATTTCTCGTAAAGAAACTATACATTTATAGAAAGTGAAGAATTAATGGTTAAAAATTGATGTCTAATACTATTTATGAACTTTCATGGTTAATTTTGTGAGCCTTAATCTCAGTTTGTGTTTGGTTTTTTATTGCATTTTTACAAATCATGGTTTAGATTATATTAACATAGTTTTTGTACAAAATAACATGTTTAAAAGTTTTTATATTAATGTGATTTTATATTTAAATTATGGTTTTGATGAAAGCTCTAGATAGTTATTTTTATAAACCATGTTTTGCTCAAATTTAAGTTTCTCAAAAAATCAATTATACAAATCATGATTTGTTCAAACTTAAAATTTTCAACAAGCTTCCAAATATACAATAATTATCTCTCTCTCTCTCTCTCTCTCTCTCTCTCACGCACGCACGCACGCACGCACGCACGCACGCACGCACGCACACCTTATCGTCATACGAATTTGACTTTTATATACAAATTAGTAGAGCATATTTGATGAGAAGAGTAGTGTAATGTAAGAGATAGAAAGAGATTACAAATTAGTAGTTTAATAGATTGATACAAAATTTATTAACATAAATTAATAATCTTTTTTTATTTTTACATGAATAGATTAATTTTCTGCATCAAGCTAAATTATTTTTTGGTAGTAAAGGTTTTAGCTTATGATATGAACATTTACTAAACTACTAATGTCTCTCAACTAGACCACGACCTAGTAACTTTATAATCTAATGGTGATTATTCTTCTTTTCTCATATCTCTCATATTAACTTAAATACATGTACTTATGTGCTTGTGTGTGTATATATATGTATATATATTCTAAAAAATATGTGTGAGAGAGAAGAGAGAGAGAGAGAGAGAGAGAGAGAAGTAAAGTAGTACACAAACATTACAGAAGAAACAAAAGGGTGGAGGACCAGAAAGGAGGAAGAAGAAGAGAAGGGAAGCAATCCCCAAAAGTCACTGAAACTCTCTCTGCAACTTTATTGAATTTGTTATCAAATCACAACCATCCATTCATCTATCCCTTGTTTATTATCCCCAATCCCCATCCCCATCATCTTCAGGACCATTCACACACACACACACAATACCAAAAATATATAAATAAATCAAACTCACGTCTCCTTCCTCGCCAAAAAAAACCAAACCCAACTCTCTCACTCTCTCTTGTTTGTTCCCTCACATGTGCAAATATATAAGAGACGTAACCCTTTTGTTTACTACTTCCTCCTCACTAGCTTTCTTTAATGTTATCAATTCCTTCTTCCAACATGATAGATAGACTCTCACATCAGCAAACGCAAGATATACGATTCTTTCAGTTGCCACATATTCTCACTCCATAATTAGTTTTTCTTGGATCCGTATCAGGACAATAAATTACAATCTCAGTTGTAAATTGTAACGATGTAAGTAGTGATTTGGTAGGAATGTTTACAAGTTGGGTTGATTTAAGTTCAATAAATTTTTTATCCTGAAACAATCAAATAATGACAAGTTGAGTTAAATTTTAAAAATTATCACTTAAACCAAACCAACCCAATTTGTAATTGAGCGAAACAAGTTGGCGAGATTGTTTTTTCTTAATAATTAAATGAATGTCACATTACCAATATTTTTAGATCGTTAGAAATTAATTTCAAAATACAAGCTCAATTCAAAACATCAAAAAGTGAATTGTCTACACATAATTTACTGAAACTTCGAGTATAAGTGTTCAACTCAACATAGACATCACATGGAAAAACAAGAAAAAAAAATAGTGGTGGGTTAAATAGGTTAATTCATGTTGACATGAGTTAAAATATCTTAACTCACAACTTGAATCCTTTAATAGCGTGTTCAAAAAGAAAAACCGAATCCAAACCCACTTGCCAAACCCTGTCCAATTCCAATCTAATCTAATTGTACCAACTGGGTTAGTTTTAGCCGATTAAGTAGTGTGTATTTTATTTTACATTATGTTTTTACATACCATGAGTTGAACTACATTAACATGATTTTGATATAAAATAACATATTTAAAAAATTTTACACTAATGTAATTTTGCCCTCAAATCATAATTCATGTGAAAGCTCCACATTATTACTCATGCAAACTATAGTTTGTTTAGACTTGAATTTTTCTAAAATTAATTTTATAAATATGATTTTTCCAAACTGAAATTTCTTCAACTCATGACATCTATATATCAGTATCACAGTGTTAGACTCTAACTAAAACAAAAGCAAATTCAGTTCACATGAGCCCCAAAACTATATATATATATATATATATTACTTATTTATGTCATATTTTCAAGTCTGCAATATATATATCATGTCATTATCCGATGATGCTTAGGTGGTAGCTTGCTAGTAAACATAATGCAGTTGCAGCCTCAATCTGAAACCAACGAGGCTATGAGAGGCCTAAACCACTTTGAACTAACATGAACATGGATGTAACCATACATCTTGTTAGCTACATATATATATATATATATATATAAAGAGAGAGAGAGAGAGAGAGAGAGAGAGATAGGGTTTAGGGTTAGTAGGAAGGTAGGTTTCTTCTGGCATGGCTATGTAATAAATGATGCTAGGTTGTGTGTTTTGTCTGGTTTTTTGTTTTCTAGTGTGGCAGAAGCAGAAGTACTAAATATGAAAGGAACAAGAGAATATTGGAGCCTGCGCTGCACGAAGCTTCTTTTAACAGCACCCATATGATCCATCATCGACCTTGTCGTCTTTGTTTAATTATTTCCTTTTAAATTTTAATTCCATCACTGTTATGTGGGATCTCGATTCCAGTGGATGTCGACTAAAGTGGGATTTACACCAACTGATCATGATCCTTTGGGTATATTAATGCCTGTTATATGGTTGCTCCCCACTATTGTTTCTCATACGAAACTAATATATATATATATATATATATATATATATATATATATATTAGAACTCAGATCACATGTTTTTTTATTTTGTCAATTACAACTCATATAGGTCTCACCTGATTAGAATTTAATTATAAGAGTGAACAGTATTTAATCAAGTAGAGAATTCACAGTCATATATATTATAATCATGATTGCTATCCAAAGATTTGTTGCACTTCAACTAATTTTGTTAGAATTAAATTAAATTACAAAAATATTAAACTGTTTTTATTTTTTTTGTCATTAATAAAAAAACTCAAAGTAGTGATATCTTTTTAAAGAGAAATAAGGCGCCATTTATTTTGTTTTTTTTCAAGATTATGATATTTGAGTCTATATATATATATGATTATTGAGATATTGTTTTTAAATTTGAATACAAATTAATTATGACTTTTTTTTCAACATCTAAACACATAATTTATAGAAAAAATATTTAAATAATTTTTAAATAAATTAATAACTTTGTTGATTATTATATTTAATATTATATGATATTATAAAATTTGTTGTTGATATTTTTATTTTTAAATTTAAAATTATTTTATAAAAATAATAATATGATTTATATTTGTTCAATTATATATAAAAATTCACCCTTCTTTAATAGTTATAAGATTTTGTTTAAATTGTTAAAGCAATATCTCACATTTCTCATAAGTTCTTTTTAATATTCGAGACTCAAAATTATATCAGTTTTTAGATTGTCGTAAAATTTAATTTATTAAAATTTATTTAAATATATTAAAATTTTAATAAAAATAAAAATAAACAAATTTAATGATTTGAAATTTGAATAAATCAAATTTTGACTTTTAATAAATAAATATCCTCTAATTGAAGTCTTGAACCAACCAAATGAATTTCTCATAAGTTCTTTTTAATATTCGAGACTCAAAATTATATCAGTTTTTAGATTGTCGTAAAATTTAATTTATTAAAATTTATTTAAATATATTAAAATTTTAATAAAAATAAAAATAAACAAATTTAATGATTTGAAATTTGAATAAATCAAATTTTGACTTTTAATAAATAAATATCCTCTAATTGAAGTCTTGAACCAACCAACATTTGGTGTGTGGGTGTGTGTGGGTGTGTGGGTGTGTGTGTGTGTGTGTAAAACTCGTCAGAAATCATTAATGCTTCTCTCATGTGTGGGTGCCGAGGGAATCTAATTAAAAAGGATTCTCCATGCTTTTATTAATGATAATAATAATAATAATAATAATAACAATATTATTATCCTATTTGAGTAGAATCAAGTCTAGAGCCACCCAACCTTCAGAAATTCGAGGTTACTCCCCCGTTTTCCTAGTTTCATTCTTTTTAAGTGATGGAAGCACAAGATTAGTAGAGTTTATAAGGCTATATCCTGAATCTCACTTAAATTTTGATTGTAAATTTTGTAATGTTATATCAATTTAAATAATTTTTTATTACTTTAAATAATTTTCTATTCTAATGATAAATTTTTTAGAACTCACAAATAGATTTTATAATCAACTCTCTATTACTTAAATATTTATTACTCTCCACTAACATTTATTATGAATTGATTATTTTATTATTACCTTTTGTATAAAAATTGTTCTTATGCATAGTAGCCAACATGGCAAAGGAATGGTGAACTAAAATAAGAATTGGTTCTTAAATTTAAAAATTCTTTAAGAACCACAACTGAACATACTCTAAGACCGAAAAAAGTTTAGGTGCGCTTTTTAAATTTTTATATAAATAAGTGTATAATATTTTAACAATAATTATATATATTTTTAGTTTAGGATTATACAATTAGTTGGTTTTTTAAAAAATTACACATTTTATTTTTAATAAACAACCTTAACAAAAATATGAAAAAACCACATATACGTCTAGTCTTTTAAAGTATTGCCAAAGAAAAGACAGGCATAAAGGCTCAAGTGTTACTAACAAGGGTTAAGTCCTAGTTTTTTATAATATAGTAAATTTAAGTACAATTTCTTATTTGAAAAGGTACTTACATCTTGACTAAACCTCAAACATAATTATTTTTAGTGGAGAATATCTGTGTTAAAAAAAAAGTTTAAAACTATCAAACACGTAGGTCAATTAATAAAAGATTGTTCTAATTTATCCAGAAATTTTGAGTTCAAGTCTTTAAAAATGTAACTACATTATAATTTGATAAGAAAAGTTTTTTCATCCATTGTGGTTTTACTTAATTTGAATTTACATTAATCGACGTTCATATAATGTTTTGATACTAGATGGTTATTTGGCCCAAAAAAAAAGCTCAAATAATATGTGTTTTATATATTTTATGAGAAGCAACGCTAACTTTGGGGTGGTGGCGCAGTTGGCTAGCGCGTAGGTCTCATAGCTTGCTGAGTTATCCTGAGGTCGAGAGTTCGAGCCTCTCTCACCCCATAACCTTTTATCTCTCCTTTTTTTTTTTTTTCGAAAATATCATAATTTTAAGGTTGAGTCAAAACCTCTTAAGACGACTACTTTCTGGTACTTTGCAAGATTGCTTGATGCTCAATGCATTTCCTTTAAAATCAAAAACAAGAAAAGAGTAAATAAAAACTTTTAAATGCATTAAGTTAATTAATATTTTGATTTCTTGATTGTCTCATTCTGTATAGAAAATCTGTTTTTCACCCTTTACTTGTTTTTGTCCTTGTCATACAACTGTTCACAAGGTCAATTTTTTCTGCGGCTAGATTACTTGAGATATGTGTAGAGCTACTTTCTACCATACAAACAAATCTTGAAATAATTTGAGGGTAAAAAAAGTGGACCTCTCAAAAAGTGGACCTGAGTTAAATACAATTTTAAAATTATATTTCAATATATAATATATAAAGTATATATGTATTACAGAAAAATTTAAATACCAATATATATACATGTTTTAAAACGTATAATATAAATGACTAATTGGGATGAAGCTGAATTTTAAAAAGCCCAAGCCAGCCCGTCATTTTTTGACCTTTTTCAATAATTCAAACTCATTTAATTTTAGCGGAACCATATTTATCAGTTAGAACAAGCTTTCCAGCTCCAGTCAAGCCCATTACTCTTTCTTATGACTCCTTAAAAATTAATACTAATGGTAATAGTCCCTTGGAGATAAATTTGGAAGGATATTAACAAGGTTTAAAAAATCAGATCAGCCATTAAATCAGTAGAGACACCAGTTTAAAGGTTAATAGTCGGATTGAGGTTGAATCGATCTACTTTAAAATATTAAAAAATAATATACATAATTAAATATTATAATTATAAATCTAGAAATTCACTAAAAAAAAATTTGATATTAAACTGCACAAAACATTCACAATCAAAAGTTCATAACAAAAATTGACTATATAATAAAGAAATATTGTTAATCACTATAGTCATTAGTATCAAATCCATAAAATACTAATATATTGACATCTCCATATGCTCATTATTATTAGAAGATCCTTCTGACATTGATCTGTCACAGATCTACACACATAACAAACAATTTTCAGACATAAACAAAATATCACTTACTAGCCCCACTGAGAAGTTATCTATAAAATGACATTATACTCTACAAGGTCTTTTATGGAACCTAATCCTATGGTCATGCCGCGGCTCACGACAATAGGGAAGGGCCCACAAAGATCACTTTGCTCTGTACTCTATAGGGGACCTATAAAACCTTTCCTCTGATACCAAATTTGTCACATCCCAAAAATTGAGCATGTGAAAAGATACTACTCATTTGATATAATTCTCAAACATACGTTATATGCATATATTCTGTAAGGTTTTACATTCAACCTTAATCATTCATTCCACACTACAGAATTATATTTATCTGATAAGCAAATATAGACATACATAGTCTGATATTTCTATCTCATCGCAAGCCTAGGAGACCTATAGAAAATACAGAGCTTTTCTAATATCCACATTAATAAGTACTGGTGTCCCACCAGACAGAAATAGAGAATAAACCCAAGGGGCTTCTAATCTTCAAACGGATACTCTTGTTCTTTATTTTCTGTATCTGAAAAAAAATAATCATAGGGAGTGTGAGTTTATTTAAAAACTCAGTAAGTAAATAACTGTACTATATAAAATATCAAAAGTACAAATACCACATTTACTCATATAATTAATTATCTTATACATCGAGTAGTATGGGACTCTAACCCTTTCAAACTCATGAATAAGATTTCATAGATATACACCGAGTAGTATGGGACTCTAACCCTTTCAAACTCGTGAATAAGATCTCATAGGTATACGCCAAGTAGTATGGGACTTTAACCCTTTCAACTCGTGTATATGTTTCATAGATATGCACTGAGTAGTATGGGACTTTAACCCTTTCAAACTCGTGTATAAGATTTCTTAGATATACACCGAGTAGTATGGGACTTTAACCCTTTCACACTCGTGTATTAGATCCCGTAGATCTTTACTCATTAATAAAATAGTTAGAATTCATCACATAGTACAATTGTCATGAGATAAATAATTTCTTCATACTCTTATTTCTACTGATCATCATATACTCCCATATGAAAAATTAATTGCTTATTATCCAAATAATATTGTAAACGGGACTTATATTGTACTTTGACTAGTAATATCAAATTAGCTGAGCAAGGTTATTCACTCACCTTGATTTTTATCCAAGTTTACCTTGTTCCACACTAGAATTTGTGTAGGAAAATTTCCTAGTAAAATATATTACAAGGAATCATAAGAAAGGAAACAAAATCACGAAAATACGTAAAATTTTCTGACTGCTACAGTAACGGGTTGCTACAGTACGGGTTGCTACAGTAACGGTTTGCTACAGTGTCGGTTCGCTACAGTGCCGGTTCGCTACAGTAACGTTGACTGCTACAGTACCGTTGACTGCCGACACTACAGTAACTGCTACAGTACCCGAAGAAAATTTTCCAGATTTTTTCCCGAAATTTCTGGTCGCTACAGTAACTCGGTTTTGCAAAATTTCTAACAATTTCATCCTTTTCTTTCTTGTTTCAAAACCAGAATTTCAACTCTTTTAACCGATTATAACTCAAATATAACTTCTAAAACAACTGAGATTCATGAATTATCATTAAAATCTTCAAGAACAAAACCTCCTCTGATCTTCTACATAAACTGAAATTTAAGGAAAATAATCGGATTAAAGCTTACCTTTGATCCTTACAAAGCTTTTGAACCGAACAAATAGTCGAACTTCTGAAGATCAAGGAAAGGATTTGAGAAGAAAATGAAGAACTGAGAGAGAAATCTTTTCTGCTTCCTTCGGCTGAGTGAAAAAGTGAGGGTTACTATTGAAACTTTATATTAAATATTTCTAATGGGTTATTCAATAACCCATGGGTATCCATAACCCAACATCCAAACCCATCCAGTCAATTTACAATAAATGGATTAATTGACCATTCTGAAACCACTTTTCCATGAATTTCACCATTCTTAGAATATATCCCTCATTGTGCAAATATTTAGTCCAGTCATTTAACTCAATTTTCATAAATAATATTCAAAGAGAACAATTAAATATGAAAATTAAAAATGACCAAAATCAATAACTAAAGTAACGTTGTAGAATTCTAAAATACTCTTAAGCGAATTATATTCTGAAATTAACGGGTATTACATTCTACCCCCCTTAAAAGAATTCAGTCCTCCGAATTAAAATCTTACCTCAAGTTTCAAATAAATGTGGATAGTTTTTCCACATCTCATCTTCTGCTTCCCACGTAGCTTCCTCGCGAGAATGATTTCTCCAAAGAACCTTGACAGTAGGAATTTCTTTGGTACGCAATTTCTTGACTTTTCTATCAAGGATAGCTACTGGTACCTCTTCGTAGGTGAGAGTTTCATCAAAATGAACTTCTTGGGGTTGAATGACATGAGAAGGATCAGGAAGATACTTCCGTAGCATGGACACATGAAATATTGGATGAACTCCCTCTAGGTTGGAAGGTAGGTCTAGGCGATATGCCACATTACCCACTCTGTCTACAACCTCATATGGGCCAACATACCTCGGACTAAGCTTTCCTTTCTTCCCGAATCTCATTACTCCTTTCATAGGTGAGATTCGTAAGAAAACCATATCACCTATTGCAAATTCAAGGTCACGTCGTCGGTTGTCCGCATAAGACTTCTGTCTACTCTGAGCAGTTAACAACTTCTCTCTGATCAGTTTAACTTTATTTATATCTTCCTGTATCATCTCAGGTCCAAATATTTTGGTTTCACCAAGTTCAAACCAACCTATAGGAGATCGACACCGTCTCCCATACAAAGCCTCAAAAGGTGCCATCTGAATACTGGCTTGGTAACTGTTATTATAAGCAAATTCAATAAGAGACAAATGATCTTCCCAACTTCTACTGAAATCCATCACACAAGCTCTTAGCATATCCTCTAAAGTCTGAATTGTCCTTTCGGACTGTCCATCAGTCTGAGGATGGAATGCTGTGCTAAGATTCACTTTGGTACCCAAAGCCTCTTGAAAGACTTTCCAGAACCGAGAAGTAAACTGAGGTCCTCGGTCTGATATAATGGATATTGGTACACCATGAAGTTTCACTATTTCTTTAACATAAATTCGAGCAAGTTTTGCTACACTGAAAGTGGTATGAACAGGAAGAAAATGTGCTGACTTAGTAAGTCGATCCACTATGACCCATATTGAGTCATTTCCTTTTGTTGACCGAGGTAAACCTACTACAAAATCCATAGTGATCCTTTCCCACTTCCATTCGGGAATATCTAGTTTTTGCATCAATCCAGATGGTCGTCGATGTTCAGCTTTAACTTGCTGACAAGTCAAACATCGAGCTACAAAGTCAGTCACGTCTCGCTTCATGCCCTCCCACCAGTAAACTTGTTTCAAGTCCTGATACATTTTCACAGCACCAGGATGTACAACGTAGGGTGAACCATGAGCTTCCATTAAGATTTCATGTTTCAAAGATTCAATGTTGGGGACACAGAGTCTCCCATTAAACCATAAGACTCCTTCTTCATCTACCAAGAAACTTGGTGCTAGACCTTGCCTTGCCTTATCTCTGATTTTGACCATATCAATGTCATTTTCTAAATTTACTTTTACTTTTTCAACAAGAGATGATCTAACTGTTAAATGAGCCAGAAATGTACCTGACTCAGTGATCTCGAAGAATACTCCATCAGCTTCCAACTCTTGTAGTTCATGTATTAGAGACCTCCTTATAGTGGCAATGTGAGCTAAACTTCCCATAGACTTTCGACTTAGAGCATCAGCCACTACATTTGCTTTACCTGGATGGTAAAGGATGGTACAATCATAATCTTTCAGAAGTTCCATCCACCTTCGTTGCCTTAGATTGAGATCTCTCTGCTCAAAAATGTACTTAAGGCTTTTGTGATCTGTAAAAATTTTACAAGTTTCCCCATACAAGTAATGTCTCCATATCTTTAGGGCAAACACTACAGCTGCCATTTCCAAATCATGAGTGGGGTAATTCAATTCATGCTTTTTAAGCTGACGTGAGCCATAAGCTATGACTTTACCATGTTGCATCAACACACATCCTAAGCCTATCTTTGAGGCATCACAGAATACAGAGTAACCCCCTGGTCCTGATGGTAGGATTAAGACTGGTGCAGAAGTTAAACACTCTTTCAATTGGGTGAAACTTTGCTCACATGAATCATCCCAAATGTATTTAACATTCTTTCGGGTTAACTTATTTAATGGGAGAGCCGTCTTAGAGAAATCTTTGACAAAGCGACGGTAATACCCTGCTAAGCCAAGAAAACTACGTACTTCAGACACAGTTGTTAGTCTAGGCCACTGTTTAACTGCTTCAATTTTACTTGGATCTACATGAATACCTTCTTGGGAAATAACATGTCCCAAAAATGTTACATGACTCATCCAGAATTCACATTTTGAGAGCTTTGCGTACAACTGATGCTCTCTCAAAGTCTGAAGCACTATTCTCAAATGTTCAGTATGTTCTTCATGACTCTTTGAATATACCAAAATATCATCAATAAACACAATTACAAACTTATCAAGGAATGATTTGAACACTCTGTTCATTAAATCCATAAATGCTGCTGGTGCATTTGTCAACCCAAAAGACATCACAAGAAACTCATAATGTCCATACCGTGTACGAAAAGCAGTCTTAGGTATATCATCACTCTTAATTCGTAACTGATGATATCCAGACCTTAGATCAATCTTTGAGAAGTATTTTGCTCCTTGAAGCTGATCAAACAAATCATCTATCCTTGGTAAAGGATACTTATTCTTCACTGTGACTTTATTCAGCTGACGATAATCTATACATAATCTCATAGAACCATCTTTCTTTTTCACAAAAAGAACAGGAGCACCCCAAGGTGAAAAACTTGGGCGAATGAACCCTTTGTTTAACAAATCTTCCAATTGTTCTTTGAGTTCTTTTAGCTCAACAGGAGCCATACGATAAGGTGGAATAGAAATTGGTCTTGTGTCTGGGACCAAATCAATACTGAACTCAATATCTCTTTCTGGCGGTAATCCAGGTAAATCTTCTGGGAACACATCTGGGAATTCATTAACCACATGAATGTCTTCTAACTTCTGTTCTTTCTTTTCTAAATCTTTGATAAAAGCTAGAAATCCCTGACATCCCTTTCGCAACATACGCTGGGCACTTAACATAGATATCATGTTGCAAGGTACATCACCTCGATCTCCTTGAAACACAAAATTACTCCTCCCCGGCATATTAAAGGAAATAACTTTGTCACGACAATTTATAGTAGCATGACAAGAAGATAACCAATCCATCCCTAAAATCACATCAAAATCTAACATATTGAGAACCATAAGATCTATCTCAGTTTCCATGCCTCCAACGATTATTTTACAAGAACGATAACATGTTTTAACCATCAAAGTCTCTCTCATCGGTGTGGAAACCAAGAATGGTTCTTTAAGAATAATCGAATCAAATGCAAATCTCTTGGCAAATAGGGGCGACACATATGAGTGAGTAGAACCGGGGTCAAACAAAATACGTGCAGCAAAAGTATTAACAGATAATATACCTGTAACTACAGCATTGGATGTTTGAGCATCCTGTCGGGTTAGAGCATATACTCTTGCATTTCCTCTGCCAGCAGCTTGTTTTCCACGGTCACCTTGGCCTCTTCCAGAACCTCTTCCCATACTACCCCCTATTGAAGGGGTTGGTGTTTGAGTAATAGATTGTGGTCGAGGTGGCAAAGTAGACCCTTGACCTGATCTTGTCATGAGCTGAGGGCACTCCCTTATAAAATGTCCTTTTTGTCCACAGTGAAAACAGCCTGTACCAACAGTGTTTAACCTGCATTCTCCGAAGTGAAACTTTCCACATTCAGGACATTGAGGTTTTTCCCTTCTACCTTGAGTACCTCCTCTACTAGAAGAGCTAAAACCACCCCTGCTCTCTGAACGAGGCTTAGCCACACTGGCTGTAGAATAAGTTGACTTAGTAGGAGTGGCTGGAGCATTTTGTGACGCAGTAAAGGGTTTCAAAGTTCCTGAGTCTTCCCCTTGATCAAAGATCTTCTATATCTAGCTTTCTTCTTTTGACGATATTCTTCTTTATTCTTTGACCTCTTTTCCATTCTTCGGGCCACATCAACAGCCTCTGAGTACGAAGAGTAATCGTTCATATTAGAACCCACTTGATCATATAAGGCATCACGAAGCCCTTCCACAAACTTTTCTATTTTCTTCCTTTCAGAAGGAATGATTTCAGGGGCATATTCAGATAATTTAACAAACTGAGCTGAATATTCATCAACAGTCATGGTTCCCTGCCGTAGATACAGAAAATCTCTGGCCCTGGATGATCGTTCACTTGCCGGAAGAAATTCATCCATAACCAATCTGTAAAATTCTGTCCACATAACTGGCGGTGCGCCTTGAATTCTAGCTTTCTTCCAGTTCCTCCACCATTTACCAGCCCTACCTTTTAACTGAAAGGAAGTGAATTCTACCTTTTGAGTAGGAGAACACCCTATAGCATCACAGATTGCTTCACAATCTTCAAGGAAACATTGTGGGTCCTCTTTGGGATCTTCCCCTGAAAAAGTAGGAGGCCTCATTTTCTGGAATTCAGACATTCTTACCTCTCTTACATTAACTCCTCCCGCTAACGGAACTGGTGGTACATTTTCAGCTTCAACAATAGGAGGATCCACTGGCAGGTTAGCTTGTGCAGCTCGACCTCTAATTTCAGCCTCAAATCGGTCAAATCGCTCATTCATCAAATGAATCACATGTGCAATAGTTGCATTACCGACGTGAGCATCAGGTTCGACTCTTCTTGCTTGCTCACTAGTTGCGCCCTCAGTACTTTGAGCATGTAAACTATCACCACGGTTAGAATCATCTTGCACATGTACTGGTGGATTTATGGCCCTCCTTGGACCCATATGCTCATTATTATTAGAAGATCCTTCTGACATTGATCTGTCACAGATCTACACACATAACAAACAATTTTCAGACATAAACAAAATATCACTTACTAGCCCCACTGAGAAGTTATCTATAAAATGACATTATACTCTACAAGGTCTTTTATGGAACCTAATCCTATGGTCATGCCGCGGCTCACGACAATAGGGAAGGGCCCACAAAGATCACTTTGCTCTGTACTCTATAGGGGACCTATAAAACCTTTCCTCTGATACCAAATTTGTCACATCCCAAAAATTGAGCATGTGAAAAGATACTACTCATTTGATATAATTCTCAAACATACGTTATATGCATATATTCTGTAAGGTTTTACATTCAACCTTAATCATTCATTCCACACTACAGAATTATATTCATCTGATAAGCAAATATAGACATACATAGTCTGATATTTCTATCTCATCGCAAGCCTAGGAGACCTATAGAAAATACAGAGCTTTTCTAATATCCACATTAATAAGTACTGGTGTCCCACCAGACAGAAATAGAGAATAAACCCAAGGGGCTTCTAATCTTCAAACGGATACTCTTGTTCTTTATTTTCTGTATCTGAAAAAAAATAATCATAGGGAGTGTGAGTTTATTTAAAAACTCAGTAAGTAAATAACTGTACTATATAAAATATCAAAAGTACAAATACCACATTTACTCATATAATTAATTATCTTATACATCGAGTAGTATGGGACTCTAACCCTTTCAAACTCATGAATAAGATTTCATAGATATACACCGAGTAGTATGGGACTCTAACCCTTTCAAACTCGTGAATAAGATCTCATAGGTATACGCCAAGTAGTATGGGACTTTAACCCTTTCAACTCGTGTATATATTTCATAGATATGCACTGAGTAGTATGGGACTTTAACCCTTTCAAACTCGTGTATAAGATTTCTTAGATATACACCGAGTAGTATGGGACTTTAACCCTTTCACACTCGTGTATTAGATCCCGTAGATCTTTACTCATTAATAAAATAGTTAGAATTCATCACATAGTACAATTGTCATGAGATAAATAATTTCTTCATACTCTTATTTCTACTGATCATCATATACTCCCATATGAAAAATTAATTGCTTATTATCCAAATAATATTGTAAACGGGACTTATATTGTACTTTGACTAGTAATATCAAATTAGCTGAGCAAGGTTATTCACTCACCTTGATTTTTGTCCAAGTTTACCTTGTTCCACACTAGAATTTGTGTAGGAAAATTTCCTAGTAAAATATATTACAAGGAATCATAAGAAAGGAAACAAAATCACGAAAATACGTAAAATTTTCTGACTGCTACAGTAACGGGTTGCTACAGTACGGGTTGCTACAGTGTCGGTTCGCTACAGTGCCGGTTCGCTACAGTAACGTTGACTGCTACAGTACCGTTGACTGCCGACACTACAGTAACTGCTACAGTACCCGAAGAAAATTTTCCAGATTTTTTCCCGAAATTTCTGGTCGCTACAGTAACTCGGTTTTGCAAAATTTCTAACAATTTCATCCTTTTCTTTCTTGTTTCAAAACCAGAATTTCAACTCTTTTAACCGATTATAACTCAAATATAACTTCTAAAACAACTGAGATTCATGAATTATCATTAAAATCTTCAAGAACAAAACCTCCTCTGATCTTCTACATAAACTGAAATTTAAGGAAAATAATCGGATTAAAGCTTACCTTTGATCCTTACAAAGCTTTTGAACCGAACAAATAGTCGAACTTCTGAAGATCAAGGAAAGGATTTGAGAAGAAAATGAAGAACTGAGAGAGAAATCTTTTCTGCTTCCTTCGGCTGAGTGAAAAAGTGAGGGTTACTATTGAAACTTTATATTAAATATTTCTAATGGGTTATTCAATAACCCATGGGTATCCATAACCCAACATCCAAACCCATCCAGTCAATTTACAATAAATGGATTAATTGACCATTCTGAAACCACTTTTCCATGAATTTCACCATTCTTAGAATATATCCCTCATTGTGCAAATATTTAGTCCAGTCATTTAACTCAATTTTCATAAATAATATTCAAAGAGAACAATTAAATATGAAAATTAAAAATGACCAAAATCAATAACTAAAGTAACGTTGTAGAATTCTAAAATACTCTTAAGCGAATTATATTCTGAAATTAAAGGGTATTACAACCCTTTTCTTTTTTCCCTTTTTTTTCTCCTAGTGCAAGCTGTACATTGTACTAGAAATTTACTCAACGAATTAGCATGTTGCACATTGGAACCAGAAATTTACTCTACCACAGAAACCACTTAATTACTTAGCGAATTACCATGTTGTACATTGGAACTAGAAATTTTTGGTTCGTAAGAACCAAAAGAGAAACAAACGAAGAGTGTGGCAGTGGCAGATACAAATTGGAGACAGAGACAGAGTGGTAGAGCGTGGAGGAGGAGGAGAGCTGAAGAATTGAAGAAGTGGAGACGAAGTGCCAGAGTGGCATGGTGGAGCTATGGGGGTGGAGCGAGAGTGACTATGGTGTGCTAAAGAACACTGAAGAACTGACTCAATCATCCAAACTAAGGCTAAGCACGAGAACACTTAAGATTTTAAAAGTTAGGAAAATATTTAAGAAAATGCATAAATAGGTCAGATTAGTGGGTTGAAATTTCTCAACCTGCAACTCGACCCACTAACCCAATTAAGTGGGTTGAACATGTTGAACGGATCAACCCGAACTGCTACCCACGCCTAATTGCAAGGTATGAAATTAAAATCTCACATTAGAAATATGATATTGTTATGTAAAGCATAATGGATTGTGTTTGTGTTGAATACCAAATGATCCTATAACATCCATTGAGTTTGAATTGTGTTGTTTCATTTTTGCTAATACTTGAGCCAAGTCACTTGACAAAATCAATGGTTGAAACTAAGCAAGTCAGTGATGAACAACAATACCAAATTCAAAACAATTAACAAAGATCTTTGGACTTTAGTGTTTTGTCATTTATGCAGTTTGGAATTACAAATAGAATCTCTATTCACACTTCTTCTATTGCCTCAAAAAACTGGCAAGCGCTTCAACAAAATTGGGTACACATCTATGCACAGTTAACATGATCTTACACGTACGCCCGCATGGCATCCCAAGGGGATTTTCTTACGGGCTATACATCTGTTTTCACATATTCAAACGGTTTCTCGTAAGGCCTATCAATTATCATGCTGACGAAAAGCTAGCTGTGGTTTCATTTTTGCTGGGGAAAAGGCAACGGTGAGACAGGCATGATCAGAAAGAGAGTAGTCGTCCGGCCACAATCCTTTCTCTACTTCGTGGGGGAACAGCATGACCCTCTTCACTTTAGAACCGATTGCTTCCAGTTCAGACTCTCTATTAGCATCCTCCGTACAACCTTTGAGTTTTTCCAATGCACCGTCCGAGAATGTAGAATTCCATATCTTCTCTTGCAATGTCAATTACCACCATTTTATAGAGCAAGCCAGCTTGAAAGATAAAGCTACTAAAATATCTAGGATGCTAATATTTCATTTGACCTCCATATAAAAAATCAACATGCTTGCACACTCACTGATTTTGACCAGATAAGTTTCGATACAACGGAAACAAGATATAATCCAAAAGATGAAGATGCAGTATACCTTGAATTTTTCAAAGTCAAGGACGCCATTTCCATCAATATCTGCTTCAGTCCATAGATCCTTTAACTCTTGGAAGCATAATCCATAAGGACTACCAATCAACTTTATCTGCAACAGGTTTGGTACAGTAAGTCCAATGCAATTGGAATTTTACATCTTCATTTATCAAAGAATGATAAAGTACCTGACGGAGCGCTTTAGAGAAACTACAAAATGTCACAAAATCATCACAGTTGTCATCTTTCAGAAAGGCAAATGCATCGTCTTCCGACAATGAAGCTTTTCGTAACTGGTACTGTAATTCAAAAAGAAGAAACTAGCATTAGATGCAAAGTTGAAATGATAGCACCATTTCTTTAGACCCAAAAAATAGAGTAAATTACTAATTTGCTCCCCAAAATAATATAATTAACTCAATTTGATCCTTAAAAGATTAAATGTTTTAATTTAATCCCTAAAAAATTATATTTGTTTCTATTGAATCTCTCTTTTTGTCAGAGTGACTTAGCCATGAAAATTTTGAGATGTAGCAACAGTAATTTTGTGATTTAACAATGAAAAGTGATTAAATTGAAACACTTCATCTCTCAAGAACCAACTTGAAAAAGCTATAATCTTTCAAGGACCAACTAAAAGAGTAATTTACTAAAAAAAAAATAATGGTAAACTCTAGGTTCAAGGACCAAAGGACAATTGTTATATCAAAGCTGACTTTTAGATGCTTCATGAAAATGTAAGAATCTAAGCCAATAAACAAATTCTACAAAACTTCCTTGAAGGAAATATTGAAATTCTCAAACCAACTATGTAATACCCGCTATATTTTAAAAATTATGTGAACTATGATAAATTTAATCTGGAGAAAATAATTCCCCTGTCTGTTTAATTTTGTATGCTTATGTGAATCTTATTATCTTGATTGTGCATGTTGTTGAAAGTATGTATTTTCACTTATAAATTGAATAAATTGTGGGATATAATGGATGCTATGATATGAAATTTATCCCATAAGTAAAATACGGTTTGAGCATAAGTGGAATCTAGAATGAAACTAGGACAAAAATAACATTTTATATGAGAAAATTTCTTTAGAGACTAAAATGAAAAAGTTAAAAGTGGAACTAGTAGATGAAAACTGGTAAGTGAAATTGGTAGATAGTATAGTATAAGAGAAGAGTAGATGGAATAGTATAAGAGAATGATAGATAGAATAGTATAGGAGAACGGTAGATGGAATAGTGTCAAATAGTACCATAACTTCTCCTCTAAATAAGTCATTCAATTTCACTCCTAAACACACACTTACAGTTTCTCTTCCTTCCTCTCCTCAAATTTCTATCGCTTTGACGCTAGGGCTTTGAAATCTTAGGCCTTTTCTCTTCGGCCTAGAACCAAGGTGAGGATACTATGCTCTTTTAAATTCTTGCAATTATCCTTGATTGTTTGAAAATCTTTTATTTTTCTGATTACCGGACTAGAGTATGAAACTATGAAGAATACATGTCTAGGAAAGGTCTGGCTAAGGAAAGACTTGGTATTTAAGAATGTCCATTGTGACCCTCCACCATTTCGTGAAAACTTTCCTAATGTACTCTTCTTCGGCTTACGTTCGCTATCCCTAGTATGAATAGTATCTATACGTATGAATAATATTTATATATATGAATAGTATCTATATGCATCCATATATATGAATAGTATCCGTATGTATAAATAGTGATCGTACCTATAAATAGTATTTTGTACAAAAACAACCCTGACTTTTTCTATTTGACCTTCATAAAAATCTACGTAGCGGAACCTAAAATTCAACTACGTGCTCTTCTTTATAACAACTCAGAAAGATGACTCGGATACAAAATCTATGTGAGTGGATAACCTTGCTAACCGATTTTATTTATTTTATTCTAATTACAATATAAATCTCACCTTATATCGCAATTAGATTTCATATTTAGTGATGATAGCTAGTTAATTAAATTTATTGTTATGTTGATGAAAATTATGATTTGAAAATATACACATGGAATGGTTGAGGGTTTGACCCAAAATACCAATGCATGCAAATACACACATGGAATGGTTGAGGGCTTGATCTCTCAAGATACCAATACATGTAATTATACACATAGAATGATTGAGGGCTTGATTCCCTAAGATACCAATGCATGTAATGGTTGTGAACTCGAATACAATAAGAACTGAATCTTTGAACATAAACCGAATATAGAAGGTATAGAAACCCTGAATTTGAATATAATTATTCTTATTGTGATTATGATTATGGTATTTGTACTTGTGATATATTTATTATTGCATAGTCATTTATTCACTGAGTTTTGATGAACTCACACTCTATAAATATTTTTCTTTAGATACAGTGGGTGAGAAAGAAGAAAATCCGCAGGAGAATTAATAGTTCTTGAAAATATATTCATGTTTGTCTTGAGGACTATGTAAGCTTAGGAATGCTCTGTAATCTTTATAGGTCACTTAAGCTCGGAAAGTTTTATCGTACTGTATGATATTCAGCTTGTATTTGCCGTATTACTATATACTTTTCATATATATATGCAATTTCTTTTTCTTGGAAGATTTATGTCTTGCACAGTTGTGGGTATTAGTACTGATATGAATTTTATGGGATACCATGGATGTACACCTCGAGTTTATACAATTATTCACATGTCCAACATTGGGATGTGACAAATTTGGTACCAAAGGACAATTTTTAGGTCCCCTATAGATTACAAAGCAAAGTGTTCTTTGTGGGCTTTTCCCCATTATCGTGAGCCACGGCATAACCATGGGATTAGGTTCCATAAAAGACCTTGTAGGGTTGAGTGTCTTTTGTTTTTATAACTTATTCTTTGTTTATCTGAAAGGTGTTTGTTTTACGTGTAGATTTGTGACTGTACAATGTCAAAAGGATCTTCGAATAATGGTGAGCATTTAGGCCCAAAGAGAGTCATAATTCCACCACTCCCTCTGGCTGGAGAAGTTAATATTAGAGAAGTAAAGATGTCAGAATTTTAAAAAATGAGGCCACTTACTTTTACAGGGGAAAATCCCAACGAGAATCCACAAAGTTTCTTAGATGATTGTGAAGTGATTTGCAATGCTCTAGAGTGTTCCCATATTCAAAAGGCAGAGTTCATTTCCTTTCAGTTGAAAGGAAGGGCAGGTATGTGGTGGAGGAATTTAAAGAAAGAAAGAATCTAAGGCGCACCACTAGTTGCATGGGCAGAGTTTCATGGTATGGCTATGGAAGAGTTTCTTCCACCGAGTATGCGGTCATCAATGGTAAGAGATTTTCTATACTTAAGACAAGGACCTATGTTTGTTGATGACCATTCAGCTCAGTTTGTCAAACTGTCTGACTATGCCCCTCAGATGATTTCTTCTGAAAATGAAAAAATACATAAATTTGTGGAGGAACTTCGTGGACCCCTTTTCTCACAGGTGGGGTGATGTGATTTCTGGAGGGAAAACACTTAATCGATTTTCTGGATAGGTTGAAAGAAACAAACAAAGAAAACCAAATCACTCAATTGATAAGCCAAAGGGCGCCACAACTAAGAGAATTGGGTTGATCTCGCCACACTCAAGAAAGAAGAACGTGAGTGATAAGAAATCTAGCTGCTCTCGCCACTAACCTAAGTTAGATAAGAGAAAGAACTCAAGAATCCTCTTGAAAGTAAAAATGCCAATATCTCATATATGATTCAAAGATGGTTTACAACAAATGGCAATGACCCTTTTTATAGAGGGTCTCCAAAACAAAAAGACAAAAGACTCCAACTAATGCATTAAATGCATCAACTAAAAGTCAAGTAGTGTAGGCTAAATGTCAAAGACAATAAATGCATAGGTAGCTAAATGTCAAAGACAATAAATGCATATGTAATAGACTACAACTATATTCAACAAATGCAACTATCCCACATGCAATCTTTTTCACACTTCTTCCACTTTCAACAATATGGTTAAGCCCAATCCAAGCCCTTTAGCCCTTGAACGAGTTAGAGGCCCAATTGAAGTATTCTCCCTTTCTTGGGCCGCAATTGGGTTATCTTTGATTACATCATCCTCCCCTGTTTGAAATGGATTTGGCCTCAAATCCAAGTCCTCTTTATCTTCTAAGTACGGAGAAATATCCCTTACATTAAAAGTAGTAGAAACAGCATAGTTTTCAGGCAAATCAATTTTGTATGCATTATCATTTACCTTGTCTATGATACGGAAAGGACCATCTGCCCTTGGCATTAATTTAGACTTTCTTTGGTTTGGAAATCTTTCTTTTCGAAGATGAACCCACACTAAATCTCCAGGATTGAATTGAACAAATTTTCTTCTTTTGTTGGCAGTCTTCTCATAGGTGGAGTTTTTCTTCTCAATTTGCTGTTTTATGTTCTCATGTAACTTCTTTATCATGTTAGGCCAATAAAAATGCTCTTTCAGCATCTCCAATGTCTTGGTTTCACCGAAATGCCCAGCCAATCCTCCTCCGTGAGCTTCTCGTGTAAGTAATTCCCTTATAGAACAATTTGGAATTACAAGCCTCCCCAAGCGAAATAAAAAACCTTCAGATCTATAAAATTCCTTATATGCCATTTTCTCACAAGCGAGATAAATTTCAGCAAGTGTCGAATCTTCCATGTAATGGTCTTTAATAGATTCAAATCCCAACAATTTAGCATTCATCATGGAAATTAAGACATATCTCCTTGATAAGGCATCTGCAACAATGTTGGTTTTTCCCTTCTTATACTTCAACACATAGGGAAAAACTTCAAGAAATTCCACCCACTTTGCATGTCTTCTATTCAGCTTGCTCTGACCTTTCAAGTGTTTGAGTGATTCATGGTCTGTGTGAATTACAAATTCTTTTGGTAACAAGTAGTGCTGCCATGTCTCAAGAGCTCTAATTAAAGAGTAGAACTCCTTATCATAGGTAGAGCAGTTAAGACTGGCTCCACTCAACTTCTCACTAAAATAAGCTATAGGACGCCTTTCTTGAAAAAGTATAGCTCCAATTCCCACTCTACTAGCATCACATTCAATCTCAAAAGTCTTAGAAAAATTAGGCAAAGCCAATATGGGTGCATTGCACAATTTTTCTTTGACAAGCTCAAAACTTCGTTGGGCTGCATCACTCCATTTGAACTCCTTTCCTCCCTTAATACATTCAGTTGTAGGTGCTAAGATGGTGCTGAAATCCCTTACAAATCTTCTATAGAAAGAGGCAAGCCCGTGAAAACTTCTTACTTCAGATATGGTTCTTGGAACGGGCCATTCTTTGATAGCTTTCTCCTTTTCTTCATCAACTCCCACTCCTTGTTGAGATACTACAAAGCCAAGAAAAATCACATGGTCTTGACAAAAGTAGCATTTTTTCATATTAGCATAGAGTTTCTCCTTTCGCAACACTTCCAAGACTTCCTTCAAATGTTGCACATGCTCCTCATAACTTTGATTGTAGATCAAAATATCATCAAAATATACAACAACAAATTTTCCAATGAAAGATCTAAGCACATGATTCATTAATCGCATAAATGTGCTAGGGGCATTAGATAGTCCAAATAGCATTACCATCCATTTGTAAAGTCCATGCTGTCTTGAAGACTGTCTTCCACTCGTCTCCCTCTTTCATTCGGATTTGGTGATAGTCGCTCTTCAAGTCAATTTTTGAAAACACATTGGAACCATTCAGCTCATCCAACATGTCATCCAATCTTGGAATTGGATAGCGGTATTTGATGGTAATCTTATTTATAGCACGACTGTCCACACACATTCTCATAGAGCCATCCTTTTTAGGGACTAATAATGTAGGCACAGAACAAGGGCTCATGGATTCCCTTACATAACATTTTTCAATCAACTCATCAACTTGCCTTTTTAGCTCCTTAGCCTCCTCTGGATTCATTCTGTATGCTGGCTTATTTGGTAAGGCAGCACCGGGCACCAAATCAATTTGATGCTCAATTCCCCTCAAGGGTGGCAATCCCTTAGGTAGCTCATTCGGAAAGACATCTGTAAATTCTTCTATCAACTCCCTCACAAGCTTAGGAAGCTTTTCTGTAAGTTCTGGGTTCAGCTCCTTGAGAATTAGCAATAATACAAAGTTTTCCCTTTTTATTGTCTTCTTTAACTCATTCTTAGAAGCAAAACAACTAGGCTTCTTCTCCTCGATTACATCCTCCTTTGGCTGTACTTGTATTGGCTTTAAGGGTGCCAACACAATCTTCTTTCCATCCTTCTCAAAAGCGTAGGTGTTTTTGAAGCCATCATGTAGTGCTCTTCTATCAAATTGCCACGGCCTCCCAAGTAGAAGATGACTGGCATCCATAGGGACTATGTTACACAACACCTCATCTTTGTAATTCTTCCCTATAGAGAAAGGTACCTTTACTTATTTGGTGACCTTCATCTCGCCAGGATTATTCAACCATTGCAGCTTGTATGGACGGGGATGATTGATGATAGGTAGCTTCAATTTACCAACCAAGGTGGTTGAAGCAACGTTA
Source organism: Biancaea sappan (assembly GCA_037074585.1). NCBI lineage: Eukaryota > Viridiplantae > Streptophyta > Magnoliopsida > Fabales > Fabaceae > Biancaea > Biancaea sappan. Next base: position 39,570,425 of record CM073499.1, read on the forward strand.
GTACAGCTCCCACTATCAATTATCACGTTACAAACTTTGCATCCGATAGTGCACCTTGTTTGAAAAATATTCTCCCTCTGTTCTTCTTCTACCTTGGCTTGGATATTCAAGGCACGTCTAATAACCAAGGCAGCACCTTCATCAGCATACTCAACAACTTCTTCTTCGTCAAAATATTCTTCCTCTTCACATTCCTCCACAATATCTTCATCTTCACTATCTATTTCCCCTTGTTTCTCCTTCAAGATCATCACTCTTCTATTAGGACATTCGGATGCTATATGGCCATGACCTAAGCACTTGAAGCACTTAATGTCTCGGCTTCTTTTAAAGGGTTGGTTTTCTTCTCTCTTCTCCTTCCCCTTAGAACTTTCAGTTTTGTTTGGCTCCTTATTACTCCCTTTGGTAGTTTTTGAGGTTTGGGAAAGTGTTTGGAAAGGTTTACTCCCCAATGGTTTAGACACTCCATTGTTTCTTCCATAAACTCTTTTTTTCTGTCTCTCCACCTTAATTGCCAATTTAATTACATCTTCTAAGAAGACATAATTCTGCAACTCTACTAAGTCAGTAACTTCTCTGTTCAAACCACCAAGAAATCGAGCTATAGTTTGCTCTTGAGGTTCATTCAGCTCGCACCGAATCATCAAAGTTTCAAATTCTTTAACATAATCTTCAACACACATATCTCCTTGCCTCAAGCTTTGAAGCTTAAAATAAAGCTCTTGCTTGTAGTAATCAGGTACAAAACGCCTCTGCATGAGTCTTTTCATCAATCTCTAATTTCGAACTTCTTCCTCTCCATCTCTTCTTCGTTGGTTCTTCAAATTTTTCCACCATAGATTTGCATAATCAGTGAATTCAAGGGCTGCAAGTCGGCATTTGATAGCTTTTGAATATTCTTGATATTCAAAAATCTTCTCTACTCGTTGCACCCACTCCAAGTATTCTTCAGGAGAACTTGTTCCCTTAAATGGAGGAATCTTCATTTTGATGTTGGCATCACGTTCCCTCTGCTACCTTCTTTGCCTAAGTTGTTCACCTTCTTCAGCTTCAGATTCTTCTCCATGGTGTTCAACATAAGCTCCTCTTCTTTGTTGTTGTTGTTGTAGCTCCATAAATCTAGCCATTTGAGTGGTTAGTTGAGCTATTTGTTCCATCATTTCCTCTTGACCTCTTTGTAGGCCAACAATTTGAGCTTGTTGTAGGCTAAGCCCAAAAGGAACTTCAGAACTATTTTCTCCTGTCATAGTGATTTGTAATTTGTTGGTTTGAGTTTGGTGAAGGGTAGGTTCACTCTCTAAGTGTTTACACTCGGATTAACAATGAACAGTAACAATGAAAAATGAACAGTAACGATGAACAATGAATAGTAATGATAAATTTTTTTTTTAATAAAAAAGCTGTAATAAAATAGAACACAAGAATACAAATAAAGATAAAGATGAACAGACCAGAAAATTAGCCTTCCATGTAGGTGGCAGATTACAAAATAAGGAAAACTAAGCCTTCCATATAGGTGGCAGAATACAAAATAAGGAAAACTAAGCCTTCCATGTAGGTGGCAAAATACAGAATAAAATGCAATAAAATTAAGCTTTTCACGAAGGGGCAAAATACAAAACAAATAATAGAACCTGAATTGAAGTGGCTTTGATACCAATATGATGTGATTTCTGGAGGGAAAACACTTAATCGATTTTCTGGATAGGTTGAAAGAAACAAACAAAGAAAACCAAATCACTCAATTGATAAGCCAAAGGGCGCCACAACTAAGAGAATTGGGTTGATCTCGCCACACTCAAGAAAGAAGAACGTGAGTGATAAGAAATCTAGCTGCTCTCGCCACTAACCTAAGTTAGATAAGAGAAAGAACTCAAGAATCCTCTTGAAAGCAAAAATGCCAATATCTCATATATGATTCAAAGATGGTTTACAACAAATGGCAATAACCCTTTTTATAGAGGGTCTCCAAAACAAAAAGACAAAAGACTCCAACTAATGCATTAAATGCATCAACTAAAAGTCAAGTAGTGTAGGCTAAATGTCAAAGACAATAAATGCATAGGTAGCTAAATGTCAAAGACAATAAATGCATAGGTAATAGACTACAACTATATTCAACAAATGCAACTATCCCACATGCAATCTTTTTCACACTTCTTCCACTTTCAACAATGTGGTTAAGCCCAATCCAAGCCCTTTAGCCCTTGAACGAGTTAGAGGCCCAATTGAAGTATTCTCCCTTTCTTGGGCCGCAATTGGGTTATCTTTGATTACATCATGGGGCCTAATATAAAAAATTACTTTTCTTATTCAAAAGTTGTGGATGCTGCCCGTATGATGAAAAAAGATCAAAAGATGATAAAGAATTTAAAAAAAAAAAGAAGAAGGCTAGACTTGGGAGGTCTCTTGACTAAGGATGAGATACAGGAACTTCAAAGCCTTTCACCATGACACAACAAACTCCAGTCACATCTGCTAGGCCATCCCCTTCCATTGCAAGCGTATCTAAATCTCGTACAGAATTTAAAGGTGGTTACAGTTCTTCAAGTAGAGGTGGTGCTCAGGCCGGAGAGGGAAACCTCAGTGTCTTGAATGTGAAAATTTTCATTTTGGAAAGTGCTTCAAAAAGTTGAGAACATCAAGTTGTTTTCATTGCAGACAAGATGTACACTTCAGAAGGGAATGCCCTCAACTTATTTTGAATCTGGTCAGGGATCTGTCTTCCCATCTTACACCCAGTCGGGAGTTGCTTCGGTTGCCCGTGCACCAACTACTTCTATTGGAGGTTGCTTTGAGGGAAGTTCTAGTAGAGGTCAAGGAGGTCTTGGGCAGCAGGCAGTCAGTAGAGGAACTGCCAGAGTGTATGCCTTGACTTGATAGGATGGCCAGGCATCCAATGCCGTTGTTACAGGTACTTTATTAGTTGGCGCTTTAGCTGCACATGTATTGTTTGATCATGATTCTACACATTTGTATGTGTCACATCTGTTTGCCAAGAGGTTAGAGTCTGAGCCAATTATACTGGACAAACCATTTTTGGTAGCTACACCAATAGGGGTAGCCCTAGTAGTTAGATCAGGATACCGTTCTTGTAAGATATCTGTTAGGGATATGGAGACGGAGGTAGATCTCATGCTTCTTAGTACGATAGACTTTGATGTGATCTTAAGCATAGACTGGTTATCCTCATCCCATGTTACATTGAATTGTCATGACAAGGCCATTTCTTTTAGTATACTAGGGGAACATAATTTCACATTTCAGGGAGACCAGAGTGAGGTGCCCTGCAACATAATATCTATGTTAACCGCCCAACGTATGTTACGAAAGGGTTGTCATAGATTTCTGACCTTTGTCAAAGATACAGACAAGGAAGAACGAAGTCTTAAATAGATACCAGTAGTTAATGAATTTTCATATGTATTTCTAGAAAATCTACCTAGTTTACCACCAGAGAGGGATACTAAATTTAATATTGAATTAGTTCCGGGCACTAGGCCAATTTCAATTCCTCCTTACCGTATGGCACCTACTGAGTTGAAAGAGCTTAAAGAGCAATTACAAGACCTGCTGGATAAGGGGTTTATTCGTCCAAGTGTCTCACCTTGGGGTGCCCCAGTACTCTTAGTGAGGAAGAAAGATGGCTTCCTAAGATTGTGCATAAATTACCGACAGTTAAACAAAGTCACGGTAAAGAATAAATATCCTTTACCAAGAATTAATGACTTGTTTGACCAACTTCAAGGGGCGCAATACTTCTTGAAGATTGATTTAAGATCCGGTTACCATCAACTGAAGATTAAGGAGGAAGACAGACCCAAGACCGCCTTCCGAACACGATACGGGCATTATGAATTTCTCGTAATGTCATTTGGATTGACTAATGCCCCAGCAGCATTTATGGATCTTATGAACCCGGTGTTTAAACCTTTCCTTAATAAATTTGTGATCGTTTTCATTGATAACATTCTGGTTTATTCCAAAAGACGGGAGGATCATGCAAAACATTTAAGGACGGTGCTGTAGACTTTAAGGGTACATCAATTATATGCTAAGTTCTCAAAATAAGAATTCTGTATAAGTCAAGTAACATTCTTAGGGCATGTAATTTCTCAAGAAGGTGTTCATGTGGATCCAAGTAAGATTGAGGCAGTGAAGCAGTGGCCTAGACCAACAACTGTATCTGAAGTTTGTAGTTTTCTTGGCTTAGCGGGGTATTACTGTCGCTTTGTCAAAAATTTCTCCAAGTTGGCTCTTCCACTAACTAAGTTGACCCGAAAGAATGTTAAGTACGTTTGGGACGACACTTGTAAGTAAAGTTTCTCTGAGTTGAAGAAGTGTCTAACTTCGGTACCAATTCTCATTCTACCATCGAGACCGGGTGGTTACACTGTATATTGTGATGCTTCGAAGGTGGGATTAGTATTTGTTTTAAAAATTTGGAGGCACTAATTGTATAGTAAGACATGTGAGATTTATATCTTCGAACAGAAGGATCTCAACTTAAGGCAACGGAGATAGATGGAGCTCTTGAAGGATTATGACTATATCATCCTCTACTATCCAGGGAAGGCGAACGTGGTAGCAGATGCTCTTAGTCAAAAATCTATGAAGAATCTAGCTCATATTACCACAGTAAGGAGGTCCCCGATTCAAGAATTGCAAGAGTTAGAGGCTCATTGAGTATTCTTTGAGATTACTGAATCAAGTGCTTTCTTAGCTCACTTGATGGTTAAGTCTTCCCTCATGGAACGGGTGAAGACAGCATTGGAGAATGATGAAGAAATGGTTAAGACCAGAGACAAGGTGAAAGAAGGTTTAATACAGGGTTTCTCGGTAGACGAGGAAGGTGTATTATTGTTTAACAAGAGGTTGTGTATTCCGATCATTGAACCTTTGAAACAGGAGATCTTAGTAGAGACTCACGGTGCACCATATGTTGTTCATCCTATTGCCACCAAGATGTACCAGGACTTGAAACAAGTTTATTGGTGGGAAGGTATGAAGCGAGATGTGATTAACTTTGTCGCTCGATGCTTGACATACCAGCAGGTCAAATCCAAACATCATAGCCACTGGGGTTAATGTCAAAGCTTGAGATTCTCGAGTGAAAATAGGAACGGATTACTATGAACTTCGTGGTAGGCTTGCCCTGATCTTCGAAAGGGTACGACTCTATATGGGTTATTGTGGATCCGCTTACCAAGTCAGCATATTTCATTCCTATTCATACCACCTACAGTGTAGTAAAACTTAGTCAAATGTATGTGAATGAGATAGTAAAGCTCCATGGCTTACCAATGTCCATCATATCAGATCGAAGACCCCAGTTCACTTTCCGATTCTGGAGAACTTTTCAAAGGGTTTTAGGCACTAGAGTGGACTTAAGCACAGCTTTTCACCCTCAGACAGATGGTCAGTCTGAAAGGACTATTCAGACCTTAAGGATATGCTGAGAACATGTGTGATGGATTTCAGTGGAAACTGAAAAAATCACTTGTCACTTATTGAATTTGCTTATAATAATAGCTACCAAGCTAGCATTAAAATGGCTCCTTTTGAGGCTTTATATAGGAGGCAATGTCGATCTACTATCAGTTAGTTTGAACTAAGTGAACCCAAAATAGTAGAACCCGAGATGATACAGGAGGCCGTAGATAAAATTAAGCTGATCAGAGAAAGGTTATTAGCGGCTCAAAGTAGACAAAAGTTCTATGCGGACAACCGACGACGTGACCTAGAGTTTTCTGTAGATGACATAGTTTTCTTACGAATCTCACCGATAAAGGGAGTAATGAGATTCAGAAGGAAAGGAAAACTTAGTCCAAGATATGTTGGTCAAAGGAAAACTTAGTCCAAGATATGTTGGTCATTATGAGATTATTATGAGATTGTAGAGAGAGTGGGTAATGTGGCATATCACTTAGCCTTACCTTTGGACCTAGAAGGAATACATCAATGCTATGTAAATATCTTCCTGACCCCTCTCACGTCATCCAGCCACAAAAAGTGCAGTTTGATGAGACTCTTGTCTATGAAGAGGTGCCAATACCCATCCTTGATAGGCAAATTAAGAAACTTCACACCAAAGAAATTCTCACAGTTAAAGTTCTGTGGAGGAATCATTCTCACGAGGAGGCCACATGGGATGTGGACAAAATATCCACACTTGTTCAAACTATGAAGTAAGTTTTCGAATTCAGGAGACCAAATTCTTTTAAGGAGGTAGAATGTAATACCCACTATATTTTAAAAATTATGCGAACTATGACAAATTTATTCTGGAGAAAATAATGTCCCTGTCTGTTTAATTTTGTATGCTTATGTGAATCTTATTATCTTGATTTTGTATGTTGTTGAAAGTATGGATTTTCACTTATAAATTGAATAAATTGTGGGATATAATGGATGCTATGATATGAAATTTATCCCATAGGTAAAATATGGTTTGAGCATAAATGGAATCTAAAATAAAATTGGGACAAAAATGACGTTTTATATGAAAAAATTCTCTTAGGGACTAAAATGAAAAAGTTAAAAGTGGAACTGATAAATGAAAACTGGTAAGTAAAACTGATAGATAGTATAGTATAAGAGAAGAGTAGATGGAATAATATAAGAGAATGATAGATAGAATAGTATAGGAGAATGGTAGATGGAATCGTGTCAAATAGTACCATAATGTCTCCTCTAAATAGGTCATTCTATTTCACTCCTAAACACACACCTACAGTTTCTCTTCATTCCTCTCCTCAAATTTCTCTCGCTCTGACCATAGGGCTTTGAAATCTTAGGCATTTTCTCTTCAGCCTAGAACCAAGGTGAAGATAGTATGCTCTTTTAAATTCTTGCAATTATCCTCGATTGTTTGAAAATCTTTTATTTTTCTGATTACCAGAATATAGTATGAAACTATGAAGAATACATATCTAGGAAAGGTCCAGCTAAGGAAAGGCTTGGTACTTAAGAGTGTCCGTTGTGACCCTCCACCCTTTCTTAAGAACTTTCCTGGTGTACTCTTTTACAGCTTACGTTCGCTATCCCCAATATGAATAGTATTCGTACATATGAATAATATTCGTATGTATGAATAGCATCCATACACATGAATGGTATTTATATGTATGAATAGTATCTATATGCATCCGTATATATAAATAGTATACATATATATATATATATATATGAATAGTGATTGTACATATGAATAGTATTTTGTACAAAAGCGACCCTGACTTTTTTCTATTTGACCTTCGTAAAAATCTTCGTAGCGAAACCTAAAATCCAACTACGTGCTCTTCTTTATAACAACTCAGAAAAGTGACTCGGATACGGAATCTATGTGAGTAGATGACCTTACTAAGCGATTTTATTTATTTTATTTCAAGTACAATATAAATCTCATCTCATATCGCAATTAGATTTCATATTTAATGATGATAGCTAGTTAATAAAATTTATTGTTATGTTGATGAAAATTATGATTTGAAAATATACACATGGAATGGTTGAGGGCTACACACATAAAATGGTTAAGGGTTTGATCTCCAAGATACCAATGCATGTAATTATACACATGGAATGGTTAAGCGCTTGATTCCCCAAGATACCAATGCATGTAATGGTTGTAAACTCGAATACAATGAGAATTGAATCCCTGAACATAAATCAAATATAGAAGGTATAAAAACCCTGAATTTGAATATAATTATTCTTATTGTGATTATGATTATGATATTTGTACTTGTGATATATTTATTATTGCATAGTCATTTACTTACTGAGTTTTGATGAACTCACACTCTCTATGAATATTTTTCTTTAGATACAGTGGGTGAGGAAGAAGAAAATCTGCACAAGAATTAATAGTTCTTGAAGATATATTCATGTTTGTCTTGAGAACTATGTAAGCTTAGGAATGCTCTATAATCTTTATAAGTCACCTAGGCTTTGAAAGTTTTATTGTACTATATGATATTCGGCTTGTATTTGTTGTATTACTATAAACTTTTCATATATATATATATATATATATATATACGCAATTTCTTTTTCTTGAAATATTTATGTTTTGCAGTTATGGGTATTAGTAATGATATGAATTTTATAGAATACCATGGAGGTACACCTCGAATTTATAGAATTATTCACATGCCCTGAAATTGGGATGTGACAAACTATTTGCTGGTAAAATCCTCCCATTGGCAGCCGAAGGACTGTCAACATTCTATATGCAACTACTTTGATCCATAGATATCCAATTTACAAGATCGAAGTAACCAACTAACATTTGCAACGAGAGCATAAGTTTATTAACGCTTGTCCACCAACACAAATGTCCTTGTTGCATATCTCATATTTAAAAATTCAACAAGACATACAAATACAACAACAAAAACACAAAACTTGGTTAGTAGAGTCACCTTTATTATTCTAAATACAGCTTCAGCCGAGCTCGTCTTCGAGGGTTTTCGTGCTTTGTTAGGATTGCAAAGCCAAATGAAGTCAACACCACAAATATTTCCCATATGATTGCGGTGGCTAACCCACTGCAGGATTGATAAAAATAAGAAAAGAAAGCCGAGCAAAACAATGATCGGTTAGTATTATGCACTCTAGGCTGGAAAAGGACAAACTGTAATTGTGAGGTACCAACCTTGTGGGCATCTGTATCGCTGTCAGTATATTGATGAGCAATATCATATGAAGATATAAATCCCTGTGACCTAAGGAACTTGTAAACATGCCCACGCTTGCTCCCATTCCAGTCACTGAAAAAATATAGAACATGAAGATTATTAAATAAGGACATCCAATTCGATACAACATATGTTTATCTTGCAAGATTAAAGGGAAATTAAACAGTAAACTCCCCACAGAGCATAAGAGACATAGGTTTGAGCTTGTTTTCTCTCTGATACAATTCGACATTTTGCAATATTTGGTAAACCTACAAAAGACAATTGATCACTAGATTTAGGAATAAAACAAAGTAGCCACAAAACCAATTTACGAATAAGAACAAAAGTTCATATATCCCAGAGCATATCTGTACTTGATGCAATCTCACTGTAGAAAGACTTGAATCATGAGGAAATAACAAGTGGGTGTTGACAATGAGAAACTCTTGGTGAAAGCTACCCTTTTGATTCTGCGAATAGGGGGCAACTGACTCAACATGTATCAGCTAAGCAACACGATCACCAAAATCATTGAGATGCAGCTCTTGATAATTAACAACTTTTAAATACTCTTTACGTATAGCAGTCAGCAGACCTGTATCATACAAATATGACTTTTGAGCATTGAAACAACAAATTTAATTTCAAAAGCTTGATCAACAACTCCAAAAAGCTCATTAACAATCCAATGGTACCAGCCAACAATAGGAAACTATCAATTAACAGTTAGAAGATAGTCCAAGTTAAAGGAAGCATGCTATTTGCACAACTTGCGAAAACTCAAGAATCACAAATAATATTGAACCAAAGCTTACTTTTTTGCATTTAAGAATGAGGCTTTGGAAAGATTATAAGAAATCTTTAGGATTAAAAGAGATCTGAGCACACAACAGTATTGGATTAAGATATTAGCATGCAATACCTAGCAATTTCAAGGGTGATGACAATGATATAGCATGATAGAATAGACCTATGTCTTGGATTCCAAGGCCAAAAAATGGAGGGAGAGGGAGAAAGAAGAAATTGTCGGAATTAGATGAATTAAGTCCACCAGAAATTTACTAGATCACAATGAGGCATACAGCCTAGAATACTCTACATGTAACTCGGATGATTGCTTGAGTAGTAGATAGCCCAGCCTTGGGTTGAAGTTGATCAACCAAGACAACTAAACAGAAATTAATGTAAGACCAATGATGAGTCTGATCAAAACAAATTGTAATTGGCATGAGGCGTTTCACAAATCCAATGGTAATTGTGAGAGAAAAAAAAACCACTTACCTTCTCCACGATTGTTGGTCCGAGCAAGCTTTAAAAGAAGATAGCCAGCATTGCCTAGTTTCTCCTCATACATCTGAACAAGTTATTCATTTGAATCATTTCCAACCCAAAATTCCTACACATGAAACATACATCAGAATATAGTGGAAAATACAGAGATCTATGTAAAATAGTCTATTCTAATAAGTCAGGATGAATATCAGTATATCACCCTCTCCTAGCACTAAATAAAAAGAAGAGAAATTGCTACCTGGAGGAACATAATAGTTGATGATTCATAAAGCAACCAATCTAGAATCCTTTGGTTCTTGGCCAACCATAATGATCTGAAGTCGTTTTCCCTAAGGCGCTGGTTCTGTTTATAACCATGAAAAACAGATATATCAGAATCAGTGAAGTCCTTCAGAACAAATAGTCTTGCGTATGCATCTCTATATAACGTGAACAAACAGACTGTAAGACTCTTTTAACAGAGCACAATACCTGTGGATCAAGTCGTTTGTAAATCGGAGCCAATATATTGAAAGTGGTACATGAAACGCAGGAAGGGTCTCTTTCCACTACCTTCGCCATTGAAGAAAAACACCCACTATTAGTTCTCGAGAGATCTACATCACTGTCATCACTAATAACGAGATGAGCAAGGTCCTTCACTCTTCTCCTGTTGAACTTAGCTACATTGGAACCTGCTGCTACAACCTGAACTCCAATTCCACCCATATCAATTCCTCTAATCAGTGACCTAGATGAAAGTATTATTATTATTTTAATTTTTATTCTTTTCAATCAATATCCTAAATTAAATCTAAGAAAACAAGATCCATTTAACCCAATACACAACAGACAATAGAAAGAGAAGAGAGAGAGAGAGAGAATCACACACCATTCTTAGAAACCTTGCCACTGTCGAATAGACCAATAATATGAAGGTTCGGGAAACGTAAATTTGCGTGATTGCCAATGGATTCTGAAATGGGTCAGTGCAATTATCAGCCTTAATTGAATAAGTGGAGTAAAGATAGCCTCTTTTCGTTTTCTCACGATTTTCCCGTGACTCTTGTCTTGAAGCGTTTTCGTGGTATCAGATATACAGAGAGAGAGAGAGAGAGAGAGAGAGAGAGAGAGAGAGAGTTTCTGTATTGTGCAGTTTCGTTAGTGTAAAAGAAGGAGAATCAGGGACCCTCAGGTCTGAGCCACTGGATACAGCAATGGCGTGGGCTGTATATGGAATCTAAGCATCTCAGGGTCTCATTATTTTTATTATTTGAGGAATGAAAATTGGAATAAAAATAGAAATGAAAATGTAAAATTTGAATCTTTTTTTTTTCTCATGTTTGGCTAGATATGAAAGAAACAAAACAATTTTTTTTTCATGTTTGATTAAAAGAATTTGTGTTGGAATATAAAAGAATTGTGAAAAAATTTCTATAATAGTGATAAATAAATTCAACAAAGAAATTAAATATATTACACAATATTAAATATCACATAATACTATATTATATATGACATATTGAAAGTTAAATTTGTAAAACTAGTTTATATTTATAATTAATAATGAACTGGTTATCAAATTTTTAACATATTACAAAATATATGAAATAATTTTTAATAAATTTTGACTACACTGTTGATAGTAATACGTGGTCATGGTTCCATTACTCTTAAGTGTATTAGTGTAAACTAATGTTGTGACTCGTGCAATGTATGGATAAATCACAGCTCTAAAAACTTTCGTAACTTATAAAAATAATAATTATTACAATTATTTTATATGAAACTTATGAATTATTACATATACTTTTTAAAACATAAATATTCTGAATTGATTTATCAGTTCCATAATTAAATCTAATTTACCTATTCAAATCTTGATTTGAATTGATTTATTTATTTAATAGAATAAATTTAAAAGAATAAAATAGGTAAATTTGTTAATTCTTGGATTATTTGTTGTTTGTTACAAATTATTTGTTGCACAAATCAATGATTGATTGAATATTAATTTCATCTTTACTTTTGAATGCGTCTTTTTTAGTTTTAATCGGATCCAAAGAAGAAAAACACTAAAGGTTGCTGTTATGTTTAAACTGAATCTCCAGGCTTCAGGTTTTATCTTTCAAGAATTTGATTTTCATCTCTTTTTTCAGTCAAGGAATTATAATTTAAAGATTCATATCTCAAACTTTGATGTCTATTAAATTAAGAACTATATTGAAAAGAAATCAAAATAAAGTAAAATAAAATAGTTTTTTTTAATTCACATATCAATTCCATAATCAAATTTATTTTACCTACTAAAAAAATCCTCTAAAACACTATAATTATCAAATAATAAAGATAATTGTTTTTGAATTTCAATTTGAATCATTTAAATTAAATAATTAATATTATGTAATGTCATTAATTTACCTAATTTATTAATTTACCTAATTTATTTATTCATTCAAATCAATTCAAATCAAATATAACGAAATTCACTAATTATTAATTTCACTAATTAATAATTATGATAATATATTATGATAAAAATATATTCCCTTATTCACTTTAACAATATCCCACATAATATATTAAATACATTGGAACTCACATAATATGATAATAATACTATAATTTATAAATTTGTGAAACTTATGAAACTTATAGGACTTATGAGTTATGATATATACTTTTTAAATGTAAATATTATGATATAAATTTTGATTATTTATACAAATATAAATTATAAATTTTAATATAAAATTTATATTAATAACAACCACATTATATTATGATGTAGAATAAGTTATCAAATGGAATGAAATAATGAGATGTATGTGTAATCAATAAAAAGTTTTTAATTTAAAATTTTTTGCACAAAAATAATAATCAAATTAAAAATATTCAAATGGAATATAGGATAATCAACTGTAAAAAAATTTTATACATATGATCAAAAATTAATGTCAATATGTCTTGATCCTCGTGTATGTATATTTCAACAATTTATTATGTATATATTTCCATTCAAATCAAATAATAAAGGTAATTGTTTTTTGAATTTCAATTCAAATCAAATAATTCATTTAATGTGATGTCATTAATTATCCTACAATGATCAAATAATAAAAGTAATTATTTTTGAATTTCAATTCAAATAATTTCAATCAATTCAAATCAAATAATTAATATTATGTGATGTCATTAATTTATCAAATTTACTAATTTACCTAAAGAAAGAAATGATAACACGTGTATTAGATTCTAATTCAAGGTTTTCCACTACCTCACAATTCAGACAATGCAATTACAAACCATAGTTTCAAGGATACTGTGTGTAGTAGTGTAACACGAGGTTCAAGTTTATATGAGATCAATTGTATAGGAAGAATCTACTCCGAAAGTCAGATAGGAAAAAAATATTAAGATCTGATAATGATGTAAATTTACATACTTCGAAAAGTTCAAAGGGACTGCTTCGGGATAAATACCACATTTTTTACTATTGATAATTGCAAAGTACCTGCATTTGAGATATATGGGAAAATGAGTTTGAATTTTTGGATAAGAACTACTACGATGATTTGAAGGAAGATAGAGGTGAGTCTTTAAGAATATTGAAACCTATGCAAATGTGGGGAAAAAAAAGTTCATAGAGTAAGGATAAATGTTAAAAATAGAAATTTTATAGAAGGTTGCAAGAGAAGTGATAATATACTTACAATACAAACTAGAAGAACTTACTAGTATGAGAATTATAGAAAAGTTAATGCCTTTGAGCTTCCTTTTGCAAGAAAACTTGCACCTTTTAGAGGAAACAAATTGTTGCAGAAACAAACATGAAAATTGAATGGATAATCTACTAGAGCTATGGAGGATCATGGTGCCAGAGAAATAATAATAGCTCATTGGATCATGGTCTTCTTCTTTGATTTAGAAAAACGGTGGCAAGAAAATAGCACCAGTCCATTGTATCATGATCTTATTCTCTAAGATATATTATGGATGAAAAAAAAATTAAAGAAACGTACCTAAAGGAAAAAAAAAATACTTGCACCTTAAGAGGTCATATCACCAGGTGTTGATTGGATTCCTAATCAACGGGAGAAGATGATAAAATGGCAGAAGATGAGCAGCGAAAGCTTAGTTGGGGGAAAGAACGTTGTAGAGTTGTACTAGTGGATTTAGAGAACAGACATATTGAAAAACAGAACTCTGTAGTTTATCACTGTTGAAGATAGATATATAACAATTAATTATTTGATTATTTGTATATAATAAATGCTAATTTACCAAATGACAATATATTGTATTTCAATTGAAAAGTTTATCTAATTTAGCAATTATATAGTAATTATACCAATTATATAGCAATTTACATTAATTTTTTCAAATTCATTTAATGTGATGTGATTAATTTATCAAATTTATTCATTTAAATTTATTCTATTATACATAATTTAATGACCTACCGACAATTAATACTATAAAGTGAAATTATTTTAATCTATTATATAGATGCTATAGATATCTTAGGGGTAACTAAGTGATGTTAAGAGAGAGAGAGAGAGAGAGAGAGAGAGAGAGAGAGAGAGAGGTGGTTGAACCCATTTTTGTTAGTGGATTTGATGTAAAGATGTGAGAGATAGTGAAGCTTAATTATATTGTCCACAAGGATGTCTTGGGGGAATTGGTGTTTGGCAAGACATACAAGGCACCTAATTCCGCCATGAGATTTAGGTTTGTTGGAAGTTGGAAGTTGGAAGTAATGACGCTGAAGTGAGTCTCAGAGAAATGGATAATATCCAGTTGCCACACTCATCCCACCAAAACCACTAATACCATATTTCCTAATCAACTACTCAACACCCTTTCACTACGCACCATCCTCATCATACGCTCTCAAATTTAATCTAACAATCTCATTACAACCCCCTTGTATGTTATTACAAATTTGAGCTCATCAAACTCAACCAATCACAACTAAGAAATGTAGATATATAGGATGGATACCAATGAATTTCGATATCTTGTGATATTTGCTCCTAAATGTATCCCATATTTGATACATAACTATTTCGTGAATATTAGGCAAATTATGATATTGTTATTAGATATCTTATATTCGTCTAAAATGAATGAGCATATAGTATACTTGATATCCATTCAATAGTTATTTATATAATATATAAATATATATTATAAATTTATAATATATTATTTATATAATCCATATTTATTTAATATAAATTTAAGATATTTTTTGAATTGATAGTGAATGTTGAATATTTTAGGTATACAATAACAAGTTTAGAATATCAAATATTTATTATGCAATACTTATTTTAGATATTTAGTGTTTCAAAGATAATACTAGAAAAATATTTTTCTTTCAAGAATTAAATAAAAAGTATTAAATATTTTGAGGGATGTAAATTTAGTTATTCAATCAAGTAGTGACACATTAGCATTATGACTTATGAGACGTGGAAGATATAGGTTAATGGCAACTGGTAAAGTAGTGGAACGCGGGAAGTAGCTTTTGTTGAATTGTTACTTGTTAGCCAAACATATCAAAAAAAGGCGCATTTTATAGTCACAAGCACTGAGTATGGTCCAGTCAACTCTTTAAGAGATTATTTTAATTTAATTATAGATATTAAATTTGAGTGTTTGAAAATGTAACTATATTAAAATTTGATAAAGAGAACTTTATTATCTATTATAATTCTACTTGACTCTCAAATTTAAATTAATCGATACTGATAATTATTATAATTCTACTTGACTCTCAAATTTAAATTAATCGATACTGATAATTGAGACATATTGAAGAATTGTTTTAAAAGAAAACATTATATGTATGATGTGTGAAGTGTCGGCGTCCAATTACAACTTATTAGTTATTTCTTTCTATTAATTAAATATTAAATATCTGCCCACACCCACACGCCTACGAAACTAACTGACTTCAAATTATTTTTTTTTAACAAAGAAGACCGACAAAACAAAGAAAAAGGGATGAAGCAACTCAAATTACGGACCTCCAAATATCTTTTATTCTTATTTCTTGGTCTTCACCAAAATATGGAAGGTCAAATTCAATATAACATCGAACTCAAATTATTGGTATTGGAATAAATTATAAATTTGGTTCATTAAATATTATAATTATTCAATGTAGTCCTTAAAAGTTTTAATCATAGAGAGATTGTATTTATGTCAAATTTGTCTCTCTGTTGACAATAAAAAAATTTGAAATTTGACTATGGGTGCGATTTTTTATTTTTTATGTCAACAAAATTTGAGATAAAAACTAAAAAGAAAAGAAAGATCAAATTAATTAAAATAATCTCCCAAAATTAAAAAGACAATAATTTTTTAGTTTTTACCTAATCCAGTAACATAACATTATAATATTAGGCTCCACATTTTGACAAAAAGCCTATATATAATTGTATATATATAACATTGGGCTCTCTGAGAGACGAGAGCAAGAAAGGAAAAGTGTCAAAATGAAGTAGTCTATACTAATAGAAAATTAAAAATAAGATATATATATATATATATATATATATATATATATATATATATATTTTGTTAACTTTGCATAAACCAATCCGATAATTGAACCAATTAAAATTTATATTTCAAAAATTAATTTGAATTTTTTTTTCAGTCAATTTCTTATTAGTTTGATTTGGTTTTAGACATTCCTAAATTTAACAATTCTAAATTGAGATTGAACAATGAAAAAATATTAAATTGAAACAAATATTATGTCTTAAGAACTAAATTAAAAACTTGATCTTTTAAAGGTCAAATTAGTACAACTATAATTAAAGGCTAAATCAATAATTTACTCTAAATCTTAACAAGTGTATCAGTATCACTCTAATGCAATTCAAATGTTATATCTTTATTTCTTTAAAATTGATGCGAATAAATTGAGAGAATATATATAAATCTCCCAATTCCCAAGCCTCTCTAATTAGATGTCAAAACAAGTTATAAGCCTAGCCCAACTCGCCAATGGTGTGCAAACGAGTTGAACTGATTAACTTTAACAGTGTTAAACGGATCAATACGATATGAGTCAAAGATAAACAAGATTCAAATTAAATGTTTAAAACCATCTGTCATGGCTAGCAAGCCTAAACGGGGCCGGCTCAT
Organism: Biancaea sappan; assembly: GCA_037074585.1. Lineage (NCBI taxonomy): Eukaryota > Viridiplantae > Streptophyta > Magnoliopsida > Fabales > Fabaceae > Biancaea > Biancaea sappan. The sequence goes on from CM073499.1 coordinate 39,587,545, forward strand.
GGGCCATTTTTTTAATATTTAAATAATATAGTTTTAAAAAATTCAATAATTTTTTTTATTAAAATACAATTTATACATGTAAAACATGATTTATTTAATGTTTTTAAATAACCAATAATTTTAATTTTTATATTTTATTTTTAAATTAATTAATTTAAATTTAAAAATTCTATATTTATTTTTGAAAAATTACAAAAGTTTTCATATTCAAATTTACTATATTTATTAAATATAATGTTATAAAATATAAAAATGTGATAAAATGAGATTATTTATATTACATAATATGCGGCTTGTGAGTCATGTTTTTAAATAGACATAATTTCTTAAACCTAAACTTGCCTATTTACAGATAGGCTTAGGCCATTTTGACACTACTAGTTAGCTTACCCCTTTTATTTTTTTTGTTTTTTTATTGTCTCAAAACCTGGATTAAAAACATGTAAAGAAGGGAGCTCATTTGTTGGGGGAAAAAAAACTTGAAATACATTAACTTTTAACCTTTAAAAAAAATTCTAACCTACATTTGTGACGAAAGAAGCTAACAATTGATTGTTCGCCGACACTAAAGTTTGTCAATTCTATGTTGAAATGGAAGAGGAGAGGAGGCTAGCTAAGTGTCCCAGGTTGTCCAAATTGGATTATTTCGACCTAGTTCTATATGGATTGGCAAAATACCAATCAAAATTCATCTTCTAGTATGTTAGAAAAATAGTTGAGAAAATTTAGGTTTGGATAAATAATGATTTGCATAAGTAACATTATGATTTTTTTTACCAAAACCATAATTTAAGAATAAAATCACGTTAATGCAAAGACTTTAAAACATATTAGACTATGCTTGGATGGGCGTTCAGTTGCAGTAAACGAATGATTGACGAAACAACTCGCGTTTATACAAAAATGGCTTTGTTTGGATCTGCGTTGGACATCGCAACCAGAATTGATTCTAGTCCTAGAGTTACGTTTGAATGCAAGCATTCCTGAGTAGCTTATCTGCACAATCGATTATGGTTGGTGAGGCTTTAGAACTCTACAGACTCTTGTGTTGATGTGTGTGTTTGTGATAAATTTTCCTTCTCGTCCTACTCTATTCTGCTTAGTTTATTATTCTAAAAAAAATTTCAAAGCAATAATTTAATCCATATACTTGCTGTTTAGTTCAATTTGCTCCTAGCCAGTCCAAAAATTTCATCTAAACCAGAAAATCCCATGTGCAAGACGAGAGAGAGACTTCTACAGGAAAAATAGAGTAAAAATCCGAAATTTTCTTACCTCGCGCCGTCAACCAACTTATAATTTGCACTCTATATTTTCTTTTCTCTGTTTTGCTTCTCTTTCTTTGTTTTCAATCTCCAATTTCAGCTACATCTTCCACCAATTTCTAATTGGGCCTCTGCTGAAAAAGGATTCCTACAGCACACCCGAAAACCAGAAATTCCACTGCTGAAATTCTCTGTCTTCGGTTGCACTTAGTTTCATCGATAAGGTTTTCCTGATTTGTGCTACCAATACATAGTATTTTGGGTTCTCTCTTTCTCGAGTTCACTCCCATGGATCGAGGACGAGGTTTTGGGAACAAAATGAAGAATAGGGGCTTTTTCTTTCTAATCCATCTACTTCTCGGCCAAGTTATGCAAATGGTAGTGGATTACACGAGTTATGTGCCTAATTTGCCACCAAGGTGAGTTGATATTAGTGGAGTACACGTGTCCATCACTTGAGCTACCACCCAGGCTAAAATGGACTAAAATTTTTGAGACCTCTTCGAATTTCTATTTTCAATTAGGTCCTTAGTCTCTTGAATGTAATATTCATGCCTTTTCTAGTAATTGTACATTCAAAAAAATATTTCTATTAATCAATATCCAAATGAAATTTATTTTTTAAAATCACTTTTCTAATAATAATTTTTAAACATAAATCACGTTTATATAAAATCAATTATACTTAAAATCAATTCTACTCAAACTTAACTCTACCTAATGAATTTTTAAACACACACTTATTTTACACCAAAATCACATTAATACAATTCAAATTATAATTTGTAAAAATACAACAAAAAACTGAACACTGATAGATTAAATATGACGAATTGAGCCAGTTCTGACGGGGGTATCTTTGCTCCACCTATCCACCTGTAATGAACCAAAATGGGAACCTGAAAATGGAAGTGATTTATTTGGTGGGAAAAGGAAAGTTAGAGCCTATAATAGCGACATTAAAGTGAACTTCATAGTTTTATTTTGAGTGGCCATTCAACACCTCTAAGGTTATGCTTGGATCAGTCTGTGACGTGGATGCCACATTTTATTAAGTCAAAAATTAAATGATAAGTGATAAATGCGTCGGACTTACATTGGGCACAAACATGTTCCAACAAGTTTATACTAAAATACAAAATCTTGCGTATGAAGTTTTCAACTTTCAAATGAATCCTGTTTCTATTTTTTTTCAACTTTCAAATGAATCCTGTTTCTATTTTCCAACTCAAGTGTGATTGATTGACTCGCACACAAAGCAACAACCAATTGTCAAAGAGTATATAAAGGTCATAAAGTTGAGAGATAATGAAGAATTAGTGTGTGCTGGAGAGAGCATAAAATAAAATCATGACTTTTGGAAGAAAGACATTTGATCATGACCATGAGAGAAAGTCGAATAAAAGAGTTATATGTTTATTTTAAATTTCATTTTTATCCTCTGATCAAAAGTTTTATATTAATCTTTTATGTTTTAAAATTATTTTTACGGTCCTTTTTTCGTTAGAATCATTAATTTATACAATTAAATTGACACATCATTCTTTAATACTAACATGACCTATCTACATGATTGGTAATTAGATATTAGTGTCTCATGTGTAATTTTCAAAATACCAAAAATGATGTTAATAGAAAAGTATAAGGACATTTTGAAAATTATACGTTAAACACTAATATTCAGTTAACAACTATATAAGTAGATCATATTAATATTTAGAGGACGATGTGTGAGGGAGAGATATTAGGAGAATATGGCCACTTTATGATAATGTGGTAGATATTAGGAGATTGCATTATATATGATAAGAATGTACTGAAATTTATTATCAAAAATGAAAAATTGAAATACTATCTTATTTTTTTGAATCTTCTTCTTGGCTTTTCATATTCTCAGCCACTCTTCTCTCTTCTTCCTCAAATCTTTTTCTCTCCTTCCTCAGATATTCCAATCAAATTTGGGTGTTGGGCTTAATTTTGGGGGCGCTAATCATTAATGGATTTTGGAACATCACAAGTAGTATTAGAGCTCTTTACAGGACCTACCTCGAATTGAGAATGGAAGCTTCAATACAGAAACTCAATGATGAATTAACATGAAGATGTATCAGGTGCTTGCCCTACTCCAACAAATGATCAACAAACAGTCAAAGGACAGTGTACAAGGTGGTGCAGGCTCACTCTCTCCAGCTCAAGACAGAGGCATCTTACATGCCCTTACGATTGAGCACTTGTCATTGGACAAATTAGTACGACAAACACTGTTCATAGGCCCATCTGCTAGCAACACTCAAGTGAAAAATGAGACAGTCAGACTTTATCACTTTTAGCCCGAACCTGAGATTGTGGTTGAAACTATTTTAGAAGAAGGCAATGCAGAGAAGGAAGTGACTCTTAATATTATAAACTATCATGCACTTCCTAACACTTTAAAATTCATAACCACTGTTAATTCTGAAGAAATTCAAGATGCATTGATGGCTCAACTGAGTAATATGCAAGAACTTATTAGGAAACAGATAACCAAGGCTATACGAGAATTAATTCAATAGAACGGTGATTTACTCCAGGACTTTACAACACGACCTCCCAAAAGGACACATCATCACTAAATTAATTTGAAACCATATTTACAACTTGTAAACCTAAGGCTGTACCAGTATCCTGACAAGTACAAGGCAATCCATAAAGGCAATCAAGAATTAACCCATGTCCTAGTTAAGTGAATCGGACTTAACCCATTGAAAGCCACTAGAGAGGACTTTTCAGACCTTCGACAACGATTTCCTTTTGCTAGTCCTTGAGACAAGGACTTCTTAAGGGGAGAATGTGTCACATGCTGCAAATTATTATTTTTTATTATTAGCAATTTACAACTTTTATTTTTTAATTCTAAAAAAGTTAGACATTTTTGTAAAGTGTTCCATGACTCACTCCAATGTATACCTGTGATCTTCATAAGGGAGAGATACTAGGAGAATATGGCCACTATGTGAAAACACGGAGAATATTAAGAGATTGCGATATCTATGAAAAGAATGTACTGAAATTTATTATCAACAAAAAAAAAATCGAAATACTATCTTATCTTTTTGAATCTTCTTGGCTTTTCATATTCTCGGCCACTCTTCTCTCTTCTTCCTCAAATCTATTTCTTCTTAGATCTCTTTCTCTCCTTCCTCAGATCTTTTCTTTATTCCAATCAAATTTGGGTGTTACGCTTAATTTTGGGGGCTATAATCGTTATTGGATTTTGGCACATCACAACATATAACCTTTTGACCATCCAACTATTTTATCAATTACAAGGAACCTGAATTTTTCCTTCCCCCATCACAGAATTTGAGGTCAAAATTGATCTCATAAAAATATCAAATTAAGCTATAGCATTATTAGCCCTTTGTTTCTACAAAATTTAAATTAAAAAAAAAAAAGGCAACTTCATGGGAACTTTAGCCCTAATAGTAACTCCTTTCTCCAAAAAAGATCTGGGAAGACAGGTGAAGGAATGCAACATCCTGTGAAAGATGAGCAATCCTCCACCAGAAAACACCATTTCTGAACGGAATTACGCCTAAATTGCAATGCTTTGAGCAAGTTACAAGAAAAACCTCCTTCGGCTTGTGTCCATTTCTGGCTAAAGAGGCAGAAAGCAACAGGAAGAAGATAAAGTAAAAAAAAAAAAAAAGACTGAGTTAGAAAGACGATAATGCCAAATGTTGGCCCACAAGTAAATACAGTGAAGGTGGCTAACAAGCAAATTACCTTGTGAACCCATTCATATTCTCCACCCTTGGTGTCAAATGTTCCATGCTGCAGGCTGATCAACTTCAATGTGAAACGAGGGCCGCACTCCTGCAATTTTAAATTGAAGTTACTGCAAAGTCTAGAGACGTTATAAATAGTGAACAAATGCAACTAATGCATAAGTTAGACGAATATGACCCCTTTAAGTCTAAATTCAAAATGAATGCAATGGGACTAGAATGATCTATGATCTCACCATCATTTCCATTATCATAGATTTCTTAGCAGGATTGTGTTTGGTGGGGAGGGGTCGTAGAAAAAATCTCAACCATAGTTTGAACGGTTAAAAAATAATGGAGTGGAGTGGGATGGGTTTCCAAACCCTGACTTCCCATGCGATACCCCAATTTCCAAACTCCTCCAAACTGGGGGGTTGGAGATAGTTAACCTCCTTTATCTTTTTCATAGTTTAAGTTCCTTTTTTTTTTTTTTCAATTACCGTTTCCCCCTTTATCTTTTTCATAGTTAAGTTCCTTTTTTTTGTTTTCAATTACCATTTTACACTTTCAGCATTCAAATATTCTTCACTTTGCTTTTCTTCTATAAGGGTAATATTGGAAATATATATTCTCAACCCACTCCACACTATTAATTATTTAATTATATTATAACTTTCAAACAATGGGAAATGCGTTACCATCCATTTCTCATTCAACTGAAAACAATGGAGTGGGACTCAACTCCACTCTGCCCTACTCAAAACTACCAAATACGGCCCTAGACTTAGTCAAAACCAAGAAGGGAGGAGTCAAACAGATCAACTGTTCCTACAATAAATAATGTTTTATCTCATTATGAAGCAAGAAAACAATGCGGAGCATTTAATAGCATAGTATGGAAACACAATCTCATAACAATTTCCATGCATTAGTTGGGAATGGTGGCAGTAAAAGAGCCACAGAAAAGAGCTGGAACCAACCTGAAGGCGGGCAATTGTTTTGGTTTCAGGAATATTCTCACCCTTGGAGTCCTTGGTCTTCTCTTTAGAGTCAGTCTTCTTAACTTCTTTTGTTTCAAAAATGTACCTACGGTACATGATTAACACATCAATGAAGTGAAACATAAGATTATAGATTAAGCTCACAAGCCTTATGGATACATACCGATGATGCCGAAAGAATATGAAGTCTCTCTGGTTATGGAAGGTGACCACTCGTCTACCTTTAAATTCTGGATCTTGGGGAAAAAGTGACTGTATTAACCTTTAAAGAAAAGATATCAATGAATTACGGATGGAAAGACAGGTCACAGTTTATACTATCAATCATTACTTAGTAAAACCAGAAACCAAAATGTATCCATATATAACATCATTGGTAAAACAGGAAAGGTAGTATTCTAGTCAATCTTCCATCTTTTGTAATGTGCCTTACAAAAGAAGACACAACTCCATTTAATTTTATTTAACTGAGGCAGTGTTTGAAGTTTAAACAAACACAAAATCATCGATAAAGCATTATATTCAACATATGGAGCAAAGATTAAAAGAAAAAGGCAACCTTCCAACTCGATGCCCTAGACGTGTTGTAAAGTTATTTAACACAAGCTCAGGTGTGTGACTTGTGGGATTCCCATGACCCTGCAAGCAAAATATGGAGAGGGAACTTTTACTTAATACAAAAGATAAATATTTTCATTTGATCAACATAAAAACCTCTGCTTAATCTCAAAAGTGAAACAAAGTCATATACCAAGCTTTGCTATTAATATAGTGTGAATTTCTATTACCACAATAAGAGTAACAAATAAGTTAAAGAGGACAGATTTTAGGTTCTCATCAAAGTAGTGTCAAATTCAATGAATAATTGCAACACAAGTTACAGAACAGATGATAATAAATAACACCGTTTAGAAAACCAAATTGAACTGATCGGTCAGACTGAAAAACCGGTGAAACATCACACGAACAGTTCAGTTTAATCCAGTGAACTAATTAGTGAAAAAACCGGTTGAACAAGTCAAAAACCCAAAAACCCAATAAAACTGAACAGTTCAACAGTTGAACCAGTTTTAGTTTTATATTTGTTTTTCCTATTTTTTCATACATTATTTATTTTACATGCATTTTATGAACATTAATGTGTTATTTCAAATATAGTAATATTGAAATAATATTTTGTAACTAATTTTAAATTTTGTTCCACATTGATATATTATTCAAATTAGGTATTATTTTTAAATGTGTACAAAAATGCTTAATAGCTTGTCTGGGCTCATTATAAGTTTGTCAAACCTAAATATGAAAAGACTTATTAATTTATTATATTGAATTTTTAATATATAAAATCAATTATATATATATATATATATATTTATTACAAATAGTTCAACCACAGTGGACTAATGAACCTTGAACCAATGCCTCCATCAGTTCAATGACCAATTTAGTTTTCAAAACCTTGATAAATAACAACCAAGTTCTAATTAGGAGCATCTCTAGACTCAACCTGTCAAAGCATTCTCCTTCATCCTCTCTATTATTATAACTCCTATTATTATCACTTATGAGTGAAATATATACCAACATCAATTGGAATTTTGAAGACGAAATGTTACTAAACACACAAAACACCAAACCTTAATATCCTTGCGTAAAGCAAGCCTTGAGAGTTTGAAATGAGCAGTAGGACCATCAGGTAGCCCAATGATTAAGAGAGCATCTGTAATTCATATGAACACTAGATTACTTGTGAAGGAATTTAACCTTGAAATCTAAAATAAAAGGCATAAAATTGACTGTAAGAATAACGTGTCACCAACACATAAAAGAAAATAATTGGACCTCTAGCAAAAGGCATCAACTACCTGGTTCCCTGCGATTTGTGTGAACAACTATAATAGAAGTGAAGTCCTTATTCTTTGCATATTCTACTATCTGCAATTGAAATCAAAATTAGAAAGAGAAGTTCAAACAAATTCAGCTCCATGTTTCTAATTCACATCATGGAAAACTGAGACGCAGCACCTTTTTTAAATCATAGGTTCCTCTCTTGTAGTAATGTGCATTTGGTATAACCGAAAGTAATTCTGATATAAATGCAGGTCCCCTCTGCATATCACCATATTTCAAATAAAAAAAAGAGAATGATAGCACAAAAAAGCTGACAATGAACTTCCTTACACGCCACTCCTAGAAGTTCAAGGTAGTAAAACACCCAAAAAAAAAAAATATTGGAGGAGTATATGCTTACAATGACGTGCTTGCACTCAAATACCAAAAACAAATGCACAAAGAAAACATACCGTAGAATTGAAACGGCAAGTGGTGATCAATATATTGGGAGTTTGTTCTCGCTTTAAAATTGCACTGAATTCATCACAATCATTTCCAGCAAATAGCTGCAAAGAAATGAACAATTATAACTAATGAGTCAACTTAGTAGCTTTTCCCTACGTGAAACACAGAATACGAACATGAAAGACCGCAAAAAAAAAAAATGTTACAAAATCAAGATATATGAGATTTGGATCATTTATATATTAACAGAAACTCAACACTAGAAACAATTCCTCCATGCTTATCAATTAAACACATAATACCCTTAGTCACATTACTTGCAGGCAGACTGAATAAAAATATTCTAACACAAATGAGTAAAGACAAAACATTAACTTATTTTTGCACTAAGTGGTGGAAGAAGTTCTAAAGTCTAGACATCCAACTCTTTTCTTTGCAAAGCAGAATTTGCTGTTAGTAACCAACTTATATTTCTTCTTATCTCTCATCCACCATATACATCATCCCATTTCATAGAACTGGCCAAATCAAACAATGAGTCAACTAAAGTATCCAAACCTAACATCATAAAAAGAACTTGCTTAAGTTTCTGAAATTGTTATATACCACACAGCGTTATAGTCATTGCCACCAAAGTGTTAAAATGATCCTTTATGTTGGACACAGCATGATTCAACATTTCCCAATGTACACATTTGAACTCAAGTGTAATTTTAATTCTGACAACAACAACAACAACATAGCCTTATCCCATTAAATGGGGTTGGCTATATGGATAATACGACGCCATTGAGCATGGATCGGCTACATGTAATTTTAATACTGACATTTAATCTTAATCCAAAGTATATGAAAATAAGAAAAAAGAAGGATTTAGATGATAATTGTCACATAGTCCGATTAAATATAAAAATACAAGATTAAATCAGATGGATGCATTTTGAAAAAGATGCAGAACTTAGTTAATAACCAATGAGAAGAAAGGAGGTAATTGCAAATAAAGAGCAGAGAGAAAGAAGACCTCTTCGTCATCAGGCTTGCAAACAGTCTCATCGGCTTCCCTAGTGTTCTCGATGGTATGAGGGACCTTCTTCTCTGGAGGCTGTAGAAATAAAAATATAGCAAAAAAGATCAAAACCCACCGACATGCATATTAGAACCCCCATAAACAGAGTAAACCAGAAAAAGAAAATTGAGGAACCTCCTCTCCGAGCTCGAGAGCTTTCTTCTCCGCAGATTCTCGAGCCTTGGCCTTCTTTCGCTTCTCAAGCTTCTTTTGCTGCTTGAGCTTCGCGTGCACTGCCGACCTCTTCTCCTTGTTTTTAATCATCGACGGAAGCACTTCCATCTTCGTTTTTTTGTTGCTCTTAGACCCTTCTGCGTCATCTTTGCCTCCAGAAGATGATTCACCACCCTCCACATCGCTCTTTTTTCTCTTTCCACCCATCGATGCTGTCGTAACCACAGAAGGAGAACACAAGGAAGGAAAAAAGAGAGTTAGGGCTTTGGGACGAACTCAGCCGGCTAGTGCTGGGCTTTTCAGGCACGGGGAGGCGCGATTTAAGCCGTTGGATCGAGCTCTATCCAACGGCTTAAATTGTAAGAATGATAATGAGACGGGACCGGGACGAAGGCGGGCTGCTAGGGAGGAGAATTACCCCACCTCCCCAATACCTGCAGAGTTATTAAATTTTTTTTGAAAATAAAAAAATACATTATATATATATATATATATAATTAATTATACATAAAAGGCTAAATTTGAAAATTAAATGCTCATTCAACTTCTCCAAAATATCAACAACTTAGGCATATTAGCAAGCTATTCAAAAAATTTAATCTCACCGTTATCATTGCACTAAGTCATAATTTTGAATACATGGCATACACATTTTTTGGTTTATGGATAACCATATGATGCCATCGTTTGCATTTAAAATGAAAATTTTCCTTTCAATTTTTCTAGTTGTAACCTCGGACGGCTTGATCAGAGTTTGCAGATCAGAACCTTGGGAAATATATGATTAACTAATACCATCCATTTGTTATTTAAAAAATCAAGTCAACTACCTATTCATGTAGGAATGGCAAAAAGAATTCAGGGAAATTATTGAATGGCAACTACCTAATCAGTTAGCTACTATTTCTGCTGCATTGTGGGTTCTACAGTGTAGATAAGTATGGCCATGTTTGGGTAAACATCTTATTTAACCGCTTATAAAATAAGTTATCATATAAGCACTTATATATAAGTTACTTCTATAATTGAAGAATTTTTTTAAGGCAAACTTCACATAAGTTATTTTCAGTTTATTTTCATAAATTATTTTGAAGAATTTATGAAAATAAGTTGAAAACAGCTTATGGGCATACAATATGCTATTTCTATAAATTCTTTTAAACATGTGCATAAGCGTTTATGCTATAAAATAAGTCAGATAAGCTCCAAATAAGCTTTTCCAAATAGAGCCCCAGCTTATTTAAGGATTACGACCAATACAAGGGAGATAGAGAGGAAATTGAGATTGACAAAGGAGACAATGGCAAGCGAGGAGCGAGACAAGACTGAGAGTGGGGGAGGAGCGAAACTAAGAGGAGGAGACGACGATGACTAATAGCCTAAGACGGCAACAAAGCATGAGTTGCCTGCATGAACACGATGACGAGTTGACGATGATAAAGATTTGAGAATGGTCTTCTAGTAAGTAGTGAATTTGGGAAATAGGAATTGGGAATAGCTAATACCCTGTAGGGCAGGGAGTGTAGTCCTCGTCTCCATCCATGAAATGATGACGAGGGGATTTTTACCTTGTCCTCGTTACTACGGGAAAAAAATCCTTGCTCATGGGGCCTCGAGAGTGGAGATCCCCCGAATTCCCCTCCACATTGTCATCCCTATTAAATTGCATCCACCATTGCTCCATTTTTTTTTAATTTCAACCATCCAAGGACCTTTTTGAAAGGTTAAATTTCAAAAATGCCCTAGCCTCTTCATTTTTCATTTCAAAAATTCTCCTAGTCCCTTTTTCTGTTGCTTTTTTTTGTTTTTTTTAATTTTGACAGACCCAAGATCTTTTTGTTAATTTAAATCTCAAAAACACCCCAATCCCTTTTTTCTTTCAAAAACCACTCCAATTCCTCTTTTTTGTTCAAACACACCCTATTCCCTTTTTTTACTTAGTGCACTTTTTTTTAAAAAAAAAAGTTCAACCAACTCATTACCTTTTTGTTAGTTTAAATCTTAGAATCACCACAATCCCTTTTTTTTTTTTTTAAGAAAACTCAACCCCTCTTTTTTCTTTCAAAAGGTCCCCAATTTCTAGACAACTTAATAGCTATCATATTTTCAACCAACTATAATGATTTTGTATGAGATAAATTTGACAGAAAACATTTATAAATAGATTTCGAATTTCTTAATGTTTCCTCTCTACCTCTCCTAAAGTTCTTTATTCTTTTCTAAAACACGATAGGGCTTTAATTATTCAACTATTGAGCAAACAAGTATTGAATTTGTTTTTAAACTAAATGATAAATCCATGCACATGAAAATGATGATTAAATTTGTTTTAAAGAATTTAAAGTGAAAGAATGAAATTTTGAGACAGTTTTTGGACCTCACTCGAACCAATTAGGTCAACCGAGGAACCAACGCCCAACTGGTCTAAGTCAGGTATTTTTTCTCTTTCCACCCATCGATGTTTTCTATAGCAACCAATGAAGGAGAAGATGAGAAAGAAAAAAGGAGGAGGTTAGGGTTTTAGGACGAACTAATCCTCCACTTGTCCTTCAAAGAACAATAGTTTGTTGGGCTTTTCAGCATCGTCGAATCTGGCCATTGTGCGACTAGTGTGAATCATGGTCTATATCGAAGGCGCAATTTCAATTGTTGGATCGACCAAGATGCAACAGTTTAAATTGTATCCACCATTACCATTTTTTTTTAAAATTTTGACCATCCAAGGACCCTTTTGAAAGGTTAAATCTCATAAATGCCTAAGCCTCCTCTTTTTTTATTTCAAAAATGCTCGTAGTCCCTTTTTCACTTGATGCATTTTTTCTTTTAATTTTGATCAACTCAAGACCTTTTTGCTATTTTAAATCTAAAGAACGCCCCAAACCCCTTTATTCTTTCAAAAACACCACTAATCTGTCTTTTTTCATTAAAATACACCAAATTCCCTTTTTCACTTGCTGAACTTTTTTTTTAAATTTCGACCAACTTAGTACCCCATTCTTAGAAACGCCCCAACCCCCCCTTTTTTTTTCCTTTTTTTGAAAAAATGAAACTCAACCCATCTTTTTTCTTTCAAAAGGTCCCCAAATTTTGGACAACTTAATAGCTATAAGATTTTGGACCTATTATAGTGATTTTGTTTTCATTAATATATGTGGTAATTTGTTTTTGTCCCCACAAAGATTTAGATATTGCCCCTACATGGTAAATCATGACCATTGATCTTATTAAGAGCACCCCACCCAATAACTTTTTTAAATTGAATTTAAAAATTAGTTATGCCCCCTACGGAACTACCCAATAAATTTATATTTTGTGTATTTATATCATTTTATTGTTTATGCATATTTATAATTTTTTTTAGTAAAAATATTTATAAATTATTTCTTGTCCCTACTAACTAAAATTTCTAGATTCGCCCCTAGACCCAACTGGTCTAGGTCATGTCTTTTTTCACTTTATACACATTGATGTTTGTTGTAGCAACAAAAAAGGAGAAGACGAGGAAGGAAAAAGGAGGCGGTTAGGGTTTTAGTCTGTTGGGCATTTAAGCACCGTATGTAACATCCCAAAATTTCAGATTTCTCACAAAATGGAATAAGAAGGAGAATTATAAAGTCCTTGAACATTTGGACTAGGAAAAGATGATTAAAAGTAAGAAAACCATATCAAGAGGCTAGCAGTCGACTACCAGCATCATAACGGTCGACTAATAGGCCTAAAATACAGCAAAATCATGTTTTGTGTCGAGTAGTTGACTGATGCAAATATAGCAATCAACTGGTCTCATCAGTAAAATAAACTAGTTTAAACCAAAGGTGTATCAGTCAACCATTAAACACCAAGCAGTTGACTGGCAAACCTAGAAACACCATATAGCTTGAGATAGAGAGCTATCAGTTGACTGGTAAGTGTCCGACAGTCGACTGGCAGCTCATAGAACAACAATTCTAAGTCAGTGCAAGGCTAAACAAATTAGTGGAGAACTTGACTAAAATACCCCTAACATGCCAATGACGCCTATAAATAAGGGAATATAGGTAAAAAAAGGCATTTTATCATGAAGAGCCCTCAAAAGATCCTTTTAGAATTCAAAAGAAAGAGAGAAAACTCATATCAGAAAAATAGGGAAGGAAGAGAGAGAGAGCTATGAATTGTAGCTAAAAGAGAGAGAAGAGGAATCCCTAGTTGAGGATTTTATAAGGAAACATCAAAGGTAAGCTTCCTAAGTTGATTCCTCTAGTTTAATTTAACTCTAGAGCTTGGGAGTTGATGGTAAAGTAAATTTCAGACTAAAGAAAAGAGAAAGGAAGAAGAAAGTGGTCTGAAATTGAGAAACAAGGGGAATAAGAGGGAAAGCTACAAGAGAACTCATCAACTCAGCTCTAAAGGAGATTTAAGGTAGCTAGTTTTACATGAAAGCAATTATTTATGATGTCATGTGCTTTGTTATGATTTATAGATAATATGAGAATGATTCTCCATGATGATTCATGTTTTTATCATGAATTAAGAATGATATAACAATAATTTCAAGATAAGTTTATGAACAATTCCCATGAATTGATGAGTGGATATATGTGTTAGAATTCCCTCATAAGATGTAGACTTCCTCATAGAAAATTTATGATGAATCCATAATGAATCTTCCATGAACATATGAGAAAGAGTATTTCAAAGAACTAGTGCATTGTAAACCCATATGTTGGGTAGATATGAAAATGCATCACCCAAAGAAAATGGTAGATCTATGTGCATTATAGACCCAAGAAAGGGGTAGACCGATGTGCATCATGGACCCTCAAGAAATTGGTAGACCTATAGTGCAATATAAACCCAAGAAATGGGTAGACCTATATGCATTATAGACCAAAGGAGATGGGTAGACCTATGGTGTAGTATAGACCCAAAGATGTGGGTAGACCTATGTTGCCTCATAACCCTCAAAAAATGGGTAAGAGTTAAAATGCATTAGAGGAAGAGTAAGAATGAAATGTCATTCTAGCCTTTATGTTCATAGAAGTAAATAAGATGATAGAGGAAGTTATGTATTTAAGAAAGAATATTCCTCTAAAGAGGATAGAACAATCATTCATGGAATGATTAGTCATGTAATGCTTTATGAACCCTCAAGTAGCAGATAGAATTATGGTGCACTATAAGAAAGAGCAAGAGCATATATTCTCACTTTCAAAAAAGTAGTTTAGCATTACTTTTCATGCTTAAATTGCTTTTATGTTTGAAATAGTTTTCTATAATGTTTTATTAATGAACATGCCAGCTACTAAGATGTATATCTCATATTTTTATGACATAACTAACCTTTTCAAGAAATGAAGATAACAAGCTACGAGATACGAATATGTGAGCTAAATCTCATATGTTTAGAAACATATAGGTTAATGTAACTTATTTGTATGAGTTTAGAGGTCACTTGTATATAGAAGTGTAAACCTCTAGTTAAATGTAATTCGAAGTTATATGACATAACTTGTAAACATATAATGAGAAATATGCTCATATGAGATGTTAAAGTATGTTTAGGAATGATGTATATACCTTAGACATAGAAAATTGTAAGAAATTCTAAAAAAGGAAGCCGACTGGTACCTTATAATTAGTTGACTAATACCTTTTGAAAATTTGGAAATTTTAGATCACTAGTCAAGCAGTTGACTGGTACGAAGCTAGCAATCGACTGCTAGGCTGCTGCCAACCTAAAATTTTTATTACTTTTAATGCTTATAAATTTCCCTAAATTCCTAATAATTTGTATTTTTTAAGAATATGCATATTTGTTTTTGAAAATCAATGTAAATTATCCCATAAGTTAAATACGAGATCCTTTAAATACTAAAAATATACTAGACGTTACAATTATGGTATCACCGCAAGATTTTAGGCACCATGTAGAAAAAAATGGGTATCAAGTAGATGAAGATGGATGGAAATCCTTAGAATTTATACATATAAGACTAGAATAATATGATTAGTATAGCTTGAGTACCCCATAAACCTTTATTTAGATATCAATAATCATCCTTTTTATGTTATTGAGATGGTGACATGAGATGGATGATATGATTTTGTTTATAGAATGTCCTTCCATAGTGGAGTGCAAATGGGAGTTCTAGAGGAGCTCATAGAAAGTGCAAATATCTTAGGAACTCAACCTGAAAGACATGCCAATTAACGAGCTATTGCATTAGACATCCTTACGTCCATCTTGGAGAAGATAAGAGGCTTAAGAAACGACATTTGAGAAATAAGTAAACAAGACAAAAGAAAGAAGAGAAAGAAAGAACAGAACACCTGCAAATTCGAGGAGGCAGGAAGTAGTGGAAAGGATAAGAAATCCAAACATGACAAATGAGTCCTTAAAGAGGTAAGTTTTCTTATACTCAAAGGATATGTATTGTTCATACCAAACTTGAATAAGATTGATCAATTTGGACAAGAAAACATAATAGTAATCTAATTTTCACTCAAGGTTTGTATGAGTGATAATACATAGCTTAATGCTAAGATGATTTAATTAAGCATTTCTTCGTTAACCTCAAATTGAAAACATAGAGGAATGGGAATGTACAAATGTATGTCAAGATAGCCCTTTTAAGGAAATGATTACATAAAGATGAATTGTTAGAAAATTTGAGTGTTTTCTAGTTGAGTGCATGAATACAATATGTACTCTTCGAGTTGTGTAATTCATTTCATGATGGTGTTCTTCCTTTGAGGCATAGCACTTGGAGAGTGTAGTACAACGGAGAGTTGTATGCTGCATTCGGGAAGGATGAATCACTCCCAAAAAGGAATCTATTGACAATTGGTTGGACTGTAGGTACGATGATTTACTTCATGGATGAGGTCTTTGGTTCAAGTCTAGGATGGCCCAACTACGCCAAGGAAAAGAATAGAAGAAGCATCTGACTCCTTCATGCATGTTGTACTTGGCTTAGGGGGATATAGCTCAGTTGGTGGAGCTCTACTCTTGCAATTGGGTCGTTGCAATTACGAGTGAGATGTTTAATTGTCTAGGCAATAATGACAGCATCTTGTACCTGAACTGGTGGCTCACTTTTTCTAAGTAATGGGGAAGAGGACTGAAACATGCCACTGAAAGACTCTACTGAGACAAAGATGGGATGTCAAGAACGTAGAAGAGGTAGGATAGGCGGTTGGTTAGATCTAGTATAGATAGTACATAGATGGTAGTTAGAGTTAGTGGCTCACCTAAGGTTTCCTCATTTGGGGTCCCTGGGGAAGAGGGTCAAGTTGGCCCTTGTGAACAGCTTGATACACTATCTCTCTTCAACCTTTTGAGTGAAATGTGGCAAAAGGAAAGAAAATCCATAGGTTGACCCCATCATCTCTACCCCGTAGGAACTATGAGATCACCCCAAGGATGTCTTTAGCATCTAGGGGTCACAGATCAACCATAGAACCCTGTTCAATAAGCGAAACACATTAGCTGTCCACTCTTAAGTTGGACAGTAAGGATTAGAGAAGGCAATCACTGATTCTTAAAACCAACATTCTTAAGACCAAAGAGTTGGGGGAAAGGAGGGAAAGCTCTCCATTCCCAGTTCTCCTGCAGCTGGATCCTCTAGAACCATAAGAATCCTTAGTTAGAATGGGATTCTAACTCAGCACCTTTTGAGAAGAGTTGCTCATTGGAGAGCACAGTACGATGAAAGTTATAAGCTGTGTTCAGGGGAGAGTTATTGTCTATTGTTAGCCTCTACAGTAGAATCAGTTGGGCGCTAAAGAGGTGGTGGTTTTGTAATGCCCCCAAAATTGGGCACATGAATATACATATGTTATAGGGTGTACCATAGTGGTAGCCCATAATTTCCCTGAACAATCCTAAAATCCATAACTATACAAATTATAAATTACAATTAAATAAATAAACCCTCTATATATAGTAAGACCTAGGTAGCTTATAGGATTACAGAGCATTTCTAATTGGTTCATTTAGAACCCTTTGACTAGATGGAGTTTATCTTCAAGCCACTAACCTCCAGCTGTTTCCCATCCTCTTCACCTGCTAAATCTGAAAACAGCAATAAAGAGCGTGAATTTATGAAAAATCAGTGAGTAAATGACTGTGTAATAAAATATAGCACAAGTACAAATATCAGCCTACTACCATAATTAAAATAAACACCACTAACACATATCGGTACGAAATAAAATATATATAACATACGTTACCACACAACCAAAACCCGTGCTTCAATGCAAGTCTACAATCTCATAAAACAATCCTTAACCAAATAAAAGCACAAATAAACACCCACACCAAAATATATTATGCAATGCATTATGTATAATGCATTTCTCACTCTTTTCCATATATACCCATTGAAACTACATAACCGACTTACACAATGGGTACACTTCCCACACATTATGTATAATGCATGTCCCACTCTTTTCCATGCATACCCATTGACACCACTCAACGGTATTACACAATGGGTAGCTTCCCGCTCTATTTTCACACATTTCCACTTCTCATAATATAAATATGTAAATGATTATATGCAATGCATTTTCCACACAAACATTTCACAGCACATATCATATCAATTCACCACTTTAAATACGTAACATCCTCAATCCCATAAAATAATTCCTATAATCATTCAATAAAATCCCTTGGTCTAGTAATTACCACTAACTAGGGAGTTTCATTGATGAATTTCTAATTATGGTGTGAATGAGATTTATATTGACTTGGCCAAATAATTTAATAAAACTTAAATGGCAAGGTCATCAACTCACCTTGACACCGATAAGGTTTATCACATAAATAGTCCTAGGAGATAAAGCCAAAAAAGCTTCCAAGTCACCTGGAATCAACCCAAATCAATAACTAAATAAAACAAGAAAAATCCTTACCATTAACCCCAGCCTTTGGTCATTGTTTTGGTAATAACTCTTAACTGGTAATGAGTTTTTAAAAAAACTTATACTTGAAAACTAGACTCAAAGACCTTTCCAAAGATATAAAGTTTCCTAAAAACGGAGTCTTGACGAAGGAGTTATAGCTATTTGAAAATAGACCAACGAGGTTGTCTGATGGCTGGCACCTAGGGTGCCACCTATGACACCTGGGGCGATAGATGCTCAACTTTCTACCCAATTTTAAGTACTTGGCACTTAAGGCACCACACATGGCACTTGGGGCACCAAGACTAAGTTTTTCTCCTCAAGTGTGGCGCCTGGGGCACCACACGTGCCATGACTTTGAACACGCGTTTTAGGCTCAGTTTTGGGTTAGATCTGGCTGGATCTTCATCATTTTCTATGATTTCTTCCATGGGATCTCATCCTTGTTGTCTAAGGAGTGTTTAGACATCAAAATCCCCAATTTCAATTGAGAAACGAAGCCGAAATCTTAGTTCTACCTCATATACCCTTAAAACTAGAAAATAGAGAAAAAGTTCAGGAAATCAGAATCTTGACCTCGATTCTTTGCTTTTCCTAGGTTGTTTGGCCTCCAATGACTTGCCCCATCACTGGAGAAAGGTTCTCCAAAGCTTGTTGAGGATTTGGGCAGAAAGGTAGAAAGAAGGAAGAGAGAAAGAGAGAAGAAAGAGTGAGGAGAGAGAGAGAAAAACGAGAAATAAAGAAAAAGAGGTGGGACCACCTATATATACCCGCCTAGGGTGAAATTACTACTTTGTCCCTAGGTAACTCTTGGTTAACCTTAGTGGTGAAAACCCCATAATTTCTCCAATTTGGGTATTTCCTATATTCTAAGGACCACCTAGTTCCTCATTTCACTTTAGTCTCCCTTTGGACCTCATGATACTCTCTATTTGTTCCTTATTTCTCAACTCTATCTCCAGAAAATTTCCTCTTCTTCTTATCTTTCCTCAAATCTTAAAAATAATATCTGCAATAAAATACCCGATCTAATTATTTATCTCAATTTTCATAAATAATATTAAAAAAGAATAAATTAAATATGAAAATTAAAAATAACCAAATAATTCCATTATAATAAATGGAAATTTTTATTACCACAACCATAATATTGCCAATTACATGATTCCAAAAATGGCGGGTATTACAGGTTTACCTTGTGGCAGATGTCAGCGGTTCAAGTCCACTTATCTCCAACTCGTGAACTTAACCAATACAAAGCTATATAATAGTACCTAATTTTTTTCGATTCGGCAGTTCGATCTATGCTATGATTTATTATTCATGGACGTTAGTAAGATCCTTCCATTTAGCAATACCTTAGGATGGTGTAGCCTTCAAGTTAAGGGTAAGGTTCAAATGAGGAAAGGCTTATGGTGGATACCTAGGCACCTAGAGACGAGGAGGGGCATAGTAAGCGATGAAATGCTTCAGGGAGTTGAAAATAAGCATAGATTCAGAGATTCCCGAATAGGTCAACCTTTCGAACTGCTGGTGAATCCATAGACAGGCAAGAGACAACCCGACGAACTAAAACATTAGAGTAATGAGAACTCCTAAAGGACTAGCTATATGCACAAAATGGTTAGTATATTATGATAAATATATCATGTTTGAGTATAGTAGAAATGAACTTGGTGAACCAAGAGTTCACAACAGTCCAAGAAAGAAATTTAATTAGCCAAGAAAACCTATTGAGTAGAGGATAGTTCATATAGCTTGGAAGAAGTATTCCCATGATTGAGATCTAGGATAAATTCCCGTGAATATATATTATAAGATTAAGTTATTGTTGCATGAGTTATATAATTTACTCTATTATCATGCATAGAAGATGTTTTTAAGCAAGTAATATAGATTTTATTCTTGTATGGACATATTTATGATAATGTAGAAACTTTTATTCCATAGAAAGGATTAGAGTTAAAGAAAAGATATATGCTTGATTATATTACTATGAAACAAAATATATTCCTTTTATAAGAAAGAATCAAGCAAGAATTGATATACCCATGATAGAAGCCTAAATTTCTATGAAATTGGAATTAAGGCTAAAAAAGTGAAAGAAGACATTATGTCTTATGTAAGAAGAATTATGAAACAAGTAGAATTTTATTCTATGAGAAGAATAGAAAGGATTTGAAAGACTTGTTTCATATTATCAGTCATATGAAAGTATTATGTTGAAGTCACCTAAAGAATTCTCAATGATATCGTGAATTATGAATGATATGATGATGACTTCATGATGAAATTATGATGAATCTTCCATGAATATATGAGTAAGTATTTTTATGAATTAGTGCAATGCAAACCCATAAGTTGGGTAGACTTATAATGAATTATAGACCCAAAATGGTAGATTTATAGTGCATTATAGACCCAAAGTGATGGGTAAACTTATGATGCACTAAAAGAACAATAAAAATGTTATGTTTATATGATAGTTTCTATATTCATAGAAGTAGCTAGAATTGATTGCAATGCATTATAAACACACATAAGAAGGGTAGAACTATAATGCATTATACGACTCTTAAGAAAAGGGGGTAGAATTGTAGTGTACTATAAGAAGAAATAAGATACCTCTTAAGAATTTCAGAAGCTACAAGAAAATAATATGTATAAGAGTGAGAAAATAACACTCTACCAAAGAAAATAATCAAGTAATGTAAAAGGTATCAAGAATAGGAATTTCCAAGTTTTATTCACGGTATCTAACTAGTCAATTGAAAGTAAACAAGCATTTTTTCAATTTAAACCAACCAAGGCCTTTTTTGTTAGTTTAAATCTCAAAAACACCACAAATCCCTTTTTTCTTTCAAAAACACCCCCAATCCCTTTTTTTTTTCATTCAAAAACACCTCATTCCCTTTTTCATTTACTACACTTTTTTTTAGTATTTTGACCAAATCAATACCTTTTTGTTAGTTAAAATCTTAGAGACACCCAACCCCCACTTTTTTAGAAAAAAAGAAAAAAATAAAAAACATCCCAACCCTTATTTTTTCTTTCAAAAGTCCCCAAATTTTGGAGATTTTGGACCTACTATAATTATTTTGTATGAGATAAATTTGTTAGAAAACTTTTATAAATTGATTTCAAATTTCTTAATTTTTTCTCTCTACCTATCCTAAAGTCCTTTATTCTTTTCTAAACCATGCTAGAGCTTTAATTATCCAACTATTGAGCAAATAAATATTTAATTTGTTTTAACTGAATGACAAATTCATGCACATGAAAATGGTGCTTAAGTTCATTTTAAAGAATTTAAAGGGAAAAAATAAACTTTTAAGGCAATGTTTTTGGACCAAACTCGGACCGATTAAGTTGACTAAGGAACCAATGACCCAACTGGTTTTGATTGGGTCATCTTTTTTCTCTTTCCACCCATCGATGTTTGCTGTAGCAACCATAAAAGGAGAAGACGAAGAAGGAAAAAAAAGAGGATGTTAGGGTTTTAGGACGAATTGATCCTCTTTATGTCCCTCAAAGAACGACAGTTGTCTAGGCTTTTTGGCATCGTCGAATCTAGCCATCGTACGACCAACATGAATAATGGTCTATATGGAAAGCACGATTTTAGCCATTGGATTAACCTTGATCCAGCGGCTTAAATTGCATCCACCATTGCCCAATTTTTTTTTTTAAATTGACCATCTAAGGACCTTTTTGAAAGGTTAAATATCAAAAACACACTAGCCTCCTCTTTTTTTTAATTTAAAAAATGCCCCTAGTCCCTTTTTTGCTTGATGCATTTTTTTTAATTTTGACAAACCCAGGACCTTTTTGTTAGTTTAAACCTAAAAAATAACCAAAACCCCTTTTCTTCTTTCAAAAACACTGTAATCCCTCTTTTTTGGTTCAAAAACACCCCATTCCCTTTTTCACTTACTGACCTTTTTTTTAAAAAAAATTTCGACCAATAAGTACCTTTTTGTTAATTTATGTCTTAGAAATGCCTCAGCCCCCTTTTTTCAGGAAAAAAAAAATCTCAACCCCTCTCTTTTGTTTTTCCCTAAAAGGTCCCCAAATTTTGGATAACTTAATAGCTATAAGATTTTGGACTTACTATAGTGATTTTGTATGAGATAAATCTGTCAGAAAACTTTCATAAATAGATTTCAAATTACTTAATGTTTCCTCTCTACCTCTCCTGAAGTCCTTTTTGTTTTTCTTAACCATGCTAGAGCTTTAATTATCACACTATTGAGCAAACAAATATTGAATTTCTTTTAATTGAATGATAAATTCAAGCATGTGAAAATGGTGCTTAAATTCGATTTAAAGAATTTAAAAGGAAAGAATAAACTTTTCAAGCATTGTTTTTGAACCTAAACCGGACCAGTTTGGTTGATCGAGAAACCAACGACCTAATTGGTTTAGGTAAAGTGTTTTTTTCTTTTTCTACACATCATGTTTGTTATAGCAACTACAAAAGTGAAAGTAATGTCTAGCTCCCCAAGGGGGTGAATTGAGTTTATAAAATTTTCTTTAAAGCTTGTTGGAAGTTTAAGAAGTTTTGGAAACAAAGCCAAAATATTTATGATAGTAAAATAGAGTAATGCCAAGATGAAAGAAAGAAGAGTGCAAATAATAAAAAATAAGATAATAAGCAATTAAAAAGATAAGGGAAAGAGAAGTTGACATAAGTGATTATATTGGTCCAGCTTTAAAATAAGCCTACATCTAGTCTTCAAGACAACTTCTTATGTTTTTCATTATCAACCATAAGTTTATGTAAATGGGCAATTGTGAGCTACTACAACAGAGAACTTTTGTTTCCTAACGGTATCTCTCTCCTCACACTATGATTTCACTCAACCACAGCCTTAAGGAAACCTTCCTTGATTAATACACTCAGAAGAAAAGAGATGAACAACAAAAACTCTCAAAACAGAGTAAATACACAAGTTGTAAGCTCTCTATTAAACGATAGGCAAGAGTTGACTATTGAAGATTCAGAAGCAAAATGAATGTTTTCTTGTTGATTTGACAACTTTTGAAGTCATATATATAAGGTAAGAAGTGAGAAATCCATTGGAAAAGGATCCATGATGATATCAGCTAAAATTTTCAAAAAATAGCCATTGGTATTGATGTTACATACCGACAATCGACTGATAGAGCCACGACATCAACTACTGCACTTTAATAAGGTGCTAGTCGACTAATACAATGCTATCAATCGACTAATGACCTTTTGTTACTGAATTCAAATTATTCCGAAGTCCATTAGTCGACTGCTACAAGTGTATCAGTCGACTACTCTCCCCCAAACCTGAACCTTTGCTTATTCTCAAGCAAAAGCTTCTTATGAGAGAAATTTTGATTAAGATATGTGCAACCAGGAGAGGTATATATATGAAAATATGTGAATGAAAGCAAGCTAACCCTCATCAAACCATTACTCGCAAGATCAAACTCAAGAGTTTGCAATCTTAAAAATTCTAATGATAAGTGTTAACCGAATCACAAAAAAACTTGAATAGCAAATTTTCAGAAACATCCAATCATCTCCTCTATGACCACTTACAGTATCAAATTCAAAAATTCCTAAATTGAATCACATCTTTGTTCTTAAGGGCATCGTTTTATTTCGATTCTCAAGAGCTTTGCTATTTTGTTCTCAAAGGTATTGCTTTTTTAATTTTCTTATTTCCTTTGGAAATTTGGCATATTATTATTCATTTTTTTAATTACAGGAGCCTACCCTTATTGAAACTTTCAACTATCCCCTTATTGAACATTTTTTCACTAGCCCCTTATTGAACATTTTTTTTGAATAAAAGAAAATGATCTATAAACCATTCACAAAGAGACAAGAACACCTTTTTCTGTTATTTTGAAGTAGTTGGGCTAACACTTATAAAAATATATAAAACTTAAGATTTGCAAATTCAAGAGGTAAATCTTAATTTTTTTTTATGACTTGATTTAACTTGCTAAAAAATTTCAAACTTTTCAGCTTTCAAAGTTTTAAAAAATTTCTTCCTATTACACATGTATATGGATTACAAAATCAACCAGAATTTTTCAATGAAGGAACCCACATACATGCTAAACCTCTCCCCCAAACCCGAATCTAACATTGTCCTTAACGAGCTAAGGAGGGTTTAAAACATGAGAATGAAGAAAAAGGTTGTGCACAGCAAAAATATTCCATATTGACAGCACAATATCATCATCACAATAAAATAGTCCAAAAAGTGCAATTGCCATCCAATAACCAAGCATAGCATTAGCCCAAAACCATATCATAATCCACCATAGCAACATCATGTCCCAAGGAAAAAAAGTTCACACCAAAACAACAACACATTCACAGCAAAGTAATTAAACTACTAGAAACCAAGCAACAACACAATAAGAACAAAATAAAACAATTAAAACTAAGAAAGCAAGGAAATTTGGGTTGCCTCACAAGAGCGCTAAGTTTATAGTCTTCAACCAGACTTTACCGGTGCTTGTTCAAGGTGGATCTTCCAATGTTAGCCACTTCTTTAATGATTTTGATTGAGTAAGAACCATTTTTGCAATGTCAGGAGGTTTGAATTCATAAGGATCATCACAAAGCTTTGCATAATCCTCTGAAACTCCTAGAGCTCTCCTTGTTCTTTTTCCCATATCTTCAGTATCCTCCAAGCAATTTTTACTCATCCCATCATGAAAGTACCTGCGAGATTCTTTATCAATCATCTTTACCAAGTAGCACTCCTCCGGGTCATCAGAAGCTTTCATTTCCTTGTTTATGTTAAAGGTAACTTCTTGGTCATTGACCCTCATGGTTAACTCACCTTTATGAACATCAATTATCATTCTTCTAGTAGTTAGGAAAGGTCTTTCCAAAATAATTGGGCTCTCCTTGTCTTCCTTATAGTCCATGACAATAAAGTCAGTCGAAAAATTAACTTGTCTACCTTGACAAGTACATCTTCAATGATTCTGCTCAAATAACACAACGAATGGTCAGCTAGTTGAAGAGTCACTGTGGTAGGCCAAACATTTCCCAAGCCTAATTTCTTAAAAATAGCGAGTGGCATCAGATTCACATTTGCTCCCAAATCACACAGTGTTTTTTCAGAAAAATTGCTCCCAATGTTGCAGGGGATCACAAAGCTACCTGGATCTTTCATTTTGTTAGGCAACTTCTTTTGGAGAATGATGCTGCATTCTTGAGTCATAGCAATAGTTTCAAACTCATCCAAGTGCCTTTTTCATGACAAAACATCGTTTATCAACTTTGCATAACTGGGCATTTGTTCCAATGCCTCAATGAATATGATGTTGATATGAAGTTGCTTTAGGATCTCCAAGAATTTTTTATATTGTGAGTCCAGATTGAACTTTTTATGCCTTTAAGGAAAAGGTAGTGGTGAAATAAAATTTCTAGCCCTCATATCTTGCATTGTACTTTCACCCTTACCTTTAGCACCCAAAGCATCTATTATCTCAATTGCCTTCTCTTGAGACGTGACAACTTTTTCATTCTCTTCTACACTGATCACCCCTTGCTTCTTATCATGTGATTTGACCACATCGGGAAGCTCTTTGTCACTCCTTAAGGAAATGGCCTTGTAAATGCTCCATGCCCTCTCTTCTTGGATTATTTTCTGTGTTACTTGAGAGACTACCTTATTCCCTTTTTTCCAAAGCACTTGCTAATTGGCCCATTTGAATTTCTAGATTGCAGCACTTTGAGTCTGATTTATTGCCTCAGTACTCTCCATAAATTTCATGAACATTTCCTCTATTGGTGACTTATTCTTCACCTGAGATGGTGAAGCTCTATTTTGGGGAGGATAGTTATTCTGATTGTAAAAGCCAAGAGGATGAGATGGCTCACTAGAAGATGAAGTTGAGGGATTTAGGCAGTGATTATTGCTCCAACAGAAATTAGGATAATTTCTTGAGCTCGGATGATAAGTGGTAGAATATTGGTTGTTCTGGTTCCTTTGCACATTACCTATGTACTTTAATTGTTCCATTGAAGTAAATTCCTCACAAAAACTATTGATGTGAGCCCCTCCACAGAAATCACAATTTACTTTTGGCATTGCTATTGCATTCACCCTTGCGGGTTCTTTTGTCTTGCACATAGCATGTCAACTTTCTTAGTTAATGCTTTATTCTGAGCTAACAAAGCATTCAGGGTGTCTAGTTCCATGACTCCTCTCCTTGAAGCATTTCTAGTTTGGCTTGAAGCATTCTGTCTTACCCCCATGATCTCTATTATTTCTTTCACTTAAGCAATCGATCTTGCCATCAAAGCAACGCCAGCTACAGTATCCAATTTATCTCGAGTCTCATATGTGAGACCACTATGAAATATGATAAGCTGCTACCACTTTGGAAGACCATGATTAGGACACTTCATCAGGAGATTCTTGAACTGTTCCCAAGCCTCATAAATGTTTTTTCCTTCACGCTGATAGAAGCCTGAGATCCCATTCCTCAATTTGACCGATCTTGATAGAGGAAAGAATTTATCTGGAGTTGATCCCAAGTTGTGATACTCCCTTTTGGCTGAGCATTCAGCCAGCTCTTTGCTAAATCCCTCAAGAAAAAGGTGAATAGATAAAGGCATAGAACATCATCACTAACTCCATTTAGCTTAACTATATCACAGGTCTAGAAAATATGTGATGTGGTTATTTGGATCCTCTGTAGGACTTTCCCCAAATTGATTTTATTGGACCAAGTTCATCAGTACTGCTCTAATTTTGAAGTGATTTGAATTGATCGGGGGTTTCACTATGTATGAAGCGTGTCCATCATTATTGGATGAGGCATAGTCCCACACAACTCTGTTGTCGTCTTGATGCAAATGTGCAGCTCTATTTTCTCTATTGTTTTCCATACCTCCAAGATTCAAATTATCCTTTGCCATTTCCTCTTGAGAACTTTGCCCCTCTTGAACTTTTCTCGTCTTAGCTTTTTTTTGAGTTCTCCTTACAAGCCTCTCGATTTTATAATCAAAGAGAAGAGCAGTTGATTGATGGTACATTGCATACACAGTAAGGAGACACCAATTAACAATGAAAAATAGACTCAGCACAAATCAACACTATAAAAACTAAAAATGACTTAAAGATAAAAAAAGAACAGAAAAGACAAAAAAGAAACTAAACAAAATTAAACACAAAGCAAAGAAGCATTTAAGCTAGCACTTTCAAATTTCTTTGAATATTAACATAACCCTTAGTCTCTGGCAACGGTGCCAAAAACTTGTTAGCGATTTGGCAAGCACACCAGGCACACAAGTAATAAAGAGTGAGTAAGATATCGTTCCTTCGAAGACTAAGTGGCTAACTACCCAAGAAATTTGATAGAATTAGTTAGACAAATTTGTTTGGATTGAAAATAGCTCTAATCAAGCACTAACAGAGTAAAAAGCAAATGA
Source organism: Biancaea sappan (assembly GCA_037074585.1). Lineage (NCBI taxonomy): Eukaryota > Viridiplantae > Streptophyta > Magnoliopsida > Fabales > Fabaceae > Biancaea > Biancaea sappan. The sequence continues at coordinate 39,615,432 of CM073499.1, forward strand.
CAGTAAATTTTTATAAAGTTTTCTTAGTGACAGCAAACAAACACTCAGGTTTATTGAAATTAATTTAATTAAAAGCCTTGGGCTATTAATCCATCTCCTCCATCCTAGAAATTGTAAACTTCTCTCACGGACTTACAACTATATCAATTATATAAGTCAATCATAGGTTATTCTAATAACTTAAAAAAATTCTTCTAAATCTCAATTAAGATACTTAACGCTTACTTAATTCCTTAAATAAATTAAGTCTGTACTAACCAACCTAGCTTTGATTAAACGAGATTAACTAATATTCCTATTAGCTAACAAGCGGGAGCACTTAGGTTAAGGTTCACACACTCATCCTTCGTATTTAGAGTTCTACTCTCACCTCCCTCTCCCGAGTATGATGACAACAATAAACAATTATAAAGAATGATCAAGTCCATATAATGCAGCAGTAAAATGAATAAAAAGACTTATATTGATTGAATTAAAGTTGCAAATACATGAGCGAAAACAAAATCTAATCTGGAGTTGAGTTTAGCTACTCATGGAATAAAAATGACATAAAGTAGAAATAAGGATAGAAATAGCCATGAATCTGATGGTGGATGATGGATTTGAGCCCCAAAGCCTTGAAGTCGAGAACCCCATTCTTTTCTCAGCAAAAATGGCATTTCCCAACTTCTTCCGTATCAGAATTACCTTAGAAAATAACATCTACAACTCTTTAAAACATTTCTAATGTAGCAGAAATTTTGTTCTACAGCTACAGTGGTATATCTTCACCACTGCAATAGTGGTGCATAGAAAATCAAGGTAGCAACGGAGGGCTACCTCTGCAGCGGTGCAAACTCATCGCTGTAGCAATGGAGGGCAAAAATAATTACTGAAAAAATTACTACTCCAGCATCGGGCTTGGGCTACTGGGAGGTGGCATTGCAGTGGCATGTCCTCACTGCTGTAGTAGTGGCAGGCAGAGAAAATTGCTAACAATTCTGTACTCCAGCACCAGGGCACTAGGCTGGCTGTTGGGCAAGAATTCCTCTTCTAAATGCAGGGCCAAAAGCTAGGAATCGAATGCAGTGGTTTCCTTTCCTCTAATTGGTGATCAATCTTTATATCCTGAAATACAAGATAAAACACCAATTTACTAACAAAAAAATGAAGGTAAATCAAGAAAGTAATATTGAGTTTAGGGAATTCCAAATTAGAAAATCTTGAGGTCAAAAGAATTACATCACTAAAATTCAAGCACAATCAAGGTTCAGATGTCAAGAAAAAGTGCACAAAAATCATATTAATTGGAAAATTAACACTCAATACTAAAGCTCAATTTGAATTTCAAACAGAAAGATATCAGTCGACTGATCCATGGTCATCAGTCAATTACTGAGTTAAATCATCCTTAGCTAAAAATTCAAACAGAAGGATATCAGTAGACTGCTCCAAGTCCATTAGTCGACTGATATCCTCTAAACTTAGTTTTTCAAATCTTTTAAAACATCTAAGAATCAATAACTCTTTTAGTGCATTTCTAACTTAGTTAAGACATGTTAAATCAATTAGAAGATATTCAAAATTGTTTTTTTTTTGCCTATCAAAAGCCTTTACACAATATTCTAAGACAAAAATAAACAACTTCTCTTCAAGCTCTTTAACTCCTTTTGTCTTGGAAAGATATTTGTGAAAATATGGACATTACTACACACAAGAAAATATCATTTTAATTTGTTTGTTAATCATCAAAATTTAAGAATTAGCTTTGAATGCAATGTTGTCAACAATCTCTTTCTTTTTTATGATGACAAACAAATTTAAAATAGTCAGGATATTTTGAAACAACAATTGAGTTCAAAGAGGAGGGCTCCCCCTGAATTTTATATCCTAGAAAAAAATTCAACTTATATTGCAAAAGAGATATATATCAACAGCAGCACAGTAGAAGTGATTTCACCAAGATCAATATATAATCAAAGTTTTAACATTCAGAGCAACGATAGTAATTAGAGAAGAGCAACAATAGATAAGTTCATGTAATTACAAAACTAAAAGGATATAACTCAAATCAGAAGGTTGTAAGAGTCATGAACATAAAACTTTAGAACAATACTAATGTTAGTTCAAAGCAACTATCTATCATAAAGCAAAATATCATAAAGCATATAAAATCTTCTCCCTTTTTGTCATCAACAAAAAAAAGGGATCTTTATCCTCAATCCTCAAGGCCACTCAATCTTCAGGATGAAGGTCACAAACCAATTTGAAAAGGTCTTTAATCTCTTTGGTCTAAGATGCAGAAGTGGATTCCAAATGAGAGATCCAAGCGTCAAGAGTCTTAATGTCATCTTGCATAGATTGCATCATACCCATCATCTTGGTCGAGTTGTCAAGCAACTCATTTAGAAGCCTAGTATGCCACAGGTATGAAAATCATGTTTTGGTTCAAGAGCTTCAGCCCAAGGTTCTTCAAACTATTCAATATCCTCAAATTCATCAATAATGTCAGCTATTTTCTCTCTTCTTGCTCTGGCCCTGTTGACATTATGTTTTTCTTTGGCTCTTTTCCATTGTTCTTTAACAAAGATGAATCCTATTCGACGAAGTGGATTTTCATCAATAACAGAAGACTGGAGTTCCTTTTGATAATAAGTGTTTCCATTTGCCTTTTCAATGATATGAGAAATGATGGTAGCATAAGGCAAAGGGGATTTCTTTCTTGTACAGGATTCCATCCTTCTCATAATGAAGTAAGGAAAGTTAAATCCCTTTCCTTGCATTTTGTAAGCCATAGCTAAAAACTCAGATTCACTTCCATTAGGAAAGCTTCCTAATTTATCAAAAATAATGTGAGTGATCACATACAGAAGCATTCTATCATAATCATCCATGTCACTTATTCAGATTTCTTTAGTATTCCAAACATCTTTCCTCAAAATAGTCTTGTAGACTGCCTCACGAGAGAAGAAAGACGTATTCAAAGATGAGTACTGATTAGTGAAACAAAGGTCCAAGGGACTAGGGTCTGGAATTCCCAAAATTTGAGCGAGTTCGCTCTCAGTTAAATTGATATGTTGGCCTCTGAACATAGTATACAGTTTGCTGTCTTTCACCCTATACTCAAGGTTAGTGTAAAATGCCTTGACAACCTCTTCACTCCACCAGCCCTTCCTAATCACAAATCTTTTCAACCCATATGCATCCAATGAATCCAAAAACTGCAATTTTTGACCCTTGAACGAAGTCTAGTTAAGGTACTTACTTGGTATGACATTATGCTTTTCAAAGGATTTCTTGTATTTTGCCCATTGAGTGTCATTCTCTAAGATGTTGCCCAAAGGGTGATTGGAGGCAGTTTTGGTGCAAGCACGACTGAAAGAGGCCATTGTTCTTGAAGAACAGAAAAACCATAGAAATAGGGCAGCAGCTCAAACCAATCAGTGAAAGATGAAGAATCGCGTACTAGATGACCAAGAATTACCAAAAATCTGAGTTTTGATTGAAGACAATTAAGGAGATTGATCCTTGAAGCTTCTAAGGCGCTAGTCGACTAGAGTGAAAAGGAGCACATATGAGAAAATATTGCACATGAGCTCTAAATTCTCGAGATTTCCTTTAATACTATCATTGAAAATGACCTAGCAGTCGACTATTTGGGGTGATTAGTCAACTACTCATAGCTGATTTGGGAACTTTTGTTGTTGTCATATATCAATCGACTATCGAGGGATGATTAGTTGATTGATTCCTCTCATGTGCTCAGAAGAATTTATCTTAACATTCAGCATGGTGCCTGCACCCGATGCCTGTTCCAGTGTTTAGCGACCTTTGATCAATCAGTTGACTAATAGTCCTTAATCAATCAACTAATAACTTCTACACTTGAATGAGGATTTTGGGTAGTGAGTTATTAGTCGACTGATCCCTTCTAAGTCTGAACAATTATAGCCGTTGAACATCTAGTTGATTGATAGGCTTTAGGTAGTCGACTATTTGAGTGCAAAACCTTAAATTTTGATGTTTTAGTAGCAGCTTTGAGAGTTGAGTGAGGATATTTTAAGAATTCAAACCTATAAAGCACTTTTAGAGGACACTCCGATGCTTAAGTTAGTAATGGGGAACATCATTAAACAACGACAAATAGGATCTATGCAATAGGGAAACAATTTTAGAGCTCAAAAAGGTTTGCCATGTCAAGTTCTCTCCTTATAAAGCTGAACCTATTCTCAGAAAAAGGCTTAGTGAAAATATTAGCCAATTGAAATTTAGTTTGCACAAACTCAAGAGAGATATCTTTCTTTTGAATATGATCTCTTATAAAATGATGTCTAATTTCAATATGCTTAGTTCTAGAGTGTTGTACAGGATTTTTGGACAAACATATGACACTTGTATTATCACATCTAATAGGTATATTTTCAAGAAAAATACCAAAATCCTCTAGTTGTTGCTTCATCTACAAAACTTAAGCACAACAACTTCCAGCTACAATATATTCAGCTTCAGTTGTGGATAAAGAAACACTATTTTGTTTTTTGCTAAACCAAGAGACAAGGGAATTACCAAAGAATTGGTAAGTTCCACTTGTGCTCTTTCTATCAATTTTTCTACTCGCAAAATCAGTATCTAAGTGGCCAGTTAAAACGTTTGAAAATCTTTTAGGATACCGTAAACCCATTTTAGATGTGCCAACCAAGTATCTAAATTTTTTTTTAAAGCTTTAAAATGAGATTCCTTAGGCCAAGTTTGAAAACGTGCACACATACATAAACTAAACATGATATCTGGTCTACTTATGGTTAAATATAAAAGAGATCTGATCATACCTCTATATTTTGTTATATCATAGGGTTGACATTCTTCATTCTTGTCGAAACTTGTTGAGGTGCTCATTAGTGTGGATATGAGTTTAGCACTTTTCATTCCAAATTTCTTGAGCAACTCCTTGATATTTTTGGTTTGACTCACAAATGTGCTATGTTGCATTTGTTTGATTTGAAGCATAAGGAAGAAGTTGAGTTCTCCCATCATTGATATTTCAAATTCACCTTTCATGATCTTAGCAAACTCTTTATATAAATTCTCATTAGTAGCACCAAAAATTATATCATCAACATAAATTTGAACAATGATTAAATCATGATTTTTCTTTTTAAAAAAGAGAATTGTATCAACCTTTCCTCTTGAAAAACCATTTTCTAAAAGAAATGAACTTAATCACTCATACCAAGCTCTAGAAGCTTATTTGAGACCATAAAGAGTGATATCTAGCATTTCTTATATACATATTATCCACTATCTTGGTCTAATTACACTTTCATCTTTATTACACTTGGTGTTTCATTGGGTCCTAGTTAATTTTAGATGGAAAATGAGCTATTTTCATCTTTTAAGACTTAAATTATTAAAGACTCAATTTAATCCCTCTTGTGTAATTTTCAGAATTAATTTTGGAGATTTCTTGGTGATGTGGCGCTAACATGGCAGTCATGATGACATGGACGCTGATGTGGCACATTCTTGGATGACTTGGCAGCTTATTCCATTTATCTGATGACATAGACGTGTGGGACCCATTCTGCAGCACTTCAGACTAACTTTCTGCCCTATGCTTCTGACCTTGTTGAAAGAAGTAGCAGCCATGCCACTTTTTGAAAAAGCCAACCACCATTCTGCAGAAGACATGTCCTCCATACCAGAAATCAGCAAAAAGAAAGGCAGTAGTCAGTTTCCAGCAGTAGCTTTTTGGGCATTAGTTTAGTCTAGTTTTCAGACTTTAGTTTTTTAGTTTTTCAGTTCTGGTTTTGCTGGAACTCAGACACATTTTTCGTAGACCACTTTCCCTCCTCCTTTCTACCTTCTGTTTTTTTTTCTGGTTCTTGCTCTCATGGAGGGCTGAATTCTGTTGTAATCAGCTTTGGTTCAGACTGGATATTGTAATCTGAGTTCCCATGCTTATAAGATAAGTTTTATTCACTTTATTCCAGCATTCATCTATTTCTTTAGCCTCTATTCTGTTATGCTTATGAATGTTTCTGATTAGAGTTTCATAGACTTAACAGTTAGTTTTAATTGCTGGATATGAGGATTTATCTATCATGACTGATTGGAATGGTAGAAAGAGATGAAAATGGCATGTAATGAAGATCTTCTTACATGATTTGATTATGTTTACTGTGATTGCAATAATATGTAGTCAGAGAAGGTTTTCTTTGAGTATGTTTTAGTATAATCCATATCAGAAGATTTTCTAGACTTTTTAGTTAAGAATCAAATAATAAATGAATGAAACTTAGCATCTGAACAAGAACTAGGAAGGTTACATCTCCAAGAAAAACCAAGGCTGATTGCGTTCTTCCATTGTTTTCTCACATCTGTTGTTTGCTGTTTTGTTTGTTGCTGCTGCTGCTACTGTCTTTAATTGTAATTTTTATTGTTCTGTCACAACCAACCCCCCCGTGTATTAATTAGCTTTTAATTAGTGTTTATGTGTTTAGAACAATTAGTTAGTAGTTAGAAGTGAGGCTCTAAGAGTGAAAACAACCTGGGGACCATTGTGCTGCAAAATTGTCATGATTTCAATTCTGGGCAATTTGGCATCGTGGTGGCGTGAACGAAAGAGCCTTTTTCAACTTAAATACATGATTAGGCTTATCATGATTTTCAAAACTGGGGGGTTGTTCAACAAAAACTTCTTCCATAATATAGCTATTGAGAAAAGCACTTTTTTACATCCATTTGAAAAAGTTTGAAATCATTTATACATGCAAATGCCAACATCATTCTAATGGCTTCAAGTCTAGTTATGAGTGCAAAAGTTTCATCATAATCAATGCCTTCCTCTTGATTATAACCTTTTGTAGCAAGTCTAGCTTTATTTCTAACTACTACTATATTTTCATCAAGTTTGTTTCTAATTTGTGCCAATTATTGCATGATCATTGGGTCTAAGGACTAAATCCCAAACTTGGCTTCTCTCAAATTGATTTAGTTTTTCTTGCATAGCCAAGACCCAATATTCATCAATAATTGTATCAACAATATTCTTTGGTTCAACTTGTGAAAGGAAGGCTAAGTAGTTACAAATATTTCTAATAGAGTTTCGAGTTGTTACCCTTTGAGATGTATCTCCAATGATGAGTTCCTTGGGATGACTTTTGGCATACCTCTAATCCTTTGAAAGTTCATAATTATTGCTTGGTAGCTCTTCCTCTTTAGGTTTCTCTTCTTCTTGGGATTTTTCTTCTTCTTGAGGTAGATGGGCATTTTCTTCACAGTCATTGTCTTCCTTTGGAGCTATTTCTTCCTCTTTCTCCACTTTGTCATTTAAGGAGAGATCTTTGAGGAAATCTAGCACTCCATTTTGATCATCACTTTCCTTAAGAGAAGGGTTAGATTCTTTGAAAGTAACATGTATAGACTCTTCAATAATAAAAGTTCTCTTGTTATAGACTATAAGCTTTACTAGTTTTAGAAAATCCAATAAAAATTACTTCATCAGCTTTGGCATCAAATTTTTCCAAATTTTCTTTCCCATTATTTAAGACAAAACATTTGTAACCAAATAAATGGAGATGAGAGATATTGAGCTTTCTTCCTCTATATAGGTCATATAGGGTTTTATTTAAAATTGGCCTAATTAAGGCTCTATTCATTATATAATAAGCAGTATTAACCGCATCCACCTAAAAATATTAAGGAAGCTTCCCTTCATTGAGCATTGTTCTTGCCATTTCATCTAGATTTTTGTTTTTCCTCTTAACAACACCATTTTGTTGAGGGGTTCTAGGAGATAAAAAGTTATGCTCAATTCCATGAATTCAAAATTGTCAAATTCTCCACCATGGTCACTTATAATTCTCACACTAGTCAAGCCTTGTTCATTTTGAACAAATTTTGAAAGTTTTAGAAAAAGATTTGAAGGCTTGATCATTATGAGCTAAGAAGAGACTATGAGTAATCATCATCAACAACTATTACATAGGAATTACCTCCAAAGCTCTTTGTTCTAGATGGTCCTATAACGTCCATTTGAAAGAGCTTTTAACTTGCTTTCCTATTTGACAAGCATCACAAAGCTTATCCTTTTCAAATTTAATTTTGGGTAAGCCAATTACAAGTTCAAAGACTCATGCCAGCAGGGCTAATCTCATATGCCAAAGCCAACTTTCATCACTAACATTAATCAAACAAGTAGAGTCTATGGAAGGATCTTTATTAAGATTTATAACATAAACATTATTGATCCTTTGACTAATAAGCTTAATTTGCTTATCATTAATGTTTTCAACTATGTAACTAGTTGAATAAAAAATAACTCTATTGTCTTTGTTATATAGTTGACTAATGCTAAGCAAGTTGTGATTAAGGTCTTTAACAAACAAAATATTTTCAATAGAAGTTGAGGAGTTCTTACCAATTTTACCTATACCCTTAATTAAGCCTTTGTCATTTCCTCTAAAGGTCGCTTTACCTCCTTTTGGAGCTAAGGAGATGAATTTGGATTGATTATCGGTCATGTGTTTGGAGCAACTATTATCCAAATACCATTTCCCACTCATAGCTTTGAGGCATACCTACAACACAAATTCAAAGCTTCACTTTAGGTACCCAAACTTGTTTGTGTCCTTCTTTGTTAAAGGTTCCTTTTGGTACCTACTTCTTCTTGTTATCATTTGGAGTATTCTTTTTATACCAATAAGAGTACGAATTGTGTCCTTTCAATCCATAATGGAAACAAGTAGCAAAAGGACTATTTTACATAGTTGCATGTACAAAGAAGTTCTTATAGTATTTTTGACTAGCTTTGGATTCATATCCCAATCCTGCTTTGTCAAAGACACATCTTTGATTACCAAAAAATATGTTCAAATTATCTCTTCCTTGAGTAAATTTATCAAGGATAATTTTTAAATCCTCAATTTGTTTTTCAAGATCAATGCATTTCCAGCAAGGACAATTTTATTTTGGAGAAATAGACAATGATTTCAAGCTTGCATTTTCATCTAGCAAAAGAGAGTTTTGTTTTTCAAAAACTAGATTTTCTACCTTGAGTGAGGTAAAATAATTTTTCAAATTTAAAATTTCACTCTCAAGCAAGGAAATCTTTTGTTTTGAAATATTCAGCTTTTTGGCAAGCTTCAAGGATTAATTGTGTAATTCTTCAAAAGCTTCTTGCAATTCATCAAATGAATGTAAAGGTTCAAGAAGTGTTACTTTTTCATTGTCTCTTGCCATAAGACAAAGAGTGGCCTCTTCATTCTCTTCTTCATCGAATTCATTTTCTCCCTAAATTGAAGAAACATAGACTTTCTTTTTGCCTTTGTCATAACTCTTCTTTTCTTCTTGCTTCTTGATGTATTGTGGACAATCCCATTTGATATATCCAGTCTTTTTATATTCATAACAAGTAGGACCTTCCTTGTTGTTTTCTCTATCTTCTTGTGTTCTTGTTTCTTAGAAATTTGCTGAACTTTTTGACAAAGAGACCAAGATCTTCATCATTGATGTCAAGTTCTCCTTCATCCTTATCACTATCAACTTCTACTTTCTTGGAGGAAGTTGACTTTAAAGAAATAGTCTTCTTTTCTTGACTTCTTCCTCTTGCCTCATTTCCATAATATGAGATTCATAGTTTTGGAGATTTCCAAATAGAGCTATGAGAGAGCTCATCGATTCTTCTCTAATCTCCATAATTGCAGTCTTCTTTGCTTCCCATTTTGAAGTAAGACACCTTAGAATCTTAGTGGTTTGATACTTTTCTACATAGGTCATACCAAGAGCTCTCAAATGGTTAGTGATATGAGTAAATCTTAATTGTATTTCACTAATACTCTCATCACTCTTTATGTTGAAATTCTCATATTCATTGGTGAGAGTACTTATTTTTGATTATTTGAATCCTAAAGTTCCTTCATGTGCAATTTCAAGAGTCTCCCACGTTTCTTTAGCATTTGCACAACTAGAAACTCTAAAGTATTCATCTTGACTTAAAGCACTAATAATAAATTTAGATGCACAAGTTTCTTTTCAACTTCATCCCATTCACTTTTAGGTATTGGAACATTTTTCCCATTAGCTACCTTCATAGGTATATAGGGACCATTTTCCACAATATTCCATAAGTCCAGGTCTATTGCATCAAAGAATAATCTCATCTTAGATTTCCAATAGGTATAATGATTGCCATTAAAACGAGGGGGTTTAGTAGAGGAATTTCCTTCAGGCAAAATACAATTACCAAGACTAGCCATGTTTCAACTCTTAGACTATTAAGTCTTTGATCAAGAGCCCAAACTCTAATACCAATTGAAAGTAATGGCTAGCTCTCAAGAGCAGGTGAATTGGGTTTATAAAATTTTCTTCAAAGCTTGTTAGAAGTTTAAGAAGTTTTGAAAACAAAACCAAAATATTTATGACAGTAAAACAGAGCAATGCCAAGATGAAAGAAAGAAGAGTGCAAATAATCAAGAATAAGATAATAAGCAATTAAAAAGATGAAAGAAAGAGAAGTTGACACAAGTGATTATACTGGTTTAGTTTTAAAATAAGCTTACATCTAGTCCTCAAGACAACTTCTTGAGTTTTTCACTATCAACCATAAGTTTATGTAAATGGGCACTTGTGAGCCATTACAAAGAAAAACTTTTGTTTTCTAAGGGTCTCTCCCCATCACACTATGATTTCATTCAACCACAGCATTAAGGAAATATTCCTTGATTAATCCACTTAGAAGAAAAGAGATGAACAACATAAACTCTCAAAACATAGTAAATACACAAGTTGTAAGCTCTCTATTAGCATATGATAGGCAAGAGTTGATCATCAAAATTTAAAAATTAGCTTTGATTGCAATGGGGTCAACAAGAAGGAGAAGACAAGGACGGAAAGAGGAGGCTGTTAATGTTTTAGGATGAGCTGATCCTCTTTTCTTCCCTCAAAGATCAATAGCATGCTGGACTTTTCAGCATTGTCAGATCCGCCCATTGTATGGCCAACGTGAATCATGGTCAATTGGGGACGCATGATTTCAACTGTCGGATCTAGGGGTGTTTATAGGCTCAATTTAGTTCATTTTTTAGCCTAAACCAAACTAATTAATTTTGCAAAATTATAGACCTATTCGGTTTTAATTTTTGGGTGCTTTAGTTCAATTTTGAGCAGTTTTGTTTACAATAATTTGTGTTTTTTTAATTTTAATGAAATATATATATATATATATATATATATATATATATATATATATATATATATATATATATTAAAAAAGAGACCAAATTAATTAAAAGAAAAAGATCAAACTAATTAAAGGAAAGAAACCAAGTTAAATATAAAATATATAAAAATAATTTTGTTGACATAAAAATATATAAATATAATATTATGTATATGCAATATATATATATATATATATATATATATATATATTTATATATAAAGTTGGTTCGTTTTGATTTGGTTTTAACCGAATCAACCAATTAAAATTCATATTTCAAAAATCAATTTAGACCTCTTTTTTTTTGTTTTGGTTAATTTTTGGTTGGGCTTGGTTAATTTAGTTTGGTTTTGAATACCCTTAGTTAGATCAATGTCGATCCAATGTCTTAAATTGCATCCACCATTGCCCCCTTTTTTTTTTAAAATTTTGACCATCCAAGGACCTTTTTGAATGGTTCAATCTAAGAAACGCCATAGCTTCCTCTTTTTTTTTTTTTTTAACTTTAAAAATGCCCCTAGTCCCTTTTTCACTTGATAATTTTTAAAAAAAAATTTTCAACCAACCCAGGACCTTTTTGTAAGTTTAAATCTCAAATACTCCCAAAACCCCTTTTTTCTTTCATAAACACCATCAATCCCTTTTTTTTTGTTCAAAAAAACCCCATTCCCTTTTTCACTTATTTCAATTTTTTTTTAAAAAAATTTCGACCAACTTAGTACCTTTTTGTAAGTCTAAATATGAGAAACGCCCAGCCTCCTTTTTTTAGGAAAAAAAAACCCTCTCTTTTTTTTCTATCAAAAGGTCCCCAAATTTTTGACAACTTAATAGCTATAAGATTTTGGACCGATTTTGTATGAGATAAATCTGTCAAAAAACATTTATAAATAGATTTCGAATGTCTTAATGTTTCTTCTCTACCTCTCCTAAAGTCCTTTATTCTTTTCTAAACCATGCTATAGCTTTAATTATCCAACTATTGAGCAAACAAATATTGAATTTGTTTTAACTGAATGACAAATTCATGCATGTGAAAATTGTGATTAAATTCTTTTTTAAGGGGAAAAAATAAACTTTTTAGGCTATGTTTTTGGACCTAACCCAGAACAATTGGGTCAACCTTGGTACCAGCGACCCAACTAGTCTGGGTCAGGTCCTTTTTCTTTCCACCCATCGATGTTTGCTATAGCTTCCCAAAAGGAGAAGACGAGAAAGGAAAGAGGTGGCCATTAGTGTTTTAGCACGAATTGATCCCCTGCTTGTCCCTCAAAGAACGATAGCATGTTAGACTTTTCAATACCGTCAAATCTGCCCATCATATGGCCAACATGAATCATGGTCACCATTGCCTTTTTTTTTAAAAAAAAAAATTGACAATCTAAGGACTTTTTTGAAAGGTTAAATCTCAAATTATATTCAAGCCATTAGTGTATGAATATTAAGTAGAAGGCAATGTTTTGAAATCTCAAATCTACTTAATGTTCTGCTGTATTACAATCAGACTACATCTGTACTTCAAAGCATCAAACATTCGACAATGCTCTGAAAGACGTAGTGTTTCTGCCTGGGCTATATGTCAAAACTTCAAACTAGATACATTATTCTACATTGAGTTATGTATGGAATGGACTTCAATGAACTTCCATTTTAATTTATTCTTTAGCAAAGTCTACTTCAGCTGCTGCTTCAATTTACATGAGGTATATCAGATAGGTTCCATGAATAGAATTTATCATATAACAACTCCTGCCAAAATCACCTTCAAATTCTCAAATTGTGTGTGTTCCTGCGGTTATCTGTTACAATTGAAACCAAGATAAACAATGAATTCACATGAAATAGGAAGTGTATGGAACACTTCTCGAGGATAATGAAAGTATCGATGTTCATAGTGGTCAATAAGGTGTGGTACACAAAGTAAAGAATTGAATTCTTGTTTGCAACATAGCGAAGGAAGAAACAGATATTACCAAAAAAAAAATTGGAGATCAGTCCCATTCTTTTGTGCATTATACGAGTTTCCCAGTTAAAATACGCAATTGCATGGCATATTATATTTTCCTATACAATACTATATCGGTTGCTCTTCTCTTCTTAATTGTATTTCATACTCTTCATTCCATGAATCAAATTTATGTTTATATTTAGCATCATATTAGTCCTTAAATTTTAGCGATAGAGTTCGGTCAATCACATCATATTTGCCTCCCCTAAGCATTTCCATATCGAAAAGGAAACTGTTAATAGCATCAACCATCAATAGATCTTCCTACGTTCATCTTCTTCATTGTTTAGTTTATTTTATCATTTTAATACACCTCTTCAAACTTGCATACCATATTATAAATTTATAATTTGCCACAGTTTCAGTTGACAACTCAATGCAGTATTCCTCTCTTCTTATCGTCTTCTCTTGGACTAAAACGACATGGTTTTCATATTTGATTTGCTCAAAGTTAAATGTCCCTAATTTTCCTTTCTTTTAACTTCAGTCTATTAATGACTTTTTCCTTGTTTGTCACACAAGGAATTCAAATTCACCAGCTCTTCTTCTGGTATTGCTTTTCTAGTATCATTTATGTACTCATATGCAGAGAATGAAGCATAAACAGCCCAGCATTATCTTCATGATAACTCTACTAAGCGATTCTTTTATAGTTTTTAGCATAAGTAAAGATCGAACAAATATCTCACCTGCCAGCAAAGCTCTTGCTCCATAAGACCTGAGTATCAATAGTAGTAAGATGTTGCTCATCAAGGCGCTTCCATGTTTTGATGGACTTGACACCTCCCCAATTGCCCTTCGCCGTCTTCTCCAAGCTAGCAACCACCACTCTCGCCCTCCTCGACCATCCGGCCTTTCCATAAGCATGATATCCAAATCCCCCACCATAACAAAGGTGTATGCCTGTTAGCTTGCCACAAAAGTCATTGACGTGATCATGGCCAGTGAAAACTGCCTTCACATCTCCTGTTTCAACCAATGTTGTGAAAAAGCCAGAATTCACAGAAGCAGAGCAAATGCCTTCCTGTTTCACACCTGTGAAGTTTGACGAGTCGAAAGTAGCATATTCTGGTAAAGGAATATGAAAGTATGCAAGACCAGGAGCAGGTGCTTTCTGAGGCACTGGTGCATCCTTGTATGCTCTCTGCAGAGCAACAAAAATTATTTTCATCAAGAACTGAGAAATCAGAGACATCTTTAACAAAGATCCCTAAGCAAACTTCCACCTGTAAGCAACTATTTAACAAGAAGAAAGAGAGAGGATAAATCGAATTATATAGGCAAAAATACCATTGTCATCACTAAACTTTGATCCAAGTTTCAAAATCGTCCTAAAACTTTATTTTGTGTCAATTTTATCCCACATCTTTTTAGTGAGTTTTAATTTTATCCCTGAGCTCAATGCCGCGTAAATTGTTAATGACAAACACTAATCTAACCAACTCTATTGCACATGTTAGTGCCATTCATCTAACTAGGCACGTTCCACATTAGATATTCTATAAAAATAACAAAATTTCCCACCACTATTCACTTTGTCCTTTCAATTCTCTTGAATAATTGAAGGTAATTTTGTCTTTTTTGAGAAAATGTTTAGGAAGTGCCTAGTTGGATGAGTTAACGTTGATGTGTGCAATAGAGATGGCAACATCAACATCTATTGTTAATAATTTAGACGGCGTTGAGCTAAGGGACAAAAGTTGAAACTAATTAAAAAGATATAAGACAAAATTGACACAAAATAGAATTTTAGGATGCAATTGAAATTTGGGTCAAAATGTAGAGATGAAAATGGTAGGTACTTTTTCCATAATAAATTAACTCATTGGAATTTATAATACCTGAAGCTTTGCAGACGTTCTTTGGAACCAAAGTTGCTGTGAGGGCTTGATCCAACCATAGCCAGAAATTAAAGAAGGAACAGTGGAGTAGTCTCCACTATCAAGAAAGTAGAGATTAAGAACTGACTTGTTTTCAAAGTCAGTTCTCTTCACTCCTCCAACCTCCAAGTTATAGTTCCCAAAACCATCAATGAACTTTACTTCTAGAGGATTGACTTTAGAAAGTGTGTTTTTCATCCCAACAATATGTTTCATCACTCCTTCCCTCTTGAGTGATCCTTCCTGGTCATGGTTACCCAGTACAGCTGCCCAAGGTATGTTTGATGCAATTGCAGGAGCAAATGCAGCATCCATTGATTTAGCCGAATCCTTGGCATCTTTTCCATAGATATTATCCCCTTAATACCAGAATGAATATTTACAATAAGTTAACTAAACCACAAAAACTTGTAACTTGCTCATAGGTGCAATTGAAGATCAATAGTTTTTTTTTTTTAAAAAAAAAAATCTATATTTTATCCCAAATACATGTGTTAAACAAGATCAATAATTTAACACATCATAGCAGGATAATCTTAAGGTGTTTGCTAAATCAGTGAAGAGCGGACATTCTTTCCAGTTCAACATAGCATGAATGCCTCTTTTAAAAATCTTCCTTAACACTTAATATGTTTATGAATTTATTGAAAAACCTAGGCCTAAATTATTGATTTAATCTTTAAAGGATCATAGTTTTTTTTTTTAATTTGGTCCTTAAAATATAAAGCGTCTCAATATAGCTTCAAAAAGATTGTATTTGTCTCATTTTGGTTCTTTTCATTGTTAAATCACAAAATTATTGCTAATTCTCAAAAATTTTATTGTTAAAAGTCACTTCTGACCGAAAAAAAAAAAGAATAAAATTGAAACAAACTCAGTCTTATATAGAGACTAAATTGAGAACCTTAATCTTTTGAGAGGCTAAACTGAAATATTAGTAACCTTTTGGTGACTATATTAATAATTTACTCAAACCTAATAGCAAATACTTAATAAACTTTTCCAAAGTTTCGTCCGAAATCAAAAACCTTATTCCCCATGCCTTAAGAGTAAATTCCCTCAAAAAGGAGATAGAATCAGTCTTGTTCTTCAGTTATTAAGGATAAATCATCAAAATCGACAGTTCAATACATATTTAATACAACAAAATGTGTTTAAGACTCATCCCTGTAACCGTTGGGGATGTTGCAAAATATAGCAGTTTTCCACTCGAAACAAAGAAATGAAGAGGTTCTTTTCAGCAACATGAAGGGGAAAAAAAGGCAAGCAGGCAAAGCTATATATAGAAATTTAAGATGAGAATTCAGATAAGAGACAAATAAAAAATGCCAAGTTAGAAACAGGAGAACTAATAAATAGTAAATACCAGTAAAAACGATAAGATCGGGCTTCTCGGCGAGGATCATCCTTTGAATAAAAGCAGTGGTGTTGAGGTCAGAGCAAGAAGCATACAGGGAACGAAGCACATCCAAGCAATGCGTAGTTTCGCCATTGGCGTAGTGCATGTCCGCCACCTGCAATATCTTGAATTCTCCATTATTTCCGAACCGCAGATTCGCGGCGGAGACGCAAATCGGAGCTAAACAGAGCGAACAGACAATAACCGCTGCCATGAGATCGAAACCCATTGTCTTCCGCTTCGCCTTATCGCCGTAGAAATTTCTATTACTCGATGTTATAACTGATTTTGAAAATTTGGGTACACCAACGAAATCCGATCTTGTTCAGCTGCTCCAAGAGGATGATGATCAACTATAAATGGAAGGAATCTGGTCTGGTCAGGCTTTTTAGTCGTTGGAGTCTTCGTTACTGAATATACCAATCAAATTCCTTCAATTTTCTTGGGAAAAAGATGAAGAGTGGATTGCTTTTTTTCTTTTTTCACCAGTACGACTTTACTTGAATGAGCAAGAAAAAGGAGACATGAATAATAAATAGATAAACTGAATTACCTTCAGCGCACTGTGCCAAAGAAAATAAAAAATGAGAGTACTCCAGTTATTACTTTCACCAGCTATTATGTTAAGACTGTTGAAGGAAATTCTAAGTAGAGTGGCAAAAGGAGAGAGAATGTGAGTTAATACTAGCGAGAAAAATTGTTTAAATTATTTTAATATTAATTTTTTAAAAAAATAGAAATATTTTAATAAAATACTCTATTCTTATTAAAATGTTTAAAAATACATCGGTTATTGAAACGACAGAAGTATCAGTTCAAAGATTAATAGTTAGATTATGATTGAACTTTGGTTGAACCTGTTTACTTTAAAATATATAAAAAAATATATATATATATATACATACATACATATAATTAAAAACTATAAATATAAATTTATAAATTCATTTAAAAATAAGATTTGATTTCAAATTATACAAAACAATATTCACATTTAAAAATTTACCACAAAAATTGACCAATTAATAAAAAAATACTATTAATCAAGATAATGTTCACTTATTCATAAAATATATATTGACATTTTCACTAAAATTGGTTCATCTGTAATATTAATTTTTTCATTATCTGATTATAGAATAAGTAAAATTAAAAAAATGAAAATAAAAAAAATTTCAAGTGAACCAATTCAACCGGTTCATTTAACACTGGTTTTTATCTCGATTTGATCAGTTCTTGGCTGGTTTAGTCACTTATTGATTTCATGAGTTATTTCAGATTGATTTCCTAGTCAATTCTAATCTAACTAATTGAACTGATCAACTTAGGTTAGTTCTTACAACAATAATTTTTTTATCTCATTCTCATTCTCTTTTCTTTTTGTTTTTCTGTACCAAACACAAAGTAACTTGCAACCCAAAGGCCAAAGTAGTGGTGTTAAACAAATCAGACCGACTCGGACCGTGATAGTCTTGAGGTAAATGAGCTAGAATCTTGAAGATCAAAATCATCTGTATTGTCTCGTGGGCCACTTTTTTATTTTTATTTAATTTTTTTAATATTAAATAATATAATTTTAAATTTTTAGTAAAAAAATAATAATTTTTTATTAAAATAGTATTTATACATGTAAAATATTACTTTTTTAATTTTTAAATAATCAATAAGTTTATTTTTCATATTTTCTTTCAAAATTAACTATATTATATTTAAATTTAAAATTTTTTTATTTATTTTTAAAAATTAAAAAATTTTTATATCCAAATTTAATGTATTTATTAAATATAAGGCTGTAAAATATAGAAATATGATTATTTATACTAAATAATATATTTTTTTAAAAAATAAAAAATTTAAAAAAAAGGGCCAACCTAAACTATTCACCCTTGGAACGATCATTTACGGGTGTCCTGGTCTGGCTTGTGGACTACCGGCTTTTTTCCCAGTGTTATGCCTAAGTACGCCATTCAAATTAATTAGGTGGTCTAACAATTATTATTTTTTTAAAAAAATTTAGATTCCAATCATAAATTAATGAAAGTCAAATATCTAATAAATTATATACTTTTATAATATACTTGAATTAAATTAGTAGAACTCAATGAGCTATATGGTTCAAACAAAAAAAAAATTCAAACAAGCTTTGAAATATCTTGATTATGACATTAAAAAGAAAAAAATAAATTTAATTTCTAAATATCTATTTGTAAAGAACATATATAATAATTTTTTTTATAAAAGACCCAAGCATAAAAAACCTCTTTTTTGGATTAAAAAACCAAAAAAGAATCTCATTTAACTTTGTACAATTTATTTTCTTAACTTTAAAAGTTGACAATAAATTCTATTAAACTTTCAATTTTGCGGAGCACAACTCGGTGGTTTCATCCAAATTTCTATACTAATTATCTATCTAAGTTAGAAAAAAGTCAAACTAATGAAAAATACGTCTATTTGACTATTCTAAGATTTTTTTTTCAAAAAAAATGTAGAAGTAAATAAGAAAAAGACTCCATTGTTTTTTATACTTAGAATGATCCTTTTTTTTTTATAATCAACATGAACAAATAGAGTTAAGATTTTCAATGAAAATAAGTTTAAAAAATTAAAACTTTAAAATAATTTATTACCAACTTTTAAAATTAAAAAGTGTAAAATGCGTATCCTTAAATTAAGGGTGTTATTTACATTTTAACTTTTAAAAAATATGCTTAATAATTAACTTGACTTTTGTAAAAGGGATATATATATATATATATATATATATATATATATATATATATATATATATATATATATATATATATATATATATAACCATATAAATTTCCTATAACAAAGCAAATATAACATAAGAATGAAGATTTTATTCAATATAAAGTAAGTTATTTATTTGATCTTTAAAAAATTATAATTGTTTCAATTTAGTCTCTAAAAAATTATATTTGTTTTAATTTAGTCATTCTATTTATCGAAGTAACTTTTAACAACAACAAAAAAATTTAAAATTTAATAATGGAAATGACCAAATCAAAACAAATTCAATCTTTAGAGACTAAATTGAGACAAATAATTTTTTAAGAACTAAATTAAGATAACACTCATCTTTTAAAAACTAAATTAACAATTTATCCTTCAATATAACAGTGAATCAGATGACTTGCGTAAATAGATAAAGGCAATACTAATTTCCCCAAAAATTAACAAAATAGAACTATGCAAGACTTGTAAACAAAACACCAATAATAATAATAATGATATACAATTCTTACCTACACTACATAACAGGATTGGACCGGCCAATTCGATCGGGAACTGGTCACTGATCCAATTTGTTGATCCAAAAAAAATTGGTTAACCAAAAAAAAAGCCAGTAAAAAACTGGTAACTTGTTTGAACTGTTTTTTTAAATATATTATTTACAAAATACAATTATTTCTCACACTATATGGGATATAACAAACTTTTATTTTTTTAATCTTTTTTTATTCTTTTCTATCATATTATATTTTTTCTTCTTAATTATTTTTCATAATAATATAATTTTTGCTAAAAAAAACAAAGGTTAAAATATAACTCAAGTCCCTATAGTCTCACTCAATGAAGAATTTAGTCCTTATACTTTAAAAATGGAGGATTTGATCCCTATAGTTTTCAAATCCTCAAAAAAGTCCTCAGTGTTAGTCAACTGTCAATTAACGGTTAGTTTGAGACACATGGTATTGACTAGGACGCTTACATTAGCATTAAGCACTATGTCAATGCTACACATGACAAATTTAAATGCTGACTGGATATTTTCCACGTCAGCAGTGATTTTTTTTTTCTCTTCTATTTCCTCTTTTCTCCTTCATACTGAGCTTCACTAGATATTCTTCAATTTTGTGAAGCTCTTTTGTTGTGAAGCTGTTGTGCTCTCTGGCAACGTAACCTAGTTTCCGCCTTGGTGCATGGCTTGAAACCGATACATGAGGTTGAGAATGGTGGAGAGGACTTTTGGCAAGGCATTCTGCATCGAAACGTGTAGGTCCTGTTCCTGACAGTGTGAGAGAACATGGAATGGTAGAGAGGAGTTTTGGCAAGGCATTTTGCAGCTAGCACTTCGATATGAGGTTCCTTGGACACGTATCGGGCAAGAACTGTGGTTCCTCTTGTAATGCAGGCATAGTAGATGAAGTTCAAATTCGAAAGCATTTGAAGGATCTAGAACGAAAAATTAGAGAATCAAAATTCCAAAGCTAGAAAGTCAGAAGATATCGATTTTCAGAGATAAATCCTCACATAATGGGAATCTCGCAACAACAATTCAAAGCTCCCCACAGAATCGGTTGTATACTGAAACATGAATCGACAAAGATGGAATACATCTCTGAATCATCATAGTTTTGTTCATCTTCCCCAATGTTTAGGGTTTTGGAAGTGAGAGGAATTGAAAGAATGATGAAAATCACAGTCGGAGGAATCAATCGCTGTAAGAAGAAATGCGAGAGAAAACAACGGAGTCAGTAGGGCCCTGATGCCAAACCAGTGGCGATGGCAATGATGGCAGAGATGGTGTAGATGGCGGCGACAGTGTGAACACAGTAATAAACCAGAGAGCATAATAGCTTCACAACAAAAGAGCTTCACAGAACTGAAGAAAATCCAGTTAAGCTTAGCGTGAAGGAAAGAGAGAAAATAGAAGAGAAAAAAAAAGGCACAGATGACAAGGAAAAAATCCAGTCAACATTTAAATTTGCCATGTGTGGCGTTAACATAGTACTTAATACTGATGTAAGCATTCCAGTCAGTGCCACGTGTTCCACACTAACCGTTGACTGACGATTAACTAACAGCGGGAACTATTTTTTAGGGTTTTGGAAACTATAAGGACCAAATTATCTGTTTTTAAAGTTTAAGGACCAAATCCTCCATTGAGTGAAATTATAAAGACCTGAGTTATATTTTAACCAAAAACAAATAAGAAAACAAGAAAAAATAGAAAAGCAATTACACAAAAAAAAAATATATATAATATAATATAAGTTTACTAAGTATGAAAATATTTATTAATTTATTATATTATATATATATTTAATATATAAAATTATATATATAACTATTACCGGTTCAACAATGATCAGACTAATAAACCGGAAACTAATACCTCTATCGATTCAATGACTGGTTTGATTTTTAAAACATTGGTTCTTACACAAATAATCAATAAACAAGCCACACAACACTTGCTAAGATGAAACCCAAAATCCAATTTTCTTTTTTAAGAAAAAAAAATCAAGCATTCTTATTTTCTACAAATGAAGGAGAGAACTTAACTAAGGATCTGATACAACCCAAATGCCTCTTGTCACGCCCCGATTTGGGGACAAAACTAGCATGGTGAATGGTTTCCGACCATGATTGTAAGCTTCTATTCTTGAACCATAGCACCATGGAAATCACGACATAACATGGGATAACATAATACAACATTCATTACATAATTGATACAAAAGTTTCATACAAGAAGTTATACATGTTTCTAGGTATTCCCATATCATAGATCACTAGGGAATATCGAGAAACATGCCCTAAAGAATAGTTGCATGTCTTGTAATCCATTACATTAGTTGCAAAATACAACCCTAAGAGTTATAGACCACACTACAGAGCACTTTTAGGTTCAAAAGAGGGGATACTTTAACCAAAACAGCAACCCTAAGATTCGAGAGAGGGGTTGAGACTTGGATCTCCACTACTCCTCCAGTGGGAGCTCCTCGACAAACTTAGAATCGAAAAATTGGTACATGAGAAAAGGTGAGACTTAAAATCTCAGTGAATAGACAATAAGGAAAAATACATAAAATAACCGATGTTGCATATTAATCAAACATAAACATTCCATTGCGGTGAAATGAAAAACCAAGTCACATTTTTACTTATATCATATATTCGTTATACATGCTTAGTCAATTGGGTAGCTATGAGACTGTCGTCATTGACTATGATGACCCACCAAGCCATTTCGAAGATCTTTGGGTTACTAGAGAAATTCGACCCAACAAGCCCTTTCACAATTGGAGAATTTTGGACCAAAGGCCCGCCAAAGTCCTTTCGCTATCGGTGTTGCTATGGATCCTACTCGATCTAGCCCCTCATCATGGCCATGGCAAGGTAGAATACTCTACCGCAAAGTATATTCTAACACAATGTAACATATACCAATTCATAGTAAGGCATGCTCATAGAAATTTATTAGAATATTTACAATCATACATCATTCAATGCTTCCTTCTATAGGATGGAAAGGTGCTTATACATGTCTTGAAAGTAATGGTTGGAACCCAAGAGGGGGGTGAATTGGATTTTATAAATTTTTTACAAAACTTTAATTGGAAGTTAAAATGATTTTATGTAAAAGTGTAATACTTAAGATAATAAATACAATACAGAAAATCAATGTGCTGTCAAGATAAATAATTATAAAGATCAAGGAATTAAAGAATAGATATCAATATGCACAAATTAAAGAGTAAGGGATAGAGAAAGCAAACTCGGAGATTTATACTGGTTCGACTAATCCAAGCCTACATCCAGTCCTCAAGAGACCACTTGAGTATTTCCACTATAATTGCAAGTTTAATCCTGGTACTTGCAAACCACTACAACCACGCAAATTCGATCCGGGTTTTTGCGAAACCACAATGGAGAATTTATGAATCCGGGCTCCTCCTCAACCCAAAGCAAGTTCTTCCAATACCGGTACTTGCGAACCTCAACTCAGAATAATATATGTGTTGATCAAAATCAACAATACAAAGAAACTCTCTCTAAAGAGTAGATGAATACAAATAAAGCTCTAATAACTCTAATGATAGAGAATATGCAAGATTTGGCTCAAGAATGCTTTCCTTTCTCTCAAAGATGATAGAAGAAGTTAATATCACATTGTAGGACTTTGTTCTAGCTCAAAATCATGTATCTAAGGTCATATATATAAGATTTTACAAAACTAGCCGTTATATAGCCGTTATAGCACTTATAGTGCAGTCCAGGTGTCCATTGGTCGACCAGTGTGGCACGTTGGTCGACCAGTGTAGTCCAGAAGTGATTCATCAGTCACGTTGGTCAACCAGTGTAGATGGGGTGGTCGACCACCGGCTGGCAGTAGCGAAATACAGATTTTGAGCTTTCTTTAAAAATTCATAACTCCCTCATTTGAACTCCGTTTTAAACAAATAATATATCATTGGAAAGCTCTTGGAGTCTAGTTTCAAATGAGCTAAGTTTTACTCAAAAATTATTTTTCGTTTAAAATATATAATCAAAACACTGACTATAGGTCATAACAGAATAATTTTTGAGTACAGTAAAATCAACTTTCAGTTTTTCAAACTATATTTTAAATAGTCATATATTTCTCATTTGGACTCCGTTTTGAATAAATAATATACCGTTGGAAAGATCTTTGAGTCTACTATCAAATGAGATTAAGATATTTGAAAAACCGATTTTTCATTTATGAGATATGATATAAGGAGTGACCAAAGGTCAAAAACTAACTTTTGTAAAACTTCATATCTCATTATCTTTTTGTTCAAAATGCTTGAGCCAATGCATGCAAATCTAAATCATTGAGTTGCTCAAGTATAATAGCCTATATAAAATATACCTAATGTAAACACATAGGCTATCTTGATGCATCCAAGCTTCCAAGACTTTAAATCTTCTAGTTCTTCATTTCTTGGAGCTTTATCCTTGTATGTTGCTTTCCTTGAGTAAGGCATGATGTTACTTTTCCTTGTTCTTCAATCCAATGCTCACTCTTCTTGTCTTGAACCAACCTATAAAATATATCTTACTTGCAAACCAAATGGTTAGTTCAATTCATGATAAATAGCATGATTAATGTATAAGACATTACACATTAAATAACATAGTCATGCTTAAATACTTGTAGCATGTATATGATAATTAACCTTTATATATATCAATGCTACATTTCAAATACATTTGTCATCATCAAAACTTATGGCATAAAGCCTTAGGGTCAACATGTCTGAGATTCTTTTAGCTCTCAAAGGACTAGTATAGAAAGTTCACAGTTGATTACCTTCATTGAAATTCAATGAGAAAAAAGGAATGCCACTCACCTAGAATATGAATAAATTTACCAAGAAAAAGGAGTCCGAATGAGCTTAAATGATAGCCAAAACACCTAAGGAGGCATACATCAACATGTTTTTAGCTGAAATTGCATAGAGGGAACATCTAGTGCGGGGTGCCTTGGGTGCCCAACACATGCCCAAGGCGAAGGGCAAGTCTAGACCATAGTGCCTTAGGTGCGTTGGCCCCCATCATGTAATGCTCTTAGACACCTTAGGCACCCAGGCCTAGAGATAAACTTAACCAAAAGAGGCTCTCGAGTTAGAGAGGAGGGTGCCGGGACTGCACCATGGCCCGAAAGCTCCAAACCTCTGTTGCCCAAACCATTAAATGAACTCTTCAAGAAAAAATTTCATACTAAATCACTTCAAAACCACTTTGGGTAGTTAGGATTTCACAGAAACACCATCAAAACAACCTGAACAAATTCATGGAGCCATATCAACAAAAATCACTAAAAGGGAAGATTTTCAAGAAAGAGCACAATGGCTTAATGAACCCAAAATCATCAATCTTATTTTACTTCAATTTAACCAAAGATTGGACTAAGGAGTGTAGACCTAGAAACTACCCTTTCCCTCATCTAAGAGATCAAATAAATAACAATTCCTCTCACCTAGGGCATAAGGGAACCAAAATGGAAGGGATGAAAAGAAATTCCACTTACCAATTCTTCCCAAGCTGGAGAGATTCACCCCCCAAAAAAAGAGCTGGTCGTGCAAGAAAGAAAGAGGGACATAAACGATGAAAAAGGATAAGTTGTGGGAAAGGAGAGAAAGCTTTGAGAGTATATGAGTATATGTGTGCATGAAATGAGGGCCCCAAATCATTAAAGAATAGGTCTTTGGCCAAAAAGACAAGAATACCCCTCATGTGGGACACTTAGGCAAGGGTGAGGTGTGTTGGGTAAAATTTTACTAAGTCTTGTCCTATGCCTACATTCTCTTCCTATTACCACTTAATTGAATCAAGCTTATGCACATGGAATATTCATAAATCAATATAAATTACACTTCTTTTCAATTAAGTCCCTTAGTAAAATACTCAGCTAGTCACTTAACAAAATGCACACATAACAACATCATGATTTCTTTAAGCACAATGAGAACCTCATGGCATAATTCTAGTAATAGAAAGGCGACATTAAAATACACACACACACTAGTATATACACGAAACTGGTAGGTATTTGTCATGACCCACTTTCAAGTCCATGACTTGCGCTGACGGTGCCTAAACTTACACCGCCGCAAGCCTAAGATTCCCTTAATCCTAACATAGTTATTCAACATTTTCTTTATTCCACAAATTACATATGCCTAATTATTTTGATTTCAAATGCATGAGAGAATGTGAAATAACATTTTTCTTTCCAGAAAACATGTAAATGTATGAGTAATACATTATAATTAAATAGTTCCAATTAATCATTTGCACCAATCAACATTAAGCATAAAATACACCTAAACCCCCCCTTACGCAACGTAACATGGCCTACCCGATTATAGAGCTTTCTAAGATTTCCACTTATAGAACAAAATGGACAAATTATTGTTCCCTGAACAAAATGGAGTTATCCTCGGAATGCTTAACATTAGGTAATCAGTCTTCGGTACCTGAAACTGTGAAGGGGTGAGTCTAATCCACTAACTCAACATATTAGCCCTACCTATCACATACTGTTAACCTAGTTTCTAAATAAAGTAACTGTAATACCCTCTATTTTGTTTTCCCTATAAACTTTTGAATTTTGCTTCGCATGAGTTCATTTTGCAAATTCTTGTGTTTGAAATGTGCAAGATGTATGTTTGTCATGATTTTATTGTTTAATAATGTCATGGTGTGAAATTTCAGGCTGTGGGCTTGCAATATGAGGTGCTAAGCCATACAAGGACTACCAGGAAAATCACAGGGACTAAAATGAAAACCAAAAGTTTTGTAAGGATGTAGCAAAATTTCAATAAAAGGTAGGAATAAGAAGGGAATATTCTAGGGAACCTTAATGTGAAATAAGAAATGAATAATGACATTTAAATCTTGAGATATTGTTGTTAGAATAAATTCTTAGAATTAAGAAATAATTAATTATAGGCGAAAGGAATTTAAATAAGAGGATAATTAACAAATATAATTAATTATAGAAAAGGTGAGCGTGGAGTGAGATTTGGCTTATTGAGTAAGAATTAAATATTTAAAATAGTAAGAAGATGAGTAATAGAAAATAAGATATTTAGATAATTCAACAATTAAAATAATAGAAGTTGTATTTATCCAAACTAACATAATCTATTATACTATTAGATTTGGTATTAAATAATCCTAAATATATCTTTCAAGGATTACTTTTATCTTGAAATTAAATCTTAGAATTAATTATCCTAAAATTTCAATTTGAATATTTACTTTAAATTTCGAATTTAAGCAAAAAAGGGAAAGGGAAATTAATAGATATATAAACTACAGAAGATAATTAATAAAATAATCAAATGAAATCCTAAACTAATCATGTAGTTGTAGGAGGACTTGAAATACAAATATATATATATATATATATATATATATATATATATATATATATATATATATATATATATATATATATATATATATATATATATATATATATATATATATATATATGTACATAAAATAGTTTCGGATAATATAAATGATATGGGGAGCAAATCTAAACAAATAAGATAAATAGTTAAATCAAATCTTTATCACTAACAAATCTTATATAATAAGATTACCTCTTAAATAATCCTATTTATTCATTATTAAAATATTTTACCAAAATCCTTATCCAACTATTTTATTATTAAAAAGGGTGATAGGTCAAATTAAACTAAACAATTATCTAGCTATTCAATTTAATTTTCAAATCTAATCAAATTAAATTGAACTAACATATCTTAAGCTCAACTTAGAAACCCTAAACCCATCCCCTTGGTAGCCGTCGTACTCCTTCTCTCTTATCTTTTCTCTCTTTCTTTCTCTCTTTCTCTCTCTCTCTCTCTCTCTCTCTCTCTCCCACACACACACTCTCTCTCCCCCTCCCAACTCGTTCTTCAAAACCTAAGCCAACCACACAAACTAATACACAAAAATCATCCCTCGCACTCATCCCTCAGCCAAACATCCTCCCAAACACAACACTCACAATATAAACCAAATATTTGCAACCTTTGGGAACTTCAAGGGAGATTAACATCCAAGGATTCTAAAAGAGATTAAGGTAAGGTTTTAATTTGATTCATTTTTGGATTTGAAGGAATTCAAGTGATAAAATGAGAACACACCCTAACAATAATTTCCCTCCTTGAAAATTCAAGTTGGTAGCACCTCAGAATTTCTTTTGCATTGAAAAGAGCTTGACCAGTTTTGCACAAAAGAATTCGTTAGAATCTAGGTGAGTGAATTAACCTCATTTTAATATTATCTTAGCATTAAGGTAATAAGGTAGAAAGGTAGGAAAGTTCATGAAACCTTAGAAAGAGGTGAATTGGATTACGAATTTGGGATGAATTTGAGAGAACATGAATTCGGGATATTGATGTACTTTACTAATCATGAACGTTAGGGAGAAAGAGACCATGTGGCATGCTTATGAATATTTCATATGTCTTGAGATATTTGTCGTTTTGAATTATGTTGTGGATTTGATCATTATGATAATCGGACATGTTATTTCCTTGAGTGTTGGCTTCATTGTTTGTGTTTGAGCGGAATAGTTTACCCTTTCTTATGTCAAGGTGGGAAACCCAAGTGATAGGGTGTCTTGACCTCTGAGAGTGGAGACAACAACTCCCTTGTAGGAAGATGGCTGAGTAGATAAGGTTGTGTGTCATGGTAGGGTTGATGATTGGTGAGCCGGCCTATGTGCGCTCCAGGTTATGTTAGCCATTGGCGAGTATTAATTCTGTTGGTTTGTTGTTGGACTTGAATTTTTTTCTCTCTGGCATGTATTTCTTTCTTTGTGTTTTATGATAAAGGTTTTTAGGTATACTTTGTTATTTTTGACATATTTGGATTTTATTAAGGTGGAGATCGACTAGCTTACTTAGATTCTTATCTCACGCTCACTTTTATAAGTATTTCAGATCAGGTAGTAGACGAGGAATATCCGCATAAGCACTAGTGGCCATTGCACTTTTCCTGTTGTTGGGTAGGTCCTAAGTTTAGTTATGTAATTTCAATTTAGGACGCTATGTGGTGAACTAGGACATCTAGGGGGTTTTGGGTGAACAATTTATTTTATTTTATGATGTAAACATTTAAAACAATTATTTGCAATTATTTCCTAGAACTTTATGGATTTGATCCTATTGGATTTTCATGATATGTTTGATTGGATAATTATGGAGTTGTGCTTTGATAACATGCAATTTTCCATATATTTTAGCCTCTATTCTAGCCCTTTTTGTATCTTGATTTTTGTCAAAACTCTATTTTTATAATGTTTTGAATTATTTTGGGTGAAAGTTAATTATAGATTTATGTGCTTTAACTCCATAATTTTACTCCAAAATGGTTCATTTATGTGTTTTACAGAGTTTAGAGGCATATGGGCTCGAACCGGACAAGAAACAAAGCAACAGAGAGTAAATCAGAAATGCTGAAAAAAATGGCCTGGCGCCCAGCGCCAGGAAGCCAATGCCCGGTGCCAGGAACAGTGAGTTAGCAGGATGATGTGGAATTCAGAGGAAAAATTAGGTTAAGCCAGCACCCGGCACTGGGATCGCAGCTCCCGGCGCTGGCGCCGCACAGAGCCATTATAAATGCAATTTTTAGGTCAGAACAGAAGAGGCTTCGCTCCAAACTTCAGACCCGCGGCTGCTGCAGACAGAGGCGACTTCCAGAGCTTGGTTTGAGGGAAAGGAAGCCTTCCCACTTGGGAATGGCTCTCCTTCTCCCATTTTCTTTCCTTTTCTTCCATTTTCCTTCATAGTTTCTTAGATTTCTGCTGTATTTTCTGTTTTCTGTCATGTTCTTCTTCTCTTCCATGTAATTTCTGAGTTTAAGGATTGATGTAGTTCGGTTTTATGAAGCTTTATTGTTGAACATATTCAGTTTTAATGCATTTTCGTTTAATGGAATGGATTTTACCGATTATTCTTCCTCTTGAATGCTTGATTGACCTTCAATGAGTTTGGGATTTTGATGTCTATGCTAGATGTAGCTGGATATTAAGCTTGACCTTGTAATTTCCACCATAAACTAGATTATCTAGATATAGATAGTTTTATTTATGTGGCTTGAATAATTTTCTTGAGCTTCATAACTTAATTGAATGGTTGATCTAAGATTTTAGTCAATTATTTTGGTTAAGTTAGATTGTAATTTCAAAGTTTTTTTTTTGGATTCAATCATATTTTAGAAAATTGGCCAACATTGAATGGATTATAATTTAATTGAATTGTTCTTCAATGATTCAAAGATTAATTTGTCTATGAATTAATTGGATTAGACCAAACGAAATCAATCCCATTTTCTTGTGTGATCGGTCATTTGATGAAATGGAAATCGTACTTTAATTCATTTGGACCAATGAGTATTTTCTTGGCCAAAGTTCTATTTTATTTATTGTCCTATGAAGCTTGTTATTTATACATGCATGCGATTGCTATGTATTTGTAATGAGTAGGACAAGAGATAACATGTCATATGCGATTGCGGGGCATTGATGTGATTAGGACTTCATCGGATTATATTTGAGTTATAGATTAGTGAAGATCTTCCTAACTATAATTTTAATATAATTCAGTCTTAGAAGACTTTCTGAGAATTTTAGATTGAAGATTACATAATAGAATTAGCCAAGAATATTCAAAGGAAATGATGATGATGTACAATTCCATGAAATTTGTGACCAATCCACATCTTTTCTCTGTTTTGTTTTCTATCTAGTTATTTAAATTTCAGTTATTTATATTGTGTTGTTTCAATCATCACCCCCCTTTTTTTTGTGTAATTTCTGAAATTTCCTTCATAAGTCTTAATAGCATATCACTTAGCCTAATTGAATTTTATTTGATACCTCAATCTCTGTGGGACGATACTCTACTTATCACTTTATTACTTGTTGCGACCCAGTATACTTGCTGAAATTTTATATGTGCTATAAATTATACGCACCAAGTTTTTGGCGCGCGAAGCCTCTTCTGTTCTGACCTAAAAATTGCATTTATAATGGCTCTCTGCGGCGCCAGCGCCGGGCGCTCGATCCCAGTGCCGGGCGCTGGCTTAACCTAATTTTTTCTCTGAATTCCATGTCATCCTGCTAACTCACTGTTCCTGGCGCCGGGCGCCAGGCCATTTTTTTCAGCATTTCTGATTTACTCTCTGTTGCTTTGTTTCTTGTCCGGTTCGAGCCCATATGCCTCTAAACTCTGTAAAACACATAAATGAACCATTTTGGAGTAAAATTATGGAGTTAAAGCACATAAATCTATAATTAACTTTCACCCAAAATAATTCAAAACATTATAAAAATAGAGTTTTGACAAAAATCAAGATGCAAAAAGGGCTAGAATAGAGGCTAAAATATATGGAAAATTGCATGTTATCAAATCCCCCACACTTAGCCTTTTGCACTCCTGGGCAAAATCAATTAAAAACAACAGAAAATCCCAATAAGCACAGCAAGCAAAGGTGCAGAAAATATACAACAATGAAACAATTAAAATTTAGAAAGATTTAACATTAGGAGAAATAAATCTTAAATTTCTAAAAAGTTCAAGCTCCATGGAAATTATTTTGATAAGAATGAATTCAAGTAACAATCTCCTTACAAGGTAAGGTGTCTATCCTCTACTCTCTCAAGTGTTTAAGATGGAATCACTCAAAATCATCCTATCACAAATTTACTACCATAAGCTTGTCAAGAATCTAAATCTCCACTACTTGAATCCAATACATACTTGAATCAAAAGGGCTTTACAAGGTTGTAACAGAGGTAGGAAAAATAGTGGGAAACAAAAGGGAAAGATTGAACAATGAAACAAAATATGGCAACAACTCAAGAAAATGAAGAGTATTTACAAGTGAAATATAAGAGATTGAGTATAAATAAATTTTGGGTCTCATTGTTCTACCTGCTCCTCTTTTTCATCATTCTCATTTTTTTTTTCAATTCAAAAAAAATTTTTTTTTCATTCATTCTTTCTTTCTTTTTTTTTTCTTTTTGATGACGTCAGTCAAAATTTTTCTTTCTTTTTCTTCTTGATTGGCCAATCTTTTTCTTTTGCTTGAGAGGAAGTAGAAGGAATATAGTTCAAAACACCCCAAAATTCACAAGATTTTTCAGCACATCAATCCCTTAAAAGAATTTAAAATACTCCTCAAATCTTAAGTTGGAAGAGAGAAAAAAAAATATTTTTGTACGAAGAAAAAGTGGTGGAAAAACGCAAGAAAGAAAATGGTTAAGGCACAAAATGACATACAATGGGAACAACGTATGGAAGGCTATTTGGTTAAACAATGGTTACAAGAAACAAATGCCTAAATCATTTCCAAGTATGTACAAGATATGTAGCCTCAATCAAAGATTCAAAACAAGTTCTAGAGTGACAATCCATGATAGAGAACACACAACAAGAAGAATAGCATTTTTCACTTAGGCTCAAATCCTCACAGCTAAAAGACTATTACTACAAATTCATTAAAGTCAACGTCATTGCCATTTAACTTGAATTCCTTAGAGAAATAAGACTAAATTCTCTTCATGCTAAGTCAATCTACACTTTATCTATTTCATCATGCATAATTCCACACCAAAACTCCATCAAAAATTTAAAAAGTGAGCATCAAATTCGGACAAAACAGAGCAGCAAAATTATGCAGTGCAGAATTTCTGGCGACACAGCTTTACCGACATAGAACGACCCCAAAATGGATGCAAATAACTCCAAATAAAATTCTACAACTAGAAGACATATAAAGGTTTAAAAACATGTAAAGAAAGTGGCAAAAACCATAGCCAAAAAGTACAGAATATTCATGCAAGATGACTCAAAGTTCTGCCAAAACAGAGAAAACATAGAAAAAAAAATGGGCAACAGAAAAAGACTAAAACATAATTAAAATTACGAAAGAAATACAACAACAAAATCAAAAAGAGAAAGATTAGAAAAACTTGGGTTGCCTCCCAAGAGCGCTTGGTTTAAAGTCCTTAGCTAGACTTTATTTGCTGTCTATGCTTAGCATCGCTTCTTCTTTGTTTTCCTTACTTTCTCTTTGATTTTTTTTTATTTCCTTCGTCAAGGAAAATGATCAAGTACCTCACATGCAACAAAGAGAAATAACATGAGAGATATATCAAATAAGCAAGGTAACAAGAAGAAATGAAACTAATAAAGACACTTGAAAAGCTAAAAACACTTGAAATTGTAAAAACTAAAACAAGAAAAGACAATGTCTAAAATAACATCACTTTGGCTTTAAAGAAAAATCAATTTGACAACCATCAATCCCCGGCAACGGCGCCATGCTTGTTCGGATAAATTTATGGAATACATGTGTTCTCTTTTTAAATTTAAATGTTAAATTTTGAATTGTGGGAGATTGCGAGGAATTCGGGTAAGTTCTCTTTCCCCTTGTATGTGTACAATGTATATGCTCTTTGGCTTACTTGTAATCTAGGTATGTTCTCCCACAAACCCTCTTTGGTGTGTGTGTATGGCTAAATTGCATTAAATTCAAAAAAGAAAACTAGAATTTCAAACTAACACGGTGCTAGTAGCTTGGCAGTGAGGCCGTGTAGGCCTCTGGACGACCAGCATTGAGCGCTATGAGTGGATGCTCAGCACTGAGAGTTATGAGTGGATGCTCAGAGCCAACTGGCCAACGCTGACCATTATTAACAAATGCTCAGTGCCAACTCGACAAAGGAGAATTCTCCTCTATGCTGGGGCACTAAGGTGGATGTTGCCATGTTGATTTTATTTGTTTAGATTTTATATGCTATTTTCCTGGGAATTTTCTAAAAATAATTAATAGTCAAAATTAAGGATGTATGCTAAAGATACACATAAATAATAAAAAAAGCTAGATTAAGTATTGTTGGATAGGCTTACGATAGGACAGGATTTGTGCCACTATGCTGGTCACATGCTTGGGATTGGTCGTGACAAAGTTGGTATTAGAGCCTGGTTGAGTAAGTCTCCTAGTGACTACAGAGCAGGGTGTCTTCAGTAGGCCCTCCCCTATAGTTTTGACCGTGGCATGGCTATAGGTTGGGGATCCACCAAAGACCCTTTAGAGTCTTGATCCTCTTCTTTCATGTCATACCTTTTATAGTATAGTAATAGCAATGCATTTCTAAATTAATTTCTTTTATGTATAGAGTCAGTTTAAAAGGCACGAGGATAATCAAATGCTCGTGGAGGCCGTACAAGGTCTGGTAGGGCTTTGGCCTCTTGACTTGCTTCGTTGGTAGGTACAAGGTCGGAGACGCCAGACCTTGCAAAAGAAGACCATGCTTAGAGCAGGGAGCTACCCACTAAACCCTTGAACAATCTCCTAAGGAATTGATGGAAAAGACAGCTGAACAAGCTTGGAATTGGTTACAATTTTAGGTAGCTAGTTTTCTTCATAAAAGCAATATTATGATTCATGTTTATTATGATAAATGATTTTATGATGAGCTTTATGATAAACTTCCATGAATGTATGAGAAAATAAGATTATTTGCCATGCTCTACTGAGTAAGCATAAGATTATTTTCTATACTCCACTGAGTGAGAAGAAGACTCGGCTAAGTGAGTAGAAGATTATTTGCCATGCTCCGCTAAGTGAGCAAAAGATTATTTGCCATGCTCTGCTGAGTGAGCAGAAGACTCTTGCCTTGCTTCGCTGAATGAGTAATTTCAGTTTAGTCCCACATGAGAGGACCAAAACCATTATAGTGCACTATAGTCCCTTATAAGATAACATGATATGATTACTCCTAGTTCCACAGAGTGAATTAAGAGAATCTATGTTTATATGTCTTATATGTTCATGGATGAAATTATGATTATTTAAATTGTTTTTATGACTGAAATGGTAATGAAATTATTTTCTTCAAGTAAACTAGCTTTTGAGATATTTTCATCTCACTTTTATATGTTTAAATAGCCATTTCAGGGACTGAAGTGAAAAGAGAGCAATAGAGACTGATTAAGAAGCCTTTATGTTGAAATCTATGAGAATTTTGAATATATGTAGAAATGTATGATGAGTTAAAGAAGAAATTATATGATGCATATGTGTATGTTTAGATTGTATATGATAGAATGTAAGAATGGAAATAGATATATATTTGTATATGAATGTTTTGAGAACCCAAATGTAGAACTTTTTAATATAATGTACTAGAATGTTAGTAAAATATTAAAGATGGTATGTAAATTTAGAGTTTAGATTAAGTCATGTAAGGTTATGATATATATAACTATTAAATTTCACATGTTAGATTATGTTGGATATCATGATTATATGATTTTACAATTAAAGCAATACTAGAAAAAGAAAGATTTTCCATATTAACTAAAAGGAGTAAAGGAAAATTTTTATTACTTAGATCTGCTACCGCTTACATTTACTCTTTTCAATTAAGTAGATATCCATTTATGAAACTTTTATTTAGAAAAGATTTAAATACAAGAATAAAGTAAGGCACAATAATACAAATATTTTTAGAAGTTCAAAAAAATTCTTACTTTTTAAATAAATATGCCAACTATTATCAAGAATTGACTATAAACTTGCCAATAAGCAAGAACGTTATACTAGCTTGGCACCTACAGCATCTATGGGACATACACACTCATACGTGGGAGTACCCCAATCATAACAAGACGAGGGAGAAAGCAAGGATAAGCCATAATGTTAAGGTTGTGGTCGACGCCATTTTGGCTGATGTTATAGTATAAACCCTGGTACTAGTTTTGCCAATCAGAGTTGTTTCCAGTGTGGTTAAGCATGTCACTACAATAGAGAATGTCCTCAGTTGGTGAACCGATCGGAGCATGGCTCGGTCCAGCCCATGCATGCTCAGATGGAGGTTATTCATGCCAGTATACTACACTTGCATCTGGTAGTGGCAGCAAAGGAGCCGGTAGAGGACCAAGATGCCGAAGACATGTAACCAAAGAATGAGGCACCACTCATGTATATGCCCTAATCCATCACGATGCTCAGGCATCTAATGCGGTAGTAGCAGGTATGAATCTAACTCCAAAATGATTGCTATAGTTTTAGCTTTTATGGACTATTAGTTATAAGAACAAATGTATCGTTAGGTACCTTCTTGATAGAATCAAATTTTGCACATGTCTTGTTTGACTTTGGCTCGACGTATTCCTATGGTTGCTATTCTTTGCCAAGAACTTTACCTCAGAAGCTATCAGGATAAAATGCCCATTCCTAGTAGCTACACTTACGGGGATGCCCTCCTGGTAAAGTGGGGCTACCATGCTTGCAAGGGCAAATTTAATGCTACTAGATATAGTAGAGTTTGACATTATCTTAGGCATGGATTGGTTGGCATCCTACCATGCCACCCTAGATTGCCATGAAAAGGAAATTAAGTTCAACATTCTGGGGGAACATTCCTCTATGTTTCAAGGTGAGCGGAGCAAGATCCCAGAAACCTCATATCTCTAATGTGTACCTGACACCTTTTACAAAAGTGTTGTTGAGGATAATTGGCATTTGTTAAGGATGTCAAGAAGGAAGAGCCGAAAGTAGAGGGTATTTTGCATATCTTTCCAGATGATCTACCAAGCGTACCACTAGATCGAGATATCGAGTTTTAGATAGCATTAGCCTCGGAGATATATCTGATCTCTATGCATCTATATTAGATGGCTCTAACAAAGCTAAAAGAGCTTAAGGCTCAATTGCAGGATCTATTAGATAAAGGCTTTATAAGAAGGATGGTTCGATGAGATTGTGCATTGATTACCATCAATTGAACAAAGTAACCATCAAGAACAAATATCTGTTGCCTCGTATCGACAATCTCTTTGATCAATTCCAAGGAGCGAAATGTTTCTCTAAGATTGACTTGAGGTCTAATTATCACCAACTCAAGATCAAGGAAGAGGATATGCCAAAGACGGCCTTCCATACCAGATACAGGCACTATAAGTTCCTAGTCATGTTGTTTGGACTAATGAACACACCAACCACTTTCATAGATTTAATGAATAGGGCCTTCAAACCCTTTTAGGACAGGTTTGTCATTATGCTCATAGATGACATCCTAGTGTACTTGAAGAGTCCTGAGGAGCATGAATAACACCTTCGTATTGTGTTGTAGACTCTGAGGGATCATCAGCTGTATGCCAAATTCTCTAAATGTGAATTTTGGATTGACCGTGTGACCTTTCTAGGCACATGATCTCTAAGGATGGCATCCAAGTGGATTTCACTAAAGTAAAAATGGTCAAGATATGCCCAAGACCACCTCTGTCATAGAGATTCACAGTTTCTTAGGATTGGTGGGATATTATTATCATTTTATTCAGGATTTTTCCATGTTAGCCACCTTTCTCACATGACTAACTAGGAAAGGAGTAAAGTACCAATAGGATGCTCCTTGTGAAGAAACCTTTTGATAACTCAAGGGAAAGTTAATCTTTGTACCTATACTAATGTTACCCTCAGGCCGCGGAGATTTTATAGTATACTATGATGCATCAAGAGTAGGGTTGGGGTGTGTGCATGCAGCATGGCTAAGTAGTGATGTACGTATCAAGGCATCTTAAGAAACATGAACAGAACTACCTTCTCATAATCTGGAGAAGGCAGTAGTGCTTTTTGCCTTAAAAATATGGCAACATTATATATATATAGGGAGACTTGTAAAATCTACATCGACCATAAAAATCTGAAGTATATTTTCAACCAGAGGGATATGAACTTGAGATAAAGAAAATGGGTGGAACTATTGAAAGATTACAACTGTAACATTCTGTACTACTCGAGTAAGGTAAACATGGCGACAAAAGCTTTGAGCTAGAAGTCCATGGGTAGTTTGGCCCACATAGCAGTGGTGAGAAGGCCATTAATCCAGGAACTACAGAAGCTAAGGGTGAAGGACATTACTCTCGAGGATATGGGGGCAGGATCATTCTTAGCCTATATCAGGGCTAGATTTTCCCTTGTAGACCATATACAAACTTCTTAGGCGGAGGAGCCTAGACTTGTTAAAATAATGGACAAGATGAAAGATGGTGAGGTGAACAATTTCACACTTGATGATGCAGGAGCATTGCATTTTGAACATTGGTTATGTGTATTGGATGTTGGGACCCTTAGGCAAGACATCATGAAGGAGGGCCATAGTGTCGCTTATTATAGCAATTGAACATTCTCGAGTAGAAGTGGGAATAGATGATGATAGACATCATTGTTGGTCTAGCTCATTCCATAGGCGGTTACGACTCAATGTAGGTTATCATTGACCAACTGAATAAGTCGACACACTTCATTCTAGTCAAAACCACTTACAGCGTGGCGAGGTTAGCACATGTATATATTAAGGAGATAGTGAAGCTGCATAGGGTACCCATGTCTATCATTTCTAATAAGGGTCCCCAGTTTACCTCCCGTTTCGGAAGAGCTTTCAGGAGGTACTAGGTACTCGAGTGGATCATAGTGTCATTTTTCACCCACAAATAGATTGACAGCCAAAGTAGACAATTCAGACACAAGAAGATATGTTATGAGCTTGTATCCTAGATTTCAACGACAATTTAGAAAGGCATATGCATCTCGTAGAGTTCACGTATAACAATAGTTGCTAGGCCACCATTGAGGTGGCACCCTATGAGGCCTTGTATGTGCAACGTTGTAGATCTCTAATTAGCTAGTTCGAGATAGGTGAGGCTAAGATGCCCAGAAGTTATGGTATTTCTAAAGGTCTCTCTGATGAAAGGTATGTTTAGACTCAGAAAGAAGGAAAAGTTGAGTCCTAGATATATCGAGCCATATGAAGTCTTAGAACAGGTAGGTAAGGTGGCTTACTGGGTTGCCCTACCCATAGAGTTGGAGGGGATTCACCTTGTTTTTCACATGTCCATGTTGAAGAAGTACATTCTTGACCCTTTACATGTGCTTCATCATGATACCATCCAGTCAGACAAGGATTTATCATATGAGGAGGTACCAGTAACTATCTTGGATAGCCAGGTAAAAAAACTCTGATCTAAAGAGATTCCATCGGTCAAGGTGCTATGGTGGAATTAGACTCACGAGGAAGCCATACGGGAAACCAAGGCTGCTATTTGTTCTAGGTATCTGCATCTTTTCACGACTAGAGGTAAGTTAAATTTGGAGGATCGAATTTCTTAAAGGAGGTAATACTGTAATACCTACTGTTTTATTTTCCCTATAAACTATTGAATTTTGCTTTGCATGAGTTAATTTTGCAAAGAGTTGTGTTTGAAATGTGAAAGATGTATGTTTAGCATTATGTTATGGTTTAATAATATCATGGTGTGAAATTTCAGGCTATGGGCTTGCAATATGAGGTGCTAAGTCATATAGGGACTACAATGAAAATCACAAGGACTAAAATGAAAAAATAAAAATTTTGTAGAGGTGTAACAAAATGTCAATAAAAGGTAGGAATAAGAAGGGAATATTCTAGGGAACTTTGTGTTAAATAAGTGATAGAAATGGTTGGATCCTAAAAAGGGTGAATTGGGTTTTATAAATTTTTTCACAACTTTATTGGAAGTTAAAATAATTTTCTAAAATAAGCCAAGCTAAAACAGTAAATTCAATTTAGAAAATCAAAGTGCTATCAAGATGAATAATTGTAAAGAGCAAGGAATTAAACAGAAAATAAATGTAGCAAATAAAAAGTGAGGGATGAGAGAAATGACATGAGTTATTTGTACTAGTTCGGCTAATCCCAAGCCTACATCCAGTTCTCAAGAAAACCAATTAAGTATTTCAACAACAAGCTTGTAATCAATTGGTGCTTGCAAACCACAACAAGTTCGAACCAGGTACTTGTTGAAATTACTACAAAGAATTTCAGAATCGGACTTCTTAACTACCCAACCTAGGGATACATTCAAATAATATCGAGTATTTTTATATACAATTTAGTCCCTATCCTAGTCCTTTTTGCATCTTAAATATTGTGAACTCTCTAATTTTAATATGTTTTGGATTTATTGGGTGTAAATTAATTATAGAATTAATATGCTTCAATTTCATAATTTTACCCTAATTAACTCTTGTGCTTAATTTTTAGAATTAAATTCATTGGAGAGTAATTTGCTGACCTAGATGCTAACATAGACGAATTTATTGATGTGGCACTGTCTTGGAGCATTCTAGAGCTGACTGGGTGTTGACTGGACTGGGGCCCACTATTTCTGCGCAAACCAAAAAGCATTCTGCAGTAGAAAACAACATAAAAAACAATAGCAACAGCAGCATCAGAAAAAGCAGCAGAAGCCAAAAATGGAAATCATTTTTCTACACAAGCAAAATGGAATTTCTGCAGCATTTATTGTGTGATATGCTACTGCCTAAGGTGCTAAACTTTCTGGTCAAAGCATATGGAAAATGACAGCTTAAGCATGCAAATTTGTCCTTCCTCCTTGGTTGAAGTTTAAGAACACATTCAGACTCCATTTTCTAATGCTGAAGACTTCTCCTCTTCTTCTATTCCTGTAATTTCATAGGTCTTCTTCCCCCCTCCTTTTTGTGTATTTTGGCCTCCACGGAAGGATAAAGAATGTTGTAATCAGTCAATGGATGATTAGAGTTGTAACATGAATTCTTGGTGCTAAATGAAATAAGTTTCTTCTTGTTCTTCTATTTCATTTCTGTTCTGGTCTATCATCTCTGATTTGAGAAGTTATCTTGCTTTCACTAGTTAGTGTTGCATGTGGGTTAGGTTTAACTTATGTGTAAACTAGTTCTAGGAAATTTCTTGGAAATATTGGTTAGAAAACCTAATGATAGAGAACATTAAAATTAATTTGAAGACAAGGATTATGATAGTTACACTTCTAGGACTCCATGGCTGATTGCATCTGTTGTTCTTTAATTTTGTTCTATTCTGTTTTGTGCTGTGTTGTGCTATTCTGTTTTACTGTAGTTAGTTTCTGTTTTAGTCCTTAATTATGCACTCCCCCCAGTGGTAATTAGGCTATAATCAGTAGGTAATTAGTGTAGATTAAGGTAGATTAGTGTTGGAACAATTAAGTAGGCAATTAAGAAGTAAGGCTCCAAGAGTGAAACGACTTGGGACGACTACTATACTGCAAGTTACTATAAATTCAATTCTGGGTGACTCGACAGTCATAGTGGCTTCAACCAGAATTTTGGCACCATTACAATGGAGCTAATTCACTTTTCAGTTGTCTAATTAGTTGTTTATGTGTGCCTTTTTTGAATTTCAAGTTATTTAGTGTTGTTGAAATAGTTTGCAAGTTTTGAGTTTTTTTTTCTCGGAAACTAGTGATTTTCCAAATTAGCAAAAACCTAACTATCTTTGATTGACCTCAAACTTGGTGTACCACTAGTTTTCGACGTTTTAAGCAAATTGCAACTTCTACTTACCTTCGGCCTAGTACGAGGTGGCCATTTTTCCAAATTCCATCGTTTAGGCCCTCTTTTCTATTTTTTTAATGTTTTTTAACTTTAGTTAATTGTGATTTTTGGTGTGATTTTCGTAAATCGAATTTTGAAGTCCTATTTTTTGCATCTGTTCCTCCAACTTGAGAAGGATTTTCTGAGATACTTCATTTTTTGGTGATTTTCATTGGTTGGAGCTTAGTGTGCTACTTTTGCTGATTTTAGTATTTCTATTGTTTTCTTGTGAATTTGCCCTTCCTAGTGTATGAGAAGGTCTCTTCACGTGGACTTATCCACCTTTGATCCAGAAATTGATAGGACCTTCTATAGGCTAGTAAGAAGCAATAGCATTAGGAGTATTTTCCTTTGTGTTTTTCTTGTGTATATCATCTTTCGAGCCTATAATAAGGTTTGTCAAGAAGAATTGGCTAATTTTGATCAAACATTGGATAGGCCCTGTTTGTAGGCTAGTTGAGAGTAGTTGTGTTAGAAGTAATGTAATTGTTGTTGTCTGTAATGTAATTGTTGTAATTGTTGTAGTTTTCCTTATTTTGTGTAGCATTGTTGTTTTTGGCATAGAATTAGAATTTAATTCTGTTTGAGGTTGTTTCTAGTGAGTCAAATTAGGACCTTGCCCATGGATCCGTATAGAGTTAAGCATAGCTTAGATGAATTATCATCCATAGTGAGGTACCTAACACTTAGGCAAGAACAACAAGAGCCACCACTCTTTCCCCCTTCCCCTTCTCCATTTTTGAGTGGCACAGATTCCTCATCTGCATATAAGATAGACCAATATCTTCAATTCTAAGAAAGTACAAAGTCTTATATAGGAGTCTTTCATTGAATAACATCCTCAAGAGTATAACCTTTACCCCACAACATGTCATCCTGATTATAAGCTTCAACATTTGAGGTATGAGAGCTTATCCTATTCACCATATGAGCACGAAATTTATGCTCCTTATCTGAGTGAATTACCCCCTCCAGGCACCCTAGGGAGACTGAGTCAAGTTTGGAAGACTTGATTCAATAGTTGGCCACAAATACCTTGCAGTTCCAAGAGTGAACTGAGGTGAACTTACAGAATTTAGAATCTCAATTAGGCCAACTAGCTTGCACTATTAATGAGATGATCCATCAGGGGTTTGATAGTAGTCCACCTTCTCCACCCATGGCAAACATAGGAGATATAGATGGTGTCATTTTTCTAGATGATGGCACTCAATTAGATGGCCTAGCCCTTCAACCTGAATTAAAAGATTTAGATGGGCAAAATAGGGAGTCCTCTTCCTTAAGTGGCACAAGTAAGAAAAATGAAAATGAGGATGCTAATAAGGATGATTTCCCTTTCCTTCATAGACCATTACCTTCTCCAAATAGGGTTACCCAATCTGAGGTTGTTGAGCTTGAGCTAGAAAAAGAGAAAGAAACCTTAGGAGAAGAAAAGGTAAACATAAAAGTGTTGGAGAATGAGAGTGAGTTTGTGGGCGATTTTGATTTTCATTGTGACTGTCATACTTGCCATGCATGCTTAGAAATAGAAAAAGCTTAGAAATATTGGCAATTCTGATGATTTTGTTGAACCAGAGCTGAATGCATATGCACTTAAATTTGAATTAAATGTATCCACATTTGAAATTGCATCTAATTCTGTAGTTGCATCTGATTTTGAATTTGCATCTAATTATGCACCTGAATTCAAGGTATTTGAACCTCAATCTGAGTGTGTATGTAATTTTGAATATGACTCCAATGTCACCTCTGTTCTATTGTAAATTTTGATATTGTCCCTTATGTTTTTAATTCTGTTTCTAAGTTAGATTCTGTTCTAGGTGATAGTCTTAGTTTAGATTCTATTTTAGATAACCTTGTTTTATATGCTAGTTTTAGATTAAATTGTGTTGTAGATGATTTGTTCTGTTCCAGCTAGTAATGTTGTTTTAGATAGCAATTCTTGTTTAGATGATAGATTTAGTTCTTGTTCTGTTTTGAGTAAGAGTATTTAATTTTAATTATGTTTTAGAAAGTAGTTCTCTTTTTGTTTTAAATTGTGTTTTAGTTAGTCCTTGTCCTTGTTCCCTTTCTTTTTGTTTTTCTCTTGTTTCT
Organism: Biancaea sappan; assembly: GCA_037074585.1. Taxonomy (NCBI): domain Eukaryota; kingdom Viridiplantae; phylum Streptophyta; class Magnoliopsida; order Fabales; family Fabaceae; genus Biancaea; species Biancaea sappan. Next base: position 39,658,757 of record CM073499.1, read on the forward strand.
TCTCACCCCTCCATGATAAGCGGAGTTTCTTTTGTTTCTCTTCAGGTTAGCAATATAAATTCAATTCTTTCCATCATCCAACCTGCTGCTGAGAAAAACTTCCGGAAGAAGCCAGTGCCACGCAATTGGAAGACGCGAAAAAGGCGCGCCATTGACGATAAGGCTATTTCTTTTCCCTTTTCTCTCTTTTATTTTCATGTCCTCTATGTCTCTTTAATGATATGTGCTGATATTGTTTACATTGAGGACAATGAAAATTTAAGTGTGGGGGCGAGAATGAAATGTTCTTTGTTTTTAAATTTCATGTATTTTAAAATTTTTCTATTCTATTTTTATGTGCTTTTCATTATGTTTCTAGCCTTTTTTTTGCACTTTTTGTAGTAATTAGTTTGTGTTTTTGGTACATAATTTTATTATGCTTTTAGATTAGTTATTTGTGCTTTCTTTTTATTTTTTGGAAGAAGATTTTGTTGTGGAAATATGCTTGCTGGAATAGTTTAGATTTGGATTGATTTTAGCATCATGCCTTGAATTTAATCTTGCTTTTCTAGAGTTCAAGCTTAAGTGGCAATCAATTTGGTTTCAATGAATTTTAGTAATAGTCTTTAACTTGTGAGATTTTGAGCCTAATTGCAAATATGCTATTCTTTCTTCTTGTGTGCATTCCTTATCATGATTTTCACTCTAGAACTTTTCTTGAATCTTGTTGAGACTAAATTTTACATGTGAATTCTTAGAGATGATTTAGGCATTTCTTTGTGAGCCATTTTTAACCAAATAGCCATTCCATGTGTTATTTCCATTGTATGCCATTTTGTGCCTTGTTCCCACTTTCCTTCTTGCATTTTCCACCATTGTTCCTAAACCAGAATTTTTGCTTCCCAATTTGAGATGTGAAGACATTTAAATTCTTTTAGAGATTTGATGTGCTGAAAATTTTTGTGAATTTTGGATATTTTGAAATGAATATTTCTCTCTGCTCCCAAGCAAAAAGAAAAAAAATGGCCATTCAAGAAATAGAAAAAAATATTCTGGTTGAAAAAGATAATGATGTCGACGTTGAAAAGAAGAAAAAGCAAAAAGAAAAAATAGAAAAAATAGAAAATAGATAGAAAGAAGAAATGGGAGTAGATAGAACTTTTTACACCCAAAATTTGTTTTTATTCAATCTCTTGCATTGTTTTGATTAAAGCTCTTCATGTTCTTAAGTTGTTCCCCTTCATTATATTAGTTGTTTCTTTCACCTTTTTTCTTGAGTTGTTTTCCACCTTTATTTTGTTTTCCTTCTCTCTTTCCATTGTTTTTCACCCAACATTACATCCTTGTAAAGTCCTTTTGATTCAAGCATGCATGTGAATTTTAGTAGTGGAGATTTAGATACTTGACAAGCTTATGGTAATGCATTTTATGATAAGTTGAATTTTGAGTGATTTACCCTTTAAATACTTGAGAGAATAGAGAGTAAACACTTACCATGTGAGGAGGCTAATTGCTTTAATTCATTCTTGTCAAATTAAATAGCCATGATGCTTGAAACTTTAGAAATTTAAGATTTATTTTCTTTAAGTGTGAAATCTTTTCAAATTTTAATTATTCCATCCTTGCATGTTTTCCATGCTTTTCCTTCAGTGTCTTTTGGTGTTTTGAAGATGATTTTGCCCAGGAGTGCAAAAGGCTAAGCTTGGGGGATTTGATATCGAGCATTTTTATATACAATTTAGTCCCTATCTTAGTTCTTTTTGCATCTTAAATATTGTGAACTCTCTAATTTTACTATGTTTTGGATTTATTGGTTGTAAATTAATTATAGAATTAATATGCTTCAATTTCATAATTTTATCCCAATTAATTCTTGTGCTTAATTTTCAGAATTAAATTCATTGGAGAGTAATTTGCTGACCTAGATATTGACATGGATGAATTTGCTAATATGGCACTGACTTGGAGCTTTTTAGGGCTGACTAGGTGTTGACTGCACTGGGGCCCACTATTTCTGCACAAACCAAAAAGCATTTTGTAGCAAAAAATAGCATAAAAACAACAACAACAACAGCATCAGAAAAAGTAACATAAGCCAAAAATGGAAACCACTTTCTACACCAGTAAAAGGGAATTGCTGCAGCATTTATTGTGTGATATGCTTTTGCCCAAGGTGCTGAACTTTTTGGTCAAAAGCAGATGGAAAATGACAGCTTAAGCATGCAAATTCGTCCTTCCTCCTTGGCTGAAGTTTAAGAACATATTCAAACTCCATTTTCTGATGTTGAAGACTTCTTCTCTACTTCCATTCCTATAATTTCGTAGGTCTTCTTCCCTTCCCCCCTTTTGTGTATTTTGGTCTCCATGGAAGGCTAAAGAATGTTGTAATCAATCCATGGATGATTAGAGTTGTAACATGAATTCTTGGTACTAAATGAGATAAGTTTTTTCTTGTTCTTCTATTTCATTTTTGTTCTGGTTTATTATCTCTGATTTGAGAAGTTATCTTGCTTTCACTGGTTGGTGTTGCAGTAGAATAGAATGGCTTACTTTGGTAATTATCAAGCATGATTTAAGTTAGGGCTTAATCAGATTGCATGTGGTTAGATTTAACTTATGTGTAATCTAGTTCTACAAAATTTTTTGGAAATATTGGTTAGAAATCCTAATGATAGAGAACATTAGAATTAATATGAAGACAAGGATTATGATAGTTACACTTCTAGGATTCCATGACTGATTGCATCTGCTGTTCTTTAATTTCATTCTCTTTTGTTTTGTGCTGTGTTGTGCTATTCTGTTTTACTGTAGTTAGTTTCTGTTTTAGTCCTTAATTATGCAGTCCCCACTAGTGGTAATTAGGCTATAATCATAGGTAATTAGTATAGATTAATGTTGGAACAATTAAGAAGGCAATTTAGAAGCAAGGCTCTAAGAGTGAAACGACCTGGGACGACTACTATATTGCAAGTTGCCATGAATTCAATTCTAGGTGACTCGGCAGTCGTAGTGGCTCCAACCATCAATCACTCTTCTAAGAAATTTCAACCACCTTAGGAATACACTCAGAAGGATAATAGATGAAGTACATAGAGATATACTCTCTTTAAGGAGTAGATATTACAAATGACGCTCACTTAAGAGTAAATGATTAGCAAGATAATTTGGCAGAGAAATAATAGGAATTTTAAGCCTCTTCCTCTTAGTTTTAGATAAAACTGCGTATATGTCATATTTATAGCCCAAGTCAAAATATAGTCGTTGGAGATGTTTTACAAAAGATATCACTTGATTTTTATAAGAACTAGCCATTATTGTTGATGTCAGTCTACTGTCAATTGACTAATAAAACTATGACAGTCGACTGCTACACTTTAATGAGGTGCCAGTCGACTAGTAGAAATCTATCAGTTGACTGATGACTCTCTGTCCTGAAATTGAAATTGTTCTAGAGTTAATCAATCAACTGATACAGTTAGATCAGTTGACTGATGGGTACTGGAGGTCAATTCTTATTTTAAGACAGAGACCAATTAGTCAACTACTCGGTGCCAATTAGCCGACTGATAGGACATTGGTCCTTAGCTGAAATTCAACCAAAGAGTGATCAGTCGACTGTTACAAGTACATCAATTGACTGATAGCTCATGATTATGATTTTTCAAAAACTTTACATCTTTTAAGGGTTAATAACCTATTTCCACCATTTTCCAACTAAAATAAGGTTTTAGAAATATTTTCAATAAGTTCATAAAACCTTTTCAACTTGCCATCAAATACTTTACATGAAATCCAAGACTCAAGGCACTCAACTATTTACTCTTTTCTTGCTCTTTGTCTTGGTGCCTTGGCTTGATCCATGTATCTTCATATTTATGTTGTTTTCTTGAGTGAAGTATGAATTTGTTTTTCCTTTTCTACAATCCAATGCTTACCTTTCTTCTTTTGAACTAACCTATAAAATATATCTTACTTGTAAATCAAATGGTTAGTTCAATTCATAATAAATAGCATGATTCATGTATAAATTATTTCATTCCAAATAATATGATCGTGCTTAAAATACTTGTAGCATATATGATAATAATTAATCTTAATATAGCCTATTTGTCATCATCAAAATTAATGGCATAAATGTCTTAAGGCTAACAATCTCCCCCTTTTTTGATAATGGCAAATCACCAAAGAAAAATATGTATCACAAGATAAAGAATATTCTGTAATAAGCATATACACATATTTTTCTTCCTTTTCTTCTCCCCCTATTTGACATCAACTAAAAGGAATAACATAGGATTCAATTTGAAAAGGATCAGGGTTCATCAAAACTTATCTTTTTCATTGACATGTAAAAATAATAATTTTTAGAAACCTTCCCATGTCAAATGAAATGAGCCAAAAGATAAAGCTTGAAATTAGTTTTAGGCTCCCCCTTAAACTATGCATATTATGAAAAAGAATAATTAATATCCAATTTTCAAAATGTATTCTTTTTCAAGAACATCTATATATATTCAAGAGAGATAAGGCTCCACCTGTATATCATGACCATTTTCCTTTGAAAATATTTTTCAAATAAGTATAAAGGAAATTCAGCTTTTGATTACAGAATTCGGAATAAGACTTTTGAAGAAATTTCTGTAATGCTTTCTTTGAAAAAGATTTTTGCTAGTTTATACAAACATATTTTGGAAAATAGCAAAAACATTGAAATCATTTGAAATAGGGATTGTTAAATCCTTTTCTTTTCAAAAACCATTTTTGCTGACATATGATAAAAACCTTTGTAGCACGCAGCAAAAGCATGATATATGAATTAGTATAACATATAATCAAAGATATCATTCATACTCCATACTTCAACAAAAAAGGAACTTCAAAAACTATTTTTCAACACAATTTCTTCTTTATAAAAGAATGAAACCATGATAGGCACAACAAAAGAAATCTTAGCAAGGCAGAAGTATTTTTAAAATCCTTTTCAAAATAAATGTGCTTCTCAAAAGATATGATAGATTTCAGCACAGCATAAGCAAATAATTTTTCATCATATATATATATATATATATATATGTGTGTGTGTGTGTGTGTGTGTGTGTGTGCGTGTGTGTATCACAAAAGAAGCAAATTATATACTCATACAAGATATATCATATATAATCAAAGTATATAACAACATAGCAGAAGCAATATGGATTAGTTCAAAAGATATAAATCGATATAAGATCATAATCCATATACCAAAAGGTTAATGTCAATCCAACATGTAAAAGATATAAACCAAACATAAAGCTCATGTTAGAGAAACATATATTAAAACATAACAAATACTCCCCCTTTAAAAAAGTTTTCAATCCGTAATCCTCAAAGTAGCTCAACCTCTCTTGGTAAAGAACACATATCAAGTCAGTTAGTAGCTAAAGTTCCTCAATCTGAATGGAAGAGAAATTGTTGCCTCTTTAGTTTCCATATGGTCATACATCTCCTCCATGTCTACCATTCTTGCATAAGTTCTTCATCATTCTCAACATTTGAGTTGAATTCTCAATTAACTCATTTTCCAATTTTAGTGTTCTCTTTGATTAGCGTTTCCCAACAAAAAGATTAAAACTCTTAAACTGATAGAGAGATCAATTCATGAAAGAAATAGATGAATCTTTAAAAAAATCTTCATATATGCTCTGAGAAATTTTGATTGCACACTTGGAGTGTGGCAGTGGAGACTTTAAATCATCCCAAAAATTATGATTCATAATATTGTCTTTGAAAGACCTATCAGTCGACTGTCGAAGCCTAGCCAGTCGACTGATTGCAGAAATTTTGGGGATTTTTGGTTCTGTGAGTTATTAGTCGACTGTCTAGGGTCAAGCAGTCAACTAATGCCTCTCGAGTACTCAGGCTAATTCAACTCAACATTCAGACTGGCATTTGGCATCAGTTCCAGTATCTAGTGGTAGTATCATCGTTAAACATTGTCTAGTCCATCAGTCGACTGATGGACCTCGGTTAGTCAACTGCTATCTTTTACACTTAAGGAAGATTTTCATCAGAGAGTTCCTAGTTGACTGATCATATTCAATTAGTCGACTGATCCATTGCAGAAGTCCATTTTTTGATATGCTTGAGATAGAATAAGGTAAGTGCTTTAGAAGGATATTTTTTAGGATATATTTCCTGCAAAGTAAGCTTGAGGGGCACTCTAATGCTCAAGTTAGAGTTGTTAAAAATAAATCTAAAGCAATGGGAGAAATGATATATTATGTTCAATATATGCCATGCTTCCATTGAATGTATTTGAAGCAAGTTTTCAAGGTGCGATGTTTTGAAGGGCTTTGAGCTAAATTTATAAAGAAATTATTTAACTCAAAATAAAAAATGAATCTCTAGGCCGCACACCTAAAAGATTCTTTATGAAAGGCATGCATGATATAAAAAAGATGTCGGCATGCTAGAAAGCATTTCAGACCAAATAAATACAATAAGCATATTAGTCAAGGATTTTTATTGTGATTTTCAACTGATATGCTTATGTGTCCATAGCCTCCTTTCAGTGAAAAAGAGTGAAGATCAGTATTTGGTGTGGCCATTTGTTAAACGTCACTTCCGCTCCTTACTTCGAGGTGATCCTACCAAAATTAACTTATAGTTTTTGGTACCCAAAATGGTTTGGGTCCATCAGGGTCAAGAGCTTCTTTCTAAATTGGTTTCTAAAATGGTTTGTTTTGTCTTTGAAATCCAAACTAGTACATCTAGAAATTTGTTTGTTTCCTCAGTACAATATTCAAATTTTTTATACCTTGGGTGAGTTTATAAAGAGTGTCCCTTAAATCTTTATTTTCCTCTTTAAGGAAATAACAATTAGAACAAGAACACCTTTCTTTAGTACAACTAAGAGCCTTTAGATAAAAATTTTCTTCTTGCAAAGAGTTGTTAAAATTGAAACTTTCTTCTTTGAAAATAGAAAATTCATTTTTCAATTTTTCAAGTTTATTTTCAAGATCAGAAATTTTCTATTTTGAAGTAATCAACTTCTTTGCAAGAGATTCAATATGTAAGCTATCAAAGGCTTCCACCAAATCATCATAATATTCAAAAGAGTTTACCTCACCATTTTCTCCAGCTATGAGACAAACGATTGCTTCTTCATTTGCTTCTTCTTTATCAGAATCATCATTTCCCCAAATGGAAGAAAATGAAGGCTTTCTTATGGCCTTTTTCCATCATACTTTTTAAGATATAGAGGGCAGTCCTTTATGACATGACCCACATTGTTGCATTTGGAGCAAGTTAGTTCATCTTCATTGTTGTCTTGATCTTTCTTCCATCTTTTTACATTTTTCTTTTTTAGAAATTTATTGAATTTTTTGACAAGAAGATCACGATCCTCCTTATTTATTTCAGGTTGTTCTTCCTCCTCATCACTCTCTTCTTCCAACATCTTGGAAGAAGATGATCTTAGAGATAGAGTTCTCTTTTTCTTTTCTTCTTCCCCTTGTTGCCTCTTCTCTAAAATTGTTGATTCGTAATTTTGGAGGTTGCCAAAGAGAGCATTGAATGAATTCATGGATTCATCTCTTACTTCCATTATAGAGGTTCTCTTGGCTTCCCATTTTAGAGTTAGGCATCTTAAGATCTTAGTGGTCTGAGTTTCTTGACCAAGAGCTTGCAAATGATTAGTAATATAAGTAAACCTTAATTGCATCTCAGAAATGGTTTCATCATCTTCATTTTAAATTCTCATACTCATTTGTGAGAATACTAATCTTTGATCTTTGACTCCTAGAGTTCTTTCATGTGCAATTTCAAGAGTATCCCATATCTCTTTAGCACTTGTACAACTAGAAACTCTAAAGTATTCATCTTGACTCAATACATTAACAATAACCATTTTGGCTTTTGCATTGAGGTGCATTAATTTCTTTTCAGTGTCATTCCATTCATTTTTGGGTTTGGGAATGGTTTTTCTTTTTACGTCCTTGACAAGAACATGAGGATCATTCTCAATAACATCCTAAAGATTAATGTCCACTGCATCAAAAAACATTTTCATTTTACTCTTCCAATAAGTATAATGATTTCCATTAAAGCCTGGAGGTCTTCTGAAATAACTTCCTTTGGGCATAATACAATCACCTAGTCTAGCCATTATCAATTCTTAGATGGTTAAGTCTATAATCATGAGACCAAGCTCTGATACCAATTAATAGAAATGGTTGGATCCCAATAGGGGGTGAATTGGATTTTATAATATTTTTCACAAAACTTTATTAGAAGTTAAAATGATTTTCTAAAATATGCCAAGCTAAAATAGTAAATTCAATTTAGAAAATTGTAAAGAGCAAGGAATTAAAGAGCAAATAAATGCAGCAAGTAAAAGAGTAAGGGATAAGAGAAATGACACAAGTTATTTATACTAGTTCAGCTAATCTCATTCCTACATCCAATCCTCAAGCAAACCACTTCAGTATTTCAATAACAAGCTTGTAATCAGTTGGTGCTTACAAACCACACGAAGTTCCAATTGGGTACTTGTTGAAACCACTACAAAGAATTCTATAAACCGAGCTTCTTAACTACCCAACCTAGTGATACACACAATCATTTTTTTAAGGAATTTTGACCACCTTAGGAATACACTCAGAATGATAATAGATGAAGTACACAGATATATTCTCTTCAGGGAGTAGACATTACAAATGAAGCTCACTTAAAAGTAAATGATTGGCAAGATAATTTGGCAGAATAATAGTAGGAATTTTAAGCCTTTTTCTCTTAGTTTCATACTGGGTATATGTCATATTTATAGCCTAAGTTGAAATATAGTGGTTGGAGATGTTTTACAAAAGATATCAGCTAATTTTTATAAGAACTAGCTGTTATTGCTAATGTCAGGCTGCTGGCAGTCGACTAATAGAACCACGATAGTGTATTGTTTCACTTTAATGAGGTGCCAGTCGATAGATAAATCTCTATCTTGAAATTGAAATTGTTCCAGAATTGATCAGTTAATTGATACTATTGGATCAGTTGAGTAATGGGTACTTGTAATACCCTAGGTATTACTGTGTGGTTTAAGTTACACAAATTTGGGTAACTGAAAATTTGTCATGAATTAAGAAGCTCCCACTAGAGGAACTTAGAAGAACCAATACTTGTCTTAAATCGAGGAATCATCAGTAATGAGTGTAAAAGTTAGGCCTAAGTGCTAAAGTGAAAGGAAAAGAAAGCATAGAAAACTCTTGAGAGTTCGTCATGTAGTAACTATTGAGGAAAAGAGGACTCTAAGAGATAAATTATGGACCTAGTGCCTCGGAGGGGACAAATACAAGGCTAGTGTAGAGCTTGGAAGACCATGAAGGACTAAAGTAAACAAAAAGTGAGACTTTGGAATTTAGTGGTAATATGGAATGTTAGGAAGTGTTTAAGTGAGAGTGTTGTTGGGTACCCTATGTATGATCAAAATTTTCTATTTCCTTGCAAGCCCTAATTAAAGTTGTTTTTCTTTCAAAAGGACCAAATTGAAGAGAAGTTTAGGGGGACCCACACACACTTATTTTATACTTATCTTTACCTTTCTTATGCTTGACACCCAGCTCTCTCTTCTGCTCCATCCCATGGCCAGCTGAGGAAGAAAAGGAATTATAGAAGCTTGGAGGAAAATTGATGGGTAAGCCTTTTATGCTTTCTTATTCTCCCTCTTCTCTTCTTTTCCCTCAAGAGTGAAACCCTAAATCTAAAATTTAGGAAAGTTTGTGTGTTTAGTGGCCATTAAATAATTGATGAGGAAATTATTGTTTCAAATGCTTGTTAGATGTAAACCATATATGAATATAGTAGAATCATTGGAAGAGATTTGGTTTGTTCAAGGTATAATTTTAGAGATGTCTTCTTGGAAATCTTTTCATTTGGTTGATGCTTTAGATTTCTGAGATTCTAGGCTATTTAGAGTGCCTTTCCCTTGTGTAAAATCATCCCAAGTGAACCCATGAAGCATTGGAACCTAAAGAATTAAGATTTGAGCATTTTAGGGTGAAAATCGTAGCAACTCACATCAGCCTAGTCTTGGGCACCCCAGGCGCCAGCCATGGCACCTTGGACTAGCCCTTTTGTCCCTCGCTTCTAGGGGTTAGCCTCAGGTGCCAGAGTGGATGCCTAAGGCACCAACCGATAGAGACTTTAGTGCTTGGCGCCATGGGCGCTTACATCTGTGCCTTGCCCACAATTTGTGTTATGACCCCTTTTCTCATGATTTCCTTGGACCCTAGATGTAAGAGAATATCTTGGAGCTTCCTTGGTCTTCTTAAAGCTTGTAATTCTTCTTTTAGAGTGGTGAAGTAGGTAAGGAAGCTAAGTAAAAGTGAGGGAGCCTACCCTCTTGTATTTTATTGCTCTAGAGTTATATGTTTAGAGTTAATTAATGCAACTATGTGAAGTCTCTTGAGATGTATGGTATGTTAGAACTTTAATGGATCTTGTATAAATTAAATTACTATGTTGGCTTGGAATAATAACTATAAGTAAAGATGGGAATCATGTATATGGCATAGGTAAAGGTAAATGACCTTATGTGATGGATATAATTGACATTAAATTAGTATAAAAGAACTGATATATGCTCTCATGGATAGGCCCGGGAAGGGATCTATATCCTATCTCGGATGTATTTTCAAAATGTAGTTATAGCTTTGTCGATTTATTTACAAGATTTTAAACCCCTTGTTGTGTTATGGAATGGAAGTATGCAATTGTTTAAAGGAAAGTGATTGTTTGATGAATATGAGTACGTGTGCGTGAACCTAATAAATGCGATTGGGAGTCGGTTATGAATAATCGTGTGTGCTAATATGTCAGTTGCCCATAGCGAAGTACACATGCTTGATATGTGTACTTGTATTCATGAATATATGTATATCGAAGTAGCGATGTACACACTCCTTACCGTCATAAATGTTGTGGGAGAAATGTTTAGAAATTTTTATGAGTGTATTATGAGGACAAATAGTGATATCTAGCATTTTTTATATACATTTAATCCCTATCTTAGCCTATTTGCATTTTCATCTATGAAAATTCTCCAATTTTATTACACTTTGTGATTTATTGGGTCTAAAACAATTTTGGATGGAAAATGAATTATTTTCATATTTTAGGACTTAAATTGTTAAAGACTCAATTTAATCCATTTGGGTATTTTTCAGAAATTAATTTTAGAGATTTCTTGATGATGTGACACTAACGTGGCACTTTTGGGATGACAAGGACGTTGACTTGGCACTCCTTTCTGTTGACATGATGACATGGACAAGTGGGCCCTAGGCTGCAGCATTTCAAATCACCTTTTGTGCATGCATTCCATCCTTCTCTTCCTCAAACTTTGATAAAAGAAGCAACCTTTTTCCCATGCCACTTTTTGCAGACATAAAGCACTTTCTACAGCTACCATGTCTTCTAACCCCATTTACTCCATCAAAATTTTAGAAGTGCAGCAACAAAAAGAAGTCAGCAAAAGTCAACACTCAAGGGATCAATGAGGGAATATTATATTAGACTTTGAAGGGCATTAGTTCCATTTTAGCTTTCAGACGTGTATTCTCTTCTGTTGTAACTTAAACTTCGCAGGTCTTTTTCTCTCTGTTTTCCTTTCCACTGTTTTGCTGGTTTTACTGGTTTTGCTCTCATGGAGGGCTAAACTTCCATTGTAATCAGTCACTAGGACCTTGGGATGTTGTAGCTTGAACTTTCAATGTAAGATAAGTGTTTAATTCTCTATTTCATCTCATTCTCTTTTTTCTGTTCTATTTTGGTGTTCGTGCTGATTATAAATTCTGATATGAACTTGTAGAGGCATGAATTGATTTGTATTTGAGATACAACTTTGCTTAACTGATTGGAAAAGTGAGTAAAATGAAATGGCCAGTTAGATGATGTTTAACTTGATTTGGTTAAGGTCTTTTGAAGTTGCATCTAGCTATAGGGTAATAAAGTTCTTCTTGACTATAGTTAAAAGCATAATAATTTCTAGAAGTTCCTCTAGAATACTTTTCATAAAAACCAAATGGTGAGATGGGGATAAAACTAAATCAATGAGTTAAGTAATAATAGATGCACTCCCATAAATCCTAGTGGTTGGTTGAGATTCTCTGTTACTGTTAATATTCTCTACTGGTTTGCTGCTGCTGCTGTTCACTACTGTTTTGCTTCTATTATGTTTCTATTTTAATGTTTCTATCATAACCAACCAACCTCTCCCCCCTGCCCTATGTTAATTAGTGTAATTAATGTTAAGAACAGTTGATTAGCGGTTAGAAGTGAGGCTCCTTGAGAGAATATGACCTAGGGATCACTATATTGTAAGATTGCCACGAATTCAATTCTGAGCGATTAGGCATCGTAGTGGCATGAACCAAATAGATATGTAGATGACACGTTATACATTTGAAATTATGGGTTTAGCAAACATGACTTGTATAGGTGCTGTGTGTTATGTATATTGGGAATTATGGAATGAATGTTGCAAAGATGTAGCATGTCTCTTGTGGACTGAATGTGGAATATATCATGAATTTCTATGTTTATAACACATAACAAATAATGATATAGTATGAATTGTGATTCAATGAAATTGTTTATGACTGTGATTGTGATACGGTCGAGCGTCGATATCTTCGATCTCGCATTGCTGTATGCACAATATAGGCCTGTGTGTTATGGTCGTGAGTTACTTGGGAATCGATTGGCTTCTAATTTCTATGTGATTGTGATATGGTTGGGCTTTGTCATCCTTGGTCTCACATTACTGCATGCACATGGCTAGTGCATTGTGGTCATTAAGTTGTTGAGGAGTCGATGGCTACTGACTCGTGTCTAGACATGGTTTTAATGGATTGTGTGACCTTATTCTTATGTGTGAGAATTATTCCAATGATAAATGACGAAACATGAGTAGAGATTGAATGTTATAAATGCCTTCTTTATATTGTACCGACTTATTATGAAACCATGATGAATTGTTTACCTAAAAATGTTATTACATTCTCACTACCTCTAGTATTGTAGTATGTCTATCTTATGTTGTGTATAAGTAGGATTTCATGGTAACTCTCATGGTTTAGATTCACCCCCTCACCGTTTCAAGTTTGGTGGTTGCTATTATCTGAAAACACATGTGTTCGAAGGCTTCCCCTATGTTTGGGGTAAGGTATCACTGTGGATAAATTTAATTATGTATGTAAGGAAAGGAATTCTAGAAAGGCTCTGTAACCGGGTAAGTTACGCTACTTGATGTAAATAATTTTATGGGATGTCTATCGATTAAGAATATGTGAGAATAGTATATTTAGGATGATAAATGGTATTCATAATTTGAATTAATGAGATTTCAGTTTGGTTTCGTTTGAGGAAAGTTTGTATTGTTTTAGTTAATAAAGCAAATATGGTTAAGGGAAATTAGGATTGCAGCAGTGTGGTTAAGGCATTGTCCGCACCGATCATGTACTTGGTTGGGGGTCATGACAGTACTGGAGGTCAATTTTGATTTTTAGATAAAAACCAATCAATCAACTGCTCGGTGCTAATTAGTCAACTATAAGAAATTGATCCTTAGTTGAAATTCAACCAGAGAGTGATCAGTCGACTGTTACAAGTACATCAGTCAACTAAAATAAGGTTTTAGAAATATTTTCAATAAGTTCATAAAACCTTTTCAACTTGCCATCAAATACTTTACATGAAATCTAAGTTTCAAGTGTTAGCCCTAATGTATTATGCTATAAGTTTTGATGATGACAAATATGTGAGAATTATAGTATGATTTAATCTTCTTGGCCCAAATGAATGAATTAATCTTCTTGACCCAAATCTATGATTTAATCTTTCTTAGTCCAAATAGTATGATTTAATCTTCTTGGCCCAAATGCATGATTCAATCTTTCTTAGCCCAAATATATTTAATGCTTTATATATTTAAATATAGTAGTATAAATTGATTTTTGATAAAATTTATTGGTTATTGAAAAAGTATGATAAAGTTTATTGGTTATTGTAATATAATTTGAAAAAGAATACTTTTTACTGTAGCACTTTTGAAAAAGAAATTTGATTATTGAAAAAGTATGATAAAGTTTATTGGTTGTTAAAAAGTATGATAAAATTTATTGGGTATTGTAATAAAATTTGAAAAAGAATGTTTTTTACTGTAGCAAATTTGAAAAAGAATATTGATTGTTGATAAAGTTTTTTGGTTGTTGTAGAAAAGTTGAAAAATGATGATGAAGCTTACTGTAGTAGTTCTGACTAAAGCAGTCACTGTAGCAGCAAGGTTTCACTATATAAAGGGGACTTCACAACACCATTTGTAATCAAGCTTCAATTGTTCATTTCTCATATTATCTTGAGTTTCATTCTCTCTAAATTGCTAGAGAAATATTCTGAGCTTAATTTCTGCATTATCTACACTTTGAGAGTGTCCACCATTATTCTCCTTAAGCCTTCAAATTTAGTTGCTCAAGGATAGGTTCCTTGAGTTAGTGTTTGAGAGAAAACACATTGTAAGGGGGAGAGACACCCTTGAGGAAGAAAAGATCTATGTTGTAGTAACTTACAAATGCCCAATTTCATAAACTTGTGGTTTATAGTGAAACACTCAAGAAGTTATCTTGAGGACTGGATGTATGCTTGGTTTAAGCCGAACCAGTATAAATCTCGTTGTTTGATTTTTCTCTTCCCTTGCTCGTTAATTATTTATATGTTCATTACTTCCTTGCACTCTATATTCGTTCATCTCTTTAATTGTTTTTGATTAATTGTACTCTATATTTATTCATCTTGATCACACTTATTTTACTTTCATAAAAAGCTTGGCATTGTTTTAAAAACTTCTTAAACTTCCATCAAGTCTTAGCAATTTTTTTCTAAACCCAATTCACCCCCCTCTTGGGTGCTAGCCATTTCTATCAATTGGTATCAGAGCTTGGGCCCTTGATTAAAGACTTAATCGTCTAAGAGTTGAAATATGGCTGGCTTTGGTAATTGTGTTTTACCTTAAGGAAGTTCCTTTACCAAACCCCCTGGTTTTAATGGAAACCATTACACTTATTGGAAGTCTAAGATGAGAATGTTTTTCAATGCGGTGGACCTTGATCTTTGGGACGTTGTGGAAAAAGGTCCCTATACTCCTACTAAGGAGGTTAAAGGGAAAGTTATTCCAAAACCCAAAAGTGAATAGGATGATACCGAAAAGAAGCTTGTCCATCTTAATGCCAAAGCAAAGATGATCATAGTTAGTTCTTTAAACCAAGATGAATATTTTAGAGTTTCTAGCTGTGCAAGTGCTAAAGAAATGTGGGATACTTTAGAAATTGCACATGAAGGAACTCTTGGAGTCAAAGAGTCAAAAATAAGTACTCTCACCAATGAATATGAAAATTTCAAAATGAAAAATGATGAGAGTATTAGTGAAATGCAATTGAGATTCACTCATATTACTAACCATTTGAAAGCTCTTGGTGTTTCTTATTCAAAAAAATCACAGACCACCAAGATTCTAAGATGTCTTACCCCGGAGTGGGAGGCAAAGAGTACTGCAATTATGGAGGTAAGATGAGAGTCAATAAATTCCCTCACAGCCTTGTTTGGGAACCTCTAAAACTATGAGTCCAAAATAATAGAGATGAGGCAAGAAGAAGAAACCAAGAAAAAGAAGACTCTCTCCCTTAAACCATCTTCTTCCAAGAGGGTGGAAATTGATAGTGATGAGGGAGAAGAGGAACTTGAAATCAATGATGAAGACATTGGTCTCTTGGTCAAAAAATTTAGTAAATTCCTAAAAAGGAAGAATACAAGAAGATGGAGAAGAGACCAAGATAGCAACAAGGAAGGTCCCACTTGTTATGAATGCAAAAAGGTTGGACACATCAAATGGGGTTGTCCACAATTCATCAAGAAACAAAAAAGAAAGAAAAGCTATGACAAAGTGAAAAAGAAAGCATATATTTCTTCTGTATGGGGAGAAAGTGAATTCGATGAAGAAGAAAATGAAGAAGCTAACCTTTGCCTTATGGCAAGAAAAGATGAAGAGGTGTACCTCAAGACAAAGAGTGGAAAATGGTACTTAGATAGTGGTTGCTCAAAGCACATGACCGGCGACCAATCAAAATTTCTCTCTTTGACACCAAGAGGAGGCAAAGTGACCTTTGGAGGAAATAACAAAAGTCTAATCAAGGGAATAGGTAAAGTGGGTAAGAATTCCTCAACTTCTATTGAAAATGTCTTATTTGTTGAAGGCCTCAATCATAATTTGCTTAGCATTAGTCAACTATGTGACAAAGGCAATAGAGTGATTTTTTATTCAAATAGTTGCATAGTTGAAAATATTAACGATAAGCAAGTTAAGATTGTCGGTCAAAGGATCAATAATGTTTACGTTATAAATCTCGATGAAGATCCTTCTATAGACTCTACATGTTTAATTAATGTTAGTAATGAAAGTTGGTTATGGCATAGAAGACTAGCTCATGTTAGTATGAATCTTTTGGATAAACTGGTCAAGAAAGAACTTGTAATTGGCTTACCCAAAATTAATTTTGAAAAAGATAAGCTTTCCGGTACTTGTCAAATGGCAAAGCAAGTTAAAAGCTCTTTCAAGACTAAGGATATTGTTTCTACAACTAAGCCTTTGCAATTACTTCATATGGACCTTGTAGGACTATCTAGGACAAAAAGCCTTAGAGGTAACTCCTATGTACTAGTTGTTGTAGATGACTACTCAAGGTACACATGGACTCTCTTTCTAGCTCATAAAGATCAAGCTTTTAATTTTTTTCTAAAACTTGCAAAGTTTATTCAAAAGGAGCAAAGCTTGACCATTGTGAGGATTAGGAGTGATCATGGTGGAGAATTTGATAACCATGACTTTATGGAATTCTGTGATGAAAATGGCATTGAGCATACCTTCTCATCTCCTAGAACTCCTCAACAAAATGGTGTTGTTGAGAGGAAAAATAGAACTCTAGAGGAGATGGCTAAAGCTATGCTCAATAAAGGCAAACTTCCTCAATATTTTGGGCAGATGCGGTTAATACTGTTTGTTATGTAATGAATAGAGCCTTGATAAGGCCAATTTTAAATAAAACACCATATGAGCTATATAGAGGAAGAAAGCCCAACATTTCTCATCTCCATGTGTTTGGTTGCAAATGCTTTATTTTAAACAATGGAAAAGATAATTTGGGAAAATTTGATGCCAAAGCCGATGAAGCCATTTTTCTTGGATATTCTAGTACTAGTAAAGCATATAGAGTCTATAACAAAAGAACTTTACTTGTTGAAGAATCTCTGCATGTTGTTTTTGATGAATCTAACAATTCCCTTAAAGATTGTGATGATCAACATGAAGTGTTAGATTACTTCAAAGACCTTTCATTAGATGATAAAATGAGGAAGAAGCAAGAAATAATACCAAAAAATGATGATGATCATGATGAGGGTGCTAAATTGCCACAAGAAAAAGAGAAGCCTCGAGAAAAAGAAAAGCAACAAGAAGAAGAGAAACCACAAGAGGAACCAACAAGCAACAATGATGATCTTCCAAAGGATTGGAGATATGCAAAAAGTCATCCTAATGAGCTCATCATTGGAGATGCCTCTCAAAAGGTAATAACACGAAATTCTCTTAGGAATGTTTGTAACCACTTATCCTTCCTTTCTCAAGTTAAACCAAAAAATATTGATGATGCAATTATAGATGAACATTGGATCTTAGCTATGCAAGAAGAACTAAATCAATTTGAAAGAAACCAAGTTTGGGAATTAGTTCCTAGACCCAATGATCATCCAATAATTGACACAAAATGGGTTTTTAGAAACAAACTTGATGAAAATGGAATAGTGGTTAGAAATAAGGCTAGACTTGTTGCAAAAGGTTACAACCAAGAAGAAGGCATTGATTATGATGAAACTTTTGCACCCGTAGCTAGACTTGAAGCTATTAGAATGTTATTGGCATTTGCATGCATAAATGATTTTAAACTATTTCAAATGGATGTGAAAAGTGCCTTTCTAAATGGCTATATCATGGAGGAAGTTTATGTTGAACAACCTCCCGGTTTTGAAAATCATGATAAGCCAAATGATGTTTTTAAATTGAAAAAGGCTTTATATGGTCTCAAACAAGCTCCTAGAGCTTGGTTTGAAAGATTGAGTTCATTTCTTTTAAATAATGGATTTTCAAGAGGAAAGGTCGATACAACCTTGTTCTTCAAAAATAAAAAGCATGATTTAATTATAGTGCAAATATATGTTGATGATATAATATTTGGTGCTACTAATGAAAGTTTGTGTAAAGAGTTTGCTAAAATCATGCAAGGTGAGTTTGAAATGTCAATGATGGGAGAACTTAACTTCTTCCTTGGGCTCCAAATCAAACAAATGGATAATGGAATATTTGTTAGCCAAACCAAGTATGCAAAAGAGTTGCTCAAAAAGTTTGACATGGAGAATACAAAACCAATTGCTACTCCCATGAGTACCTCAACAAACTTGGACAAGGATGAAAGAGGTCAACCATTTGATGTGACGAAATATAGAGGTATGATTGGCTCTCTACTGTACTTAACCGCTAGTAGACCCGATATTATGTTTAGTGTATGCATGTGTGCACGATTTCAAACTAACCCCAAGGAATCTCATTTTAAGGTTGTGAAAAGAATGTTTAGATACTTGGTTGGCACATCTCAAGTGGGTTTATGGTATCCTAAAGGATCCTCTAATTTTTTTAATTGGCTACTCTGATGCGGATTTTACGGGTAGCAAAACAGATAGAAAAAGTACAAGTGGAACTTGCCAATTCTTTGGTAGTTCTCTTGTCTCTTGGTTTAGTAAAAAGCAAAACAGTGTTGCTTTATCCACAACTGAAGCTGAATACATTTCAGCTGGGAGTTGTTGTGCCCAAATCTTGTGGATGAAACAACAACTAGAGGATCTTGGTGTATTTCTTAAAAACATACCTATTAGATGTGATAACACAAGTGCCATATGCTTATCTAAAAATCCTGTCATGCACTCAAGAACTAAACATATTGAAATAAGACATCATTTTATGAGAGATCATGTTCAAAAGAAAGATGTCTCTCTTGAATTTGTGCAAACGGATTTTCAGTTAGCTGACATTTTCACGAAGCCTCTTGCTGAAGATAGATTTAACTTTATTAGGAGAGAACTTGGGATGGCAAATCCAAATGAACTTTAAAAATTATTTTTCCATTGCATGATTTTAAAATTTTTCCTTTAATCTTTTATTTACATTACTAACTTAAGCATCGGAGTAGTTGTCAAAATTTTTTCAGGTGCTCATCCTCAAGATACATATATGAATACATCTTGACAATTACATTTGTTTAATATGCATCGGTTAAGGGGGAGCCTAATCTATACTTAAATCCTCTATATCTTTAAGCTCACTTTATCTGACAAGCAATGTTTTCCTTAACTATATATTTTTGGCATATCAATGATAAGTTTTGATGAAATTTTACCCTATGACGTCATATGTTATTCTTGCTTAAAGAAGGAATGTGTTTTAGCCTTTATATATTGCATTCTTTATACCTTTTTGTTGATGTCAAATAGGGAGATGAGGATATGGAAAGAAAAATATGTGTATATTACATAATGATTATTACATTGTAACATATTTTTCTTTGGTGATTTGTCATCATCAAAAAGGGGGAGATTGTTAGCCCTAATGTATTATACTATAAGTTTTGATGATGACAAATATGTGAGAATTATAGTATGATTTAATCTTCTTAGCCCAAATGAATGATTTAATCTTCTTGGCCCAAATGAATGAATTAATCTTCTTGACCCAAATCTATGATTTCATCTTTCTTAGTCCAAATAGTATGATTTAATCTTCTTGGCCCAAATGCATGATTCAATCTTTCTTAGCCCAAATATATTTAATGCTTTATATATTTAAATATAGTAGTATAAATTGATTTTTGATAAAATTTATTGGTTATTGAAAAAGTATGATAAAGTTTATTTGTTATTGTAATATAATTTGAAAAAGAATACTTTTTACTGTAGCACTTTTGAAAAAGAAATTTGATTGTTGAAAAAGTTTGATAAAGTTTATTGGTTGTTAAAAAGTATGATAAAGTTTATTGGGTATTGTAATAAAATTTGAAAAAGAATGATTTTTACTGTAGCAAATTTGAAAAAGAATATTGATTGTTGATAAAGTTTTTTGGTTGTTGTAGAAGAGTTGAAAAATGATGATGAATCTTACTGTAGTAGTTCTGACTAAAGCAGTAACCATAGCAGCAAGGTTTCACTATATAAAGGGGACTTCACAACACCATTTGTAATCAAGCTTCAATTGTTCATTTCTCATATTATCTTGAGTTCCATTCTCTCTAAATTGCTAGAGAAATATTATGAGCTTAATTTATGCGTTATCTACAGTTTGAGAGTTTCCACCATTATTCTCCTTAAGCCTTCAAATTTTGTTGTTCAAGGATAGGTTCCTTGAGTTAGTGTTTGAGAGAAAACACATTGTAAGGGGAGAGACACCCTTGAGGAAGAAAAGATCTATGTTGTAGTGACTTACAAGTGCCCAATTGCATAAACTTGTGGTTTATAGTGAAACACTCAAGAAGTTATCTTGAGGACTGGATGTAGGCTTGGTTTAAGTTGAACCAGTATAAATCTCGTTGTTTGATTTTCTCTTCCCTTGCTCGTTAATTATTTATATGTTTTTTACTTCCTTGCACTCTATATTCATTCATCTCTTTAATTGTTTTTGATTAATTGTACTTCATATTTATTCATCTTGATCACACTTATTTTACTTTCATAAAAAGCTTGGCATTGTTTTAAAAACTTCTTAAACTTCCATCAAGTCTTAGCAATTTTTTTCTAAACCCAATTCACCCCCCTCTTGGGTGCTAGCCATTTCTATCATCAAGACACTCAAATCTATTTACTCTTTTCTTGCTCTTTGTCTTGGTGCCTTGGCTTGATCCATGTATCTTCATATTCATGTTGTTTTCTTGAGTGTAGCATGATGTTGTTTTTCCTTTTCTATAATCTAGTGCTCACCCTTCTTGTTTTGAACCAACCTATAAAATATATTTTATTTACAAATCAAATGGTTAGTTCAATTCATAATAAATAGCATGATTCATATATAAATTATTTCATTCCAAATAATATCATCATGCTTAAAAAACTTGTAGCATATATGATAATAATTAATCTTAATATATTAATACTACATTTCTCATATATTTGTCATCGTCAAAACTTATGGCATAAATGCCTTAGGGCGGCTAACAATAAGAAATGAAAAATGACATAAATCTTGAGATATTAGCATTAGAATAAATTCTTAGAATTAAGAAATAATTTATTATAGGTGAAAGGAATTTAAATAAGAGGATAATTAACAAATCAAATTAATTCAAGAAAAGGTAAGGGTGGCGTGAGATTTGGCTTATGGAGTAAGAACTAAATATTTAAAATAGTAAGAAGATAAGTAATAGAAAATAAGATATTTAGAATAAGGATAATTCAACAATTAAAATAATAGAAGTTAGTATTTATCCAAACTAACCTAATCTACTACAACATTAGATTTAGTATTAAATAATCCTAATAAGTAATTCCTTAATATATCTTTCAAGGATTACTTTCATCTTGAAATTAAATCTTAGAATTAATTATCCTAAAAGTTCAATTTGAATACTTAATTTAAATTTCAAATTTAAATAAAAAAGAAAAAGGAAATTAATAGAGATGTAAACTTCAAAAGATAATTAATAAAATAATCAAATGAAATCCTAAGCTAATCATGTAGCTATAGGAGGACTTGAAATACAAATATATATATATATATATATATATATATATATATATATATATATAATATAAGGAGCAAATCTAAACAAATAAAATAAATAGTTAAATCAAATCCTTATAACTAACAAATCTTATATAATAAGATTACCTCTTAAATAATCCTATTAATTCATTATTAAAATATTTGACCAAAATCCTTATCCAACTATTTTATTGTTAAAAAGGGTGATAGTTCAAATTAAACTAAACAATTATCTAGCTATTCAATTTAATTTTCAAATCTAATCAAATTAAATTAAACTAACCCATTTTAAGCTCAACTTACCTAAACCCATCCCCTTGGTAGCCATCATACTCTCTCTCTCTCTCTCCCCCTCTCTCTCCCCTCTCTCTCTCTCTCTCTCTCTCTCTCTCTCTCTCTCTCTCTCTCTCTCTCTCTCTCCCCCTCTCTCTCCCTCTCTCTCTCTCTCTCTCTCTCTCTCTCTCTCTCTCTCTCAACATCCCTCTTCTCTCTCTCTCCCTTCCAACACGTTCTTCAAAAACCCAAAGCCAACCACACAAACTAATACACAAAAATCATCCCTTGCACTCATCCCTCGGCCAAACACCCTCCCAAACACAAGACTCATAATATAAACCAAATATTTGCAACCTTTGGGAACTTCAAGGGAGATTAACATCCAAGGATTCTAAAAGAGATTAAGGTAAGGTTTTAATTTGATTTGTTTCTGGGTTTGAAGGAATTCAAGTGATAAAATAAGAACACACCCTAACAATAATTTCCCTCCTTGAAAATACAACTTGGTAGCACCTCAGAATTTCTTTTGCATTGAAAGGAGCTTGACCGGTTTTACATGAAAGTATTCATTGGAATCCAGGTAAGTGAATTAATCTCGTTTTAATATTATCTTAGTGTTAAGGTTGAAAGGTAGGAAAATTCATGAAACTTAGGAAAGGGGTGCATTCAATTATAAACTCGGGATGAATTTGAGAGAACATGAATTCAGGATATTGATGTACTTTGCTAACGATGAACGTTAGGGAGAAAGAGACCATGTGACATGCTTATGAATATTTCATATATCTTGAGATAATTATTGTTTTGAATTATTTTGTGGATTTGATCATTATGATAATCAGGCATGTTATTGCCTTAAGTGTTGGCTTCATTATTTGTGTTTGAGCGGGATAGTGTACCCCTTCTCATGTCAAGGCGGGAAACCCAGGTGATAGGGAGTCTTGACCTCTGAGAGCAAAGACAATGACTCCCTCAGTAGAAAAATGAGCTCGGGTCCAGGAATGTAACCTATGAGGCGCCTTGATTGAGTGGACAAGGTTATGCATCATGGCAGGGTTGATGATTGGTGAGCTGGCCTATGTGCGCTCCCGGGTTGGACTTGAATTTGTTTCTCTTTGGTATGTATTTCTTTCCTTGTGTTTTATGATAAAGGCCTCCAGGTATACTTTGTTATTTTTGATATATTTGAATTTTATTAGGGTAGGAATTGAATTGCTCACTGAGATTTTTATTTCACACTCAATATATATTTCAGATCAAGTAGCGGACAAGGAATATCCGTACAAGGACTAGTGGTTGTTGGACTTTTCCCGTTGTTGGGTGGGTCCTAAGTTTAGTTATTTGATTTCAGTTTAGAATGCTTTGTGGTCAACTAGGACATCTAGCTGGTCTTGTGCGAATGGTTTATTTTATGATGTAAACATTTAAAATGATTATTTGCAATTATTTCCTAGAACTTTATGGATTTAATCCTATTGGATTTTCATGATGAGTTTGATTGGATAATTATGGAGTTGTGCTTGTTTGGATAAATTCATGGAATACACGTGTTCTCTTTTTAAATTCAAATGTCAAATTTTGAATTGTGGGAGATTGCGAGGAATTCAGGTAATTTCCCTTTTCCCTTGTGTATGTATAATGTATATGGTCTTTGGCTTGCTTGGAGTCCAGGTATGTTTTTCCAAACCCTTTATGGCTAAATTGCATTAAATTCAGAAAAGAAAACCAGAATTTCAAAATAACACGATGCTGGTTCTACCAGGCCAATGCTGAGTACTGGCAGAGGGCGCTCAGTGCCAGCTTGGTAGTGAGGCCGTGCAGGCCTCTGGATGGCCAGTACTGAGCCCCATGAATGGACACTCAGCGTTAGCCAAGCTAGTGCCAAGTGCTGTCAACGGGTGCTCAATGATGAGGTAGATGTTGCCATGCTGATTATGTTTGTTTGGATTTTGTGTGCTTTTTTCCAGGGAATTCTCTAAATAAAAATTAATGGCCATGTTGACTCCTATCTATAAAATGAAGGATGTACGCTAAAGATATACATAAATAATAAAAAAAAGGGCTAGATTAAGTGACATTGAGTAGGCTTACAGTGGCATAGGATTCATGCCACTGTGTTGGTCATATGCCTAGGATTGGATCGTGATAGTAACCAAACCTAATCTCAACTCATACTAAACAGCCAAGCATCCTAGGAAACCCTAACCACACAAGAAAAACCCTAACCCTATCTAACATACACACTCAACTAAAAAGACTCCTAGCCATCACTCTCTTCTCTCTTTTCTCTCCTCTCTCTCTCAAAGACATAAGAACACATCTTTAGTGGTCTTTCCCAATGTCGAAAAATTTCAAGAAACAAGGGTAAGAACTAGAAAACCTAATTTATCGTACTTTTGCTTTCATGAAATTTAAATCGGCCATAACTCTCTCAGTAGAATTCTATTTTTAATGAATTATATCTATCAAAAAGATCTTTGAGTCTATTTTCTAAAGCAATAAATTTCATTAGAAAATTCCTTACCGTTTGGGAGATATGACCAAAACAGTGACCAAAGGTCAAAAGCAATAATAATCAGTTTTCTTATTTTATTATTTTGACTTTTTTGCAATCTTTTGAGTTGTAGTTGTTGGGATTAATCCCAAATCATTGTATAACATCTTCTCCCTCTAACTAACACACAAAACATGGTAGAGTAGTATTGGAATCCAGGTGAGAGATCTTAGCCTTACCTTGTTTGTTTTCTTTCTAGTACTTTTCTTAGAAAATTTATGATATGGTGACAATATGATGAATGTGTATAATGTCACATGCTTACAATTGGAACAAGTATACTGGTATGTGAATGATGTATATGAATGGTGTAGAGGAGTGTATGATAAGTGTTGTGTATGTGTGAAAATTGTACATGAATGTGAATAATGAAAGCATATAGTGATATTATTCTAGAATGATGAATGTGGGTGATTGTACGTGAATATAAATAATAAACATTGTGTATGTGTGAATGAATGTAATACGTGTTAATTTTCATGTGTGAAATATGGTTGTGAATATAAGGCCAATGTTGAATGATTCCTTCAGGTGGTTGGCCCTTGATTTGGAAGTCTCCAATCATCATCTCTAATTGTTATACCTTTAAATAAATATGCATGAGATTTATGTATTAAAACACATGCCAAAGTAAGGACCCTATGAAACAAATGATGACGGACTATTTTTGAAATTGGATGTCCATACTCAAGCATGTGTAGATATTTGAATTACGAAAAAGAGGCTACGGTCGAGGGAGGAAGCAATCATGAGGAAGAATGTGGAGGATATGAAACATGTCATTATAAAGAAGTGTGTTACAGACACATTGTGAGGTTGGCACAGGGTATGAAATTTGTGGTATAACCACATGAAACGAAATAAAGGGAGATTTGAGATGGCAAGTTGGGCCATGTGATATAAATTTGCACCTTACATGTAGTCGTACATGGTGAGGGCATGAAACGAAATAAGGGTACATGATGAGATGATGCGAGATGGATGGGGTGATGTGGTGAGAATGAAGACACCTAATACCTGGGGTATTATAGTATTACACCACTGCTTTGTTCTTCTACTTCACCATTCGATCTTCCACAAACGCTATCATATAAGCCAAACACAGTGTTGGCCAATGACCCTGTTGTCACAACCCTCTCCTTGAGCCTGTGATTGGCATAGTAATGACTTTCCTCATTACTGTAAGCCTTACCCTTATGATCTACCCCGTCATTTTAATCCATTAATTTTATAAATATACAAGATAATTACAAAGGTTCAATAATTCAATGCATACACATCGTTATACAATCATATACACAATCAGAGTAAGGAAGGAATGCATACCTGGAATCCATGCTGCTCACAAATTATGTCAAATTAAAGCACATGACACATAGACAAGGATATTCACACAAATGTACAACTTACCTTCCCCCTTTCAAAAATGTTTTTAGGTTTAGTGGAAAATTCCTCCCTTTCAAAACAAAATGTAGAGCGACTACAAGAGATTCTCCTTTGAACAAAATAGGTAATATAAATAAAGAGTGATGAAACCTTTATTTCCATTCCCTTTAACACATAACAGGGATTCTGGTGATATTTTCCTTTCAAATGGGATTATTTTATAGAAGTCCTTTTTAGTCACAATTTGAAATTTGCGAAGGTAATGCTACCATTATCTAACATATGTACCCCTCGGCTCTAAACAATTCATCGCATGTAAGCAAATAAACTGAAATCCTTTCTTCACAAAAATTAAACCTCAAATAATAATTTCTATCAACAATGTGTTCACACCACCTATTCCAAACATGCCAAATTCCCAATATTCAAATTTAAGTCATACAAACATGTAAAAATGTTTGACAAGTCATATCTTAAATCCAATTTCAAATGTTTTATAAAGATATCATAAATTATCCATGATCATCATATATAGTTATCAAATCCCGTAGGCATAAAACATATTATGCCAAATAGTCCACAAACAAAACCATCATAAAGTCCATAATGCAAAGCCATGCTAAGGTCCATAACACAATGCCGTAATAAAGTGTATAACATCTGAATAAAATAGATGCAGAAAATAATAATAAACAATAAAACGAAATGTCCCCAAAATCCCTTCTAAATGTCCTAGATAACTACAGAGCAACCTAGGAATCAAGAATAAAAATACCGTAGGCCTACCCAACAATAGGAAGGTCACAAAACAAGCACCACTACTTCTCAGGCTGGTGCTCCTCAATAACTAGATCTATAAAAAGGAAAAATAAAAGAGAGCATGAGTCATAAAACTTAGTGAATAGAACGACTTCACCATAACAAGGTTCAAACATGTCAAACATCACAAAAATGCCTGTCGGGCCAAATCTCAATACCAAACTGTATAAGAAAATGTACCATCTCAAGGCATCCAAAAGCATCCAACCAGTGATACTCATTAGTGGTAAAGCACCATCGAGAGTTAAACTCACCCTACCACCCTCCTTACTTACCCTAACGCATAGACACCCCACCGTTCATGTCATGACCCAAAACCAGGGGAAAGGAGTTTTGCCACTACTGGAGTTGAGACCGTGATCGACGCAGACGATGAGTCACCCACACCTCCAAGCCTAGATCTTTCCCAAAAATAAATATAACTACTTACACTAAATCTTAGATGGCCTATCCGATTACAAAGCATACTAGAGAATTTAACTAAAAATAAAATAAAATAAAATTACTTTACCTTGAGCAATTGGGAGGTATTCTCGATTCACGAGTCCCTGAACTGATCGTCTTTCTGTACCTGCAACTATGAAAAAGTGAGTCTAATCTACAGACTCACCCAAATTAGCCTTTCTCTACACAATTATACAAATATATATATATATATATATATATATATATATATATATATATATATATATATATATATATATATATATATATGCACTTAAACACTTGGGGATAACCAAACCCATGCGACCTCAAGCTGCCCCAAAAACATGCATATAGCATCACGCTCTTAACTCACGTAGAGTGTATCCCTAATGCCACTACGCCTAAATCTTCGACCCTGACCTGTCCGTTCACATGCATATTGTAATATCCCAGATTTTAAAAATAGTACAGTGAACCTTCAAATTAAAAATAAATAAATAAATTTGAGGAACTAAAATTTAAAAATTTTGAATATATAATGAAGATTGATTTGTAATAATAGGTGTTTGAGGATTTATTTAAAAATTACTTATTTTAGTGAGGAGAATTAATTTTAGTGGGAAAAGTGAGACAAAGAATGATAAAAGTATAATTTTTTAAATTTTGGAGATATTGAGGATCAATTTGTAAAAGGAAAAAAATGATAACAAATAACTATGAAGACAAATGAGAAGAAAAAAGTCATAAATTTATTTTAAGAAGCATATAAATAGAATTTTAATTAATTAGTTAGGGACCAAATTGGAAGGTAAAAGATCATATTGGAGCCCTTTAATATTTAGATCCAAAGAAATTATGATGGCACCATAAAACCATGACATATAGAATCCACTAAATTTATTTTTGTCTTGGCGGTGAAAGAAGCATCTGGAAAAAAGGGGAAGCCTCATTCTTATTTTGATGAATCATCATCATTTTCGTACGCATGAACCATCATCTTTTTCCATTCTCCTTCTTCATGAATAACCCGAGAGAGAGAGAGAGAGAGAGAGAGAGAGAGAGAGAGAGAGAGAGAGAGAGAGAGAGAGAGGAAAAAAAGAGAAACAATGCTCTATTTGCTTAAAACAAACACAGAGAAATTCCTTCAAATAAACTGAGTGAATCAAGCATGTAGAAATCTGGGTTTCTGTATAGCGGTGCATGTGAGTAGAATCTCAGACCAGGGAATTAGGAAAGGATGGTTGAATGGGAGCTTGAAACTGAGAAGAAATATTGGGAAAGCACAAAATGTTGTGGACGATGTAAGGTAAATATGATTCAAATTCTATTATATTCTTCTATTAAAAAGTCCCTCTCATCTTTCACAAGGGCATAAATGATTAAATATGTTATTGTCCAATTGAAAATGAAATTTTGGGACTGATTGTAAAGCAAAACTGAGCTGATATATAATTTGCAGAAAAACAAAGTATCAAGTCCTCCAAGATTTAAATATGTGTAGGAGATAACAAGATTGGGAGCTAATTACAATATAGGATTTAATCTTATTTTATAATGGATTAGAGGGAAGCTTAACTAGTTGATGAATGAATATATTAAGTAAAATTCTACAGAAAGCTTTGTTTTAGCCGAGAAGGAAACAGGGAAATGAAACAGTCAACTTCTATGCTGCAGCAGTCAACTTCCTCGTCTCCAAAATTGATATTTGATTACATTTAAATAGGAAATTGTTATGTTTAAGAATTATAAGTTGTAAGTTTTGTTTAAGGGGTTTATAAGTGAAACTTAAGAGTTGAGGGGACTTGAATGTGAAATTAAAAGGAAGGATTAAATGCTAAATTTAAAGATAAAATAGGATTGAGATAATAGATATAATATGATGATTTCTTGAACATTAATTCTAAGATGTTAAGGAATCCATGAGTTCAAAATTAAGCAAATACTTAGAAAGTATTAAATCCTAATATAGAGCAAGCTTAAGTTTGTTGTGTATGGAATTAGAGGAGAATCATTCTGTTAAATTAAAGAAAATATCCAATTGAAACTAAGGATTTAAATAAGTTTAAGACATTGGGTTAACATAAAGGGTTATTATTTTAGAATCCTTTATGATTAGAATTTTTATGGAATTATAGGAATTTGTTTGAGTAGGTCTGTAAGAGATTGGGATAGCTAGATAGAAGTTCGATAACAACTCCAAGCTTTCATTAAGATTATTGGCATCCTCCTTTGGTTTGAAATATAGAACTTAGCTCAGAATTAAGGTGAATGGGTTGATACTTCCTATGGCTATAAGATTTTTCCTTTATGAACCTACGCATCATAGTGAAAACATGTGATGTATCTTAATGTGAGAGGAATGATGGTTATCTTATATGTTGATATTTATTATAGTTGAGATTTACTTGTATAAGCTGCATTCATGCATAAATGTGTGAAATGACATTTATGATGAAAAGTATATGCTGGTATGTAAGTACATTACATGTGAAAAAAAAATATGGATATATTCATACCTCTACCATTTCAGTTGCCATTTAGGAAATGTGTGTATGTGTGGTCATGCCTTTCCATTTCTTTAGATTTTGAATGATAAGATGGGCATATACATATATATATATATATATTTATATATGAATGTTGTTATACGCAATATTAAGAATTAGCTTAGCTCTTATATACGTATGTAAATATGTGTCAATCCTAGATCAATCATAGAAGAACATATATGCACATACATGCACACATTCAAGAATTGAGGAATTGTGTTCTCGAATAGATTGATATGGATATATCTATACATAAACACTACTATATGAATGTTAAGTGAATGAGACACAAATACCATCGTGATGATCTATAAATACGAATGAGCTTCTATGTTCGAGATGTGATTTAAAAGATGAATTTTGTGAATAGTGACTGATTGTATATATGTTGATGAATTTGTGATTAAGTATAGAAAATGATTATGAGTTGTTTATGATTGTGATTGTATATGTGACTAGAATGAATGGAAAGGCATGGTGGTGCACCCTATGGGAATATCTACACAGAGTCATAAGGGTAGAGATCTATATATGGAGTGATAAGGGTGGATGTGGCGAGGGCCCAGGCAACGATCCAGAGGTACCCTGGACGACCCAGTTGGTACGAAAATTATGTATTTAATTGATCTGGAAACTGTGTGATTGATTGACTCTCTTATTGTTATAAGATATACTGAATTATTTGTATAGTGACATGATTGGTTTATGAATATTTGGTACATGTTATCATTATGATGCATTATAATTGTTTTTCGTTATAGCGTAGTGTTGTCCCCTCACTGGGCAAATAGTTTGCTCATACCCTCCTATTAACATTTTTCAGAGTTGACAGTTGAAGGCGAGTATTTGTTCAGGGAATAATGGATTCTCACTTCAAGATCCTACTTGATTTCGAGGATGATTTAATTTCTATTCTTGTAACTTTTATTTTAATATTCTAGAGTTACTCTGTGATCGCATAGATAACCTAGGATTTGAACTTCTATCATTTCAAGTTGAGAAATGATGTATATGAATTATTTAGCTATATTAAAGATTTGGTTCTAAGTATTTAATTTAATTTATCTGTCATGATGGGATGTATAAAATATGTTTATGGTGATAAAATTATTTGTATATTACTATTCATGGATAATTAAAAGAAAGTTTTCTTTAAATGAAACTCATTGTCTGTCTAATTTAGAATATTATGAATGTTGGTTCGATAAAATAGACTAGGTTCTGAGGTGAGGTCAAATTCACTCTCATGCCAGTCACGTGTCCTAGGTGGGACGTGACATATCATCTGTAACACACATATTCATACATACATAAGACAGTACACCATTCATCCCTCTCCCACGTAGGTCTACATTCCTAGGGGAACTCGCTCAAGAGCCACGTTATTGGAGGTCTACGTTCCCCTGTTTTGCTCAAGAGTTCCATTATATGGGTATGCATCCCCATATTTCTATTTCTCAAGGCTTCATAATGTGGGTTTACATTCCCACATATTTGTCATCGAGATACCATACTATACTCGAGAGTTTCATCAACGTGGGTCTACCTTCCCATGCATTCATCACTCAAGAGTTATCACATGGGTCTATGTTCCAACAAACTAGTTTTTCCGCCAAACACATCCACAATCACAAATATTCACAATTAAATAAAATAAATCCCCACATGCATAATTTATCCAAGATTTATACTTGGTATCCAAATAGAGTGATAGCACTTATACTATCTCCATTCATGCCTTCTAGGTCCCAATTATTTCCACTCAAACATAGATATAAACAATTACAACTTTTTTGTGCTAGTTCCTACTATATCCCTTTCATAAATGCATATTGTAATATGTATCAGCATTTTACATTTGGCAGTTAATGAAAAAATATAGCACCTATACCATTTTCATTTGTGCCCCCATGATTTCCAATCATTTATAATATGAACACCGAACATATTATTACCCAATCACATAATATACTTAAATTATATTTATGAAGACAATCATAAATTAAACCTGTATATAAATAGTCAGAGAAGAGTTAGATCCCTCACCTCAACTCCAAGCTAGCAAATCCATCCCAAAAGATGTGAAAGATGCATCTAAGAATTTATCCCTATAAGGTAACCATGTAAAAATATGTCAAGGTCATAAAATGGGAAAATCGTTACCACTAATTCTCGCCTTTGATTACTCTTTGGTCATAACTCCTAAACAGTAATGAATTTTCAAATGAAACTTATTTCAACAGAAACTAGACTCAAAGATATTTCCAACGATATATAATTTTCTAAAATCAGAGTTTAAACGAGGGAGTTTGACCATTTGAAAAAAAAAAAAGACCTACAACCTCCCTTTCCAGCACGCCATTGTTGTAGCGACGACTTCCATCGCTGCAGCGATGGCTGATAATTGGCCATGCCCTGTTTTCATGAAAACTTGCCTCTCTTTATTTCTTCATGTTTTTAGGTCAAATCTTTACCGTTTAACTTGATTTCTTCCATGAGATTTCATCCTTGATATTTAGGGAGTGTTTTGACACCAAAACCCCTCAATTAATTCCAACAATTCAAGTCTCAATCATCAAATTTTCATTTAAAACCTAACTTTTCTTATTTTTCAAATTTTGTCTTTCTTAATCCTAAATCCTAAATTTTCTCATGGTTTCCTTCAAATTTCTTATTCTATATCATTGGCTAACATGTAGGATTGTCTTAAACTAACACCAATACTCAAATTCAACCATTTGAGTCCCAAATTGATCCAACATGCTCTAAGTCCGAAAATGAGCAAAAATGAAGAGAAAGTTGGGAAAGTGAGTTACCTACCTCATTTCCTTGCTCTTCCAGTGGTAGTTGGTTGCTGGGACCTGCTCTGCTAACGAAGAATGGTTTCCGAATGTTTAAGTCTTGAACTTTGGTGGAGAGAGTTGAGAGGAGTGGAGAAAAAAGAGAATGAGAGAATAAGGGAGAGAAAGGAAATGGGAAAAATGGGTGGGTCACTATATATATACCCCCCTCCATGGTGAAATTACTAATTTGCCATCTGGTTAACCCCCAGTCATCTTTAGTACTAGCAAATTCATAATTTATCCAACTTGGGTATTTCTCATATCCTAGGTACCACATAGTTTTCCTTACTATATTTTAGTCTTTCCTTGGACTTAGTAATTATCTGACTCCCTCATTGCCACGTGTCTATTCCCTCAAGTTCCCATGACTTATTACTTTATACACCTTGTTATTTCTTAATATCACATTTCTTTATTATGCAACAAAAATTTTTCTCCCATATACTATTTACTTAATAAAATCCAATAATATTAACACCCGAAAATGGCGAGTGTTATAGGTCAAGGCGCCATCGAGAGTTACACTCACCTGGCCACCCTCCTTGACCTCGCCATGAGAAGGAGGTACCACTAATATCAAACATACATTCTATTTGAAAATCAACATATTGAAATCATGTCAATAGAAAATAATTCACAATCTCGACGTGTTTGGGCATAATCCATCTTTAAATTAAAAATAATCCATCACCCCTAACACTTTTGGATATAAATAAACTTTAAATTAAATTATTTCACCGATATGTCTGAGCATAATTAAACTTTGAATTAAATTATAATTCGCCATTTCCAACATGTTTGAGCATAATTAAACTTTAGATTAAAACAATTTACAATTATCTACGTGTCATAATTAAACATTAAACTAACAATGATTCACTATTCTCAACATGCCCGGGCAAAATTTATCTTTAAATTAAATAGCAACATGTTGATTAAGCACTAACGTCCCTCATGTTAGCCCTAAGGCTATATGCCATAAGTTTTGATGATGACAAATATATTTGAATTGTAGCATTGACATATATAGAGGTTAATTATCACATATATGCTACAAGTACTTAAGCATGATTATGTTATTTAATATGTATGTTTCATATATTAAATCATGCTATTATCATGAATTGAACTAACCATTTGGTTTGCAAGTAAGATATACTTTATAGCTTGGTTCAAAACAAAAAGAGTGAGCATTGGATTGAAGAAAAACAAGGAAAAGAAATATCATGCTTCATTCAAGGAAAACAACATGCAAGGATAAAGCTCTAAAAAATGAAGAATTAGAAGATTTGAAGTCTTGGACGCTTGGATGTATCAAGATAGCCTATGTTTACATTAGGTATATTTTATATAGGCTAGTATACTTGTGCAACTCAATGATTTAGATTTGCATACATTGGCTCAAGCATTTTAAACAAAAAGATAGTGAGATATGAAGTTTTACAAAAGTTAGTTTTTGACCTTTGGTCACTCCTTATATCATATCTCATAAATGAAAAATCGGTTTTTCAAGTATCTTAATCTCATTTGATAGTAGACACAAAGATCTTTCCAACGGTATATTATTTATTCAAAACAGAGTCCAAATGAGAAATATATGACTATTTAAAATATAGTTTGAAAAACTGAAAGTTAATTTTACTGTACTCAAAAATTATTCTGTTCTGACCTATAGTCAGTGTTTTGATTATATATTTTAAAT
Source organism: Biancaea sappan (assembly GCA_037074585.1). Classification (NCBI taxonomy): domain Eukaryota; kingdom Viridiplantae; phylum Streptophyta; class Magnoliopsida; order Fabales; family Fabaceae; genus Biancaea; species Biancaea sappan. The sequence continues at coordinate 39,693,171 of CM073499.1, forward strand.
GAAAAATAATTTTTAAGTAAAACTTGGCTCATTTGAAACTAGACTCCAAGAGCTTTCCAATGGTATATTATTTGTTTAAAACATAGTTCAAATGAGGGAGTTATGAATTTTTAAAGAAAGCTCAAAATCTGTATTTCGCTACTGCCAGCCGGTGGTCGACCAGGCAGCTTCCGACTGGTCGACCAGTTGTCCTGAAAATGCTATATTTTGCTACTGTCAGTGGGTGGTCGACCAGGTGACCCCAACTGGTCAACCAATCGACATCTGGACTGCATTATAAGTGCTATAACGGCTATATAACGGCTAGTTTTTTTAAAATCTTATATATATGACCTTAGATACACGATTTTGAGCCAGAACCAAGTACTACAATGACATATTAACATGTTCTATCATCTTTGAGAGAAATCCAAATATTCTTGAGCCAAATCTTGCATATTCTCTATCATTAGAGTTATTAGAGCTTCATTTGTATTCATCTACTCTTTAGAGAGAGTTTCTTTGTATTGTTGATTTTGATCAACACATATATTATTCCGAGTTGAGGTTCGCAAGTACCGGTGTTGGAAGAACTTGCTTTGGGTTGAGGAGGAGCCCGGATTCATAAATTCTCCATTATGGTTTCACAAATACCCAGATCGAATTTGCGTGGTTGTAGTGGTTTGCAAGTACCTGGATTAAACTTACAATTATAGTAGAAATACTCAAGTGATCTCTTGAGGACTGGATGTAGGCTTGGATTAGCTGAACCAATATAAATCTCCGAGTTTACTTTCTCTATCCCTTACTCTTTAATTTGTGCATATTGATATCTATTCTTTAATTCCTTGATCTTTATAATTATTTATCTTGATAGCACATTGATTTTCTGTATTGTATTTATTATCTTAAGTATTACACTTCTACAGAAAATCATTTTAACTTCTAATTAATTCTTGTGAAAATTTTATAAAACCCAATTCACCCCCCTCTTGGGTTCCAACCATTTCTTTCAATTGGTATCAGAGCTTGGGCTCTTGTTTAAAGACTTAACCATCTAAGAGTTAGCATGGTTGGATATAGTGATTGGTTTATTTCTGAAAATTGTTCTTTCACAGAACCTCCAATTTTTTATGCTAATCATTTTCAATATTGGAAGTATGAAATGAAAATGTTTTTAATTTCAGTAGACCATAAACTCTGGGATATTATAGAAAATAGTTCTTGTATGCCTGTCAAGGAAGAACAAGAAAAATGCATTCCAAAACTCAAGAGTGAATGGAATGATACTGAAAGAAGTTTAATGCAACTCAATGCTAAGGCAAAATTGATTATTTCTTGTGTATTGAGTCAAGATGAATTTTTCAAAATCTCCAATTGTGCAACTGCAAAAGAAATGTGGGAAATTCTTGAAGTTGCACATGAGGAAGATCTTATTGCTGAGGAATTAAGGTAAAGTTTCATTAATGAACTTGAAATTGCTCAAATGAACAATTGCAAAACCATTAATGAGATACAACTTGTGCTTAATCAATTGCAAGCTCTTGGTGTTGAACTTACAGGAAAATCTCAAATCACCAAGGAGATAGAAGAAAAAGAAAAAGGAGAAAAAGAGAAATCTTAACCAAAAGCTGAATCATCAAAGAAAGCTTACCTATCCTCCATTTGGGGAAATATTAATTCTGATAAGGAGGACACAAATGAAGAAAACTACATATGTCTTGTGGCCAGAGATGAAGATGAGGTAAATTCATTTGACTACTCTTTTGAAGAATTACAAGATGCTTTTTATGATTTACATGAAGAATCTCTAAAACTTGCAAAGAAATTAAATGTTTCAAAACAGAAAAACTCTTCTCTTGAAAATGAGTTGGAAACACTGAAAAATGAATTTTCTATTTCCAAGGAAGAGAATTTTGTTTTTGAAAATCAAAACAGAACTTTGCAAGAAGAGAATTTAATTTTAAAAGCAAATATCTCTTCCAACAAAAATTACTTTTGTACCAAGTGTGATTCTTTGAAAAAGGAAAATGATAATCTTAAAAACACACTTGAAAAACTCTCTCAAGGTAGAGAAATTTTAAATACCTCAGTTTTGAAACAAAGAAGAAAGTTTAACAAAGTTGGTCTTGTTTTTAAAAAGAAATCAAACTAAAAGCATTGTAAAAACTTCTTTGTTTCTGCAAAGATGTCCAATAGTCCAACTTGCACTTGTTTCTATTGTGGACTGAAAGGACACAAATCTTACTCCTGTTTTTATAAGAAAAATCTTGTTCATGGAGTAAAAATGAAATGGGTTCAAAAAAGAACTCATGACCTAGGCAAACGCAAACAAATTTGGGTACCAAAGACAAAGGATTAATTTGCAGATTTACCTCGAAGCAAGGAGCGGAAATGACTTTTTCAGTGGCTACATCATTCAAACTCCACTCTCTTGCGTCAAAAGGAGGCAATAGACAAGTAAACATATAAGCTGGAATGTATTGTAAGAAATTTGATTGATATGTTTACTGTATCAAATGCTTATGCTTGTTTTCTAGCATGCCTTTCATCTATCTTTGATATTCATGCATGCTATATCTAAAAACAATTCTTATGTGTGTGACCTATAGATTCAAATTTTGTTTTGAGCCAAAATCTTTCTTCTAAATACTACTCAAAGTCTACTTTTTGCCACATGATGAAAACTTGCTTCCATTACATGCATACTTCTCTTGCTTTCACAACAATAAGATTACTCCTGCCTATAGTGTTTATCCTTGTTGTAATCTTATTTAAATATTTTCAATGAAATTAAATTTCTTGAAAAATTGCATTTCATGGAAGCATAGCACTTTTATTAATATAGCATATCTTAAACATAATGTTGCTCTTAATTCTCAAGATTTATTTGGACATTGCTAATTTAAGCTTCAAAGTGCTCCACCAAAAGTGTTTTTCAGAAGTTAATTCTCAAATCTATCCTCTAAGGTACTCTTTTTCTTCTGCTCTCCGAAATTAGTAAGATTTATAGTTCTGAAGTTGGTTGGTCGACCAACGCTCCTATCAGTGGTCGACCAACGAAGCCTACATTGAACCAAAGTCCTCAGATTGGTCGACCAACTCGAGGCAGTGAGTAAATAAGACTATTATGGTAAGGAGTGGTCGACCAGTTCATTCACAATGGTCAACTAATGCTTGACAGTAAGCTTCTCGCACTTTCGCATCCCTATGATGGTCGACCAGTGTGGACACGTTGGTCGACCAGCGGATGACATTAAATGAAGGATTTAAATTTTACTGATATGTACTTAATGATCTCTTCAAAGCTTCATAGATGATCTTATAAGAGATTATTTTTTAGAGGATCTGGCAAATAATCAATCAATGAAGGTCATTACAATTGCAAGAAGATAGGATCAAAAGAAGGGCAATGAGGAAAACAAGGATATCAAAATCTTAAGGAGGAACTTCAAGAAACAATAAGAGTTTGCCAAAATTGATGAGTATCTCTATCCTTTACCACTTTACTATTTAATTGAGTGATACTCCTTGATCATAATTGGCTATGTTCGCAATTTTTTTATTGACATACTTTCATTGCAATAATATATTGTTCTCTGATATCTTACATACTTGATCATATCATTGTATATAAAGATATTATCTTTATACCATTCATCATGGTTTGAGCATTATACATGTCATATATTTTCAAAGCTATGGTTTATGGACCATTGGTTATGGATTATAGTTTATATCCAATTATATTTTATTAATCCATATCACCTCAATTTCACTACTACATACTCAGGTTATAATATGTTTTATCTTGAGTAAGTATGTAACTTGCTTTTGCTTTGAAATGATGATATATATATTCATGTCAGAAAATTCTTTCTATCTTCAAAATGGATATATATTTTTCAAAATATATATATCCTTCTATTGTGCTGAATTTGTGTGGCTGATTTCCTTTATCTTTATTTATTATTATTATAATCTTTTTTTAGTACCGTCCAATAAAAGAAACCACTTGTATTAAAAAAAAACAAACTGAAGGACTACACTGCAAAAAAAAGGGTTTACTCATGCATGAGTAATCTACATGCGAGGTGGTTTCAGATTAGGAGGGTTGTATTGTATCATCACCTCTCGACCATTCCTTGGAGCAAGAGACTGAGCAATGTCACGAAGGGTAATGTAAATCCCATTCATACAATCAACACTTCTTTGTTGTTGATTGCAGAAGCATTGGGTAGACCAATAGAAGAACCTATCTATTCTTGAAGTCATTGCCGCATTATTGTGTTTAGCTAACTTCTCCAGGTCCTCTATCATCTTCTTGAGATTTTTCACCTCCTGCTCTAGACAAGCAATTCTGTCCTCTGATGCATGGCCTGTACTAATCTCTTCAGCTTCTTTATTCTTCATCTTCTTCTCCTTTTGATTCTCTTGAGATCCCTCCAAAGGCCTTTTACCCTTGTCCTTGCCTAAACTCAAGTTTAAGTCGAGCTCTTCCTCCTTGGCCTCTACTGTGAGATCAATAAACTTTCTTGTAGCCATGGTTTGGAAAATTTAGAAATTTTAGTAGGAGTATGAAGAGAGAGGAATGTCAGAAAGTTGTAGGCTCAGAGATGAATACTCTTTGTGGTGCGGTAATTGAGAACTCTGGGACAGTCTTTATAGAGAGAAAATTATGACTTAGAGTCAAAGAACATATCTCTTCGCCATACCCCTACACCCTCATCCTATGAATTTTCTGCAAGCTGGAAACCAGAAGTCTAGGGTAGGCATGCACACCAACAGCGCGTCACATTAATGGCAAAACCACGAAAGTCAATTTCGGTGGATATGCGGCTGATTTAATTTTTTTTTTTGAAAATTTTAAATATTAATCAAATGGTGATAAACAGAACCGTATTTCTCTACTTTGTTGTGTTGTTCTTGAGAGCTTTCAGTTAAGTATAATATACATGGTTGATTGCATCATGTTGTGATTACATGTATCTAAGAACATATGTTGTGTATGCTATTCATGCATCATGAACGAAGGCTATGGACAAGAATAATATTTCATGATTTCACATGCACTCATACAAAATGAGAAGTCAAAAATTTAAAATCACTTGAATAAAATGAAATGTGTAGGAGGCTGATACATCTTCATAGATACACATACTTGCATATAATGCTTTTGTGGGTAAATGAAAGGCAATAATTTGCTTGCATCATGATAATGCTTGATGCATACGACCGTAAGCAGTTAATTTTGCCTTTAATCTTTGATTTACATTACTAACTTAAGCATTAGAGTGGCTGTCAAAATTTTTACATGTACTCATCCTCAAGATACATATATAAATTCATTTTGAATGGGTATATAAATTGCTTCCTTTGTGCTGAAATTTATCTTATCCTTTATGAAGCAAATTTGTTTTGAAAAAGGAGTTTAAAAATGCTTCTGTTATGTTAATATGTTTTATCATACGAAGCAACATTCTTTTTGAAAAAGAAAAAATTTTAAAGATCTCTTTTGTTGTAGATGACAAAGGGGATGAAAAATATTGATGTTTGATGTATGGATTATGACCTATATGCTTGAATATATCTTATTACACTAATCCATATATATTGCTTCCTTAGATGAAACATTTCTAAATTCCTTCGAAACAAAATGTTTTAGAAAAATATCATGAAACTCTTGAATTGCTTCCACTATGTTGAAATTGCTTTGCCATATTGAAGCATTATCTGTTTTGAAAAGAAAAGGATTTGAGTATCCTTATTTTAAATCACTTTTGCTATATGTTGAAATGATTTTATGCATATATGGAGAAATTGTTTTTCAGAAATCTTGAAAAATATTATTATTCGATTTATGGATTATAATTAATATTCTTGTTTATATCATACCTTGCTAATCCATATATCATACTTCTGCTGTGTGCTGTAAATATTTCTATCATATGACAATAAATGATGTTTATTTTTTTTTATTTCAAAGAGTTCAATTCTTCTGCTATTTACTAAAAATGCCTTTTCATAAACAAGCAGAAATCATTTTCAATGAAAATGTTGCAGAAATTTCTTCAAAATTCTGCAATCAAAAACTGAATTTCCTTTATACTGATTTGAACAATCTTTCTCAAAGGAAAAAGGTTATGAAATTCAGGGGGAGCTTTGTCTTACTTGATTCTATATTTTTTGACAAAGAATATATCTTGAAAAATTAGATATTCATTATTCATTATTCTTTTTCAAATTATGCAAGGTTTAAGGGAGAGTCTAAAACTCTTTCAAGTTTTATCTTTTGGCTCATTTCATTTGACATGCGAAATTTTTCTGAAAATTTTTTTTACATGTCAATGAAATCAATGATAAGTTTTGATGTATCCTCACCCCATGCTATATTGACATGTTTTGACATCCTGGCTTAAAAAAGGTATGTGCTTTAACTTCTATATATTGTGTTCCCTACACCTTTTTGTTGATGTCAAATAGGGGGAGAAGAAACAGTAGAAAAATATCTGTATGTGCTTACAACATTGCATTCATTATCTTGTGATACATATTTTTCTTTGGTGATTTGTCATCATCAAAAAGGGGGGAGATTGTTAGCCCTAAGGCTATATGCCATAAGTTTTGATGATGACAAATATATTTGAATTGTAGCATTGACATATATAGAGGTTAATTATCATATATATGCTACAAGTACTTAAGCATGATTATATTATTTAATATGTATGTTTCATATATTAAATCATGCTATTATCATGAATTGAACTAACCATTTGGTTTGCAAGTAAGATATACTTTATAGCTTGGTTCAAAACAAGAAGAGTGAGCATTGGATTGAAGAACAAGGAAAAGAAATATCATGCTTCATTCAAGGAAAACAACATGCAAGGATAAAGCTCCAAGAAATGAAGAATTAGAAGATTTGAAGTCTTGGAAGCTTGGATGCATCAAGATAGCCTATGTGTTTACATTAGGTATATTTTATATAGGCTAGTATACTTGTGCAACTCAATGATTTAGATTTGCATACATTGGCTCAAGCATTTTAAACAAAAAGATAGTGAGATATGAAGTTTTACAAAAGTTAGTTTTTGACCTTTGGTCACTCCTTATATCATATCTCATAAATGAAAAATCAGTTTTCAAGTATCTTAATCTCATTTGATAGTAGACTCAAAGATCTTTCCAATGGTATATTATTTATTCAAAACAGAGTCCAAATGAGAAATATATGACTATTTAAAATATAGTTTAAAAAACTGAAAGTTGATAAAAAAAAAGGAAAAGAGAAAAATAATATATGTATGTGTGTGTATATATATATATATATATATATATATATATGTGTGTGTGTGTGTATATATATATACGCAAGGGAGAGGGCGTGCACCTTAAGTGATAAAAATAAAACATAATGATAATAATTGAAATCCACATGCACAAAAATAATAATATTTCATAAGTTGGATTAGGATATAACTAATATAGATTTAGTTTAAAAAAATTCTTCCTAGAAATAAATTTAAACTAACAATCCTAATAAGGATTTGGATAACAACTCAAATAAATAAATAATTAATAAATAACTAAAATCTAATCCTAAAGATATGGATAACTAATATTTAATAAACAACTAAATTAAAAGAATAAATAACTGACATCTAACCCCAATCCTAACGTACTAGGCATGTCACCTACCAATAGAAACAAAGATTAAAACAAAAGAATTCTAGAAACTCTATCACTACAAGTCTAAACCTAAATCAAATTTAAACCAAACTAAGACCCAGACTTACCCTAGGATTGCCTAAACCTACTCAACTATCACAAACCAAAGCCATAAAGCCCATGGCCTCCCACCCCATCAACCAAGAACATCTCAACAAGCAAACAACCAAAACATTAATAAGAATAAAAGGTAAGACCACCTAGTTCATGTAATTCGTGCTGTAAAATATGGAAACCAGCACAGTAATAATCTAAGTCGTGTCTATAGGAGACACTGTTCTTAAGGAAAATTATTCCATAACCACAAGAAAAATCTTGCGTCTATAGAACTCCCTCCAAGATTAAACACATTCTTTTGAAATATTCTCAAGCCACAAAACAGCATAAATTTTTCCAGAGTGTAATCCAGAAAGTGTGAGAGAGAGAGAGAGAGAGAGAGAGAGAGAAAGAAGAGATAAATACATAACTATTGGTTGTGTCAGTGTGAAAAATGAAGGGGAGGAGAACTCTTTTTATAGTTGTTAAACCATGAATGAGGTAGACATGAAAATTAAATAAAATTAGAATATAGTTACGGAAATTAAAAATAATTTATGCGCAGTTTCAGGAAATTTATGGGCAGTCTCGAAAATATTAGAGAATAATGAAAGCCCTTAATTTCCTGACATTGACCAAGCCAATTTTGTAATTTTTAAATATGCCTCTATTAAGACAAGCTAAAAAATAAATAAAATATTATTTTTGAAGAGAAAAACTAAGCCCGGTCTATTTTATCGCATGCACAGGGGTCAAATCAGATGATTTACATTGCACTGGCCCGGAATTGTAAGTGTACGAGCCCACCACTTCCTTTAGCCTTTTATTAGCCCACTAATATATGTTAATATATAAAGGTTATTCCTCTCCTTGTTCCAAGCAATGTGAGACTTAGTTTTCTTTTTTGAAATACAAAGTCTTTGTAAGGCTATTTTCACAATAATCCCCCACATATTTCAAAAGAAATTTAAAAAAAAAAACTTTTGAGTTACCTATATAGGTGTAAATTCATTAATCTGGTGTCTCTTTTTAGATTATGACCTGATCTAGATCAGTTAAGATTTCACTCACAGAGTAATTGATAAAGCATATAGCTTCTATGAACTAATATACTCTTAGTTATAAGCTAGGGATCTTAGCAGTCACATCTCACTCCCCACATTTCTACTATTAATGTCGTTGTGTTCTTTATTTCGGCCAAGCGCGTACCTGATGTTCATGAGTGCTCTAGAGATTTCACCACAATCTCATAGAAGCCACCCTAATCTATACTCATATAGGTGACTTCATCAAGTGTATCTACAATGAATAAATTACCCTCATTAGAGGGCTATGAAGATTATGAAGAGCTTACGCTCACAACTTACTAATCAATGCATTCTAACACTTTCACACTTAACATCATAGGAAATGGACTGAGAAAATAGTATTAGTAGAATTAATAGACAACTTGTCATTACCCATATAAACCTTATGGGATCTCCAATTACAAAGGTTGGGTTACCACCACTGTTAATCAATCGATATTATTCCATCCTTTAGAAATTACTTGACCACATCGTGTCTCAAATGAATGTTTCTACTCTTTCCATTATAAATTTTATTCTTTGCAATGGCTATTGCCGCTTGGCAATCACAATGCAAAGATACATATGGTGCTGGTTTCATACCTAATGGTATGTATGTCAAAAAGTTTCTCAACCACTCAGCCTCACTACTAGCCAGCTCCAGAGCTATAATTATTACTCCATGGTAGATCTAGTTATAAGGGTTTGTTTAGTTGATCCTCATGACACTGTTCCACCACCAAGGGTAAACACATATCCACTAATTGATTTTGTCTCATCTGAATCTGAGATCCAGTTAGCATCACTATATCCTTCTAATACAATAGGAAATCCATTATACTTGACACCATGACTCATGGTACCCTTCAAATATCTCAAGTTTCATGAGAGTACCCCAATGGTCTTTACTAGGATTATATGTATACCTACTCAACCTACACACAGTATATGCTATGATCGGTAAAGTTCATCAAATGCAACAGACTCCCAATAAACTATGCATATTTTAATTGAGGAACAGGCTCACTCAAGTTTTTCCTCAGTTGGGTGCTAAAATCATAAGGAACTATCATTAGTTTGTCATCAAAATGACCAAACTTTTTAAGTAGTTTTTGAACATAGTGCTCCCATGATAGTAAGATACTATCACCTTTCCTTATGATTTTAACTCCCAAAATCACACTTGCTTCATCTAAGTCCTTTATATCAAAAATTGAAGAGAGAAAAATCTTTTGTCTTATATATTACATTCATGCTAGTTCCAAAAATTAGCATATCATCTACATACAGATTGATAATCACACAATCAGCATCAATTATTTTTGTATACACATATTTTTCTACTTCAATAGAAGTATAGCCATCACAAATCAACTCATGATTTAATTTTTTGTGCCCATTGTTTAGGCCCTTGTTTTAATCCATATAATGATTTAAGAAGTTTGCAAACTTTTCTTTCTTTACCAGGAAGAATACAACCTTCAAGTTGTTCTATGTAAATTTCTTCCTCTAAGTCACCATTTAAAAATATTGTTTTGATATCTATTTGATGAACATAAAGTTTATATACTGAGGCTAAAGCAATTAAAACTCTTATAGATGATATTCTAGTAATAAGAGCAAAAGTATCAAAATAATCAATGCTTTGTTTTTGTGTAAAACCTTTGGCTACTAATTGAATTTATCAATAGACCCATCTGGGTTATATTTTTCTTTTAAAAATACATTTACAACCAATTGTTTTTGCTCCTTGTGGTAAATCAATCAACTCCCAAGTTTTATTTTTTATGATTCAATTCCACAATTTTACGTTAGGAGATACAACAACCTCAGAAAAAGTTCTAGGTTCATCATCAATAGCAAATGTGTAAAAATCTTCTCCAAAGGAAGTTGCCTTTCTTTGTCCTTTGCTTTTTCTTAAATCCTCATGGACATTCTCATATGAACTTAAATTTTCATATCCAAATTCATTTTCATCATTTTGCATAGATGTACTAGGAGTATTTCTACTTCTCAAAGGAAAAACATGCTAAAAAAACTTTGCATTTTTTGTTTCAACAATAGTATTAAAATCAAGCACATCACTCTTCAAAACAAGAAATCTATAAGCAGTGCTATGTTCAACGTACCTAATAAACATGCAATCAGACATCTTAGAGCTTAACTTCCTTTCGTTAGGTCAAGCAACATAACTTTTGCCAGACACTCCCACACTTTCAAATATTTTAGATTTGACTTATAGCTTTTCCACAACTCATGGGGTGTTCTACTAGTCTGTTTATAGATAATCCTATTTTGTATATGACAAGCACACAATAAAGCCTCATCCCAAAAATTCTCTCGTGTAGAAGAACTAACTAGCGTAGCATTCATCATTTCTTTTAAAGTTCTATTTTTCCTTTTTCCTACCCCAGTAGACTCAGGTGAATAGAGAGGAGTAATCTCATGAATTATTCCTTCCTTCTCACAATATTCATTAAAGATTATATATTCACCTCCTCTATCTAATATAATCCTTTTGATCTTTCTATTTAACTGATTTTTTACTTTAACTTTATAAACGAGGAAATAATCAAAGGCTTCATCTTTACTCCTAAGAAGATATATCTTAGTATATCTAGAAAAGTCATCTATAGAGGTCACATAATACTTTTTACCTTCTTTAGTCATGTTTTGTTTCAAGTCTCCTAAGACTTAATAACTCTGTTTCTCTATGTATACTATGAAAAGGTTTCCTAGTTAACTTTGATTCAACCTATGTTTCACACTTATTCATTTTCATGTTATTAAAACCACAAATCAAATTAGTTTCAAGCATTTTCTTAATATATGAAACATTAACATGTCCTAGTCTACATGCCATAATTCAACAGAGTCAATCAAGTAAGGTGAAGATTCAATCTTTTCATTAGCAACATTTAGTACAAGGAGTCCTTGATTACAATAGCCTTTCCTACAAAAACATTGTTTTTTGTCATTATGATCTTGTCAGACTCAAATGACACTTTAACCCTAGCTTTTCCTAACAGAATTACAAAAATCAAGTTAGCTCTATTGTTAGGCAAATGTAGTACATCATTCAGTGCCAATGTTTTGCCAGATGTGAGTTTGAGACGAATTTTTCCTTTCTCAAGAACATTGGTACTAGAATCACCAAGATAAACATGTTCTTCTCTATCCTTGACTGGAGTGTAAGATGTAAAGGCATCTTTGTTTTCACAAATATGTTTGGTAGCCCAAAGTTTACCACTCATTCCTTTACATTGGCAACCTGAAGAGCCTTAGAAATGACCGCAGCAATAATATCATCTTCTTCAACTATGTTTACACTTGACTTAGAAGGATTGTTATTTCTTACTTTTCTTTTACATTGGACTGCATGATGTCCCTATTTTCCACACATAAAGTAGCTACCTTTTTTCTTAAAGACAGGGTTAGATTCTCTAGGCTTGTAATCAATTTTCTTATTCTTATTTTTGTTTTTATAACTAGATGTACCTTGCACCATGTTAGCTTTTGACGTCAACTCCTTAGCACTCGCCATTTTAGACTCCTTACTATTGGTGTCCGCAATGATGATATGTGTAATCAGTTCTAAGAGCATAAACTACTAATGTTTATGTTTGAGTTGTTGTTTGTAGTCTTTTCAACTTTCAGGCAGTTTCTTGATCAAGACTCTAGCAATGAACTCATCGGGTAGATTAATCTTTTCAGCACAAAAGTCCTCCAACAGCTTATAGTACTCATTTATTTGGACCTTAATGTCCTTGTTGTCCATCATTTCTCATTGGTAAAAGTGACCGATGACAAACTTCTGTTTGCTGGCATCTTCCATAGTATATTTGTCAAAGTGCTGCTACATCATGGAGGAAGCATCTAGGGTAGAATATTCTAAGGCATTGAAGGGGCATCAGTTTTAGAAAGGAGAATACTTTCATTTTAGGCAACCAGACTTAGAAAATTCGCAGCTCTCTCTTCCCCTCTGTTTTTGCTTCTGTTATTGGCTGTTTTGCTCTCATGGAGGGCTAAGTTTTCATTGTAATTAGTCACTAGACCACTGGGATGTTGTAGCTTGAACTAAGAATGCAAGTTAAGTGTTTTATTCTCCATTTTCATCTCATTTCGTTTATGTTTTGCTGTCATGTTTATTTTGCTGCCAAATTCTGATTAGAGCTTGAGAATGCAACATAAACTGACTTGTATATAAGACATAACCTTGCTTGACTGATTAGGAAAGTGAGGGAGGCGAAATGACTAGTTGAATGCTATATTTAACTTGGTTTGGTTGAGATTTTCCACTGAATGCATCTAGTTATAGTAGAGAGATGTTCTTGACTGTAATTAGTAGCATTAAATTCTAGATGTTATTCTAGAAACATTTTCATAAAGAACCAAACAATGGAATGAGAACAAAACTGAATCAATGAGTTAGGTAATGATAGTTACACTCCCATGAATCCTAGTGGCTGATTACATAGTCTCTTTATTGTCAATATCTTGCAATTTCTGCTGCTGCTGCTGATACTGCTGTTGCTGCATATTTTGCTGCTGTTGTAGTGTTTAATTGCTGTTCTGTTTTATTTATTTAGTTAGTATTGCTACAAAACCCCCCCCCACGTTTATGTACTCTTAATTGGTGTTTAGGTGTTTAGAACGATTAATTAGTATCAAGAAGTGAGGCTCCTTGAGTGAATACGACCTGGGAATCACTATACTGCAAATTGCCACAATTCAATTCTGGGCGATTTGACATCGTAGTGGCGTGAACCAGAATTTTGGCGCCGTTGCCGGGGAGCCAATTCACTTCCAAGTTATCTAATTAGTTGTTTAAGTGTTTCTTTGTTTAATTTTAAGTTATCTAGTATTGTTGAAACGGTTTACAAGTTTTTGAGTTTTTATCGGTTACTATTCATAGGCCAAAAACTAAATACCTCCGATTGACCTCAAACTTGGTATACCACTAGTTTTCGACATTTTAAGCAATTTTCAACCACTTGATTATCCAAAGGATCATCTTGGGCGGCCATTTTGCCAAATTCCATCGTTTAGGTCCTCTTTTCTATTTTTTACTATTTTTTTGATTTTTCTAATTAATTGTGATTTTTAGTGTGATTTTTGTAGTTTGAATTTTTGAATTCTGTTTTTTGTGTTTGTCTCTCCAATTTGTCAAGAATTTTTCCATGAAAAATCAGATTTTTCTGAGATACTTAAATTTTTGGTGATTTTCATCGGTTGGAGTCTTTTGTAGTGATTTAGTTGTTTTTGTTGTTTTCTTGTTGTTTCCTTGTGAATTTCTGCCCTTTCTAGTATATGAGAAGGTCTGGTCACGTGGACTTACCACCTTTTGATCCAGAAATTGATAGGACCTTCCATAGGCTAGTGAGAAGTAATAGCTTTAGGACTAGTGTAGTTTCTGAAATTCTTGCTGAAATTGTTGAGTTTGTTGTCAATAGTGTAGAAGTTGAATCAGATTCTGAATCTGATATTGTGTTGGAGTCTACGGATTCTGATTCAGCTGGGATAACTGGGATGGATAATCAAAATGCACAAATGCCTCAAAATAGGCAAGAACAATCAATTAAAGAGTTGATTGCACCTGATGTGCATTATCAACCATTGTGCATAAATTATCCTGAGTTGGATGCTAACTTTGAGCTAAAATCTGGTCTAATCCATTTACTGCCTAAGTTTCATGGTCTTGCAGGAGAAGATCTGCACAAGCACTTAAAGGAGTTCCATGTTGTCTGCTCTACCATGAGACCACATGGAGTTGGAGAAGAACAGATCAAATTAATAGCATTTCCTTTCTCTCTGGATGGGGCAGCCAAGGATTGGCTTTACTATCTACCCACTGCCTTGATAACAAGATGGGATGAGCTGAAGAAGTTGTTCTTAGAAAAATTCTTTCCAGCCTCCAGAACAGCAGCAATCAGGAAAGATATCAGTGGGATTAGACAATTGAATGGTGAGTCTCTGCATGAATATTGGGAGAGGTTTAAGAAGCTTTGCTCATGCTGTCCAAACCACCAGATTTCAGAGCAACTTCTCATCCAATATTTCTATGAGGGATTACTGCCTATGGACAGATATATAGTTGATGCAGCTGCTGGTGGGGCATTGGTGGATAAGACTCCTACTGCAGCAAATGAATTGTTGGCCAAGATGGCCCAAAATGCTCAGCAATTTGGCACCAGATTGAGTGATCCAACAGTTACTGTCAATGAGGTGAGGACACCTCCCATGGAGCAGCAAAGGATAGAAAATAAATTAGAGGAATTAGCTTCAATGGTGAGGCAATTGGCATTAAATCAGAGAACACAACAATAAGCCCCTCCTCCTTCAGCCTGTGGTATTTGTTCCCTAAATACCCACCATACTGATCAATGCCCTCAGCTGCAAGAGACCCCAACTGAGTCATGTGCTGGTATATTCCCTGGTAGACCCATGCAACCACAACAACAGAGATATGACCCATATTCCTCCACCTACAATCCTGGGTGGCGTGATCATCCAGCTTTCAAGTATGGGAATACATCTAACCCCCCTTACCAGCCACCCCATGTAAGATACAACCAACCTGAAGCTAGCCATACACCTCCTCCAGCACCCAAGAAACCTGAGCCTAGTCTTGAGGATCTAATGAAGCAACTGACTGCCAATACTCTTCAGTTCCAGCAAAGGACAGAAACAAATATGCAGAATTTGGAAACTAAGATTGGCCAGTTAGCCACAACAGTCAATGAGCTGAAAAGTCAAGGCTCAGGGAGTTTGCCATCCCAACCAGTGATCAACCCAAGAGGCAATGTGAGTGCCATCATCTTGAGGAGTGGCAAACAAGTAGACGGTCCAGCTTCTGAATCTGAACCAGAAAAATCAAATGTCCAGCAAAGTGTTCCTTCATCCTCAACCAGTGAGCAAAATAAAAAGGATGAAGAAGTGGTTCAGAAAATTTCTCTTCCTTTCCCTAATAGGCAGACTCAATCAAGGAAAGCTTCTGAATCTGACATGGATAAGGAGATCATGGAGACCTTCAGGAAAATAGAGGTCAATATCCCACTTTTGGAAGCAATTAAGCAAATCCCCAAGTATGCCAAGTTCCTCAAAGAGTTGTGCACTCATAAGAGGCGTTTAAGGGGTAATGAGAGAGTTAATTTGGGAAGAAATGTGTCTGCACTCATCCAACCACCCATGCCACCCAAGTGCAAAGATCCTGGAACTTTCACAATACCATGCACAATAGGCAACATGGAGTTCTCCAATGCTATGCTGGATTTGGGAGCCTCAATCAATGTTATGCCCAAATCAGTGTACTCGAGCCTCAAGATTGGTGTTCTTTCACCAACTGGAGTGATTGTCCAACTTGCCAATAGGAGCACAGCACATCCAGCAGGAGTTTTAGAAGATGTTCTGGTAAGAGTTAAAGATCTCATTTTTCCTGCTGATTTTTATGTGCTTGATATGGAAAATGATAATACTCCTGGCCATGCACCATTAATACTTGGTAGACCTTTTCTGAAAACTGCAAAAACCATCATTAATGTGCATGAAGGGACTTTGTCAATGGAGTTTGCTGGTAATAAAATTGATTTTAACATTTTGGATGCCATGAAACATCCTATAGAAAATCATTCCAATGTGCATGTAGTTAACTATTTGGATTACTTAGTTGATGAGGCATGTGATGATTTCCAAGCTGAATTAATTTCTGATTTTCCTGAATTTTCTGATTTGGTCGATGCCTTTGAATGCAACTGTGCTGGTTCTGAATTTTGTCATGCTTGCACTGAAATTGAAAACTCTCTAAATGCTGACAATTCTGAGTTGCATTCTGATTTGCATAGTGATTTGGATTCTGATGTGCATTCTGATTCTGTAAATTTCTCTAGCTTATACTTAGATTCTGTTTCTATTTTAGGTAGTTGTAGGTGTAGTGATTTAAATTGTAATGTTGCACATTCTTCATCTCTTTCCTCTTGTGCTGCTAACCCTTCCTCCTCTTTAGCCAAGGATTCTGTCTTTGAGCAAACTGAATTTGTAGGTGCTTCCTTGGATGTGATTCCACAAAAACTAATTCCATCCTCCATCCAACCACCTGCATTGGAGTTGAAGGCTTTACCAGAAAACCTCAAGTATGCCTTCTTGGAAGTAGGAGACAAACTTCCAATCATTGTGGCCAACAACTTGAACCCCAATCAAGAAGAAAAATTGATCAGTTTGCTGAAAAAGAATAAGAAGGCGATTGGGTGGACTCTAGCAGACATTCCTGGAATTAGTCCTTCAGTGTGCATGCACCGAATTCTCCTTGAAGAAGAGACGAAACCAGTGAGGCAACCCCAAAGAAGACTCAACCCCATGATTCTTGATGTGGTCAAGAAGGAGGTAAGTAAGCTCCTCCAAGCTGGTATTATTTATCCTATCTCTGATAGTAAGTGGGTGAGTCCGGTACAAGTAGTGCCAAAGAAAACTGGGGTAACTGTTATAGCAAATGAAAATAATGAGTTAGTGCCCACTAGAGTTCAAAACAGTTGGCGTGTTTGCATTGATTATAGGAAGTTGAACCAAGCAACTAGAAAAGATCATTTTCCCCTTCCTTTTATTGATCAAATGCTTGAGAGACTTGCTGGCAAGTCTCATTACTGTTTTCTTGATGGTTTTTCTGGGTATTTTCAAATTCACATTGCACCTGAAGATCAGGAGAAGACTACCTTCACCTATCCTTTTGGTACTTTTGCATATAGACGCATGCCTTTTGGTCTCTGTAATGCACCTGGCACTTTTCAAAGATGCATGTTGAGCATATTTTCTGATTTGTTAGAGGATTGCATGGAAGTGTTCATGGATGATTTTTCTGTTTATGGAGACTCATTTGATGCATGTTTGAAAAATTTGGAGAGAGTACTTGAGAGATGCATAGAGAAAAATTTGGTCTTGAATTACGAAAAATGTCATTTCATGGTAGAGCAAGGAATAGTCCTAGGCCACATAGTGTCATCACGTGGCATAGAAGTAGATAAAGCCAAAGTTGATGTTATCTCTTCTTTGCCTTACCCCGCTTCTGTGCGGGAAGTTCGCTCTTTTCTTGGCCATGCAGGGTTTTATAGAAGATTCATCAAGGACTTCAGTAAGATCGCTCTACCCCTATCTAAACTCCTCCAAAAAGAAACTGATTTCATTTTTAATGATGCTTGCAGGTCAGCATTTGATGAGTTGAAGAAGCAACTTACCTCCCCTCCTATCATCCAACCTCCACAGTGGGAGCTTCCCTTCGAGCTCATGTGCGATGCCTCAAATTTTGCTGTAGGAGCAGTACTTTCACAAAGAGTAGAGAGGAAGTTGCATGTCATAGCCTATGCGTCCCGTACCCTTGATTCAGCTCAATCAAATTACACAACCACAGAGAAGGAGTTTTTAGCAATTGTTTTTGCTTTAGAAAAATTTAGATCATATTTGCTTGCCTCCAAAGTAATTGTGTTTTCTGACCATGCAGTACTGAAATATTTGTTGAAGAAGCCAGATGCAAAGCCAAGATTGCTTAGATGGATGCTGCTCCTCCAAGAATTTGATGTGGAAATCAAGGATAAGAGTGGGGCAGAGAATGTAGTAGCAGATCACTTGAGTAGGCTTTCTGATCTTCCATTGGAACATCTCCCTGTAAGAGACAATTTTCCAGATGAGTGTTTCCTCCTTTTGCATGGTATTAGTGAGCCTTGGTATGCTGATTTAGTGAATTATCTTGTTGCATCTGAATTGCCTGCATACCAAAATAAACATCAATTGAATAAATTAAGAAGCGAGGCTAGGTACTATGTGTGGGATGACCCTTATTTGTGGAAAATTTGCAGTGACCAAATTATTAGGAGATGTGTTCCAAATCATGAATTTGCATCTGTGCTGAATTTTTGTCATACTCTTGCATGTGGTGGACACTTTGGTCCCCAAAGAACAGCTAGGAAAGTGTTAGATTCTGGTTTATATTGGCCTACTTTGTTTAGGGATGCCTTTGATTTTTGCAAAAACTGTTCTAGGTGTCAAAGAACTGGAAATGTGTCCAAAAGAAATGAAATGCCTCAACAACCTCTTCTTTTTTGTGATGTTTTTGATGTTTGGGGTATTGACTTTATGGGTCCTTTTCCTGTTTCTTTTGGCTTCATGTATATCTTAGTTGCTGTGGATTATGTGTCGAAGTGGGTGGAAGCTAAAGCCACCCGAACTGATGATTCTATTGTTGTTGTAGATTTCCTTCGTTCACATATTTTCTGCAGATTCGGTGTCCCCAAGGCCATAATCAGTGATCAAGGATCACACTTTTGTAATAGAAACATGCAAGGGCTATTGAAGAAATATGGGGTGGTGCACAAAACCTCTACACCTTACCACCCCCAAACCAATGGGCAAGCAGAAGTCTCCAACCGAGAGATAAAGCAAATATTAGAGAAAACTGTGCAACCCAACAGAAAAGATTGGAGTAAGAGGCTTGACGATGCGCTTTGGGCCTATAGAACCGCTTTCAAGACTCCCATCGGCATGTCTCCATACCGCTTGGTATTTGGTAAAGCATGTCACTTGCCGGTGGAGATTGCACACAAGGCATATTGGGCCGTTAAACAATGCAATATGGACATGACCCTAGCCGGTAAAGAAAGAAAGTTGCAACTTCAAGAACTGGAAGAACTAAGGCTAGGGGCTTATGAGAATGCGCGCATCTATAAAGAGAGGACAAAAGCTTTACATGATCAGAAAATTGAGAAAAAAGAATTTCAAGTGGGAGACAAAGTCCTTCTCTATAATTCTCACCTCAAGCTAATGCCCGGTAAGCTTCGCTCTAGATGGGTTGGCCCTTTTGTTATTACTAATGTCTTTCCTTTTGGTGCAGTAGAAATTCAAAATGAGGCCACCAACAAGCAGTTCATGGTAAATGGGCAAAGGTTGAAGAAGTTCTACGAGGGCTTCAAAGAAGAAACTGTAGAGGAAATCAAACTCTACAACGTTCCGGCTCCATGATAAGGCCGTACTCTTTCCCTCCTTTTAATTTATGTCCTCCTCATTTTATTCGATGTTTGGTAATAATTTACATCGAGGACAATGCAATGTTTAAGTGTGGGGGGAGAGAATTTGAGTTTTTTTCAAAAAAAAAAAAATTTTTCCTGCTTTCTCCTCTGTTTTCTCTGTTTCTGTCCAGAATTTTTGAGCTGTCTTGCATGAATTTTCTGTACTGATTGGCTACGAATTTTGCTAGTTTCTTTACATGTTTTTAAAGCTTTATATGTCTTCTAGCTGTAGAATTTTATTTGGTGTCTTTCGCATTTGTTTTGGTGTAGTTTTGTGTCAGTAAAGCTGAGTCGCCAGAATTTCTGCAGTGCAGAATTTTGCTACTCTGTTTTGCCCGAATTTGATGTTTTATTTTTGAAAAAAAAAAATTTTTGATGGAGTTTTGGTGTGGAATTATGCATGATGAAATAGTTAAAGTGTAGATTGACTTAGCATGAAGAGAATTTAGCCTTATTTCTCTAAGGAATTCAAGTTAAATGGCAATAACGTTGACTTTAATGAATTTGTAGTAATAGTCTTTTAGCTGTGAGGATTTGAGCCTAAGTGAAAAATGCTATTCTTCTTGTTGCGTGTTCTCTATCATGGATTGTCACTCTAGAACTTGTCTTGAATCTTTGATTGAGGCTACATATCTTGTACATGCTTGGAAATGATTTAGGCATTTGTTTCTTGTAACCACTTTTAGCCAAATAGCCATCCATTATCATTGTTTCCATTGTATGTCATTTTGTGCCTTATCCATTTTCTTTCTTGCGTCCTTCCACCACTTTTTCTGCCTACAACAACATTTTTCTCTTTCAACTTAAGATGTGAGGAGTATTTTAAATTCTTTTAAGGGATCGATATGCTGAAAAAAAAATCTTGTGAACTTTGGGGTGTTTTGAACTATATTTCTTCTACTTCCTCTCAAGCAAAAGAAAAAAGACTGGCCACTCAAGAAAAAAAAAACAAGAAAAAAAAAGAGAAAGAAAGAAAGAAAGAATAAAAAAAAATTTTTTAAAAAAAAAAGAGAGAGAAAATAATGAAAAAGAGGAGCAGATAGAACATTGAGACCCAAATTTATTTATACTCAGTCTCTTATATTTCACTTGTAAATACTCTTCATTTTCTTGAGTTGTTACTATATTTTGTTTCATTGTTCAATCTTTCCCTTGGTTTCCCACTATTTTTCTTACCCACGTTACAACCTCGTAAAGTCCTTTTGATTCAAGTATGTATTGGATTCAAGTAGTGGAGATTTAGATTCTTGACAAGCTTATGGTAGTGAATTCTGTGATAAGTCGAATTTCGAGTGATTTACCCTAGACACTTGAGAGAATAGAGAGTAAACACATTCCTGGTGAGGAGGCTAATTACTTGAATTCATTCGTATCAAATTAAATTGCCATGATGCTTGGAATCTTAGAAATTTAAGATTAATTCCTTCGAGTGCTAAATCTTTTCAAAATTTTGATTATTCTATTCTAGCATGCTTTCCACATTTTTCCTTTGGTGTCTTTTTGGTTTTCCGAATATTATTTTGCCCAGGAGTGCAAAAGGCCAAGTGTGGGGGATTTGATATCGGGTATTTTTATATACTTTTTAGTCCCTATCTTAGTCATATGGCTATTCCAATGTTGCCAATTCTCTAATTTTATTATGTTTTGAAATTTATTGGGTATAAACTATTTATGGATTGAATGTGTTTCAATTTTATATTTTTAGAACTTGAATTGTAAAATGCTCAATTTAATTCCTACAAATTTTAATTTTAGAGAGAAAAATGCTGACATGGACAAAGATGATGATTTGGATGCTAATGTGGCACTTTTTGGATGATGCAGATGCTGACTAGGATATGCTGGATGTGGGGCCCACTTGAACTCTTATTGAATGCCATGTAGTCAGAATTTGAGGGCATGAATATTAAATTTCGTAGGTCATAAAGCAAGGCTGAAATATCAATTCTTCCATGCTGTTCTGCTGCTGCCATACCTTTGTTCTGCTGCTGTTTCCTACTTTCTGCTGCAGAAATATTAAATCTGCTGCTGCCATGCCTACTTTCTGCTGCAGAAACATTAATTATACTGATGTTTTGCTGTCAAAGTGCTGCTACATCATGGAGGAAGCATCTAGGGTAGAATATTCTAAGGCATTGAAGGGGCATCAGTTTTAGAAAGGAGAATACTTTCATTTTAGGCAACCAGACTTAGAAAATTCGCAGCTCTCTCTTCCCCTCTGTTTTTGCTTCTGTTATTGGCTGTTTTGCTCTCATGGAGGGCTAAGTTTTCATTGTAATTAGTCACTAGACCACTGGGATGTTGTAGCTTGAACTAAGAATGCAAGTTAAGTGTTTTATTCTCCATTTTCATCTCATTTCGTTTATGTTTTGCTGTCATGTTTATTTTGCTGCCAAATTCTGATTAGAGCTTGAGAATGCAACATAAACTGACTTGTATATAAGACATAACCTTGCTTGACTGATTAGGAAAGTGAGGGAGGCGAAATGACTAGTTGAATGCTATATTTAACTTGGTTTGGTTGAGATTTTCTACTGAATGCATCTAGTTATAGTAGAGAGATGTTCTTGACTGTAATTAGTAGCATTAAATTCTAGATGTTATTCTAGAAACATTTTCATAAAGAACCAAACAATGGAATGAGAACAAAACTGAATCAATGAGTTAGGTAATGATAGTTACACTCCCATGAATCCTAGTGGCTGATTACATAGTCTCTTTATTGTCAATATCTTGCAATTTCTGCTGCTGCTGCTGATACTGCTGTTGCTGCTGTTGCTGCATATTTTGCTGCTGTTGTAGTGTTTAATTGCTGTTCTGTTTTATTTATTTAGTTAGTATTGCTACAAAACCCCCCCCACGTTTATGTACTCTTAATTGGTGTTTAGGTGTTTAGAACGATTAATTAGTATCAAGAAGTGAGGCTCCTTGAGTGAATACGACCTGGGAATCACTATACTGCAAATTGCCACAATTCAATTCTGGGCGATTTGACATCGTAGTGGCGTGAACCACTCTTCTGAGATATTATCATGCCACATAACAATAGAAATTTTAAAAGAGTAACCTAGAAAGCAAGAGATAGACACAGAGAGAGAAGATAGAAATACACAACTATTTGTTGTGTCAATGTGAAAAATGAGGAGGATGAGAGCTCCTTTTATAGCTGCTGAACTATGAATGAAGCTGACACAAAAATTAAATAAAATTAGAATACAGTTACGAAAATTAAAAATAATTTATAGGCAATTTAGGAAATATTAAAAAATAACGAATGCCCTTAATTTCTTGACAAGTCAATTCCGTAACTATTAAATATGTCTCTGGTCAGGTAAGCTAAAAAATAAATAAAAATATTATTTTTGGAGAGAAAAACTAAGCCCGGTCCATTTTATCGCATGCGCAAGGGGATAAATCAAATGATTTGCACTATATTGCACTAGCCCAAAATTGTGAGCGCATGAGCCCACCACTTCTCTTAACTCTTTATTAGCCCACTAACACATGTTAGTATATAAAGGCTCTTCCCCTCCTTGTTCCAAGTAATGTGGGACTTAGTTTTCTTTTTTGAAATACAAAGCCTTTGCAAGGCTATTTTCACAACAATTCATGTAGCAACAAGCAATAAGCATAACTCCTAATTATTTTGAAGAACAAAAGGTAAGACCTACCCTTAACCCTTCGCCCCTCTCCTTGGATTCTTGATCTCAAAACATTAATAAGACAAGCAAACCATAATTATTCTCCTTCTACCTTTCATAACTACTTCCTTAGCAGATCTCTAAACCCATACTCATGCTCTCCTCCAAGATTATGGTGATTGAGAAAACGGTGATAGTAAAGGCTACAGGTGAGTGACCAACTCCTTGTTGATTTAATCATAGGACAACTAATCATGAATTGGTGCTAGAATGATTCCAATAAGTTGTAGATTTAGGAACAGGGATTGGAATAACAATGGTAATGGTAATTTGAGATAATTAAATAAAAAAAAGAGACGATACATCTATGTTATATGTTAATGAAATTTTGAATTAATATCATAATGTGCGAATTGATGATATGTATGTGTTTTTGAATAATTGTGTATGCCCTAGTGGCTTTGATTGTGAAAGTGGGTTGGTATCCCCCCATTTGTGTGTGAGTAATCCAAAAAGTCTCAGGAGTCGTTTGGGGGCAACGGATTTCCTCACAATAGGTTGATGGAAGCTCGGGTGGCATTGCCAGACCTGTGAGGCTGGCTACTGGTGAGATGGTTAGGTTGTGCGTCACTAAGGGTGAGTGGAGCCGGAGGTAAAGCGATGCTCCTGGGGTGGCCCTGCCTTATGACGAGTACTATACCTTGTGTGGATTGTGATTTTGTGTTATTATGTGTTAAATTGATCCGGTAAGTTCCCTACTATGCTTTTGGTTGAGATTCGGACTTGTTTATGATTGGTTTATAATTTTTATTTTATCAATGAGTTGTAGTACATTCATTGAGTTTCTATAAACTCACACTCTCTGTTTTCCTTTATTGATATAGTGGAAGAAAGGGAACTCCCACTCAAGGAGTAGTAAGGAGTTTCTATTGTGAACCTTTCATTTGCCAGAAGGTTTGTTGATTACTTTGAGTTTAGTAGGTGCTCTGTAGTCATTAGGACACTTAGGATCGGGATGGGGATTTTTTATGTAGAATTCAAAGAATAAATATAATTACTAGAATTTTCAAAAATTATATAATTTTTATAATGATATTATTTACGTCGATTGAATGATATAATGATTGGATTAATTTAATTTAATTTTATAAAATAGTTGGTTTGAAGTTTGATGAATTTTTATGATCAATAATTATATGTTAAATTATAAAATTCCTTGGATGTCAAATTGAAGACATAGGTAGATACATAATAGTTATTATTAAATATGTTAGTAAGAGTTATTATTAAAAAAGGTAGTTCTTTTGAATGAGTAATTATGTGAATACCATGAAATAAATAAATAGAATATTTATAATATTAATTTAAATTCTTCTGCACAATTGACTAAAATAAAATGGGTAGTAAGAATAAGAGGCTTATAATGACTGGGAGTAGTGTCGTAATTCCGGTCACGAGTCCGGTAATGGGTCATGACAATATCACCCATCATACCACACAATTCATGCAACTAAATGTGTAACTCATGCTTTTGACTAGCATGCACAAACAAGATGACAAAATTCACATAGGCACACAGAAAATTAAACTGACATGGAAATTTTTAACCACATGTATTACAGTATTACCCCTTTAGGAAATTTAATCCTCCAAATTTTTGTTACCTCTAATTGTGAACAGATATGGGTTTCTAGCTTTTACCCATGGGCACCCATTTATACACAAGAAATTTTTCACATGCCCAAACTCACACTTGCTTACAACGTCATAATACCTGGGGTAATACACCCGCGAAGGTCTATCTAGCTATCATTCCAAGCAAAAAGGACCAGGCCACACCACTATAGCTACTCATTGAAGTAGTTGAGGTGTCTGGAGTAATACCAGAGGCCCTTATCTAGGACAAGGATGGCCATGGGGTTGGTACGATGATGACGATGGTGGTGTTTAAGGTCATCGATGTTGTTTGTTGTGATGAAGTGGCAGAGCTATGTCAGCAAAGAAGGCAATGAGGATGTCGGAGAAATTGGCACCGTCTAACGGGTTCATTCTTAAACAGGTATACTTTCTTGAACTCAAACCCGCTCATTCACTAGTGGTTCATAGTCATTTTTTACACTAATAGAAGGAATAAAGGGCAATTAAGTCGGCAATGGTGAGAAAGTGGTCGAATGTGTAGACAAGGTATGAGGGAGGGATAGTGCTATTGGGACTCAGGTTGCCTGCTAGTTAGTATCGTGCTAGGCCAACATGAACTGTTTAATCGAGGTAGGGCTCATATGGGCCCCACACTTGATGCTCAATTAGACAATCTGTAATGTCTCAACGTCAGTAAACAATAAGGCCATGTGCTATCAATAACACCCACAACAGGGAAAAACATTTAGGGAAAAAGCACCCAAGTGGTGGTTTCAAGGCCGGTTATCCAAAATGCTATAATAGAATGAAAAACGTGAACTTAAATTGAGTAAATATAGAGGGAATTACTAATATAGTTTTAAATTTTTCTCAATCAAGCATAGTGCTTGAAATATTATATTTATCTTAATTTGGCTTCTTTCGTTACTAAATCACAAGGTTTACAGTGGCTAAAAGTACTTTGATAGAAAATGACCAAATTGAAATAAATATAATTTTTAAGGACTAAATTAAGACAATTATTTTAAAGAACCAAATTAATAATTCATGAAAATTGTGAACTTTTAGTTCTAGTGTCTAGTTTGGTTTGATGGAAAAATTTGTGATAAAATAGCAATAGAAATTGAGAATGGAAATATGACATTTGATGGACTAAAATCTTGCTTAATAAAGTACGAAAAGAATAGAAAATTAATTTATTTTATTATTTGGTTGAAATAATTTATGTAAAGAAAAAAATGAATTATGAACAAATGAATTATGTGAATTTAGAGAGATTTTTCTTTCTTTTCTTTTCTTTAAAGTTTGTTAGCATAGATAACTTAAATAAAATTAAAAAAGCAATTGCATTTAGATGTGTTTAAGAAAAAGAAAAGAGTAAATTAGTGAATGTAATCTTTAAAACCCGTGACATCTCAATATAATTCTTAAAATATGACAATTATTTTAATTTAATTTATTTTATTGTTAAATCATTAAACTTGTCAATAGTAAATTTCATACTGTCATTTTCTATAAATCTGACATGGCTATCCAATAGAGAGAGAGAAAGAGAGAAAGAGGGACAAACAGAGAGAGGAAAGAGAGAGATGCAGAGAAAGAGACGGGACAAAGACGCAAAGAGAGAGAGAAAGAGAAATTAGGGGTAGATTTGTCTTTTTTCTATATATCTGACATGACTGCCACGTGGCAAGTGACGTGGAGCCTAATATGTGTCATGTGGACCGCTCAGTCAATATTTTCTGTCAGTGAAATTGACAGCATTAGTAAAAAAGATATATCTAAAAAAAATGAAACATATAGGACATAAATGACGCAAAAAAATATTAGGGATGAAATTGAAATTTGGTGTAAACGTTAGGGACATAAAGTTTATTTTTGCCCAATTTAATATCTAAAAATTAAATGTTTCAGTTTAGTTCTTCAAAAATTATTTTAGTTTCAATGATTTCTTTGTTTGTCAAAGTGACTTTTGCTACAAAAAGTTTTATATTTAACAATAGTAGATTTTGTGATTTGGTAACGAAAATGACCAAATTGTGATAAATATAATCTTTTAAAGATTAAAGTAAGATATTTGATCTTTTATGAATAAAATTGAGACAAATTGTAATTTTTTAGTGACTAACTCAGTAATTTACCTCATAAATAGGCTCTATAAGTAATAGGCTCTGCATAGTATAGGAGCTAATAGTTTGTATATAATGAGGTGGATGATAATCTAAATAGAATAAGCATTGAACTTAACTTTTTAGGAGGACTGGCCTATTGAAGCATAGGACAATCCATTCAAGTAATATCAAATACAAATAATTAAATTAATATTATCATCTGTGTATTTGTTAATCTATTTATTTAAAATAATCTAATAAAAGATATGGAAGAATAACATAGTAGCACAAATTTAGATCCCTTCATATTCTGATAGGAATATGAGGGGCATGTTTCTTAAAATTGAATCATTATTTTCAAATCAGACAGTTCATATCAAAGAAAATAATTAAAAGAAAAAAATAAATCTTATGAGATTTTTTTTTATCTAGACCATTTGATTTGATTCGAATAGTCTAAATGAAGAATATGACCCTCATGTATAATATTGAGGCATATAGTAATAATGCATTGACAACTCAATTATAGTAACTTGGGTTGGGTCCCCACCCCGCTGTTTTTTGCTTTGAGCTTGAAACTTAATCAGTAATTAGTGCACAAATCCTAGCTGGATTCCCAAATGCACAAAGAAACTGGACCAAATCCTTTACTTGGTGTTGGCACTTAGCAAGGTGCTGGGTTTTCCAACATAGTCTGATTCTGGGAAGCTGAGATAGAGCCCACACAAGCTCCACATATCCTACCCCTATCGGACAATGCTGGCTAGCCTAGCACCGTGGTGGGTAAACGCCCAGCAAAGGATCCAGTTTCAAAGAAACTAAAAGAAATGAGGAGGGACCATAATCCTTATCACTTCCCGCTCACTCTGCTTTAAGCTTTTATCAACATTAAACAGAACTATGTGTGTTGTACCAATAAATAACACAAGATTAACCTCAATATTTTCTTATTTGATTATTCCTCACCCCAAGCATTCAGTTGCCTTTCTGCAATTTTTTTTAAAGTTTCTAAAAGGTATTTTTCCATCCTATATATGATAAAAGACTAATCTTTTTCAAATTTATTGAGCACAAAAGGTTTTGACAACTCTAAAATTTAAAATATAATTGTTCCTGAAATTTAAAGAATTATTATTATTGCAACCAACTAACTTTAAGTGTAACTTTCTTGTATTTAGCATCCAAAGTTTGTTACTAGGAATCTACTATATAAAACCTAATACAAAGTGTAGTACCCCACATCATTGATCCTTGTATTTTTAAAGTAAGTTCTATTTCAATAAAAGAAAAGCATTAAGTAAAACATTTTAAGCGTTTGTTGTTAAGGTTTTTTTTTTTAACTAAATATCATTTGTGTTTTTTTCTTTAATTTAATATCAAAGTATTGATTCTTTTTTTAAAAAAATTATTCACAAATATCATATGCTATTAAAAAATTTGATAACAGATACATAAAAAAAATTATTCTAATATTGTCCTAATATAAAATAGAGATAAAAAATATGAAGAGAAATAGTTTTATTATAATTTTAGGATGTCATCTTGACAGACCTTAAAATGTCATGTTGCATCTAAAATACCCATATTTAATATGTCCAGACTTGCTCCCTATTTTGGGAGGATAGGCAGCATGCCTAGCCTCACATGGACTGTTCAATCTACTGATCAGACAGTTCAAATACTGATCAGACAGTTCAAATGCATAGACGTGAAATCGAATCATGAATCATGATTGAAGATAGTGAAACTCCTTTTTTTCCATTATAACCCCCCAGCCAATCCTCACCCACCACTTGTCCGAACATACCCACCCATTGCCTGACCACTTGCACCATGACCAAACCCGTTTGAAGGTCACCATTCTTCTCCTCCCCTGTCCGTCTTCTTCTTCCCTTGCACGCTGGTGATAGCACAATTCATTCAAAATAGGGACAAACTAGAAAAGAAAAGGTTAAAATGGGATCTTTGCTATTGAATTCTCGTGATGCTTTTTTTTTTTCTCTCACACTTTAGGATCCTTCCTCTTTTTGCTGGAGTGTCTATACAAAAGTTTGTCTGCAAAAGGGGAACATTAATTTTCATTCCCTAAATGAGAAAAACAGGGACATTTTCATTCACCCATCCAATTTCAATCTACTGTTTCCCAAGTCAATGATCTTCAATTTTTTTCAAACCCTTCATGGCAGACCACCAGCAACGATGGACGATGATGGAGACCACCAACAAACTCACGATGACATAGAGCACCACCGACAATGGACGATGATAGAGACCACCAGAGATGATGGACAACTGAGGCTAAAGGAGGGAAAATGGCAGGAACAAGAATGAAAAATTGCGACGGGTGAACAAGACAGACAGGGAAAGAGAATAATGGTGACCTCCAGGAGAATAGGGTCATGGTGCAAGTGGGTCAGGCGATAGGTGGGTATGTGTGGACATGTGGTGGGAGAGGATTGGCTGGGGGATTACAATGAGGGGGAAAAAAAGGGTGTTTTACTGTCTCTAATCATGCCTGTTGGATTTAAAAGATCCAATGGCATAATTCACTTTCGCATCCGTGTATCTTAGACCATCCGATCTGGTCCACATAGGGCTAGGCACCCTACCTGTCCTCCCATGACAAGCAGCAAATCTTGATGCGACACATAAACTACATTTCGCACGTCAGCCTTCCAATTTTCTCCAATCGCGCGGTTTCCAACTCACCACTATCACTCCATTTAATCTTTCTTGCACATATCAAATAGTCCCACACGTCTGTTTTCTTCATCCATCCAGAGTTGAGTTGTTGAGATTCCCTTCCATATCTGATTGTCCCCTCACCAATGTATGTCAAAACCCCCCGCCAGCTACGATGCTTTCCCTGTCCCCGCCCCCTACCTCTCCACCATCAACCCCTCTCAGCCGCAATCGACATCGAATCTTTCCTTCATGTCCTGTGCCAAGAATGTCTCACGGTCTATCTTCGGTCATTAATTATTACTAGAGCTGGATGTAGAACAGGGATCTTGTTATAGAGGTGGTTATTGCATTGATTATTTCTAATTAATAGTGCATGAGATTAATTTCATGTAGTTTGTGTTGAGACAAGAGGAAGTTCTAATACTGGCATGCTTTCCAGCTTTCGTGGAATTATCTTGTTTTTAAGCTTGGGAAATTGGATATACAATAAAGTGGACTTCAGCGCTATTTGAAATTTATGGATGCCTTAAAATGAAGCTTTGTGATGGTAGGAGAAAGTGCGATGAACTTATATATTACTGTTTGATTTTTTATTTTTTTATTTTTTTCCAGAAAGCTTAGAGTGCTTGATCTTGTGGAATCTGAGGTTGCCGATGATGAAGTGGATCGGCTATCCTGTTTTCCAGAGAGACAAACCCTTTTGGAGTTACTTGTTTTTGATTGCGTGGAGTGCCCAATTAATTTTGAGGCATTGGAAAGGCTAGTGGCTAGGTCACCTTTGTTAAAGAAGCTTAGGTTAAGTCGTTGTTTCCATCTCTCAGCTTTACCGCCTAATTATTCGAGCTCCACAGCTAACACATCTTGGAACTGGCTCCTTCAATACATCAGAGGCTATAGGAAGCAAATTATGCGTCTGCATTTGCAACTTGTAGATCCTTAGTTTGTCTATCTGGCTTTAAGGACATTTGGAGGCATTCTTGCTTATCCCAACATAAAGGCATGCAAGTTCTGATGAAATGAGCACCAAAGGTGCTGTCAAGAATCATTCGACCTAAAAAGCTTAAGACGATAGGTGCAGAGACCTATATAGTTAGGTCATTTCATAATTCCTCAAGTCTGCTGATGCATATCCAAGTGTAGTAACAGGCAGCTTAGGCAACATGGGAAGTTGAGTTTCAGTAGAAAAAGGACAGTTTGCATGATTATTATTATTTTCTTGTTGACATCAACCACAACAACAACAACAAACTTTATCCCACTAAGTATGGTCAGCTACATAGATAACACGATGTCATTGAGCTCTATCAATAACTAACTCTTTAGATATTTCATTAACCAAAAGATCTCATACAATAACTTCTCTAAGTGTCCTTTTTGGTTTTTCTCGACCTCTTTTCACATGACTCCATTTTATCTGCTTAACCCTCCTTATTGGCTCCTCCAACTATCTTCTTTGAACATGTTCAAACTGTTTAAACAATTTTCTATCATTTTCTCCTCAATAGGTGTTACTCCAACTCTACCTCGTATACAATCATTACGGATCATATCTTTTCTTATATGATCACCAACATCCTCATTTCTACTACTCTAATTTTTTGTTCATGTTGTTTTTTCAATGCTCAACATTTACTCTTATATAATATTGCCGGTTTTATAGCAGTGCGATAAAATTTCCTTTTAAGTATGTTAGTTACTTTTCGATCACAAACAACTCTGCCTGTGTTGCATAGCCGATCCCAAGCCTGGTAAAGGAGGAGGATTGTGTTAGGCCCTTGATAGCCAACGTAAAACTCTGTCCAAACTCTCATGAACATATATCATTTTCTTGTTGACATCATTCAGACATAATTACTTCTATATTTTTGGACTTCTAAGTGGTGGTCATATTAGCTTGGCATTAAGTTCTTGTATGTTACAACAGATTGCTGGTCATTGAGGTTCCATTTGATTTTAAGGTAAAGGCACAACATATAGATTGGTCATTTTATTTCTCTGCCATAGAAGCATATGCAATGATGCTGCCTATGGCCACTGTGCTTTGAAATTCCTGGTTGTTAAACTCATTAATCCAGCATTTCTTTTTAATAGCAAGGTCTTCTTCAGTCTCTACAGAGTTTAGGCCAAATCAAGGTGTGAAAATTAAAAGCAACACAAAATGGCCAAAGCATGAGATTGAGATTCGCGTAGGATAACCAAAAGCAATTTTCATTCAATATCTATTTTTTACAATCAGCACTCCAAATATAGACGTGCTCAATATATACAAAAATTTTCAAACAGAGTATAATTTGTCTCCATTCTGATATACTGAACTATACAACATATAGCCTGCAATTACAGTGCAAAATCACATAGCAGACACGGTGTAAATGAATAGTTAATTAGAGCTAAAAAGTATACAACAGATTAGTAGGGAAAGCAAGAAAGCCACCAATCTGCCCATTTACACATCACATAAAGCGCACTCAGCTTATCATATTAATCCTTAATCTACAATCACAGCTCCATAATTTCCATCCATCTTTTCGTTTAAATGATGATAGTGAATTAATGGCATCTTGCAATATCTTTTCACTAGCTTTATTTAAACTTTATAATGCACAGCTGATTAAGAAAATAGGGTGCATTTTCACATCTGACTAAAAAGCATTAGACTTCTTTTTTCAGCCATCAGAAAAGCATTACAACTCCAAAATAAAAAACTACATCCTCACATTACTATTCTCTTGTTCATTTGACATTACAATACCTAAAGAGCAGATACCTTCAGAATCAGCGTGCATACAAAGAAGCTGCAAAAAACAATTTTTCTCCTTCGATGGTATTTCAGTGTCCATACAAAGAAATAAAAGTTGCTTTAGACAAAAAATTCCAGACCAGAAGCAAGACGGCCACAACCCAGCAATGGCGATGGCAACGCAGACTCAACCAGCGAGATGGCGAGAGAACAACAACGGAGGAAATGAACTAGAGGAGAAGCACGACAGCAACCGAGATGAAGCAAGCGTGGTGGACAGGAGAAAATGAACCAGAGGAGAAGCATGACGGCCACAGTCCAAACGTGGAGGGGAAGAAAGAGGTGAAACAGTTGTGATGGCGGGGAAGCAGCAATGTCAGAGAAGTAAGGGTACCTTGCAACACTCGAGACTGAGAGGGGAGTGCCGCGCGGTGCGTTTTGGGCTTGGTGTTGGATTGGGGAGTGCCACGTGGCTCATCACGAACAACCAGATGAAACAAACACTGACCGCCATGATTCGACCGCAGAGTGAATTTGGCACCATCAAATGTAAACAATCCGAACGCTACTTAATGAGGCATGTAATGACACCAATTTAAATCTCATAACCCTTATAAAACTTGAGAATTTCATATCATTGCACTATTAGCTATGTTAAATTGTTCACTTTTTTTTTTCTTTTTTTCTTTTAATGAAATACACTCATCTCCAGAAAATCTTATACCATAATATTTAAGAAACCAAAAGATGTGAAATAATGGCCCATTGACAGCAAAATAAGATGGAAGCAGCAACTAATCCAAGCATATTTAGGGGTTGAAAAGTACACCTATATGCCTCAACAATTCAGAGCAACACTCAGCCACTGTATAACGGCACAAAATTAACGTATCATGCCCTGTTTATTAGTATTCCTGAACCCTAATACACTGGCTCCATGATCAGATACCTCAGAAATGGTACAGGTACACACTCACCATTCCTAAAATTAGACACCACAAAACAGAAATTGTATCGTCTCTTTTTTCTAGCGGAAGAATAGAAGTTCATTTCGTGATCAAGGCCGTCTGTTTTTCTTTATTTCACATCAGACGGTCCAAATTATTTGCCTGAATTTTTTTTGTTTTTAGTTTTCTTTCTTCAATTTGAACCGTCTGTTATGAAACAGACGACTCGGATCATGAAATAGACCCTCATTTTTCTGCCATAAAAGGAGACAATCCATTTCCACAAAACATTTTGTGGACTTAAGAGATCCCAGATAGTGATCAATGTATAATATCCACACAAAAGCACAAGGCATTAAGCTCGGCATGGCTCTATACACACATGACATCCTTCACTGAAGATTTATACACTGGGTTATTTTCTTTGAAGGACTATGCAGAACCTTTATGATCGAGTAGCATTCAGAATCACTGATTGCCTTGTTGATGCTCATCAGGTTCACCATCCCCCCTGTCTCCATAAGTAACCCATGGTAGCACTGACTCAAACAACACAGCCAATGCACTCCTATTAGCAACATCACGAGCAGCATGACCATTTCGATGCAGATTAGCGATGTCGTTCTCATTCTGTATAACCTCCCTCATCCTTGGAGCACCCATAAAATTTTGCAGATTTTCTTGTGGAATGGATGCCACTGAGTCCGAGAAATCAGAAACCAATAAGTGTCCATATCTGGCAAAAGAGAAAGTGTCAATGTAATAAATAAGACACCAGTGGACAAAACAAAGACATAGCTGCCAGCATATCATACATAGGTAAAATAAACTACTACGGAGTTTCTTTGACAAAAAAATGAGGTTCAACACGTTAGTTTCTTTCCATTGCCAATTAATCATCATAAAATGAGGTGCACAGGTTTCAAACAGATTACCTTCAACACAGCCTCATCACATAATTATTCATCATTTTTGTATTCTTTATTATCAGCAAAATATCCAGCTTTTACAAACACGTGTTTTCCAAGTTCACGGCTCCAATTCATGTAGACTAGATTCCTTGCCATTCAAAGCATATTCAGCTATTCAGGGTTCTATAGCATAAAAGATGATAAATAAGCAACAGACAAGCAATTAGTGATGTGCCACATCATGGCTGAAGTCTACAAGCCCAAAGGAAGAGGAGTCCAAATTTGAAGACCCAAAAACACAAGAATTTGAGCATAAAGGCCTAATTACTCGTTCTAGGGCTACAAGGGTGACCTTTGCTTTATTCTGAGTTCAATTTGGCAGGTTTTTTATTGATTCTATAAGACTCCTTGTGCAAGGAACATCAGCAGCAACAATTTAGGAAAGTTTTGGTGTGCAAGCTATTACTTAATTCCCAAAGTTATTAGTTTCCAAAGTTTCCTTTTTGTTATTGTTTCCTTTTCTAAAATTTCCTTTTCAAGCTAAAGTTTCCAATTGTTTTGTATTGCCTCCCCTACTCTATATAAAGGGGGCTTATGCTTGTAACTTGAGGAGTTGAAGTTTATGAATAAGATATTTTCTCTTATCCAAGTTCTCTTGGTGGCTAATAGAGTGACTAAACTTTTATAGTTTCCATACCTAAAAGTGGCATCCAACCCTCGTGTTGATTGTGTCGAGGATTCTTATCAATCAATACAAAATTTATCCCTCCCATCCTTCTATCCTTAATTCTCACTGGTTCTTGTTTTGTTATCAATTTTCGTTTTTCCCATAAAACCCCAAAATAGGTCTGCCCCTTTTGAGCCTAATACCAATTAGGTTCATCACTTAGATATGCCTGTCAAATCCTTTGGAGGACTGCAAGTTCTTATTCATGATTACAAATAAATGAACCATCACATATTTATTCCAAATAAATTACACCAAGCTCAGAAGACAAGAAATTCGGAACTGACCAACAATTATGGCTCAAATAGTTCAAAAACATCATACTTCAATATTTGATGCTTTTTTGAAATAAGATAATGGTTCATTGACACAAAGACTGCAGCAAGAGTAAATACGGAGAAATTTAGCCAAAGCAAATAAAAATCACTTACTCATTTTTCTCAGATGAGAATGCTTCTTTTCTGACACAAGCCCAATCCTTTACTTCACTTCTATTATTTTCTATAGTTTCAATAACTAGTTGTGCAGAATCGCTGAGCAATTTTTGCAGATCTGGAAGCCTCCATATAAGATAATTTCTCTCTACGTATATATTTATCAAGTGATCAAGAGATGGATTTCCTATCAGATCTGATCGGAAAAAGGCATGCTTGAGAATATTCGTCCACACACGATCTTTCAATGGAACCTTTGCCACTAGCTTCTTTATGACTGAAGGATGAAGCATCAATGCTTGTTTCATAAGATCAGTTGAAGTAGCCTTTTTAGCATCCCTACAATCATCTTCTGATGCCGCTCGCTCAAGGTAAAACCGGCATACAGCAAGAGAATAAGAGAAATTTGGAAACAACCAAATGGAGTTATCACTTTTATAATCTTCAGAAAATTTTTCTAGCCATGCATACTCCTCTGCCCTTAAGGCAAAGTAGTCAATGCAGAAAAGGGCCCCCATGGGATCATTAAAATCTAGTGAAAGCAGCAATTTACAGACTTCTAAAGCAGATCTATGACAGCCACGCCTGTCCAGATTCTTCATGTGAGTGAAAAGAGCTGTGAACATTGGCTTGTTAGTATCATGGCTGAATTTCAATTGGCAATTGCCCAGCATTGGAGTGAACAAGGGATGCCATGCACATTCAAGGGCATATAGACACTTGGCAATAGCATCTGCAGACATCTGTTGCTCACCCACAACCTTGAAATACTCTGCCATTGTTAAAAGTGAATCTAGATGATAAGGATGGTACAATAATACGCTAGCTAGACCATTTATGTCATTAATTGCTTTGGCAGCTTCATATGCCTTCTGAGCTTGAAAATAGGATGACGAGTGTTCATATCTACAATGCAGAACAATACAATCATTATTATTATTATTATTAAAAGGACTAAGAAAATATACAAGGATACATAAAGTATACAAAAGGAAATTAAAATACAAAGATCAAAAGATATATTGCATTTATAAACAATACAATCACAAACTAGACCCAGATCCCACCCCCCACTTTTGTTTCCAAGAGTGGATGATTTTTGGGAAAAATACCCCCACAAGGAAAAATTAAGGGCAGCCAAAAGAAAAATAATAAAATCATAAATAATACAACCTAATCTTGTTTAGCCAACATTGCCTACAGCAATGGCTCCATAGTCCATACAATATTAATAGAACAATAAAATCACAAATACAATTAAAAAAAAAAAAATCCTCACAATAACCCAAGTTTCCACTTGGCAGCATCTGATGAGAACCCAAGACTTAATTAAAGAAAGATTAAAGAAAGAACAAGATATTATTTCTCAGTTAATGAAAATACAGAACAAGAATAACAAGGATGACAAGAAAATGATAATTCCAGAGACTAAGTGTCCAAGAGTCACAAGACTCTCCCAAAGCAAAGCTCCTCAACACAACAAAAATATTATTCTTTTTCTCTATTTCTCATACTCCCACTCTCCTGTTTATAAGAAACTCACCCACTAACAATATCCTAATTACCCCCTCACCATATAACAAACTATAACCACCCCAGAACCCTATCAGCATCACATTCACAACTTATCCTATCAAAGGTTCTCTCTCTATTCCCATACCCCAACAATAGTGCGTTTATCACCATCTCTAACCCCCCCCCCCCCAAGGGGCCTCTGCATCACTCTTCATAGGCCAACTTTATTCTTATTCATCGATAGCCACACACATAACTCTTAGGTCACAAACTCTTCCTCTTTAACAAATTTTTTTTTCCCTTTCGGTAATTGGTAGTGACCTAAGCCACTGACAAACAGATTCTATAATACAACCCATTTTATCTTAGTACCAAAACTTGCCAACCAAGTTCCATGTCACATTTTCTACTCTCCAAGTAACCTCTCCTTCGTTTTTTTTTTTTCAATTCATTTTCTTCAATGATTTTCATGGGCTATGGCCACTGTACTGAAGCCAAGTCCCACAACGATTGAGGAGATCCATTGACCCAAAGGTCATTGGCAATGAAAAGGAATAATTTAAGAAAAGCTCAAAGTAACAAAATCAATCGAGCATGAGTCCTAATAATCTTTACAATAATTGAAAAAAAAAAAAGAACTGAAAATTGTATTATAATGAAAAAAATGTAAAAAAAAAAATTTCAATCTGAAACATACATATATAAACAAAAATAAAAAATTTTATTTGAGTCTTATGATTAATATTTAGGGCAGAATACAGTCTAAAATTTTTCCATGTTCAATCCATCAGGATCACATGAAATATTAATAAGGAATAATGCCGGACAAGACATGAAAAAGAGTTCAGCATTCAAGACACTGGATGATACATCATACATCACATCATACACATAAAGTGAATTTCAACAAGGGCAAAGTATTATAGCAAGCACCCCTAATTAGTATCAAAAAAAAAAAAATGCTAGACAGTTCATGGCAAGCAGGAAATGCCATTTCAGTTTAGCTCACACAGTCCTTGCCAGTTGCCAACAAATGGCTTGTGCTCAATTATATATAAGCAGGATCAAAGATATAGTTAATTTTGAGAAAAAAGAAATAGAGAGAAAAAATATATAATCAAAATTATGATTTAAAATTTTCCAAGGGCCCTCCTACTCCTGAATTTTACTCAAGTTAAAAAAGCCAAGCAAAATATCATGCATATGCATCCTGAAATACACTGAAAGGTACCACAGAAAAAATGTGCAAGGAGAATAAAGAACCTTCAAAACCAAGAATAAATTATATTTGAGCCCTCTCAGTTTGCCAATAGACCATATACAGTACTGGATTGGTGATGCTTGTAAAACAGACTATGCAAGGAAGATGGTGTAGTAAAAAATAAGAGATCTATATTATAAATCAACTAAATCAGAATGACCCTTACCTAAAGTAATTATATCCATCCTTTGTTTCCAAAAGTTCCATGGACAAAGAACCATCCCACCGGGGCCAGTGGTCGGCAGGTTGGACAAGAATGGTCTTTCTAAGATTATAATGTCCACGCCTCACCCCTCGGATTGGCCTGGAACTGCTAGCTTGATTACTACTCTCAAATGATTTTACTACCTTAGAACCAAATATTCTTCTCAGCTCATTTTCAGCATTCAAATATTTAGGATCCACTTGTAATATGGAGACTGACTGCTGCTTAACAGTTCTGTATTGTTCTTTGGCATTTGCTACTCTGTCTTCTGCAGAGACATGTTGCTTGGTAGAAGAGTTTGCATCCAAAGATAAATTCTCAAGAATTTGGTCCAATTCCCTTTCACCTCTATCTTTATTTGAAGAACTATCCTTGCTTTTCTTTTTTTTCTTCTTCTTTGATTTCGGATTGGATTTTGAAACCACAGCAGGATGTTTCAATGAAGGTTCCTCGTTATCATCATATTGGCCCAAACTTCCATTGGTGGATTTCAACTCACTTCCCTGCAGGCAAAACAGATAAGTTATCTACTGAAAGCAAAAGAAGTTCAGATGCCTAATAAGAGTACTCCCAACCTTCAAAAAAATGTCCTTAATACCCGTTTCTGACATAATTCCCAATCCCAATGACAAGTTAAGATTTTTTCCCTTGTTCTTCTCTTAGCAATAGGGGCACTATGATTTAGTAGGCTGGGAAAACTCTTCCCAGCTGGAAGTATAGACATTTGAACCATAAAACCCAAGATTTGAAACTCGTTAATCCAGCTACTTTCTGCTCAATAGTAATATCAAACAGAACCCAGTTCGCAAATTATAGTAAAAAGACTAATGTTGCATGCCTTCAAGAGTTTAAATACAATCTAGCATCAATCCCATCCCACAACAACCCTAACAGACAATCAAAAGATACGAATTTTGCAATTGATAGAAAAGCAAGGAATCAACGATTAAACCTGGTCCGTTTCAGAATCGTCCCCATTGAGGAGGTCGAAGGGATTGATTGAAGGACGAGAGACGGATACGGGGGACGCCGATTCTTCTCCATCAAGCTGATTCTCATCTTCTTCCTCTTCCTTCACTTCAAGGGGACGGTGGTGTTCATTCAAGACTTTCTTTAACAGTCTAGCCGACATCGTTCTCTGTCTCCTAAGTAAATCGAGCCTTCAGAAACGTGCAGCAAAAGAAAAAGCAATGCGATGCTTCCCCTCAATCGAAAGAACATTCAAAGACAATTTCCTGCAAGCGCTTTCGTTTAGCTCTTCCAGTTCACCCCGTTTCTCATCACCGTCTGTCGCTGAGTTTCGTCGTTACCGCAAGTGGCGTCAAACGGAAGTGGAATAAGGCCCAAGTCGTCTCTTTGGGCCTGATGGGCCATCTAGCTTGGAGCCCTTATCATAATGGGCTTTTGGGCCATTATTTAGGGTTTGTGTTGTGTCATGCAAACTTTGTCAAGCAACATCATTTTCTTCCTCCCCTTCTGACATTTGTCTGCTTAACAGTGGGTCCATCGTCTTCCTACATATTCTTTGCAACTTCACCGGCGCTAGGGTTTCAAACAGCCGCCGTCATCGCTGGTGAGGGCTGCCCACCTTCCCCACTACCCCGTAGGAGCTTTCCCCTCTTCCTTTGAGAGTTTTTTTCCTTTCCCTGTGGTAGTCTTCCCCTCTTTCGGAAGAGTTTGTTTCTTTTTTTTTTTTGTCTTCTTTTTTTTTGCATGTTGTCTTCCACTCTGCTGCTTGGATGCTTTGGAGCTGTCTAGCCAGTTAGAAATAGCTTAAGAGGAGCGTCACCGAAATTAGAAGCTCGACGGACGTCGATGGTGTCTCTAGCCGTCGTCAATGAAATCTCCGCTAGATCTCAAAGACACCATCCATGTATGCTCATGTTTGTAGATCAGTAGTCATCCTCATCTCTGGCCCCAGTCGAAGTCGTCTCTGATCGCGCGTCCCGTCATTGTTCTGTGAAGCCTTATCATCCCTTCATGCCACTACCTTAGTCACAGTTTAGATGGTCTTAAAGCTCATCAGATAGGGAAAGGTAACGCATCCGGATGCTTCACTGATACTGAAATTTTCTCTTCCACTACGTCGCCATGCCAGTTTGGATCCGATAACATTAGTTTCTATTTTGGATGCAATAGGTAAGGTTGCTGCAGTTGTTTCGGGTAAACGGCTCTGCGTGCCTGCCGCCAACTGTACTTCTAAAAGAGTGGAGGTCTGTGCTCCTGAAGGAGTGGAGGTGCTGAAGGTTACGAGTTCTAGGCCGTTGTTGCATGCAAAAAAAAAATCTTGTTGGGCTTCAATAGCCCACTTTGTATTAGCTTGTGGATTCCTATGTACGTTTCTTTGGGCTATGTTTGTTTAAAAAGCAAAAATATGGTCTCTTTGAGTTAGGCTTTTTTAGCCTTAATCTTCTTAGTCTAGGAGTGTGTTGCCTCTTTTAAGACCTAGGTGTTTTTTAAGGTATGCTGCTCTAAATTTATGTACCTGTTATCTCATGAGTCCAGGTTTAAACTGTAATTGTGTTATCTTGAGGTCCTATTTTATCTCATACATCCCAGGCTTAATGTTTTATTGCATTTAATGGAAAACATTTTCATTCATCCAAAAAAAATCATTTTCTTGTAAAGTATCTATAATTAAATTATCTTTTTCCTTAGCAGAGCAAGTGTCTTCATCTTCAGCAGCGCTGTTAAGGGAAACCAATTAGTTCCAGTACTAGAGTTATCGATGTCAACCATCCAATCGTCGATCAGATGGTTGGCGATTAATTTTTTTTAAAGCAATTTACTGCCAACTATGCAATCATCGATCTAACATTTGGCATCGTTCAAAGCCAATCGGTTCCCGCTGTTAAGGGTGCTGCCACTCCTAGTAATGGTGGCCCGTTCTCTCATTTGTAGAAGCGTTTTGCTTTCCGTGTGAAAATGTTTCTCTTCTTCAAATTTAATTTTGTTGTTTGAAGAGTTTGTTTATTATAACCTAAAATCTTGCAGCCTATATATTTTGATTTACAAAATTGCCTTTATGGAGTCAATCTCAATATATACAATGGTTGCTCATATCTCAATAACTATTAAAAGATCGTGATAGATTGACACAAGCTCAATATAGATGCTTGAGGTGTAATTTATGCAACCAAATAACCTAGTGACCCAAGGATGTAATCAAGGATAGCATCATGGATAATCCAATTGTTGTCTAAGAAAAGGAAAATACTTCAGTTGAGCCTTTAACTCGTGCAAGTGCTAAGAAGCTTGGGTTAGGCTTATTCATCTAGATCAAATTTTGCAATTTTTATTTTACTAATCCTTTAAGTTTTATATGAATCCGTGCAACTAAGTATTTAAAAAGCATTAGGGATTTTTCAATGTCAGTGGTTGCTCCTTGGTTCTGCCACATAGCCTTTAATTTTCTTGTAATTGTCTTAATTAATTTATGTTTTCAAGAACCATTAAATGCTCTTTTCTAGCTGAATTGGGATATAATAAGTAATAGTGGTTGTAACTTCAGAAGCACTTTTTTTGGAATACATCATATTTGGAAATTGCTAAAATTATTCAAGAGCATTTATTGAATTTTCTCTTATCTGACCTAGGTTAGTGGCGAGGCAAGCTTGATTTCTTATCACTCACCTTTTTCTTTTCTTGAGTGTGGCAAGATCACCCATTTTCCTTTAGTTGTGGCACCATAGGCTAATCAATTGAGTGAATTTCATTTTCTTAATCTATCCTTTAATTTTGTTCAGAATTTATTTTAAGAGCAAACCCTTTCTAATTCACATCATATTGGTATCAGAGCTACCTAATCCAAGTGTAAACACGTAGAGAGTGAACTTACCCTTCACCAAACACAAAACCAGCAACCACAAATCACGATGGCAGGAGAAAATAATTCTAGAGTTCCTCTTTGGGCTTAGCCTAGAACAAGCTCAAATTGTTGGCCTACAAAGAAGTCAAGAAGAGATGATGGATCAAATAGCTCAACTCACAACTCAAATAGCTAGATTCATGGAGCTATAACAATGTCAACCAAGGAGAGGAACATATGTTGAACACCATGGAGAAGAATGTAAAGCTGAAGAAGATGAATAGCCTAGGCAAAGAAGGTAGCAAAGGGATCGTGATGCCAACATCAAAATGAAGATTCCTCCATTTAAGGGATCTAGTTCTCTTGAAATTAACTTAGAATGGGTGCAATAAGTGGAGAAGATTTTTTAATATCAAGAATATTTAGAAGCTGCCAAATGCCTTCTTGCAGCCCTTGAATTCACTGATTATGCAAATTTATGGTAGAAAAATTTGAAGAATCAACGAAGAATAGAGGGAGAAGAGGAAGTTCAAAATTGGAGATATCAGAAAAGGATCATGCAGAGGCATTTTATACCTGATTACTACAAGCAAGAGCTTTATTTTAAATCGCAAAGCTTGAGGCAAGGAGGCATGTGTGTTCAAGATTATGTTAAAGAATTTGAAACTTTGATGATTCGGTGTAAACTAAATGAACCTCAAGAACAAACCACAGCTATATTTCTAAGTGGCCTGAATAAAGAGATTGTTGACTTGGTGTAATTGTAAAATTATGTTTTCTTAGAGGATATGATTAAATTGGCAATTAAAGTAGAAAACAAAAAAAAAGGTAAAAGAGTATTTTATACCCCTAATATTTACTTCGATTTTTATTTATGCCCCTGAAATTTTTTTTGCTCAAATATATCCCTTATGTTTCATTTTTTTATCATATATGCCTGAAAATGACCAAAATACCCTCCATCCTCCTTCTTCTCTCTGTCCTCCCTTTCTCTTCACTAAACTTTTCTGTTTATTCTCCTAGGTCCATAGCTAATATTTTTCCTTTTGCCTTTTCGATAATTTAAGATCATATTTAGCTTCATCTAGGTCCATAGATTGTGAATATATTTTTTTATATAATGTAAACTTTTGAATTTATTCACTGTAGTCCCTATCATGCACATTTTTCTCTCCATCTCTTAGTTTTTCTTTCCAAACCAGTCTAGAACTTCATCTTAGATATTTTTAGGATATTTTCAGTCATATCTATCCCAAAGCAAGGAAAGTAATGGATTAAAACCAAGTTTTGGAGAGAAAAATGTCACTTTGCCTCTGTTTTCATTTTTTCTGGTTTTAATCCACAACTTACCTTGCTTTGGGATGAAAATGACCGAAAATGTCCTTAAAATATCTAAGATGAAGGTCTAGACTAGTTTGGAAAGAAAAACTGAGAGATAGAGAGAAAAATGTGCATGAAAAAATTATCTAGGGACCTAGGTGAATAAACAAAAAAGTTTAGTGAGGAGAGAGAGGACAGAAAGAGAAGAGGAGGATGGAGGGTATTTTGGTCATTTTTGGGCATATATGATAAAAAAATGAAACATAAGGGACATATTTGAATAAAAAAATCTTCAAAGACATAAATGAAAATCGAGGTAAATGTTAGGGTATAAAATACCCTTTTGCCCCCAAAAAAAAAGAGTTTATAGAAGTAACCTTGAAGTGGGGTGTCTAAGCCACAGGGGGTAAAACTATCCAAACACTTTCCCAAGCCTCAAATACTACCAAAGGAAGTGACAAGGAGATGGGGCAAAAGGAACCAAACAAAATCAAGAGCTATAAGGGGAAAGAAAAGATAGAATACAACCAGCCCACTAAAAGAAGCCAAGACATCAAATGCTTCAAATGCCTAGGTCATGGCCACATAGCATCTGAATGTCCTAATAAAAGAGTGATGATCATAAAGGAGAAACAAGGGTAAATAAAAAGTGAAGATAAAGATGTTAAAGAGGAATGTGAAGAGGAGTGTTCTGAAGTAGAGGAAATAGTTGAATATGTTGATGAAGGTGTTGCCTTGGTTATTTGGCATGCTTTGAATATCCAAGCCAAGATGGAGGAAGAGCAAAGAGAAAATATTTTTCAAACAAGGTGCACTATTGAAGGCAAAATTTGTAATGTAATCATTAATAGTGGGAGCTGCACTAATGTTGCTTCAACCACATTGATTGATAAATTGAGGTTACCCATCATTAATCACCCTCATCCATACAAGCTACAATGGTTGAATGATCATGGAGAAATGAAGGTTACAAAGCAAGTGAAGGTTCTTTTCTCTAT
The DNA here is from genome assembly GCA_037074585.1 of Biancaea sappan. Lineage (NCBI taxonomy): Eukaryota > Viridiplantae > Streptophyta > Magnoliopsida > Fabales > Fabaceae > Biancaea > Biancaea sappan. The sequence goes on from CM073499.1 coordinate 39,737,973, forward strand.
AGGGAAGAATTACAAAGATGAGGTATTATGTGACATAGTTCCTATGGATGCTAGTAATTTTCTACTTGGGAGGTCGTGGCAATTTGATAGACGAGCACTACATGATGGTTTCAAAAACACATATGCCTTTGAGAAGGATGGAAAGAATATTGTATTGGCACCCCTAAAACCAATACAAGTGTAGCCAAAGGAGGATGTAATTAAGTGAAGAAGCCTAGCTGTTTTGCTTCCAAAAATGAGTTAAAGAAAGTGATCAAGAGGGATAGAAGCTGTATCCAGAACTTGCAGAAAAGATGCCAAAGTATGTGATAGAGTTGATAGAAGAATTTGTAGAAGTCTTTCTGGAGGAGCTACCTAAGGAATTGCCACCCTTGAGAGAAATTGAGCATTAAATTGATTTGGTACCCGATGCTGCTTTACCAAACAAACTAGCATATAGAATGAATTTGGAGAAGGCTAAGGAACTAAAAAGGTAAGTTAATGAGTTGATTGAAAAGAGGTATGTAAGGGAGTCCATGAGCCCTTGTTCTATGCTTACATTAATGGTTCCTAAAAATGATAGTTCTATGAGGATGTGTATGGACAGCCATGCCATAAACAAGATTACCATCAAATACTGCTATCCAATTCCAAGATTGGATGACATATTATATGAGCTGAATGGTTTTAAGGTGTTTTCAAAGATTGATTTAGAGTAGCTATCACCAAATCCAAATGAAGGAAGGAGATGAATGAAAGACAACCTTCAAGACAAAGCATGGACTCTATGAATATATGGTAATGCCATTTGGGCTATCTAATACCCCTAGCACATTTAAGCGATTGACGAATTATGTACTTGATCTTTTATTAGAAAATTCGTTGTGGTGTATTTTGATAATATTCTAATCTATAGTCAAGGCTATGATGAGCATGTGCAACATTTAACGGAAGTTTTGGAGGTGCTGCGAAAGGAGAAACTCTATGCTAATTTGAAAAAGTGATACTTTTGTCAAGATCATGTAATCTTTCTTGGCTTTGTAGTATCTCAACAAGGAGTTGGAGTTGATGAAGTAAAGGCGAGAGCTGTCAAAAAATTGCCTGTGCCAAGAACTATATATGAGGCGAGAAGTTTTTATGGACTTACTTCTTTTTACAAAAGATTTGTGAGGGATTTCAGCACCATCTTAGCACCCTTAACTAAATGTATTAAGGGAGGAAAGGAGTTCAAATAGAGTGATGTAGTCCAAAGAAGCTTTGAACTTATCAAAGAAAAATTATGCAATGCTCTCTTATTAGCTTTACCTAATTTTTCTTAAACTTTTGAAATTGAATGTGATCTAGTGGAGTAGGGATTAAAGTTGTACTTCTTCAAGAAAGACGTCTCATAGCTTATTTCAATGAGAAGTTGAGTGAAGCAAGTCTTAACTACTCTACCTATGACAAGGAATTCTATTCTTTAATCAGAGCTATTGAAACATGGCAGCACTACTTATTACTATGGGAATTTGTAATTCACATCGACCATGAATCACTCAAACACTTAAAGGGGCAAAGCAAGCTTAATAAGAGACATGCAAAGTGCGTGGAATTTATTAAGGCCTTTTCTTATGTATTAAAGTATAAGAAGGGAGAAACCAACATTGTTGCAGATGTCTTATCAAGGAGATATGCCTTAATTTCTATGATGACTGCTAAATTGTTGGGCTTTGAATTTATTAAAAATCATTACATAGAAGATTCAACACTTGTTGAAATTTATCTAGCTTATGAGAAAATGGCATGTAAGGAATTTTATAGATCTGAAGGGTTCTTATTTCGCTTGGGGAAGCTTGTAATTCCAAACTATTCTATGAGGAAATTAATCACACGAGAAGCTCATGGGAGAGGATTAGCTGGGCATTTTGATGAAACCAAGACATTAAAGATGCTAAAAGAAATTTTCTATTGGCCAAACATGATTAGAGATGTGCATCATGTGATTGAGAAATGTCTTGTTTGCAAGAAAGCCAAGAGCAAGGAAGCTACCCATAGACTTTATACGCCTCTACCTGTTCCAGATCAGTCTTAGATTAATATTAGCATGGATTTTGTGCTAGGCTTGCCAAGAACTCAAAGAGGTAAAGATTTAGTCATGGTTGTTTTGATTGTTTCTCAAAAATGTCTCATTTTGTTCCATGTCACATGATCGACGATGTTGTGCATATTGCCAATTTATTTTTCAAAGAAATTGTGAGACTTCATGACATTTTAAAGAATATTTTGTTTCAAATCATGACTCTAAATTTCTTAGTTACTTTTGGAAGACTTTATGAAGTTGGAAACAAAGTTACTCTTTAGCACTGCTTGTCACCCCTAAACTAATAGGCAAACTAAAGTGGTGAATCGTACACTCTCTACTTTGCTAAGGATTGGCAAAAACTTGAACCATTGGGATGAATATTTGGCTTATGCTGAATTTGCTTACAACAGAAGTGTGCATGATACTACTAAACACTCTCCTTTTGAAGTAGTTTATGGATTTAATCCATTGAGTCCGCTTGATTTAGTACCCTTACCACTAGAGGCTAGAGACTGTATGGATGGAAAAGGAAGGCTGACGATAAAGAAGTTGCATGAAAACATTAAACAACAAATTGAAAAAAAGAACTCCATCTACAAGAAGGCCGACAATAAGAGGAGAAAATTTTTTTAATTCAGTTCTAGAGATTTAGTGTGGGTTCATGTTCGAAAAGAAAGGTTCATAAACCAAAGGGAGTCCAAATTGATGCTAAGGACAGATGGTTCATTCCATGTCTTAGCCAGGGTAAATGATAATGTATACAAAATTGATTTGCCCGAGATTATGTTGTTTCTACTACTTTCAATGTAAGGGATCTTTCTCCCTACTTAGAAGATGAAAAAGACTTGGATTTGAGGATAAATCCTTTTCAACCAAGGGAGGATGATGTAATCAAGGGTAGCATCATGGATAATCCAATTGTTGTCCAAGAAAAGGAAAATACTTTAGTTAGGCTTTCAAATCGTGCAAGGGCTAAGAAGCTTGGGTTGGACTTAATCACATTGCTGAAAGTGAAAGAAGTGTGAACAAGGCTACATTTTGGGGAAGATTCATCCAAATTAGATTTTGTAATTTTTATTTTATTAATCCTTTAAGTTTTATGTGAATTCACACAATTAGGTATTTAAAAAGCATTAGGGATTTTCCAATGTAAGTAGCTGCGCATTGGTTCTACCACATAGCCTTTAATTTTTTGTAATTGTCTTAATTAATTTCTTATATTTTCAAGAACCGTTAAATGCTCTTTTCTAGTTGAATTGGGATATTATAAGTATTATTGGTTGTAACTTTAGAAGTGCTTTTTTTGGAATACATCAAATTTGGCAATTGCTAAAATTATTCAAGAGTATTTCTTAAATTTTCTCTTATCTGACCTAGATTAGTGGCGAGTTAAGCTTGATTTCTTATCACTCACCTTCTTTTCTTAAGTGTGGCAAGATCACCCATTTTCCCTTATTTATAGTGCCATAGGCTTATCAATTGAAAGAATTTGGTTTTCTTAAGCTGTTCTTTAATTTTGTTCAGAATTCATTTAGTAAACCTTTTCTAATTCACAACACCCAGTTTCCACGTTCATTGCTTACGGGACCTCTTAATAAGCTCTTATACTAGTTCTTTTTGGATTTTCCAAATCACTACTATAAATAGTTACTTTAAACGTGCCCCTCGAGTTACACCATGAACAACAAAATAAAGATCTTCTCTTATTCTTTTTTGAGAACAAGAGAGTCTTGTTTTTAATTTGGATCATTAATCTTTAAGATCAACAATCCAAAAAAAAATAAAATTTAAAGAAAAAAAGAATCAAAAGGCATATAAATTTTGGATCATTAATTTTAAAGATCAAAGGTCTAAGAGAATATTCTATTCAATGAATAGTGTTGTATCACAAGTGGCCACAAAACTTAGAATACCATCCCCGAAAATTGGTTCTTGTGATTTTGAGTGAGTGAATGGTGTCTTTAAACATTTAAAATAATACAATTAAGTTTTTTTCATCTTAATTAGGTTCTTGAGATAATAAAGGAATGTGACATTACAATTAAATCGAATATATAAGTTTAATTTAATTGCATGAACTGCCTTATGCCAAGTAACATCACTCCAAATTTTATTTAAATTTTTTAATGGATTGGATAAGAGAGATTATATGAATGTTATTTTGCTTGATCATTTATTATCAATTGGGGACTTAAACTTACAAACTCAAACGAATTTACAAGTTAAATTGATAGTTTAACAACCATAAAAAAATAATAAAAAGAGTCAAAATAGAAACTTTCTCTCACTTCTCTTCTTCTTCCTCCCATCTTTTTTCTGTAGAGAGAGAACAAAGAAGAAAAATTCTTCTTGTTTTTTTTTTCTTCTTCCTCTTTCTTCTTCTACTTATGCTACCACTGCATATTTTGAGAGAGAGAGAGAGATGAAAAGTCTAATTTGGGACAAAATTGAAATGTAGCCAAATGTTTGAGACATAATTAAAATTAAAATAAATTAGTATAATACTTTGACAATGACGTGTCACATGGAGGAATCTACATGTTATTTTGATCTTGCCATATTAATTAACATTTTTCACTAATAACGTCATTAACCCAATAGACAAAAATGAAACAAAAGTGAAAAATGTGAGACAAAATTGGTACAAAAAAATATTATGGATGAAATTAAAACTCAAAGTAAACATTAGGAATGAAAAAGGTATTTCAAATAAATAAACATGCAATACTGAGTTATAAATAATATATAGTTATATATATTTATTTTTTAAAAATCGTATACTTATTATGTTTTAATTAGAGAATCATACACTTACTATATTTTTGATTAAAAAATGTAATAACAAAGATATAAAAACTACAGTTAGGGACATTTGGTATGGATTCAAGCAATGGAAAGGAAGACCAAATACACCACTATGTTGTTTGGTATGCTTATTTTGCACTGTAATTGGGTTGTAGAGGGAATACTTCAATTAGTGCTTTGCTTGGCTTTTTACGCAGCTCCAACAACGGACCTGGATTCCTCTAACTGCCCTTGAAAGTTTGTGGTCAATTTTGCCGGTGCTTTTTGGGCACTTCATATTTTTAGTAGAAATATTTTGGTAAATTGTCCTTTAAATTTTTTTCATTTTTCATTTTTTTTTATTTTATACCAGACAAAGTAATTTTTTTAAATTTTTTATCATCATACCAAATATATATTTTTATTTTTTTTAAATCTTTCATGTATACTAAATGTATCCTTTAATTTTTTTTTTAGGCAAACGTATTTTTTACATCTCTAATATTTACATTCAATTTTAATTTTGTTCTTAACTTTTTTTTTGCATCAATTATATGTCATACATGTTTCATTTTTGTTTCAAATCTATTTTTATTACTAACACAGTCTATTTCACTGTCAAAAAATGCTAACTGTGCAGTTAATAAAATAGTATATTTGAAATAAAAATAAAACATGTAGGATATAAGTGATGCCAAAAAAAAAGTTAATGAAGTAAAAAAAATATATGTTTAAGTCCCACATGTTTCACTTTTATTTCAAAACTACCATTTTTACTAACCTCCCAATCAACATTTTTCATTGGTGAAATAGATGGTGTTAATAAATAAATAGATTTAAAACAAAAATAAAACATGTAGGACATAATTGACAAAAAAAATGTTAGAGACAAAATTAAAATTTGGTGTAAATATTAAAAAAATAAAAAAATTACTTTTGCCATTTTTTATTAAGTATTAAAATTTAAATAACAATAAAAAATAAGTAGGCAGTGTTACATAAATAACTATAAATGAAATCACCTTTCTGATTCATCACCACTCTAAATTTTAAATATTTGATACCACAACAAGCAGGATATAATATATTATCAAGAATCAGAAATAGATTTGTTCATGAATGTAATTTTGACTCATCCTCTCTTCCACTTACTCTCTCTCCCCCTCACACTTCCACCAAACTCATTTTTTACTGTGCTACGTGCCTCTCCCTCATTGGTTACCACTTTAAAAAATACAAAAAAATCCCCTCAACTTTAAACCATGACTCAAAAAATCTTGAACCGAGACACCAGTTTAAAAGTTAATGGTTAAATTGTGATCGAATTACAGTTGAACTTGTAATATTTAAAATGTATTAAAATATATAATTAATGTATATGTTACGAATATTAAAATATTAATATATAATATTAAAATATTCAAAATATATATTTATACAAGTTTTAGATTTTTTTTATCAGCTTAAATTTTTAAAAATTTATTAAAAATACATAATAATATTTAGTAAAAGTTTAAAAATTCAAAATAAAAAATATGAATATGTTGAACTAGTCAATTTTACCGGTTCAATCAATTTTTTACCAGTTTGATTATTCATTAGTTTTTGGTCCAACTCAGATTTGAGACTCAACCAAGTTACTGATTTTCTGTTGAATCGATCAGTTCTTTTTTATTCTCTGAACACTACTTTAAACCATTTATAAGTAGATCTTTCAATATTTAACTTTAAAATTTAGATTTATGAACTTTTAACTTTTAAGAAATATATGTCATCTTTTTTTTTTTAATCAAGTCAAACTCTTCATATATCAATTTTGATAATCAAGGAGTATGAAGTGATAACAAATTTAAACATATAAAATGTCTAATATAACCAAAAAAACTATTGTCACCGGAAAAAAAAACTACACAGAAGAATTTAATTCATAAAAATTGAAAGTTCAATGATCTAATTTATTAGAATTGAAAGTTCAACAGCCTACTTTCAACTGACCCAAAGTTTTCCACACTTAATTCACTAATTTGCTAGAGAGCACATAGAACAAAAAGAATAATAGCATATGAAAGATAAGGCCACAAGAAAAAGCATTCTCAAAAAAATAATAAATATATTTTCATTAATTTTTGTATTAACGATTTTTTCACCAATCTTAACCTTTAATTTATGGTTTAAAATTTCTTTATCTCACTGTATACTTAGAACGTTATTTCATGTTAATTATAATCATATTTTTAATTAGTTTTGATTATGTCTTTAAGTCTAATATCATTTAAATATTTAACAATAAATACAAACATGACGTCCCATTTTACACGTCATTAACAACTACTCATCTATTTTGGTTTTGTCACATGAGATTGAAATTAATAATGACCAAAATAATCATTATTTTACTTTTTATATGATTATTTTACTTCATATTGCTTCTTATCCTTTTGGTGATTAATTAGTTCTAATTCTATGTAGCAAAGACATAGTAAAATAATAAGTGCTAACATATATAAAATAGAATGTTACATCAATTTTTAACATAAAAGATTTGGACAGCGTTTAGTTTAGAGACATAACTAAAACTAATTAAAAATATAGGGTTATAATTGATACGAAATAAAATTGTAGGTTATAATTGAAACGTGAGTCAAAGTTCAGGAACATGAATAATACTTTTGTTTTTTGTTTTGGTTTCCCACAAGTATTTTCTATTGGAAGCATTGTAGATACCAAATGTGAATATATCTATCAGCTAAAAACTCAAACCTTAATTTACCAGAAATCATTAGTCACTTATGTTAGACTCAATCTTGTTGGTAGTGGCGGAGCCACGTTGTGTTCAGGAATTTTGGTTAAAATTATAGATGTAGGTATAATATTTTATAAATTTATATTTTGACCTTAAATTTTGAAATATTTTTCATTTTGACCCCTTAATTTTTTAGCTAAAATTATATTTTTATGTACAATATTTTAAAAATTTATATTGTAGCTCCAAATTTAAACTTCTTTTTCACTTTAGCCCCTGAATTTCTGGCTAAAATTATAGTTTTAAGTACAATATTTTGAAAATTTATATTTTAGTCCCAGAATTTTAAACTTCTTTTTTCATTTTAGCCCTTGAAATATTTTGGTAATAAAATTTTGCCCGCTTGACTGAGGGTCCTGAATACGCCACTGCTTGTTGGTCTCTACCACATATTTTAATGTAATAAATCAGTGAATAATTAGTCAAGTAATGAGAAGTTGAGAGAGTGTAATTGTCACTCGATCGAATAATGCTATAATTTTTGCAGATATTATGGCAATTTTTTTTATCAAATAATAGATTGGGAACTACATAATATGAATTTATTGGCTCCGCAAAATGTGAAACAAATAGGGTGCAAACAGTTGCCAGAAAAATAAAAAGACGTTTCACATATGTGACCATGTGTTGTCTCTTAACATGATTCATCTTATTGCACATCTGATATTAATTGGTCACAATATTAAAAATTGTTTAAATTTTGGAATATCGATACATCAACTTTGGAAATGCTTGATTTTTTGTGTTTAGTAAATATAAAATATTTTTTTATTCTATCAAATAAGAAAATACTTCTAGTAAAACAAAACTTTCATCCTGCGCTTAATACATTAAAGAGAAGCTAAGTTACTAATCCTAAAAAGTTTAGCGCTCAAGATTTTTATTTATCATAATTTAATCATGTTCTTCTGATTTTAATTTTAATTTTATCTTAAATATTTGACTAAGTTTTAATTTCACTCCAAATGATACCTTTTCATTTTCCTCTTTTGCCCCCATTGATGTTTAAACGTTTGATGCATCATATGGAATAGTCTACATGTCACTTAGAGGAGTCCACACTAATATTTTTTATCAACTTTATTAATAGTGTTAGCACTAAGGACAAAATTGAAACAAAAAATAAACATGTGATACGAAATTGGCAAAAAAAAATATTAGCAACAAAAATTAAAACTCAAAATAAACGTTGGAGATGAAAAAAGTACTTTTACTGTTATATAAAGAAAATCATCTATTTAATTATGCTAAAATCATCTATTTAATTATGCTAAACTTTTGAATGCAAAAATTGTCACGACCCGTTTTCTGGGCACATGACCGGCACAATGATGAATATTCCATCACTGTAAGCCTTTCGATAAATTCTACCCATGAGTTTAGTCATTATCTCTATATTATCAAAATAACCATTCTTGAAGAAAATATATCAAATTTTCTTATTTGAAATTCATAGAGACGATTTGCACATAATAATAGATTCTCAATATAAAATACATTATTATGCTGACATACAAGGCAAATGCTAAACCCCTGACCAAAATGTCCTAGACGATTACAGAGCAACATAATCTACAACAATAGAGGGGCCTACCCGATAGCGGGAGGGTCCAAAGTGATCTACTCTTCTAGCGGATATTCTTCATTGGCAACCTGATCTGAACAAAAAAGGTTGTACAAACAATGTGAGCTTTTAAACTCAATGAGCGAATCGGCCTCGCGTTAATAAAATTCAAATACATCACCAGTCATGCAAGCATATCCAAAGGCTCATACTCAACCAATAGACAGAAGATAAAAATTCATCCAATTCAACAAACGTTACTAGTACTCGTCAATGGCAATATATCCCGGAGAGCGCACACGGGCCGGCTCACCAATTATGTATATTTCCGCCATGACGCACAACATCATCCTTTTACATACAAGAAGATAAAAATTCATCCAATTCAACAAACGTTACTAGTACTCGTCAATGGCAATATATCCCGGAGAGCGCACACAGGCCGGCTCACCAATTATGTATATTTCCGCCATGACGCACAACCTCATCCTCTTAGCTAGGGCGCCTCACGGATTTATCACCAATCCGGGCTATATCCCTACTGAGGGAATCGTTGTCTCCACACTCATTGGTCAAGACACCCTGTCAACCGGGTTTTTCGCCTTGCCGTGAGAGGGGGTACTGTCCCGCTCAATCACAATCAATAGCATTTCATATCATAATCAGAAGCTCAATATAATATTTATCCATATAACAGGTATAGTATATAACTATATTATTGTCACATCCCAAAAATTGAGCATGTGAAAAGATACTACTCATTTGATATAATTCTCAAACATACGTTATATACATATATTCTGTAAGGTTTTACATTCAACCTTAATCATTCATTCCACACTACAGAATTATATTCATCTGATAAGCAAATATAGACATACATAGTCTGATATTTCTATCTCATCGCAAGCCTAGGAGACCTATAGAAAGTACAGAGCGTTTCTAGTGTCCACATTAATAAGTATTGGTATCCCACCAGACAGAAATAGAGGATAATTCCAATGGGCTTCTATTCTTCAAATGGATACTCTTGTTCTTTGTTTTCTGTATCTGAAAAAAATAATCATAGGGAGTGTGAGTTTATTTAAAAACTCAGTAAGTAAATAACTGTACTATATAAAATATCAAAAGTACAAATACCACATTTACTCATATAATTAATTGTCTTATACATCGAGTAGTATGAGACTCTAACCCTTTCAAACTCGTGAATAAGATCTCATAGGTATACGCCGAGTAGTATGGGACTTTAACCCTTTCAACTCGTGTATAGGTTTCATAGATATGCACTGAGTAGTATGGGACTTTAACCCTTTCAAACTCGTGTATAAGATTTCTTAGATATACACCGAGTAGTATGGGACTTTAACCCTTTCACACTCGTGTATTAGATCCCGTAGATCTTTACTCATTAATAAAATAGTGAGAATTCATCACATAGTACAATTGTCATGAAATAAATAATTTCTTCATACTCTTATTTCTACTGATCATCATATACTCCCATATAAAAAATTAATTGCTTATTATCCAAATAATATTGTAAATGGGACTTATATTGTACTTTGACTAGTAATATCAAATTAGCTGAGCAAGGTTATTCACTCACCTTGATGTTTGTCCAAGTTTACCTTGTTCCACACTAGAATTTGTGTAGGAAAATTTCCTAGTAAAATATATTACAAGGAAACATAAGAAAGGAAACAAAATCACAAAAATACGTAAAATTTTCTGACTGCTACAGTAACGGTTTGCTACAGTGTCGGTTCGCTACAGTGCCGGTTCGGTACAGTAACGTTGACTGCTACAGTACCGTTGACTGCCGACACTACAGTACTGCTACAGTAACCGAAGAAAATTTTCCAGATTTTGTTTCGAAATTTCTGGTCGCTACAGTAACTCGGTTTTTGCAGAAATTTCTAAAAATTTCATCCTTTCCTTTCTTGTTTCAAAACCAGAATTTCAACTCTTTTAACCGATTATAACTCAAATATAACTTCTAAAACAACTGAGATTCACGAATTATCATCAAAATCTTCAAGAACAAAACCTCCTCTAATCTTCCATATAAACTTAGATTTAAGGAAAAGAACGAGATTAAAGCTTACCTTTGATCCTTACAAAGCTTTTGAACTGAACAAATAATCAAACTTCTGAAGATCAAGGAAAGGATTTGAGAAGAAAATGAAGAACTGAGAGAGAAATGCTTTTCTGCTTCCTTCGGCTGAGTGAAAAATGAGGGGTACTATTGAAACTTTATATTAAATATTTCTAATGGGTTATTCAATAACCCATGGGTATCCATAACCCAACATCCAAACCCATCCAGTCAATTTACAATAAATGGATTAATTGACCATTCTGAAACCACTTTTCCATGAATTTCACCATCCTTAGAATATATCCCTCATTGTGCAAATATTTAGTCCGGTCATTTAACTCAATTTTCATAAATAATATTCAAAGAGAACAATTAAATATGAAAATTAAAAATGACCAAAATAAATAACTAAAGTAACGTTGTAGAATTCTAAAATACTCTTAAGCGAATTATATTCTGAAATTAACGGGTATTACATTCTACCCCCCTTAAAAGAATTCGGTCCTCCGAATTAAAATCTTACCTCAAGTTTCAAATAAATGTGGATAGTTTTTCCACATTTCATCTTCTACCTCCCACGTAGCTTCCTCGCGAGAATGATTTCTCCAAAGAACCTTGACAGTAGGAATTTCTTTAGTGCGCAATTTCTTGACTTTTCTATCAAGGATAGCTACTGGTACCTCTTCGTAGGTGAGAGTTTCATCAAAATGAACTTCTTGGGGTTGAATGACATGAGAAGGATCAGGAAGATACTTCCGTAGCATGGACACATGAAATATTGGATGAACTCCCTCTAGGTTGGAAGGTAGGTCTAGGCGATATGCCACATTACCCACTCTGTCTACAACCTCATATGGGCCAACATACCTCGGACTAAGCTTGCCTTTCTTCCCGAATCTCATTACTCCCTTCATAGGTAAGATTCGTAAGAAAACCATATCACCTATTGCAAATTCAAGGTCACGTCATCGGTTGTCCGCATAAGACTTCTGTCTACTCTGAGCAGTTAACAACTTCTCTCTGATCAGTTTAACTTTATTTATATCTTCCTGTATCATCTCAGGTCCAAATATTTTGGTTTCACCAAGTTCAAACCAACCTATAGGAGATAGACACCGTCTCCCATACAAAGCCTCAAAAGGTGCCATCTGAATACTGGCTTGATAACTGTTGTTATAAGCAAATTCAATAAGAGACAAATGATCTTCCCAACTTCCACTGAAATCCATCACACAAGCTCTTAGCATATCCTCTAAAGTCTGAATTGTCCTTTTGGACTGTCCATCAGTCTGAGGATGGAATGCTGTGCTAAGATTCACTTTGGTACCCAAAGCCTCTTGAAAGACTTTCCAGAACCGAGAAGTAAACTGAGGTCCTCGGTCTGATATAATGGATATTGGTACACCATGAAGTTTCACTATTTCTTTAACATAAAGTCGAGCAAGTTTTGCTACACTGAAAGTGGTATGAACAGGAAGAAAATGTGCTGACTTAGTAAGTCGATCCACTATGACCCATATTGAGTCATTTCCTTTTGTTGACCGAGGTAAACCTACTACAAAATCCATAGTGATCCTTTCCCACTTCCACTCGGGAATATCTAGTTTTTGCATCAAACCAGGTGGTAATCGATGTTCAGCTTTAACTTGCTGACAAGTCAAACATCGAGCTACAAAGTCAGTCACGTCTCGCTTCATGCCCTCCCACCAGTAAACTTGTTTCAAGTCCTGATACATTTTCACAGCACCAGGATGTACAACATAGGGTGAACCATGAGCTTCCATTAAGATTTCATGTTTCAAAGATTCAATGTTGGGGACACAGAGTCTCCCATTAAACCATAAGACTCCTTCTTCATCTACCAAGAAACTTGGTGTTAGACCTTGCCTTGCCTTATCTCTGACTTTGACCATATCAATGTCACCTTCTAAAGTTGCTTTTACTTTTTCAACAAGGGATGATCTAACTGTTAAATGAGCCAGAAATGTACCTGACTCAGTGATCTCGAAGAATACTCCATCAGCTTCCAATTCTTGTAGTTCATGTATTAGAGACCTCCTTATAGTGGCAATGTGAGCTAAACTTCCCATAGACTTTCGACTTAGAGCATCAGCCACTACATTTGCTTTACCTGGATGGTAAAGGATGGTACAATCATAATCTTTCAGAAGTTCCATCCACCTTCGTTGCCTTAGATTGAGATCTCTTTGCTCAAAAATGTACTTAAGGCTTTTGTGATCTGTAAAAATTTTACAAGTTTCCCCATACAAGTAATGTCTCCATATCTTTAGGGCAAACACTACAGCTGCCATTTCCAAATCATGAGTGGGGTAATTCAATTCATGCTTTTTAAGCTGACGTGAGCCATAAGCTATGACTTTACCATGTTGCATCAATACACACCCTAAGCCTATCCTTGAGGCATCACAGAATACAGAGTAACCCCCTGGTCCTGATGGTAGGGTTAAGACTGGTGCAGAAGTTAAACACTCTTTCAATTGGGTGAAACTTTGTTCACATGAATCATCCCAAATGTATTTAACATTCTTTCGGGTTAACTTATTTAATGGGAAAGCCGTCTTAGAGAAATCTTTGACAAAGCGACGGTAATACCCTGCTAAGCCAAGAAAACTACGTACTTCAGACACAGTTGTTGGTCTAGGCCATTGTTTTACTGCTTCAATTTTACTTGGATCTACATGAATACCTTCTTGGGAAATAACATGTCCCAAAAATGTTACATGACTCATCCAGAATTCACATTTTGAGAGCTTTGCGTACAACTGATGCTCTCTCAAAGTCTGAAGCACTATTCTCAAATGCTCAGTATGTTCTTTATGACTCTTTGAATACACCAAAATATCATCAATAAATACAATTACAAACTTATCAAGGAAGGATTTAAACACTCTGTTCATTAAATCCATAAATGCTGCTGGTGCATTTGTCAACCCAAAAGATATCACAAGAAACTCATAATGTCCATACCGTGTACGAAAAGCAGTCTTAGGTATATCATCACTCTTAATTCGTAACTGATGATATCCAGACCTTAGATCAATCTTTGAGAAGTATTTTGCTCCTTGAAGCTGATCAAACAAATCATCTATCCTTGGTAAAGGATACTTATTCTTCACTGTGACTTTATTCAGCTGACGATAATCTATACATAATCTCATAGAACCATCTTTCTTTTTCACAAAAAGAACAGGAGCACCCCAAGGTGAAAAACTTGGGCGAATGAACCCTTTGTTCAACAAATCTTCCAATTGTTCTTTGAGTTCTTTTAGCTCAACAGGAGCCATACGATAAGGTGGAATAGAAATTGGTCTTGTGTCTGGGACCAAATCAATACTGAACTCAATATCTCTTTCTGGCGGTAATCCAGGTAAATCTTCTGGGAACACATCTGGGAATTCATTAACCACATGAATGTCTTCTAACTTCTGTTCTTTTTTTTCTAAATCTTTGATAAAAGCTAGAAATCCCTGACATCCCTTTCGCAACATACGCCGGGCACTTAACATAGATATCATGTTGCAAGGTACATCACTTCGATCTCCTTGAAACACAAAATTACTCCTCCCCGGTATATTAAAGGAAATAACTTTGTCACGACAATTTATAGTAGCATGACAAGAAGATAGCCAGTCCATCCCTAGAATCACATCAAAATCTAACATATTGAGAACCATAAGATCTATCTCAGTTTCCATGCCTCCAACGATTATTTTACAAGAACGATAACATGTTTTAACCATCAAAGTCTCTCTCATCGGTGTGGAAACCAAGAATGGTTCTTTAAGAATA
This sequence comes from Biancaea sappan, assembly GCA_037074585.1. Classification (NCBI taxonomy): domain Eukaryota; kingdom Viridiplantae; phylum Streptophyta; class Magnoliopsida; order Fabales; family Fabaceae; genus Biancaea; species Biancaea sappan. The sequence goes on from CM073499.1 coordinate 39,753,076, forward strand.
ATCGAATCAAATGCAAATCTCTTGGCAAATAGGGGCGACACATATGAGTGAGTAGAACCGGGGTCAAACAAAATACGTGCAGCAAAAGTATTAACAGATAATATACCTGTAATTACAGCATTGGATGTTTGAGCATCCTGTCGGGTTAGAGCATATACTCTTGCATTTCCTCTGCCAGCAGCTTGTTTTCCACGGTCACCTTGGCCTCTTCCAGAACCTCTTCCCATACTACCCCCTGTTGAAGGGGTTGGTGTTTGAGTAATAGATTGTGGTCGAGGTGGCAAAGTAGACCCTTGACCTGGTCTTGTCATGAGCTGAGGGCACTCCCTTATAAAATGTCATTTTTTTCCACAGTGAAAACAGCCTGTACCAACAGTGTTTAACCTGCATTCTCTGAAGTGAAACTTTCCACATTCAGGACATTGAGGTTTTTCCCTTCTACCATGAGTACCTCCTCTACTAGAAGAGCTAAAACCACCCCTGTTCTCTAAACGAGGCTTAGCCACACTGGCTATAGAATAAGATGACTTAGTAGGAGTGGCTGGAGCATGTTGTGGTGCAGTAAAAGTCCCTGAGTCTTCCCCTTGATTAAAAGATCTCCTATATCTGGCCTTCTTCTTTTGACGATATTCTTCTTTATTCTGTGACCTCCTTTCCATTCTTCGGGCCACATCAACAGCTTCTGAGTACGAAGAGTAATCATTCATATTAGAACCCACTTGATCATATAAGGCATCACGAAGCCCTTCCACAAACTTTTCTATTTTCTTCCTTTCAGAAGGAATGATTTCAGGGGCATATTCAGATAATTTAACAAACTGAGTTGAATATTCATCAACAGTCATGGTTCCCTATCGTAGATACAGAAAATCTCTGGCCCTGGATGATCGTTCACTTGCCGGAAGAAATTCATCCATAACCAATCTGTAAAATTCTGTCCACATAACTGGCGGTGCGCCTTGAATTCTAGCTTTCTTCCAGTTCCTCCACCATTTACCAGCCCTACCTTTTAACTAAAAGGAAGTGAATTCTACCTTTTGAGTAGGAGAACACCCTATAGCATCACAGATTGCTTCACAATCTTCAAGGAAACATTGTGGGTCCTCTTTGGGATCTTCCCCTAAAAAAGTAGGAGGCCTCATTTTCTGGAATTCAGACATTCTTACCTCCCTTACATTAACTCCTCCCGCTAACGGAGCTGGTGGTACATTTTCAGCTTCAACAATAGGAGGATCCACTGGCAGGTTAGCTTGTGCAGCTCGACCTCTCATTTCAGCCTCAAATCGGTCAAATCGTTCATTCATCAAATGAATCACATGTGCAATAGTTGCATTACCGACGTGAGCATCAGGTTCGACTCTTCTTGCTTGCTCACTAGTTGCGCCCTCAGTACTTTGAGCATGTAAACTATCACCACGGTTAGGATCATCTTGCACATGTACTGGTGGATTTATGGCCCTCCTTGGACCCATATGCTCATTATTATTAGAAGATCCTTCTGACATTGATCTGTCACAGATCTACACACATAACAAACAATTTTCAGACATAAACAAAATATCACTTTCTAGCCCCACTGAGAAGTTATCTATAAAATGACGTTATACTCTACAAGGTCTTTTATGGAACCTAATCCTATGGTCATGCCGCGGCTCATGACAATAGGGAAGGGCCCACAAAGATCACTTTGCTCTGTACTCTATAGGGGACCTATAAAACCTTTCCTCTGATACCAAATTGTCACATCCCAAAAATTGAGCATGTGAAAAGATACTACTCATTTGATATAATTCTCAAACATACGTTATATACATATATTCTGTAAGGTTTTACATTCAACCTTAATCATTCATTCCACACTACAGAATTATATTCATCTGATAAGCAAATATAGACATACATAGTCTGATATTTCTATCTCATCGCAAGCCTAGGAGACCTATAGAAAGTACAGAGCGTTTCTAGTGTCCACATTAATAAGTACTGGTATCCCACCAGACAGAAATAGAGGATAATTCCAATGGGCTTCTATTCTTCAAATGGATACTCTTGTTCTTTGTTTTCTGTATCTGAAAAAAAATAATCATAGGGAGTGTGAGTTTATTTAAAAACTCAGTAAGTAAATAACTGTACTATATAAAATATCAAAAGTACAAATACCACATTTACTCATATAATTAATTGTCTTATACATCGAGTAGTATGGGACTCTAACCCTTTCAAACTCGTGAATAAGATCTCATAGGTATACGCCGAGTAGTATGGGACTTTAACCCTTTCAACTCGTGTATAGGTTTCATAGATATGCACTGAGTAGTATGGGACTTTAACCCTTTCAAACTCGTGTATAAGATTTCTTAGATATACACCGAGTAGTATGGGACTTTAACCCTTTCACACTCGTGTATTAGATCCCGTAGATCTTTACTCATTAATAAAATAGTGAGAATTCATCACATAGTACAATTGTCATGAAATAAATAATTTCTTCATACTCTTATTTCTACTGATCATCATATACTCCCATATAAAAAATTAATTGCTTATTATCCAAATAATATTGTAAATGGGACTTATATTGTACTTTGACTAGTAATATCAAATTAGCTGAGCAAGGTTATTCACTCACCTTGATGTTTGTCCAAGTTTACCTTGTTCCACACTAGAATTTGTGTAAGAAAATTTCCTAGTAAAATATATTACAAGGAAACATAAGAAAGGAAACAAAATCACGAAAATACGTAAAATTTTCTGACTACTACAGTAACGGTTGCTACAGTAACGGTTTGCTACAGTGTCGGTTCGCTACAGTGCCGGTTCGGTACAGTAACGTTGACTGCTACAGTACCGTTGACTGCCGACACTACAGTACTGCTACAGTAACCGAAGAAAATTTTCCAGATTTTGTTTCGAAATTTCTGGTCGCTACAGTAACTCGGTTTTTGCAGAAATTTCTAACAATTTCATCCTTTCCTTTCTTGTTTCAAAACCAGAATTTCAACTCTTTTAACCGATTATAACTCAAATATAACTTCTAAAACAACTGAGATTCACGAATTATCATCAAAATCTTCAAGAACAAAACCTCCTCTAATCTTCCATATAAACTTAGATTTAAGGAAAAGAACGAGATTAAAGCTTACCTTTGATCTTTACAGAGCTTTTGAACCGAACAAATAATCAAACTTCTGAAGATCAAGGAAAGGATTTGAGAAGAAAATGAAGAACTGAGAGAGAAATGCTTTTCTGCTTCCTTCGGCTGAGTGAAAAATGAGGGGTACTATTGAAACTTTATATTAAATATTTCTAATGGGTTATTCAATAACCCATGGGTATCCATAACCCAACATCCAAACCCATCCAGTCAATTTACAATAAATGGATTAATTGACCATTCTGAAACCACTTTTCCATGAATTTCACCATCCTTAGAATATATCCCTCATTGTGCAAATATTTAGTCCAGTCATTTAACTCAATTTTCATAAATAATATTCAAAGAGAACAATTAAATATGAAAATTAAAAATGACCAAAATAAATAACTAAAGTAACGTTGTAGAATTCTAAAATACTCTTAAGCGAATTATATTCTGAAATTAACGGGTATTACAATTATAGATTTATAAACCACATATCAAGATAACAATTAATTCGTTTTTGAAAACATTCAAACTTCACATCATCATAAGATACTTATTTCATTTTATCCATACTTATGGATTAATTATCTCATTTAGATTCGTCATTCTGAATCCAATTTCCCCCTATGAATCTTGGGAGTGTCCTACGACATACTTTTTATCACCCGTAATGCTAAAACTCTATTAAAACAGGGTCGTTTCATTCACCTGGATTCCGTACGAATATCGCTTCTCTAAGTCGTTACAGACAAGAGTTCACAGATGAATTTCAGTATTCCGCTACAGAGATTTTCATGAAAGATTAGAGAAAACAAGTTAGGATTGTTTTCATACAGATACTGTTCATACATATGGTACTATTCATATATACGGTCACTATTCATATATATGGTCACTATTTATACGTACGGATACTATTCATACGTACAGATACTTTTTATACATATGGATAATATTCGTACATACAGTCACTATTCATACATATGAATACTATTTTTACGTATGGATACTATTCATATATATAATTATTATTCATACGGTTACTATTCATACGTACGGGTACTATTCATACCAGAAATAGAGAATACAATCTGTAAAAGAGTACACCAGGTAAGTTCCCAGGAAAGAGTGGAGGGTCACACTGGACACACTTAAAAACCAGGTCTTTCCTTAGCCAGAACTTTCCTAGACATGTATTCTTCACAGTTTACATTCTATTTCGGTAATCAGAGAATCAAAATAACATATAAACAGCTAAGGACAGTTTTTCTGATGTGGAAGATCAGCCAAAGCTGCAACCACAGAGCATACTTAAGAAAATAACTTCTAAAATTTGAAAGGCATAGAAAGGACATAGTATCCTTACCTAAGCTGAAAAGGAAAGGCCCAAAATCTCAGAGGCCTAGCATTGGAGTAAGAGAAACTTAAGGAGAGAAGAAGAGAAGTTGAAGGTGTGAGTTTAAAAGTGAAATGGAAGGGCCTATTTATAGCAAAAGTCAAGGGTACTATTTGATACTATGCGCTAATAAAATATTCAATTTACTATTCATGAAAATGACATTTCTAATAATGCATTTTACTGTGCAAATCGCAACGGCTGAAAATTTTTTCTTTTATTACTATTGGAAACTTAAAGAAAAAACTATCCTTTCTCTTAAACCTTTAAGTTTCTTTTCAAATCAGTCCTTTCAATTTAGTCCCTGAGCGTATTTTTACACATAAAACGTCATTTTCTCCCACGAACTTCTTTCTAGTTTTCTCTTATGACCAAACCACATCTAATACTTGACATTTCGATTGTATAAATGAACAGTATCGTATACATAAATAGTATTATACAGGTAAATAGTACCGTATACTGAAATAGTAACAGTAGTTTGTAAACAAATATTTATATTTTATTTTTTCTTGGGTATTACATTATCACCCCCTTAAGAGAATTCGGTCCCCCGAATTCAAAACTCATTTCAAGACTGAAATAAGTGTGATTACTTCGTCTATATCTCATCCTTTGTATCTCTTTCTTTCCAAACCTCTTCACATCCCTAGTAAGATTTACAAGAACACTATAGCATCAACTGTGAACTCTAGACCGCATTATCAATAATTTTCATAGGACTTTTGCCTTTTCTAAATAGCAAACAATCTCTTCCTCATCAGTTTGATCTTCTCCACAACCTTTTGTACCATAAAGTGTCTCATCCTCATAACCTTTACCAAACTTAAACCATCTGATCAGAGACGAACTCTGTCTCTATGTAAAACCTCAAATAGGTGTCTTCTCAAAAGTGACACGTGGTCTTTCCAGTTTATACTGAATATCAAGACACAAGTTATCATACACATAACTTATAACTTTTACGAATACAAGCACCCCACCTAAAGGCGTCATTTTGGCCATAGGTAATACTCTTGCCCAAAGGCGATCCTTCTACCCTAAGGCGACACTCTCAGCTGAAGGTGTCATATAAAATGAAATCATTACATAAATCTCTAAGAAGAACAATTCTAGAAAATGTGTTAAGTAAATAACATATTCCTCACGCATAATTATAAAATAAATATATATAGAAATTCCTCTCACCTCAATGACTCATATAGAGTTGTATCCCTTCAATGATTAGGGCAAACCCATAGTTCTCTATCTATAGGTTCATAAAATACTTATTTAGCACTCCTCCATAGCTCAGAAATGCAATGAAATATCATTTTAGTAACTCTTCTCAGTCAAAAGGATATTACCATACTCTACTTTAGAATTTCCATAATCAAGTACGAAATATAAGTCCAACATCTTCTCATTCCTCAAGTTCTTTAAGAAATCACTTCAACATAAGAGATCTAAATACTGACTTAAATTTTATTTCTAGTACATAGATAATTTTACTACGTGAAGCTTAGACCAAATATAGCTTTAGGTACAAACAAAAGAAAAAATAAATTAAGGACGATGAGACTTTTGAAATGTAAAAGGTGCTCCAGGTCTAGAAGAGGAAGGTGCTTCAGACCTTAAGGAGGAAGCTAATCGTTGCAGCCTAGAAAGGGTTTCTGGAGGAAGCGCCTGAGAAATTTGGCGAAGAGCAGAAGTCACTCCGTTCATACAGTCAATACACCTTGCTTGTTGGTCACGAAAATTTTGAGTTGCAAACATTGAATGTCTATCAACTCGATTAGCTAGTTCCCCGAAACGACGGTTTATCAGTTTCTCTTGGTTTTCAAAGAGACGATTTATTAGTCGCTTTTGGTCCTCTGTCTTGTATTCCAGGCTCTCTATCTTACGCTCTAGATTTTCGATCTTACGCTCCAGGAACGCAAGCTTATTTTCTGAGGATGTTGCAGTACTGTCCTCCTCCAACTCTATTACATCCCTCTTTCTTTTCTTAATTTCTGGTGACCTGTCTACAGGTCTCTTCCCTTTGTTGTCTCCGAGACTTAGATTTAAATCAAGCTCTACATTGCCAGTCTCAAAATTCAAGTTGAAAGACTTATTATCAGCCATTGCTCTAGGGATCTCAGAAATAACTTCGAATGAGAAAGGAATGGAGATTGAGAAATAGGTATGTAATGAAAGAAGTAGATTTGCTTGGTGCGATGAGTGGGGTAACGGGCATACAAGATTTATAGACAACCCGAAGCCCCTGGAGCTAAAGCCACCACAACCTATACGTCGCTCGCTAGGAGGTTCACAGATCACATATGTCGCAATGCCAGCAATTAATGTCGGACATGCAGATAAATAGTAAATGCAATTAACATAAGTCAAAGATTTCCTCAAAAAAAAATTTCGACTAATCTTGACCTTTCTCAAAATTTTCAACTAATCGCCGTTTCAATCTATGATTTCCTCACTCTATACTTGTCTTATAGTGTAATCTCAGATCACGATATCACTCTATGATTAGGTAGCCTCATATTGGCTGTATCTTAGAGTCTAATCGGTGTCTTTATTCTGGATTTACACATAATATATGTATATCAATATATATTTTTTAAAACAAAGTTAACTGCTTAAGGTCGCATGCATTAAGGATTATCATGATGTAAGGAAATTACTGCTTTTCATTTGCCCACGAGAGCATTATATGTAAGTATGTGTAACCATGAAGATATATCATCCTCTACACATTTCATTCTATCCAAGTCATTTTGATTTCACATTCTCTATGAGTATATGTAGGATCATCACATATTCTCCTTGATCGTAGCCTTCACTCATTATGCATGAATAACATACATACATGTAATTACAACATGATTCAATCAGTTATGTTTATTATACTCAACTGAAGGCTCTCAAGAACAACACAATAAAATAGAGAAATGCATTTCAGTTCATCATAAAAGCATCCAAGGCAATCTTTAATGGCTATATTATCAACTTCTTTGAATTTCGGAAAATGCTAACGGAAGAAATGGGAAAACCAAGTAAAATCGCCGCAGATCCACCGAATATTGACTTTCATGGTTTTGGCATTAATGCAACGCGCTATCGGTGTGCACGCCTACCCTAGACTTCTGGCTTCTAGCTTGCAGAAATCCATAGGTTGATCGTGTAGGGGTGCGGTGAAGAGATATCTTCTTTGTCTCTTAGTCCAAATTTTTCTCTATAAAAACATTCTCAGCGTTCTCAGTTACCACACCACAAAGAGTAATAATCTCTGAGCCTACAATCTCCCAGCATTCTTCTCGCCTCATACTCTTACAAAAATTTCTAAATTTTCCAAATCATGGCCTCAAGGAAATACATTGATCTCACAGTAGAGGCTAAGGAAGAAGAACTTGACTTAAACTTAAGTTTATGCAGGGACAAGGGCAAAAGACCTCTCGAGGGATCTCAAGAAAATCAAAAGGAGAAGAAGATGAAGAAGATTGAGGAGGCCGAGGAGATTAGTACAGGTCATAGCTCGGAGGACAAAATTGCCTGTTTAGAGCAGGAGGTGAAAAACCTCAAGAAGATGATAGAAGATCTGGAGAAGTTAACCAAACGCAATAACGCGGCAATGACTTCAAGAATAGATAGGTTCTTCTATTGGTCCACCCAGTGCTTCTGCAATCAACAGCAAAGAAGTGTTGATTGTATGAATGGAATTTACACTACCCTCCGCGACATTGCTCTGTCTCTTGCTCCAAGGAATGGTCGAGGGGTGATGATACAATACAACCCTCCTAATCCAAGACCACCTCGCTTTTAGATTACTCATGCATGAGTAAACTTCTCTCTTTTTTTTTTTGCAATGTAATCCTTCAGTTTTTTTTTTTAATGCAAGTGGTTTCTTTTATTGGCTGATACCCTAAAATAATATAGCTACACAAAATCAATCATGAATTCAGCTTTATAAAATCCACCATATAAAAATTTGATCCGACAGCAATGGAATCAAACAAGTAATAACCTTTCCTTTACTAAGTTCAAAAGTGTAGCCACATCTGTCTAAAACTAAAACTGAGAACAAAATTCATAAGGAGAAATAAGTCTCGGAGGGAAAGGAAATGGAAACATCCTACAGGACCTTCAGTAGAGCCATCTCTCTATATTTGTGCCCGGGTTCACAACGATAGAGGAGGTCCCACTAAGGTTACCTTTCTCTGTAATCACTAGGAGACCTAACAACCTTTGCTCTGATACCAACTTTGTCACGACCCGTTTTCTGGGCACATGACCGGCACAATGATGAATATTCCATCACTGTAAGCCTTTCGATAAATTCTACCCATGAGTTTTGTCATGCCTCCAACTTAGGCACGTGACCGGCACGATAGATGAGCTTTTACCTCACCACCGTAAGCCTAATTCCGTACCAATTTGATATATATAAAAATGCTATCTTATGAAAGAGAGTACAATAAATATTTCAAATATATCAATTTATTCATTAATAAATAATATTCTCAACGAGCATTGTTCGTCCAAGATTTACCTACCCAAATTACAGAGCTACTACTATAATACTTTTGATAAAGTTTTACATAATAACAAATATTTACCCCGATCAATGGGGTTGAGGACTCGAACGATTAGCTGGTTGTGCCTCTACTTCTTCTTGAGAATCTGTGAGGGGAGGAATGGCATGAGTATATTTTACTCAGTGAGGAAATATATTATTCTATAACAAACATAAGAAACAATCATATAAAATCACAAAACATATCATATAGTTCCAAATTAAATTCCCAGACATTTTTCGGGTCCAATCCACATAAGGTGGTCGTTGTCCCGCGGCCCCTGCCGCATCCTCCCTTATTACTGCTTTCATAAATGCCTCCCTTATTTCACCCCTATATTTTCAATACTCTTTGTATTGGAACAAATTTTTGTTTAACATGATTTGCCACCCTTATTATCTCCTGCTCCTCCCTTTTTCCTCCCACACAGGGACCCGTCCCCGTAACATTCTCCATCAATCACAAACATATCAATAATTCAACCTTACACACAATACTACCCATGTATGTGATGTTGTTCACATATATAGTAATGTATATGATACTATTCATTGTTTACATATACCATACAACTAAACGTGTGAACATGATTTATATACGGTCTATTTATGTGCATATGTAGTACTGTTCATAACTATAGTACTATTCATATGTACGGTATGATACTATTCATAAATACGACACTGTTCATATGTACGGTATATGGCACTGTTCATATGTACGGACAATATTGTTCATATGTATGGTATGATACTATTCATAAATACGACACTGTTTATATGTACGGTATACAAATACGGTACGATACTATTCATGAATATGTCACTGTTTATATGTACGTATGATACTATTCATAAATACAGCACTGTTTATATGTACATACGATATTGTTCATATGTACTGTATAATACTATTTACGGCATGGTACTATTTATATATGCGATAATCAGAAATAATTTTCAAGTAGTTGAGGATAATTCCTTTCTGATGTGGAGGATCGGCTAAGGCCGCAACCACAGAGCATACTAAGAACTTATCACACAGGTATTTGTAAAAAAATATAGTACCCTCACTGTATCTTAGTAATCAATAAATAATTCTTAAGCAATCGAGGTTAGTTCTTTTCTGATATGGAAGATCGACTAAGGCCGCAACCACAGAGCATACTAAGAATTTAACCTCTAAATTATTGTAAGAATTTAAAAGAGTATAGTAGAATATTCCCTCACCTCGAATCCAAGCTATAAAGGAGGACTTTTATAATAACTCAGAATCTTAACACCAGAATCAGAAGAATTAGAGGAGAGGAGAGAATAGAATCTGAAGGTGTGTGTTTATAAGTGAAATGGAAGGGCCTATTTATAGGAGAAGTTATGGTACTATTTACTACTATTCCATCTACCATTCTCCTATACTATTTCATCTACCAGTTTCACTTACCAGTTTTCATCTACCATTCTCTTATACTATTTCATCTACCAGTTTCACTTACCAGTTTTCATCTACCATTCTCTTATACTATTTCATCTACCAGTTTCACTTACCAGTTTTCATCTACCGTTCTCATATACTATTACATCTACCAGTCTCACTTTCAGCTATACATTCTAAATTCCACTTTTGAATTGTATTTTACTTAATGGGATAAATTCCATAACGTACCATTCATTACATCTCACAATTTATTCAATTTATAAGTGAAAATTCATATTTTCAACATCATACACAGCCAAGATAAAATTTACGTAAAAATTTAAGTAGACAGAATTTTTTTTTGACGGGTATTACAAGTTTAGTCATTATCTCTATATTATCAAAATAACCATTCCTGAAGAAAATATATCAAATTTTCTTATTTGAAATTCATAGAGACGATTTGCACATAATAATAGATTCTCAATATAAAATACATTATTATGCTGACATACAAGGCAAATGCTAAACCCCTGACCAAGATGTCCTAGACGATTACAGAGCAACATAATCTACAACAATAGAGGGGCCTACCCGATAGCGGGAGGGTCCAAAGTGATCTACTCTTCTAGCGGATATTCTTCATTGGCAACCTGATCTGAACAAAAAAGGTTGTACAAACAATGTGAGCTTTTAAACTCAATGAGCAAATCGGCCTCGCGTTAATAAAATTCAAATACATCACCAGTCATGCAAGCATATCCAAAGGCTCATACTCAACCAATAGACAGAAGATAAAAATTCATCCAATTCAACAAACGTTACTAGTACTCGTCAATGGCAATATATCCCGGAGAGCGCACACGGGCCGGCTCACCAATTATGTATATTTCCGCCATGACGCACAACCTCATCCTCTTAGCTAGGGCGCCTCACGGATTTATCACCAATCCGGGCTATATCCCTACTGAGGGAATCGTTGTCTCCACACTCATTGGTCAAGACACCCTGTCAACCGGGTTTTCCGCCTTGCCGTGAGAGGGGGTACTATCCCGCTCAATCACAATCAATGGCATTTCATATCATAATCAGAAGCTCAATATAATATTCATCCATATAACAGGTATAGTATATAATTATATTATAGCTTTATAAACCACAATTCAAGAGATTCAATCTTCACATCATCATGAGATACTTGTTTTTTCTTATCCATACTTCTGGATTAATTATCTCATTATATTCGTCATTCTGAATCCAATTTCCCCCTATGAATCTTGGGAGTGTCCTACGACATACTTTTTATCACCAGTAATGCTAAAACTCTATTAAAAAGGGGTCGTTTCACTCACCTGGATTCCGTACGAATATCGCTTCTCTAAGTCGTTACAGACAAGAGTACACAGATGAATTTCAGTATTCCGCTACAGAGATTTTCATGAAAGATTAGAGAAAACAAGTTAGGATTGTTTTCATACAGATACTGTTTATACATATGGTACTATTCATATATACGGTCACTATTTATATATATGGTCACTATTCATATATACGGATACTTTTTTATACATACGAATAATATTCGTACATATGATCACTATTCATATGTATGAATACTATTTTTATGTACAGATACTATTCATATATACGGTTACTATTCATACGTACGGGTACTATTCATACCAGAAATAGAGAATACAATCTGTAAAAGAGTACACCAGGTAAGTTCCCAGGAAAGAGTGGAGGGTCACACTGGACACACTTAAAAATCAGGTCTTTCCTTAGCCAGAACTTTCCTAGACATGTATTCTTCACAGTTTACATTCTATTTCGGTAATCAGAGAATCAAAATAACATATAAACAGCTAAGGACAGTTTTTCTGATGTGGAAGATCAGCCAAAGCTGCAACCACAGAGTATACTTAAGAAAATAACTTTTAAAATTTGAAAGACATAGAAAGGACATAGTATCCTTACCTAAGCTGAAAAGGAAAGGCCCAAAATCTCAGAGGCCTAGCATTGGAGTAAGAGAAACTTAAGGAGAGAAGAAGAGAAGTTGAAGGTGTGAGTTTAGAAGTGAAATGGAAGGGCCTATTTATAGCAAAAGTCAAGGGTACTATTTGATACTATGCGCTAATAAAATATTCAATTTACTATTTATGAAAATGACATTTCTAATAATATTTTACTGTGCTTGAAAACTTAAAGAGAAAACTATCCTTTCTATTAAACCTTTAAGTTTCTTTTCAAATCAGTCCTTTCAATTTAGTCCCTGAGCGTATTTTTACACATAAAACGTCATTTTCTCCCACGAACTTCTTTTTAGTTTTCTCTTATGACCAAACTACATCTAATACTTGACATTTCGATTGTATAAATGAATAGTATCGTACGTAAATAGTATTATACGGGTGAATAGTATCATATACTGAAATAGTAACAGTAGTTTGTAAACAAATATTTATATTTTATTTTTTCTTGGGTATTACAAAAATGTTATCAATGGTCTTAAAATATAAATTAAATCATTAAAAGTATTTTTTTTTACTATGTCATGTTAAAGCCTCATTTAACTAAAATCTGAATTTGATTTATTCAGACTTACCATTAAGTGCAAACAAATGCCTTCTTTAATACTATTAAGATGCATTATTTATTTTAGGTAAAATAAATAATGCATCTTAATAGTATTAAAGAATGGTAAAATAAATAATGCATCTTAATAGTATTAAAGAAGGCATTTGCTTGCACTTAATGGTAAGTCTGAATAAATCAGATTCAGATTTTAGTTAAGTGCAAAATGAGGCTTTAACATGACATAAAAATACACTTTATTCAATAAACTTTGTTTCAATAAACTTTGTTTTATGTGTATTTTATTTCTCCTAAACTTTAAATTTAATAAATAACCTCCTCAAACTTTTTAATATTTGCAAAATAACCCTTTTGTTAAATATTTGGTTAACTATGCTAACAATTAATGTTTATTTTTTAAGTTTTAAATTTTTTCATTCAATATATAATTCTATTTTTAAATTTCGATTTCATCAATTTTTCATAATATATGTTTAATTACTAATTTATTTGAATATTATTTTTTACTAATAAACAATTTTTATGTATTTATATGCTAAAAAAAAAAGCAGTCTTAGTCATTTAATATTCATATTTAAAGATAATATTTTAATACTCAAATACCTATTTAGATTCAGGCATCTTAATTTAAACAAAAAATAATAATACCCCCTGACTATATTGTGGAAGCATTTAATTCATTATTTTTTTTTTATTTTAACATTTTGGTAAAGTCATTTTATCGTTGTTTCAAAAGTTTAGGGTAAGTTCTTCACCCAAAAAAATAATTTAGAGTAATTTTAATTTTGTTAAACAATTAGATGCGTTTAAAACTTAAGTAAAGTACTAAGAATATTTGTAAATGTCTAGGAAACACACAGACAAAAAAAATTGTTTAACAAATTTAATGTGTAAATATTACATAATCTACATAAATGTTATACTATCTAATATTATCGCTTTGGCCTTAAATGTTAGTCAAAATCATAAAAAATACATTTTTGTTTCTAATGCTTACACAAAGTTTAATTTTATCTCTATCTTATTTTTTGTCCGATTTCATTTCATATCTTTTATTTTGTTTCAATTTTATCCTTTTAGCTAATGTCATTAACATAATAGATGACAAAAAATGTTGACTCCTCTATATGACATATAATTGCCAACACGTCATATTAATTTATTTTAATATTTTAATTTTATTCTAAACATTTAGACGAAGAGAAGAAGAAGAAGTGCAAAAAAACCATTTGGGATAAAATTAAAGCTTTTAACCAAATTGAAATAAAAATACAAGGTCGATTAGTATGATACATTGATAGGGACGTGTTATATTGAGGAGTCTGCGTAAATATTTTTGGTTCACCATGTTAATAACGATAGTAAAAAAGACTAAATTAAAACAAAAATAAAAGATGAGAGATGAAATCAAGCATCAAAATAAATGATGGGAATGAAATTAAAACTTGATATAAATATTATGGACGAAAAAAGGTAATTTAATCTAAAGGTTAACATTTCAATTTTTCTATCACTAAACCAACCTAATTTTTTTTTCTTCGAATTTTTAACTGGATTAGTTCGAATTTTATTAAGCAATTGGATGCTGTTAAAATTTAAGAAGATATTGAAAAATTTACAAATACCTGAAACAAAATTGATAGAAATACTAACTCCAAACTAATACCATGAAATAAGTTTTTTTTTAACATCATCTGCCATTCAAATATCACAAACGTTGATTAATTTGAATTTAAATCAGGTAATGTCACAATAGGCAGTAAAATTTTTTCTATCAAATTTTAACATAACTGTATTTTCAAATATGATAAAATATTTATTGTTTTACTGCTAGAAAAAATATAAATAATTTATAAGAGTTTATAAATATAAAATTTTCATATTGTCTTGGGTGCACGACGAAGCAAAATAATTCATTTACATTAGCTTCTCAATGAATTAGAAAAATAATTATTGATTTAATTTTTAAAATATTACATTTGTCCTAAAATTGATCTTTTAAAAATAAAATGTTTTAATTTAATTTATAAAAATATTTTTTAATTTAATTTTTTATTTTTAATTTGCAAAAATTACCATTATAAATATCAACTTTTTTATTATTAAAAAATCACTTTAACAAATGAATAGACAAAATTAAAAAAACAATATATTTTTAGGAATTAAATTGAAACATTTGACTTTTTGAAAATTAGATTGAAACAATTGGTAATAGGGGTGTTTAAAACCAAATCAAATCAAAATGATCAAAACTGAAAAAAAAAAAAATAAGAGGTCCAATTTATTTTTTTAAAAAAATATTATGTTTATATATCTAAAAATCAAGACTTAACCAATTTTTTGTTTTAATATTTGATATATTGACTTCAAAAACAAATACAAATATTTTGCTTACAATATTTTGATATTACAAAAAAAAAAATCAAAGCCTTTCAAAATCGAATCAAATTGTCCAACAAAAATTAAACTAAACAACTCAAAAATTAAAACCGAATAAGTTCATAACTTTACAAAGCTAATGAATTTGGTTCGATTTGATTTAGATTCAAAACCGAATTGAATCAAATCTATGAATGTATAATATTTTGGGGACAAAATTAATAATTTATTAAAAAATAAAAGAAAAAAAGAGAGAAAAAATGGAGTAGAGTAGAGAGAAGAGGACATGAGCTTTTCATGTTCACGTTGTTATTCTGCGTTGATATAGATTTAGTTAATTCCATTTTTTGTAAACTGAGAAACCGAAGTCAACAAAAGAAGCTGGATAATGAATTAATTGAAGTACACATAGAATTCAATGTTGAAGTTACTAGATTTGGACCCAGTCAAAATGGGTGGAGTTTTCAAGTCCTCTTATGCCAACAAAAGAAAAAAGATAAGTTATGTTACATATTTGTCAACTCATTCAAAGTTGAATTTTCTTTTTTTTTTTTGTCTTTTCCTTTTAATGCAAATTATCTCCTCAGCATTTTTCAAGTTTCAACTATTCGTTTTATGTTTTGAATTTGCAATACGATGCCCCAAAATATTTCTTTAATAAGAAAAAAACTTTTGATTTACCCTTCTGACCTTTGACCTTTTTTATCCTTCTTCCTCCCTTTTATTTCAAAACACAATAAATTTCAACTCTTTTTTTTTCTTTTTTTAAACAAAAGAGGCACAAATCCCCGAATAAAGAACGAAACAGAACTGTGGAAAGAATTAAACACACAACCAACAACTCCGTAAAAGTTCTGTCTAACAAAACTACCATTTGAACTAAAACTCTTAAGCAATTCAACTTTTTAAATAGAAAAAAACGGTATTTTAATTTTTTTTATCTATATTTTAAGTTTTATTTTAATTCTTTATGTTTGATATATTTCATACAAGTTCTTTATGTTCTAACCTTACATTGTTTTGGTCTTTTTTCAAAAATAGATTACTTTATTAGCTTTGAAAATCAAGCAAGTTGTTGATTCATCTATGTTGATTGTAAAAATTAATTAATATTTTAAAATTTAAATTATTAGTTGTAAAATTTAATAACTCAGATGAGTCAAATATCTTACTTGGCTTTCAAAGCCAAGCAAAAAATTTATTGGCGTCTTTTTCCATCAAAATCATTAATCTCTTTAACTAATTTGGAACAATATAAATTTGTAACATAAGACTAATATAAAATATTTGAAACATAAAATATTAAAATAAAGGTAAATGACCAAAATTTCATCTTTAATGTTTAAATTTAGTGAAGTAACTACAAATTTAATTGCACGTACGAAGTTATTAATATTATATAAATTAGTGAACGGGCATGTACTTATTTTGTAAATATAATTTCTTATAAAAATATTATACCTTTAAATATTTTTAAATACAAAATTAAATTATACTAATTTATATTTTTATAAAAGTGAAAAAATGGATTTGCTCTTTCACTTAGATTTCCTTTTATCTTATAATCATACTTTATTTTATGTGAATAACTTGAGAATCCCAGACAAAAAGCCCCCGAAATATATAAAAATATTTAGTGTAGGTTTTGCTTTCATCTTGTTGCAAAAGTAATGAAATTGTGAAATATAACTAATTTTAAACAAAACTGCATCTATTATATATATATATATATATATATATATATATATATATATATATTTGTCACATATTTGGATCAATTTTCAATAATACGTACAATCTTATCTTACACACATAAACATTATATTTATGTTGAATTAGAACTAATAATTAATAACTAAAATAATCAAATATAATATGAAGTGACATATTCAAAAAAGTAAAATCATGATTATTTTAATCATTATCAATTCTAATTCCACGTGACAAAACATGATTGATTCGTAGGTATTGACATATGTAAAAAATAATGCAATATCAGTATTTGACATTAAATATTTGAACGACATTATGCTTAGGGTATAATATGTTGAATTTTAATATAATATATATATATATATATATATATATATATCTTATTTTGGATTAGCATTAATCAATTATTAAATATCATTAACATATTAACTATATTATTCTAATATATAGCCTTTAATATATGAATATTATAACTAGGCTTTTATATTGTGAGTGGCCCGTGATGGGTTGGGCCAATCACATAGTATGTTGAGAAGTCTCTGTTCTCATCTAATAATAAATAAACTAACTCCTCATTAATCAGTTTAACCCTAGACATAAAACTTATCAGATAGAGAGTAATACCACTCTCACAAAAATTTAAAATTCCCTCTGTTCTATTGTTCGAGATGGATACGAAGATGATGCCAGGTACACGTTCTAATTCATCTCTTTTATATCCTGTTATTTTAATATGCCATAGTCTATATCTACACCGATCTAAGTTTGTAATTTAGTTCAATCTAAATCCTTCAATGGTATCAGACCCTGGTTGGTAGGTACGTATTATGGCTATTAATTTTTATTTCTATTTTGCACTGTTATTTGAACAACATATCCCAAACCGAGGGACTTTCATTGACACTTTTGGGAGATCGGAAGTTTTTTTTAAAAACCGTTTTGCCCTCTATATCTCGAAACTTTTAATTCAAAATCTAGTCATTCATTTGCAAAATTGATTGAGGGCTTCAATTCTATATGAGATTTCGAACAAAACCCCTCAAAAGTCTTGGTTTTTGGTGGCCGAAATGGGGAGAAATCATCGGGTCGCGATCGCAGGTCAGATGACCCGTTTCTCTGCAACTCGGGTAAGGAAGGAGGTTGAAGAAAGGCATCCTGGCGAAGCCCAGGCGCGGGCCCAGGCGCGTGTGGGTGCGTGAGCCACCTTCCAGGACCCAAATTTTTTTAAATTTTTTTTGAAAAATTAAATAATTAAATTTTAGTATTTTTGGAAATTTTTTGGAAATTTTTTTGAGACCCCTAAATATTTTATTTCATTTAATCCGAGATTATTCTGCTATTTTAATTATCGTACTCCCAGATTTTGGGATTGAAATTTTTTGTGGTAGTTCCTCACTCTATTAACGACATCTAGGTATGTTGTACTCTCCCCAGTAAAATATCCTAGTGATGGAAATAATTTTAGTCCATATATAAATTAACCTATTATTTATTTACTTATTTATTTATTTTATTAATCATTATTTATTCTGTCGAATATAATTGTCTTTATTTTTGTATGATTGTGAACTCACCTATCTGGGCACAGTTATACAAAATCTTCAATTTAAATGATTAAAATTTTTATTTATTTTATTCTTTTTAATCATTACTATTAGTCTAATTCATTGCATTAATAATAATTATATCCTATCGGTATATTATTATTAATGTAATTTCTTATACAATGTCATGTTAATCTATACTTCTATCAATTATTTTTGAATACCCTATCGGCATTCAAAATTTGTTTGATGATATGAGGTCTAAGCATTGTATTATTATATTTCTTATTTATTATGGTTCGAGACCCTTAGGCGGGACCAAGTAGATAAGAAATTCTCTTTAACATGCTCAATTGGCTGTGCATATAGAAACATTTAATTCTCTTATAGCATAATGACATTATTCATATTAAATATTTTCTTTTGTTATTTTAATGCCAACCTCCTTGCTTATGCAATTAACTTCTGTCAAGACACTAAATGGGACCAATTTTATAATTCTTGTTTTATATGTCGACGATATTCTGCTTGCAAGCAATTGCGTTAATCTTTTGACTGAGACAAAATTGATGTTAAATAGCCACTTTGATATGAAGAACCTTGGTGATGCTTCAGTTGTTCTAGGCATCCAAATTTACCATGATAGGTCACGTGGCATTCTTGGATTGTCTCAGAGAGGATATATTGAAAAAATCCTCAAGCAGTTTAACATGCATTCTTGCTCCCCATGTGCTGCACCTGTTCAGAAAGGTGACAAACTATCTAAATCTCTATGTCTTCAAAATGATTCAGAGATATCTAAAATGAGAAAGGTCCCATATGTTTCCGTTGTTGGCAATTTAATGTATGCTCAAGTTTGTACTCGTTCCGATATCGCTTTTGCTGTTAATGCTTTAGGGAGATACTTGAGCAACCCAGGTTTGGGTCATTGGAAAGCCGTGAAGAAGGTCATGAGATATTTGCAATGAACCAAGGATTATATGTTGACCTATAAGAAGTCTGATCAACTTCAGGTCATTGGTTATTCTGATTCTGATTTTGTAAGTTGCCTTGACGACCGAAAGTCTACTTCCGGCTCTATTTTGATGATGGCAGAAGGAGCTATCTCTTGGAAGAGTGTTAAACAGACTCTTACAGCTACTTCTACCATGGAAGCAGAGTATGTCGCTTGCTATGAGGCTACTTCTCAAGCCATGTGGCTAAAAAACTTAATCTCTGGTTTTCACATTGTTGAAAGCATTTCTAGGCCACTTGTGATATATTGCGACAACACTGCTGCTGTTCATTTCTCTCAAAACAACAGAAGCTCTTCTTGATCAAAGCACTTTGATATCAAATATCTATTTGTTAGAGAGAAAATTCTGAAGTTTCAGACTCGTATTGAGCATCTTGCTACAGAGAACATGTTAGCGGATCCACTAACCAAAGACTTAACTGTTAAAGCTTTTCAGAATTATGTAACTCATATGGGATTAGTTAAGTCTTTTGATGTTTTGGGTTAGTGGGAATTTGAAATTTTACATTTACTTGATTGTTATTCTTATGAAATATGTTTGAGATGACGTCACTTTTGTTATCATATCTCTTGTAGCATTTTTAGATGTTTGGACTATTCTTGGATTGCATATTTCTCTTAATTAATTATGTTTATCCATATTCATTATTCTTTATATGAAATATGGGCTTTACCATGTATGATCTACTTCCCTATCGGATACTATTTCTGCATCTTTAAAGCTTATCTTTCTTGACATGTGCTATAAATATAGTTAGTATTTTAGCCTTAATGATTGTTGCATTTTAATAATTGACTATTGCTATCCAAGTGGGAGAATTGTTGAATTTTGGATTAGCATTAATCAATTATTAAATATCATTAACATATTAACTATATTATTCTAATATATAGCCTTTAATATATGAATATTATAACTGGGCTTTTATATTGTGAGTAGCCCGTGATGGGTTGGGCCAATCACATAGTCTGTTGAGAAGTTTCTGCTCTCATCTGATAATAAATAAACTGACCTCCATTAATCAGTTTAACCCTAGACAGAAAACTTATCAGATAGAGAGTAGTACCACTCTCACAAAAATTTAAAATTCCCTCTGTTCTGTTGTTCGAGATGGATACCGCGATGATTCCAGGTACATATTCTAATTCATCTCTTTTATATCCTGTTATTTTAATATGCCATAGTCTGTATCTAGACCGATCTAAGTTTGTAATTTAGTTCAATCTAAATCCTTCATAATAAACTAACCAAAAACATATAATTATAATTGATACAAAATAAAATTCAGAGTTATAATTGAAATATAAGTGAAAGTTAAAAGGCAACATAAAAATAACACCAAAATTGAGTATGCTAAATCATTAATAGAGATAAATATAAAATACTACGATGGCTTTAAATACTAATCTCACAATTTATTTTTCTGTACTTATAGTTGAATAAAAATATTAAATACTAAACTATTTTGTACTCATATTGTAAGAACCGAATATGATCAGTCGATTCTCAATCTAATCGGTTGGATTAAAATTAGTCCAAAATAATTCTTAAAATTAATAAGTGATTAAATCGGTCGAATCAGTCAAAAATTGATCGTACTGAGTAAAAAATAAATACTAAATGAACCGGTTTACTTGAATTTTTTTAAAAATTTTTGCATATTCTATAATTAAGTAATAAAGAAATTAATATTATAGATCAATAAATTTTAGTAAAAAATACCAATATCTTAATATTTTATAGATTTGACAAAAGTAAATATTATCTTAATTAATAATTTTTTTTGTTATTTTGTCAATTTTTAATGTAAACTTTCCATTGTGAATGTTAATTTGTGTAATTTGAGATCAAATTTTATTTTTAATTCAATTTATAAATTTATATTTATAATCTTTAATTATATATATATATATATATATATATATATATATATATTATTTTTTAATATTTTAAAATAAACCTATTAAATCAAAATTTGAGATCTCGACTTTCAGAACATTAGTTGTGCTTGTTTATTAACGTACGTAATTCCAATTTTTCTCCATCCGAAATCTAGCTGGCTCGAAGTTTCTTTTTCTTTATTCATTTATTCTTTGAGAATAATGTTTGAAACGAAGACTAATGTTACAAACATCGTCATAATATGATTTTTAATGTAAAAATAAAGCTATAATTTTGTTTATACAAAGTCAATATTTGATGAATATCTCTCTTATATAGTAATGGTTTTCAATAGTAATCTCACATAAATTATTTTTTTTACCGTGCTTATAATAAAAATATTTAATTTCAAACTATGTTTCATTTTTTTTTTGGGGTTGCTTCATCCGAATCTAGAAGTTCAGTTTTTAATGTTATTTGAGTTTTGTTGGATAGTTGAAAATTTTAGTAAACAATTGAAGTCAAGTATATACGTCCTGTGATGACAATGAAAGATAGACTTAATTTGAAAAATAAAAAATAAAAGACTAAATAATACTAATTTTAAAAATTTTGGTTAAATTACGTTAATTTATTTTTTATTGCTTTAAAATTTACTTCATTTTCCGTGACATTTGATTATATGTGTATGTAAATCACAACAATCTCACTACTAATTTATTTGTTGTCAATAAAATTATTTTTTACACAATATAAAAATATAATTTTATTCTTAATATAATAACAAAAAATAACTAAATTGATATTAAGTGTCAACATGAAATTTTATTTTTTTAATATAATGATAAAACTTTAAATAAAATATTTTTAAAAACAATTATTGTGTTGAAACTTGAAATCATAGATTACATAATTAGATCGACTGAGAACCGTTTACTAGTCTGGTCCAATTGATCCAAAAAAATTGGTGAAACGGTAAACTAGTTGAACCAATTCTTTAAAAAAAAATCTACTATTTATAAAATACAATTATTTCTAATACTATATGAGATTTAGCAAGCTTTTATTATTTTTAATCTTTTTTCTTCTATCATGTTATATTTCTTTTTTTCTTCTTAATTATTTTTTCATAATAATATTATTTTTGTCACAAAAACAAATAGGAGAGCAAAAAAAAAAGAAAAGTAATTACACACAATACATATATATAATAATATAAGTTTATTAAGATTAAGTACATAAATGTTTATTAATTTATTACCGGTCGACTCCTGTCCGAACCTTTATAATTTATTTAATTATTAGTAGTTCGACCCTGATTTGATTACAGTTAAACCAATAAATCATGAACCAGTATTTGTATCGATTGAATGGCTGGTTTGTTTTTTAAAACATTGGTTGAAAGTTAATTTAACTTATTGATAGAAAGAAAAATAATTTTATAATATATATCAAATGTCAAGTAAATCAGATATAATATATTATTTAGTCTATTTTTTTAAAAAAAATATATTAGTCAAAGTGTAATATATGATTTGAAAATCTGCATAAACGTTGCTGCTACGAAACCTCTTTAATTATTAAAACAGTAACTTCTTGTTAAGAAAATTTAGGACCATCATTATGATGCCTTTCTTCTTTGTGAAGAATGTTTAATTTCTAATAGATTTTCATTTGAGCATCAAAATATTAAATAGTCTGTTTGAAAAGACAATAATTATCATCTCATAAAATGTAATTTCAAAATAGAAAAAAAATGACAAAGACTTATAATAATTATACAAAATATAAGAAGGCTTGGTGTTAGATATTTAACAATTATATATTTGATGTGTTACATAAAAAAAATCTATATGTCATTTGGAGAAGTCTACGTATCACTTAAAAGAGTTCACATTAGTACTTTTCATCAATTTTATTAACAGTGTTGATGCTATGGACAAAATTGAAACAAAAAAGAAACATGTGAGACAAAATTGGCACACAAAAAAATTAGAGACAAAATTGAAACTCAAGATAAACGTGAGGGATGAAAAATGTACTTTTTGTTAGTTTTCTTTATTATATATATATATATTATTTTATTTTATAAATAATGTTTGGTGTTGACAATTATATGAGTGGACTGACATATTAAGTATTGTATATTTGTGCATAATTTGTGACATATATATATTGGGTGGTATATATAATTAGGTTCATTATTAAGATATTCATAAGTTGTGTTGAGGTACCTATTTGATAAATTTTATAAGTTGGTAAGGGGTGTTAGTAAAAATAATTTATGTATGTAGATATTCGACTCTAAATAATAACAGTGAAAAGGTATCGTTATAAAGGAATCAACCCATGGGTTAACTTACAGGGATGATTGACTGTGTAATAGTTTCTTGGGTTATATAAAGAGCTTTGTTTTTTGGTGAAACAAAACTGTCAATTGTCATTTGTGTTCTATCCGACTAAAATAGTGAGAGAGAGTCATTTATATACTCTCAAAAGAGCCTACCTGTAATATGATCTTCTAGTAACAATAGAGCAAGGTACGCTCTAATTTCTTGTTAATATTGTGTTCTTATTGCTTGTTAAAGACCGACAAATAATAAAATTTTGATTAGAACATTCATGTTCTTATTTTGAAAAATTTTTGCATTTGAGATTTCATAATTATGGACTGTTTAGCTTACCTGTTTATTTTCCAATACTGATTGATTCAAGTAATTTGTCACTCATTCCTCTAAAATAATATCTAAAATTTACTCTTGTCAATAAAAAAATAAGTATTAAGAGAATTTTATATTTTTATAGTCTGATATGACTCGAATTAAATTAATTAAATTTTAATAAATTTTTTTTGGATACTATTAGTTTAAATCAAGATACTGAAAATTGGACTGATCATTGAACTAGCAGAGATACCGGTTTAAGGATCAATGGTAAGATCGTGATCGAACTGTAGTTGAACCGATCTACTTTAAAAATATTAAAAAAATAATATACATAATTAAAAAACTATAAATATAAATTTGTAAATTCAATTAAAAATAAAATTTGATATCAAATTATACAAAACAACATTTATAATCAAAAAGCTCACAACAAAAATTGACCAAATAACAATGAAATATTATTAATTAAGATAATATTAACTCATATCAAATTTATAAAATACCAAGATATTAGCATCTCCACTAAAATTAGTTGATTTGTAATATTAATTTCTTATTACTTTATTATAGAATAAGCAAAATTTAAAATTAAAAAATAACAAAAAAGTAAAAAATATTTCAAAAGAACTAGCTCATTTCGATTCTTACTCGGTTTAATCGATTTTTAATTGGTTCAATTACTCACTAGTTTTAGATATTATTTCGGACCGATTTTCAGTCTAATTAATTGAACTGGCCAACCTAGTCTGATTCTTATAACAATGGTTCAAATCAAAAGAAATTTTTTTATTTTTTATTTTTATTTATCATATGTAAGAGGGTGTTCTTACCTTTTGTCTTTTTGAGACAAATTACAATATTTACATGAGAAAATATGATTTTTGAACAGCGTGTGGACCTTGAAAATTACATAATCCTCAATTTTATAATGCCACAAGTTGAGGAATCCCTCTCCATGTTCTATTCCTAACCCTAATCATATAAAAACGTGTGGTCAATTGGTCAACAAGAGTAGTGCATATTATAATTCTATTCAAACCTAATAAATTAATAAATTATCCCCAAAATTAAAAAAATTAGACAATTTGCATAATTTCAGTTTTCTTTCAAAAGAACAACCACCAACATTTCGTTGATGCGATCTCATGTTTTGACTTTGTAATATAGAAACAGATAATATATATATATATATATATACATAAGGTCATTTGTACTTTACCACGTATATTTGATAGTTTACTTATTGAGATGTCTTTTATTTTATCAATATATTCAATTTTAAAAAATAAAAAAACTTAAAGTGAAGAAATTATAGTTATAATTTTTTCATTGGTCAGTTGTCAATGTCTTCACGAGCCTCCACTATCTAAATTTTATGTTAATTATGTGGGTGCGTTTAGAATACAATATCTTCGATATGATCACACAAAGCAATTACAGTGTGTGTGATTTTTTATGTTTAGTTGAATGAGAATACTCTTAAGACACTTCATTATATATTTTTTTAAAAAGAATTTATATTTTTGGTGGCTTATTTTATCAATAGCATCTAACATGAAATTATTTTAATTTTTATCATCAAGAGGGCACTGCTGCTTTATCAATAGATAAAAAAAGTAATTGAAAGACGAAGAGAGCATTAATACAAATATACTTATATTTTAAAAAATTTGTAAGTGACCTTAATTTATATAGCGACATTTCTATTGTTGCTATAAGAATAATTGTTTCTTGTTTCTATTGGGACATCATAGAATACATAAATATGTTATTAAATGATTTGATTTATTGTCTTAATTTTAATGTGTAAATCTAAATACATTAAAATCAATTAAATAACATTTTTTTTATTTTTTAGTATACGAGGAGGAAAAAATTAAAACTATAATTGTAATAAATAAATTGGTTGACTGAAAAATAAAATGTCATAGCAATTATTTTTTTCAATAGATTTATTGCTTTGGAAAGTAATCTAACAGTAAAAATTTTGATGTATTAACTTGATAAAGAAATGCACTTTAAATTGTTTAAATAGGAGATATAATTTAGATAAATTTTGGAAAAAAAAAATCACACTTCCTAAACTTAGTAAATTAACCTAGTATCTATTTATTACGATAGTAATAGTTGTTTAAATTTCAGAAACTACAATAATTTGGAAACATGATCATTTCTTATTCTTCTACAGAATAGGATGATTCTATTCCATCTGGACAAAAATAAAATTTGAAAAAAATAATAAATGAAGAACATGATCATGGACTGTTAATTTTGAAAATTGAAGGCTAAAGATCCAAGAACAAGATCTTCTTATTTTATATAAGAGTAAGAGAGGATTTTATTCTCAAAATTTGAGTTTTGAAATTACAATTTAAAGGTAATTCTATCCTTTATATTTAATAAGTTAAAAAAAGATTAATCCTTTACCATGTGAAGTGAGAATATACTTGAATATAAAAAAGAAAGTGACAGATTAGTCATTTCATGACTTGGGGCTTCATTTACTTATCACAAAAAAAAGTTATATTCTTACGTAAAATCAAGAAAGACCCATTTGGAAAATAATGCATATTCATTGTTCAGAGTTTTCAAGTCCGAATATCCGAAGCAGCAATGAGCAGGTGCTGGCACCTTATAGAACACCTAAGAGCACTAGACAGCGAAAAAAGAATTAAGAAGGCCTTCCCTTCTCTTTCTCTTTCTCTATTTCTCCATTTATCTCTTTTGTTTTCTGCTCCACACGTTATCTGTGAATGGCATACTTGTCAATCATGATGATCATCATAGACAAATTCCACTCAGCCACTACCGGCCGCCCCTGAAACACCTTAAAAAGTAAACGCTGAATGGAGCACGATTTATTTAATCGCACCATTTTGCTCCTTTTATATTTACCCATTTGTCAACGTCACGCCACTTCCTCTATCTCTCTCGCTAACCTTCATTTTTCAGGGTCAATGGATGGTCACACCGATGCAATAATCCTCAACGCCCCAAACTCCTCTTACCAGATTGGCTGATGACAACACCCATATGTCCCTTTCTCCTTCTTCTTCTTCATCTTCATCTGCTTCTTCGTCTTCATTTTCTATGAAGAGAAAACCTCAAGACGCTGGCTTTCCTTTCTGGGCATCTGTTCTGATGACACAGGAAGCTCCCAGACAAAGACAAAGACCAACCCCATCAACATCTTCATCATCATCAGCAGCAAGAAGAAGACCCTCTTCCTCTTCCTCTGCTCCTTCTTATACTATTTTCATGGTTATGAAGTTAATGGTTTTTTTCATAGTACCGTTAGTTCTGTCTTGCTTCGTTGTTACTGTCTCATCCTCTTGTACCCAATCAGACAGAGACTCTCTCTTGGCCTTCGCTAGAAGTATTTCCCCTTACCCTCCTCTCAATTGGTCTGCTTCTGTTGACTGCTGCTCCTGGGAAGGCATTCTCTGCGATGATGAAAATAGAGAGAATGGGGATCAGCGAGTTATTCAGCTACTGCTTCCTTCCAGTGGTCTCACTGGCTCTATCTCCTCATCTCTCGCAAACCTTACTGCTCTCTCTCACCTCAATCTCTCCCATAATCGATTAGCTGGTAATCTCCCAACCCAATTCTTCTCACTCCTCAATCACCTGCAGATTCTTGATTTAAGCTACAATCATCTCTCTGGTGAATTGCCAAACTGTGATGGTAATAACAGCAGTAGTAGTAATAGTAATCTCAAGGAGCTTGATTTGTCTAGCAATCTGTTTCGCGGAGCACTCCCATCTTCTTTCCTCCATCACCTAACAATTGCTGCTGCAGGAGGGACTTTGACATCTTTTAATGTTAGCAACAATAGCTTCACAGGTGAAATTCCCACTTCTCAACTTTGCATTAATGAGAGTGCTTCCTCTTCCTCCTCTCTCAGATTTTTGGATGTTTCCTCCAATGATTTCAATGGTTCAATTCAACCTGGATTGGGAGCATGTTCCAAGCTTGAGAGTTTCCGGGCAGGTTTCAATTTTCTATCTGGGCCTCTTCCTGGTGATCTCTTTGATGCTGTTTCCCTCAGAGAAATCTCCTTGCCCCTCAATAAACTCTCTGGGAATATTGATAATGGCATTGTTAATCTTACCAATCTCACAGTTCTGGAGCTCTACTCCAATGATTTCAAAGGTACCATCCCATGGGATATTGGTAAGCTATCCAAGCTGGAAAAGCTACTCCTTCATATCAACAATTTGACTGGTACTTTGCCTCCATCTCTGATGAACTGTGTCAATCTTGTCAAGTTAAACTTAAGGGTCAACCACTTGGATGGAGATCTCTCAGAATTCAATTTCTCCAGATTCCTCCAGCTTACTACGCTTGATCTTGGCAACAATAATTTTACCGGTAATTTACCAACAACCCTTTATGCATGCAAGTCTCTAGCTGCAGTAAGGTTAGCATTTAATAATCTTGAGGGACAGATCACCCCAGACATACTTGGACTTGAGTCTCTGTCTTTCTTATCAATATCTACCAACTATCTAAGAAATTTCACAGGAGCCATGAAGATACTCACAGGGCTCAAGAACCTTAGTACCCTTGCCCTCTCCAAGAATTTTTACAGTGAAGCCATGCCGAATGATGAGAACTTAATAGGCCCAGATGATTTTCAGAAACTACAAGTTCTAGGTTTGGGTGGTTGTAATTTCACAGGTGAAATACCAGGCTGGCTTGCAAAGCTGAAGAATCTGGAGGTCATTGACCTGTCCTATAATCTAATCACTGGTCCACTTCCTCCTTTGTTGGGCACACTTCCTCAGCTTTTCTACATAGACTTGTCTTATAACCGGTTTACGGGAATATTTCCCACTGAGCTCACAAGAATCCCAGCATTAACATCACAACAGGCAAATGATAAAATAGAAAGATCTTACCTGGAGTTACCTGTCTTCATTGTGCCGAACAATGCTTCTGAGCAGCAATATAATCAGCTTTCCAACCTACCACCAGCGATATATCTGAGAAACAACAGCCTCAGTGGTAGTATCCCCATAGAGATTGGCCTAATGAAAGTCCTTCATCAGCTGGATCTGGGTAATAATAACTTTTCTGGCAGTATTCCAGTTCAGATTTCTAACTTGACTAACTTAGAGAGGTTAGACCTCTCAGGAAACCGACTATCTGGCGAAATTCCTGAGTCACTCAAAAGCTTGCATTTCTTGTCATATTTCACTGTGGCAGACAATAATCTTCAAGGACAGATACCAACTGGTGGTCAGTTTGATACTTTCCCAGCTTCCAGCTTTCAAGGAAACCAACAATTGTGTGGTGGAGCTGTTCAACGCTCTTGTCCTAGTCCACAAAGTGATACTGCAACTCGTCGCAGCTCGACCAAAAAAATAATGATTGGACTTGTCATTGCGATTTGTTTTGGCACTGTTTCTATCATGATTGTGCTGACTATCTGGATACTTTCCAAGAGGAGGATCAATCCAGGAGGAGATCCTGACAAGATTGAACTGGAATCGATTTCTGCAAACTCCAACAGTGGGGTTCATCCAGAGGTTGATAAAGAGGCTAGCCTAGTGGTATTGTTCCCCAATAAAAAAAATGAAATTAAGGATCTTACTATATCTGAAATCCTAAAAGCCACTGAAAATTTCAGTCAAGCAAACATAATAGGATGCGGGGGTTTTGGTTTGGTTTATAAAGCAACATTACCAGATGGAACTAAGCTAGCCATCAAGAAACTTTCAGGAGATTTAGGGCTTATGGAAAGGGAATTTAAAGCAGAGGTAGAGGCTTTGTCAACAGCCCAACACGAAAATCTGGTTGCATTGCAAGGTTACTGTGTGCACGATGGCTTTCGGCTTCTAATATATACTTACATGGAAAATGGAAGTCTGGATTATTGGCTGCATGAAAAGGCTGATGGTGCATCTCTACTTGATTGGCCGACTCGACTAAAGATAGCACAGGGTGCGAGTTGTGGGTTGGCTTACATGCATCAAATATGCGAGCCACACATTGTGCATCGAGATATAAAATCAAGCAATATCCTCCTTAATGCAAAGTTTGAGGCACATGTTGCTGATTTCGGGCTATCCCGGCTGATCCTTCCTTATCAGACTCATGTCACAACTGAACTTGTAGGTACATTAGGTTACATTCCCCCTGAGTATGGACAAGCATGGGTGGCCACTCTCAGGGGAGATGTGTACAGCTTTGGGGTTGTCATGCTTGAGCTACTCACTGGGAGGAGGCCTGTTGACATATGCAAGCCAAAGATGTCGAGGGAATTGGTTGGATGGGTGCAACAGATGAGGTGTGAAGGAAAACAAGATGAGGTCTTCGACCCCCTTCTGAGAGGGAAGGGCTTTGAAGAGGAGATGCTGCAGGTCCTTGATGTGGCCTGCATGTGTGTCAACCAGAATCCTTTCAAGAGACCAAGCATCAAAGAAGTTGTTGATTGGCTGAAGAATGTAGGATCGGCCAAACAATACCAGAATAAAGACTAGAGAGAAATGTTTGTTCTTCAACAAATCTTGACAACAGATATATATACTTGTGCAAATTTTTTTGCATTTTTACAAGTACAGATTTTTCATTTTTACCACTGTAAATGATGACTCTCACGATCATAATGTTTCTGCTATCAAGCTTTTATGAATCAGTTATGTGATCATTCATATTCAACTGAGGAACTTTATATTTTAGTAATAAGTTTCATTGCCGGTGCAAAAAAACTATATGTTCACATGACAGCAGCTTCCATAACTCCTTTCATGATAAATACAGCGTCCTCAAATAATTGAAGCCTTTTCTTCTTTACTTCTCAATCTTAATATTGCAGCACTGTTACTTACCGAATTTGCTCGTTATCATTGTCATGGTTAGAAACTATTGATAGCAAGAGCAACAAAACTGAATGGTAACTGGTATTAAAAATTCCATGCTCTAAATTCACACACTCTTCTGTATGCAGGTAAATCAGAAAAATGCTATTGCGTACTTGAAATAAGTCACTACATCCAGAAAATAAAGTACTATAGGTTAATGAAACTAGCAGGACCGTATACTTGACGTTGACATCTCAAACTGAAGCATATTTTGCATTTCAAATGTTCACTTTTGTTACTAAAAGAAATTTTACAAAAAATTTGCTATCAAAAGAACCATGGAAAAGGCTTGGCCATAACAACTTGTTACATTAATATTCTGAAAATCATTAATGAAATTGGACATTAAAACAAATACCAGTTTATGTGCTTTCTTTCTTCATGTCATTGATTGTTTCTGCATTTCTTGGTTTTGTGTCTTCATAACTTCGTAGTGAAGTAGGAAAAGTTACTTAAGGGATCCTGATGTAATTTCAACATAAACCGCGGATATCCGTTTTATTTGTCGGCCTGCAATCTAAAAGAATAAAATGTGCTGAAGTATCATTAGTTCTGTCAGAAATGGGAATTCACAAGATATGAATCTTCAAATAAACCAGTTGATTTGACAATTTATGATTCTGAAATCATTGCTCTGTAGATGAGCTGAGTATTTGTATGGTAAAGAAGCCATGCTTTCCAGGTCAGAACATTCAGTTTATTGCTAGATACCTGGACTTAAATGGAAGCTTTATGCATCAAGAAATAGACAAAATCACAATGGGAGCTCAAATCAGCGTATGATACCAAAATTAATTAGGAAAAAAAAACCTTAAGAGAGAGAGAGAGAGAGAGATGCAGCATTTCATAAAAAAATTGATCAATTTTAGAAATGACACAGATAGGAAAAAGTAAACGAGAAATATAAAAGAATGCACACCATGGCTTCAGTGCGGATGACCCATCAATCACTGATTAAACACCACTTGAACATATAGGAAAGCTGCTTAAGTTCTGGTTGCTTTAGCAGTTCAAACAGTAGCATCTGCCGCAGTGAATATAAATTTTCATGTCAATATCTTTATGATGATTCAAACTTCACATTCAATCAAGTTTTCCATAAGAATTAAGCACCAACAGAAAAACTACACATAAATTCCCTGGGCGCTCTAAAGCTTCTTGTCAACGGTGTCCCTATTAATTCTTTCATTTGACATCATACTAGCAAGCAAATTCTTTTGGCAATTTTGATTCCTGGAGTTTTCAGAGCAAGGTAGGAACTGTGATTGAAAATATAGCCAAAATGCTACCATTGTCTCATTAGAAAATTATCAACATTAGTGGAGGGTGATTCAATATAGTAAATATATTGGATCAAACGTAGTCATGATTAGTCATTGACTGTAAATTCAGCTTTTGGACTGTTTTGATTAAAAGCTTGAAAGTATAGCCCATCAAACAGAGGTCACTGGCTTCGTTTTCAGTAGTGGGGCATTTAATCAAACACATTATGGTCCTAAGATTTTGAAATCAATGTATTCCCTCTAAACTCAACCAAATGGCAAACAGGGAAAATGCCCTCAAATTCTTCATTTCACTCCTCCCATTATAAACAAAAGGGTCTTATCGCTGTATCATTACAGTAATGCATGAAATCAACACAAGAAAGAAAAAGGAGTGCCATAATAGACGCATGTCCACTTCTTATAAAGAAAGCAAAAACGAATACAGAAGTGGCATACGCACTTGCAAGCTGCTGGACGGTGATTACGCAAAGATTTAAAAAAAAAAAAATGGAACCTCACTTCCTGCCTCAACTTCGACGCAGCTTCCGTCTACAGAACCGGCAAATCAAGCCTGCATATAGCTGAAATCCCTATAATGAAATTACAGTCGCGATCAAAATGTGGCATTTTATGAGAAAATATGCGTTACCAAGAACTCGGAGTTTAGTGAGTTCATCTTTTATATTAACAACATCTTCCATTATTTTTCATTTTATCTATTATAAATTTTAAGGTTTTGAAAATTAGGCTTATCATTGAACCAGTAAAATTATAAGTTTAAAGGTCAATGATAGGAATGTAATCGAATTGATTTACTTTAAAATATTAAAAAATAATATATATATATATATATATATATATAATTAAATACTGTAAATATGAATTTATAAATTCAATAAAAAATAAGATTTGATAGCAAATTACATAAAATAACATTTACAATAAAGAATTTATAACAAAAATTAACTAAATAACAAGAAAATACTATTAACTAATATAATATTTATTAATATCAAATTCATAAAATATTAATATATTGACATCTCTGTTAAAAATAAATGAAATGTAATATTAATTTATTCATTACTTGATTATAGAATAAACCAATAAAAAAACTCAAGTGAACCAGTTCAACCAATTTATTTAACATCGATTTTTATCTGATTTTATTAATTCGATTACTCATTGATTTTAAAAGTTATTTCAGACTAATTTTCTGGCCAATTTTCAATCCAACCGGTCGAAAGACCGGTCTGATCCAATTCTCATAACAGTGATGATTTCCTTATGAATTATATATAATCTAATTTTAAATCATAGTTGAGTTGAATTCTAAATTTTAAATGAAAATTGCTCACTCATCAAAATATAAATAAAAGTAATATTAAATTTTTCAGTAGAATAGAGTAAATAACCGAAGCCAAACGAGGAAACAAGGGCATGAGATAAAAACAATGATTTGTGTTTAATAATTTTTTCTATATTGTTTTTTAATGAAATTAAAAGTGCTTTTTAAAAACATCTTCCAGATTTCATTTTAGTGTTACAATTATGTTTCAAATTTAATTTTGTGAATTTCTTGAAATTAGACAGTAAGATTTTTTTTTAATCTCTTCCTTTTGATTTATATTCCAGATAAGAAATTAATCATTTTCAAATTTATTGAAAACAAAACGTAGAACCTTTTTTGAGTTGTGGTGTCTATGAAATTTATAACGAACTAATATTGAATTTGTAAAATCTTTTAAAGTTATAAAAGCAAATTGACAAAGAGGATAAAACGAAAAAAAAAAGACATACAAATTTATGTAATTAATTTAATGTGACATACGTTTATAGATAAATAAAAAAAAATTTATTCCTTCAATAAAAATTGTTATATGTAATAAATAAAATTGTAGAATCGTATATAATATATATATATATATATATATATATATATATATATATATAATCTAACAAATTTAAGTTATTTTAAAAAATACATAAAACGAATCAAATCTTTATCATATGAATCAATTTATCTTTTAAATTTTGAATCAACTCATAAATCCATTCCTATTTATTAAAAAAATTCAAAAACACTCAACGTTTAACAATGATGTAGACAGCTTGCTTTTAACCAAAAAAAAAATGTTAGTTATAATCTAGATTTAGACACTAGTAAACCACATGTTAGAGTTGCAATCTTGGATAAACTACTATTTGATATTTAAAAATATTGTCATCATTAATTAGTTTAGTTTCTAAAAATTCATTGTCATTATTTACAAACTTACAATTTTTTAGTTAAACTAATTATTAACATAAAGTACTAAAATTTGTATAATTAAGTGATTTAAAATCCATTTTTTTAAAAAACTGGTTCCCACACAAGACAAATAAGGCTTTAGTTTATGACCTTTTAGAATGGTCAAATCAAAGACAAATTTTGTAGTCTGAAAGATTGTTAGAGACATTGAAGGTTGAATGATGTCGCTATTTCGGCAAGGGTCAGATTGGCAAATAAAGACAAAACACTTATTCAACGTCTTTTTGTGCCTAAATTGATTTATATTATTAAGTACATATATTATTGAGCGTTGGTGTTGGATCAAGCAAAATGGTTTGATTAGATGGTTTGATTAGAGCGCGTTAGCCATGTGACTAGCACTGGTAAAATAGGGCTTTAGCTCATGGGTCAAGTCTGATTTGTTTGTATTTAGATGAATTTAGAGATTAAAAAATAAGTTTTTTTAGTTTGCGGGTCAAATGGGCTGGTCTCACGGGCTGGGCCATATTTTTTTAAAAAAAAATTAGAATAAATTTATAGTTTTATATTGTATAATTTTGAAATTTATCCTAAATTTTTTTGTTTATCCTACAATTTTGAAATTCATCCATCCATTCTTAATTTATTTTTTTTACTTAACTCATCAATTCATTTTGGAATTTATTCTAAATAATTGATTTAGATAAGTTAACATACAATTTTGGAATGGATAAATTCCAAAATTTAAGAAAACATACAAATTTGGAATATATTAACTTATTTTTTTTTGTTTTCTGTTTAATATATTTTCTATTTTTTACCCAAAAAACCAACTAAATTAATTTTATATTAAATTTATTAAAATTTAAAAAAAAAAAAAAGCTTAACTAGCAGGTCGGCCCGTTTGGCCTGCGAGCTTGGACATGAGAATCCAAGCCCGCCCAAAAATGGGTCGACCCGTTTTTTGGCCAGGTCCATTATGGGCTGGGCCAGGCGGCCCGTTTTGCCAGTGCTACATGTGACACCGACATAGCATGTGATCAAAATGACTCACATTTGACTAATACTATCAGCACGTTTGGTAGGGGTTTTGGACTCCAATATTGTTTGAGCCTCATGCGTTTGGTACCAGATTATGCACATGCAGTAGTTGGAAAATAGAATTCTAGCTTCCATTTTTTTCCTCTAATATTTTCAATTTGCTCCTCAATGGAAAGTCATCAGCAGGAAGAGGAAAGACGTATGGGAAAGGCAAAAAAATATGCAGTGATGTCGGAAATACCCTCCCTGTGCAGTGCGAAATTCCATTTTCTACCCTTGAAAGCTCTACACGAGAGCATTTGACCCACGCTTGTCTGTCTTGGAGGACTTGCGACACTGTTGATTGAAAATTGTTCGAAGCCTCGCAACTGTTGCTTTGCTCTACCAGCCTATCCTCACAGGGTTGAGCGAGAAGACAGAGGGGGTCAACGAGGGTTAAGAGAAAAGACACAATGACGACGAGAGAGATCGAGAGAGGGAGTCGGCGATGATGAGACAGAGGGGTTAGCGAAGACACAATAGAGAGAGAGAGAGAGAGAGAGAGAGAGAGAGAGAAAGGGTTTGACCTTTTTTTTAATTTGTTTCATGATTTTTATTATATTTTATTATAAGAGTAGTTTAGTAAAATCATATTAAAAATTTTCCTTTCTTTTCTTTTAAACCCTATACCAAACAAAGTAATATTTATTTTCCTTTATTATTTTCCATTCTATACCAAACATATTTTTTTTCTCTTTTCCTTTCCATTTTTGTTTTCCTTTCCTTTTCTGTTTTACATACCAAACGGGTCCTATGCTGATCAATAAAGGATATGTGCACCATATTATTGTAGTTAGTAGTGTTAAATGGGTTGGTCATAATCGGTTTATCGTGGGCAAAAAAACGGGTTGGTCACGAGCCTCAAAATTGCATGTGCATGAAAGCATATCTTGGACCGTGTGCCAGCATCTTATTCTTCTTCTTTTTTTAAAAAAAATTTAAATAATATAGTTTTACAAATTTTTAGTAAAAAAATTCAATAATTTTTAAATACAATTTATACATGTAAAAAATTACTTTTTTAAAATTTTTTAAATAACAATAGCTTTAATTTTTTATATTTTCTTTTTAAATCAAATATATTATATTTAAAAGTAAAAATTCTATATTTATATTTAAGAAATAACAAAAGTTTTCATATTCAAAATTACTATATTTATTGAATATAATGTTATAAAATATAAAAATGTGATAAAGTTGAATCATTTATACTAAATAATACAATTTTTGTTAAAAAAAAAGGACTGACCCATTAAGGCCCATTTTTCAAATGGATCTAAAATAACATGCTCAAGACCGTCTATTTATAAGCGATCACAACTAAAAAGTTCAAGTAGATAAATTCCTTTATCTTTATGTTATCAAATCAACATATATGGAAATTTTCTATTTTTGATTGGAAGCTTGAAAATTATCTTATCCATTTTATCAATAATGAAGCCAATGATCCATGTTTACATAGTCAAGTCATTTCTCAATCTAAAAGTATTTTTTTCTTTAAATTTGAAATCAATTTCAATTTTATTTACATATGTATAAAAAAAATGCATATATAAATTAGTCCTAAAAGATATGCTTGTTATTGTTTTTTTAATACAAACACTTTTTGTTACTTAGCCCCAATAAATTATGAATTTAGTATAAATTAATTATTTTGTTGGTCTAAAGGCTAATTTACTAACAATGTATAACAAATTCATAACATTTAAAGATTAAATTATGTAAATTTAAACTTTTAAAGACTAATAAACCAAACAATTTATACATATATAGGGTTTAAATTGTTAATATATTATTTTAAAAAAAAATTTAATGTCTACCTTAAGAGAAGAGAAAGGGATAAAGAGAAGAGAGAGAGAGAAGAAAAACAAGAGAGAGAGTACATTACAAAAATGTATAATTAACTAATTAATTAATCAATTGAGTAAATTATTGATTTAGTCTTTTAAAAAATATTTATTTTAATGTAGCCCCTAAAAACCTCATTTATCTTAATTTTATCTCTGTCTTTGTCAAAATGACATTTAACATTGAAAAATTTAAGATTCAACAATAGTAACTTAAGATTTAGTAACAAAACAATCAAACTAAAACAAATATAATTTTTTTTAAAAAATTAAATTGAGAAATTTAATTTTTCAAAGATCATCCTAAGAAAATTGTAATAGACTAAGACTATGTTTGACAAAAATAATTGATAAGCTAGCTGAAATCTTAAAAGGTAGCTAAAAGTTGAAAGCTGTTAAGCTAGCTTATTGGATTAAAAGAGTTTGGTAAAATTAACTATTGAATTAATTCATAAATGTAAAATGACATAAAAAAATATACTTATATGATATTTTATACAAATTTTATTTTTAGACAAAAAATATTTTTAGATAATTATAATTTTAGGTCTTTTTAGTTAATTTGAATTATTATAATATTTTGTTTAAAGATAAATTTTTTTATTAAAAATTAAAATAAATAGTGAAAATATTGTAATAATTAAAATAAATATTTAAGATCTCAAAATAATATCATTTTATATGTTATCCCAAAATAGTGTTATACTTATAATTTTTTATTAATAATTACATTTCATTATGTAATCTCAAAATAATACAAAATAAACATATCATCTAATGTCTCACAATAAATTAGCAATATTGTGTTACGGGTGTGTGAAAGAAACTTGGAGAAGAAGAAATTGTGTTACAAGTTGGAAGCAGAATAATGTTGAAATTTTTATAAAATAATAAGAATAAAAGAATAAGAAAAATGTAAAAGTCATAAGCTACTCAAATAAGTTTATATACTAAACACTTTTAATTTGGTTAAATAAACTTATAAATTAGTCAAATAAACTACAAACGAGCTTATTTGACTTATCAAACACACTCTAAATTAATAATTTTCTCATTAATTAATTAATAGAATTATAAGATGAGCAAAACTTGCCTATTTTGCAATTGAGGCCACTAGGTGATGGCATGGCATGCCACTAAGGGACTGAGTGTTGCAAATGGCGAAGAATGTGGATGCGCAAATAATGAAAATTTGGACTCTGTATAAATATATAACAAATATGGCCAATACACTACACTTGACTGGTGTTGTCATATCCACATTTTTGTCAAACATTTTATCATCGTTATTCTGGTATATGTTGTCACTTCAACATTATTTTCTTCGGTTCCCAAACGTTTGTAGTCATTTCTGTCCTTTCCATTCTGTCCAACCAAACGCCTATGGTGTCAACACTCAACAGGTATGGTTTTATTTTACCGTAAGGTGTAAACTGTTAGACAAACGGCTTCATTCCTTTTATAAACTATTATACAAATAGGTGTTATCAAATTGGGTCCGGTCATTGATCTGAGCAGGTTTTTAAGTCATTAAATTATTAGTTTAATCGTCAAATCATTGGATAAATAAATTAAAAAAATACAAATATATATATATATATATATATATATATATATATATATATATACTTATATATCTTTACAAATAAATTTAAAAATAAGTAAATAAATAATTTATATATAAATTTCACACTTTAAAGTTATAAATATCCATAATAATATATAAACATCTATAATAATTTAAACATAAAATCATAAATATTTATAATAATTCATAAAGTTATAAATAATATCATTCAAACATAAAGTCTTAAACATCTATAATAATTTATAAAATCATTAAAATGTAAATATTCATAAAATCATTAATCAACTTAAAAATTTCAAGCTTCTAGGTTGTTACTAAATTAAGAATTAATTTTTATTTTTTATTAAAAATATTATATATATATATTAAATATAAAAATTAAAAAAATTTATTTTGTAATTAAAAATTTTAAATCAACATTGAATACTGACTATAATTAAATTCCCTGATTTCCCATATTTTTTATTTCCAAGGATTGAAAGAGAGAGGTGTAGGAAAGAAAAGATATAGGAGATAGAATAAAGGTTATTTTGGTAGGTTGAAAGCCTTATCTATCTATAGAAGCAAACTGGCTCGTCTACTTGTGTTGCACACGGATCTTTTGTTTGGAGAAAAATAAGCAGAGGTCTGTTCAGTTTTTAGCAACGATTTTTACCTTTGTTAAAAACTTTTAACAATAGTTTGATAATAAAAAAATTATTGTTAAAAACTTTTAATAACGATAAAAATTATTGCTAAAAACTGAATACGCAAAATTTCAAATAAAAGATCTAGATTCGCTTGCCTTCAAACAAAAGATCTAGATTCGCTTGCCTTAAAGACAAGCAGACCCCTGATTGTCTATAAAACGTTACGTTTTAATATTATCAACCAATGACCAAGTGCCATGTGTCTTCGAATCATCCACGTCCCCAACCCGGTTCTAGTTCCCTCCTCCTCGACCCGTCTTCCATTTCTTGTCTTCGACAGGTCTTCATCTCCACCCCTTCTCTGCCCGCGAGATCTCTCTATTCAACAGCCGTTTGACCGCCTCACCTCCGTCATTACGTCGGTGAGTTTCCACCTCCGATCTAGCCTCTGGTATGCCTTTCCTCACTGCCTCTGCTGCCACTCAGCTCCATAGTATTCAACCTCTCAAATTCATTGCAGATTTTCATTCTTCTACACCCACTGCTTCTCTCTCAAAGCCCGTTATCTCTTCTTTTCCCTCAAAATCCGCTAGCCCCCAAGTCACCGTATTCCCTATATCTGATTCTTCGAAATGGAGGAGGAAGGTTTCATTCTTCCCAGGCTTCCTCGCTAAAGGCAGAGATGTTCAGAAACTCAAGGAGGAGCTATATGAGGCAATAGCACCTCTTGACCAAAGATGCGACTCCTGAGGATCAAGAACGTGTGGACCAGGTGAAGTATGCCTAATTTTGAAATGGGTAATTTGTTTCCTTTTCATCTTTTTGGTAATGTTGGTTAGGGAATTTTTTAGATTGCTCATAAGCTTGAGGCTGTGAATTCTGTGAAGGAGCCTCTTAAGTCTGATTTGCTGAATGGATATACCTTGTTAAGTCTCCGCATTTTACGTAAAAGATTTTCCATGTGTTCCTACACGACATGCTGCAAATTGGGGTGGGGGTTTATTTTTGGTTCTTTGTACAAAGTTCTAATCCTATATTCAGCATTACTTTTGTTATGCCCTGTAATTGTGCTGTATCCCTTGCTTTTGAGTGTTGCGTGACTCTTAAAATGTATGTGCAAGAAATCAAAAGAAGAGAAGATTCAGTTTCCAAAAGACAAAATTGAGGCTTGAGACTACAAACATAAAATTCTGTTTTTGTTTTGGTTTAAATGTTCTGTTTTGGTTGATGAATTAAGTGAAGGTGAAGATTGCTGAATGTGCAAGAACAAATGGGCAAGAGCAAATGGGTAGGACCAAATGGGCAAATGGGTCTATAGTATTGGTCTGTAGTATTGACCTGTATTGGTCTGTATAGTTGGCAAATGGGCAAAAGCAAAATGATAGTTGTATAGTAAATACCTGTATAGCTGTAGATTCTGTTGTTTCCAAGTACATTGCT
This sequence comes from Biancaea sappan, assembly GCA_037074585.1. Lineage (NCBI taxonomy): Eukaryota > Viridiplantae > Streptophyta > Magnoliopsida > Fabales > Fabaceae > Biancaea > Biancaea sappan. The sequence continues at coordinate 39,794,335 of CM073499.1, forward strand.
ATGAGCATTGTCTATGATGATCCAACATTTTGGTCAAAATTGTGGTCCCTAATAATTAGTGGCCGCTCAGGAAATCAGGAATGTTTGGCTATTAGAATCTTTTCAATGTGAATCTTTTTTATAAGTTGTTGTTGATGTCCTATATGAAGCAATGAGCACATGACAGTTAAAAATTTTCAGTTTTCTTCAAATAAAAAATTGTTATGTTTTCTTCAAACAATGTGAATCAATTTTCTTCAAATAAAAATCTTCACCTTTTTTTCATCACTTTACTGCAATTCAGAAATTGTTTAACTATAATAAGAATTCCAGTATTAGACAAAGTGAAGAGTAGAACAACATGAAATTAATAAATTCGTGAGTCAAGTATGAGTACAATTTCACAACGTCCAACACAACCAACACATCCTATCCCACTACAATTTGATGTCCAATACAACAAATTTAGCTAACCCCACTGCAATTTAACATTCACTACAACAAACTAAAACCTATAGTTAAACATGCTCAACAATCGTTATCACTACACAGTATAGTTCTAATTTGCTGCTAAATTCAATCTGGGGAGTGCTTGCTCTTTATTTGTTGATGGTTGCCAAGCTTTACATGTTAGCATGATCCTGGCCAAAGAAGCCTGAAATTGCTCCTATTTCATAATGGATCTCAGCTGATGTCCCTGCAACAATAACCAAAAGAAGACATGTTTTAAGATATTCAAAAACCTTTTTGCAAAGTGCTTTTGCATATATGTCTAGGTCAAGTAAACAGATCAATGAACTTATCTAAGAACTTCTTGAAGATTGTTTCTATTAAAATCGACAGTTCAAGCAAATATATATATATATATATATATATATATATATATATATATTGCATAATTGATCTTTAGAAGTGGAAAATTATGAAATAAACACGACAGAAATGGATAATGATAATGTTGAACACTTTTATTGTCTAAATTTTCTTTTCTTTTCTTTTTCATCGTACTCTAAATGATTAGTTATCCACAGTATAATTTTCAATTTTTGTTAATTTGCTAAATGTGAACTATAACGATAAAGGGGAAGTGATGGAGGGAAGCACATGGTGATTTTTGAATTGGCAATTTGGAAGAAGTGAGAAATAAAGGCTGTACCATTTCTTCTATAAGTACGGGATTGACTTGACTTGTACTTTGAGTGCAAATAGCAAGCAACCTGTACATTAACATAAAATCATATTCTTCTCTTATTTCTATCCAACTGAAACAAGCACTCGTTGCAAAAAGTTTAGACCAAATATAAATAAGGGGAGAAAGACTACGAAGACTTACTGAGAAGTAAAAGGAAGAGATGCTTGGTGAGCTTGACTCAGAAAAGTAAGTAAAAACCAGAACAACAACAAATAAAATATCATGAATGTTTGAATATACAATGAGACTATTAGTCCCTCTGGCTCCCATCAAAATTCATTTAATTCCTAAGATTTCTTTGGGGAAGGTGATGGTGATACAGGAAGCTTCAAGTCCATGTAAACAGGTCAATTTCACCATGTTTATACACCAAGCCAAAGACAACATATTGTGCATATAAATGTTTCTCTGGCAACATTAACAGACATGGATTCAACTAGTATCGTTAATAGAGCATAACCACCTAACATGATGATAATAAAGTCACAGAAGCCTTGCCAAGAAAAAAAGCAAAAAACATATATAATATGCAGAGCAGCCTGTTTGCCTTGGTCAATTTCACATATAGTTACCTACAGTAGTAAAGGCACATATATTACATTCATTTGTAGCCAAAAAAAAATTGAATAAGTAGTGATATGTGCAGTTCTTGTTGTAATTACAAATATATATTTGTTTTCCAAAGAAAAATTATAGACATAAATTCACTACTGGGCAAAAAAAAAATTGTAGAGTTTTCCAATGAACTTAATAAAATGTTGTATATCTAACAGACTTGGACTATAAAACCGAACATAAAAGCTAGAGCAGAAGAAACAGAGAGAGATCCTTACCTAAGGGGGGTTGAGGAGGAGATGAGAAGTGCTGGATTTGGAGAAGAACAGTGCTGGGGGCATCAAAGAGGCGTTTCGGGGTTATAGAAAGGAGTGCTGGAGAGGGATCGTCGGAGCGGAGAGGAGAGAAGATAGGCATCACGTCGGAGAGGAAAAGAAACCTAAAGAGGAAGAACCTAGCCATCGGATGAAACGGTGCGTTTTGAGCCATTTTTTAAAAATAAAAAATAAAAGATGCCAAACGGCGTCATTTTACCCCCCAGCAGGCTGCTTGTGTTGAGACAAGCAGAGGAGCCAGACGCTCTCTTTCATATGCTTCTCTACAACCTTCTTATTTAACTTATTCAAGACTTCGGTGAGAAGATGGGCTTTCTCTGGCAGCTTTGATGGAGGGCCCAACATCCTCTCTCTCTCCATCTGAAGTATGGATTCTTTTTTTTTTTTTTTTTTTCAAAAAGGCAGGTTGACCGGGTTGCCAGGTTGTCGAATCCATCAAGACCTTGTCGGGTTGATCGGGTCGACTGCAATCCTGTCCAATAGCTCAACCTGGAATGGACCTAGCCCTTGGTCGTCGGGTCATGGGTCGACCCGCTCGACCAGTCTGGATCTAATAACACTAATACAAAATGTTAAGGAAATATTTCTTGGCAATAAAATTTTTCCCCATAATTAAAGAGTTATTTTTTATGTAACTTAAGAACCAGAGTAGTAAAGAGAGAAAAGTCGTGTAATCTAGAGTGTTTTTTGAAAAAAATTAAAAACACTAGGAAAATTGTGGAGGAAAATATTTAGAAAAAAATAAATCTTTTTTAAATTCGAAAAGATAATTATAAAACTAATATGATGATATCATGAGATAGTGGTCAGTTACATTTAAGATAAGTTTAATTTAATTTAAATAGATAATTAATTAATCAAAAGATAAAATTTTAAAACAGAATAACCTAATGTTTTGGGGCATCCCGACAATTATATACCTGCTAATCCGATCAAACAGAACAAGTTAAACTGTAACAGACGTAATTTTATCTTGTTCAAATAAACACGAAAATAATTAAGTTAAAATTATTATTTTTCTTTCAGAAAAAGTAAAACTTGGCTTATTCAATATATCTTGTGCACAATATCAATGATTTGTATTGGGCTGACTTGATGATGTAAGTGTACAAATCCACCTTTTATCTTAATTTTTTATGAGTCCGTTATAATATATAAATATATAAAATGTCACCCTCTTCTTATTCCAAGCATCGTGAAACTTAAGTTTCACTCTTTTTGAAATAATACTAGTTTTTACTTTTTACAACATAAACCACTTGCCCTTTTATTTTTTTAATCTCTGAATTATTTCTCTACGTATAATATTAAAAAATCCAACAATGAAAAAAAGATGATTTTTGAATTATACGACATTTGCCCATTGTCAAATATTAGGGTGGTGTCTCAGTTGAGATATTTTTTTTGTGGGATCTTATATTAAATTTGGATTTTCCAACTTCACAAATAATTATTAGCGGATGTGATTCTTTCCGGGATTTGTATTAGTTGGTAGCATATGTTATTTTGTTTTTTTTTAATCACAAGTATTCTTCATCCAATAGGATAAGATATTTATGTTTTTTGAATTTATTAAACACAAATAATAAAATCCTCCTTCAATTATCATTTTAAGCAATAAAATTATTGTTATTCCTAACATTCAAATAGTCATTTCTATTATGACAAATCAATGTTGAATAGTATTACTTCATTTTGATATGGAGTTTATGTAGATATTGAACTCTCTTGCTTCACATGTTAACTTTTAGAGCAGATTTACATAATCTTATAGATTATGTTATAATAATAATAATAATAACAATAAGTGTATTCATTTTTTTAAAAAAATAATTTTGAATACTTTTTAAATATAAACTTCACCCTCTTTCACTTATAATTTTAACTTCTCCTTTTTATATTATAATTCAAATCACATTTAATATATGTGGTAATATATAGTTTAGAGACTATTGACCAAAAATTTCTAAATTGATACATAACAATAATTGTTATTATCATTATTATTATTCTCATCATATAGCATAAGGACATTGATATGTGCTTACAACTTTTGTGCCACAATAATAACATACACCAATTGAGTCTCTCCTTTTCATTTAAGGCTACAATTAATGTGAAAGACCAAAGCAATATAGAGCCCAGGAAGAAGAATTTGGATCATCACTTGTTTTTTTTTTTTAATCACAACTATTTATTTCAGGTTAGGCAGTTCAAATCAAATAAAAAAAGCTAAAAGAGAAAAATGTTAAATCTCATGAGGTATTTTATTGTTTAATATGAACTGTCCAATCTAGAATATACGATTACGGTTAGGAACACAAGGACATGTTCTCGCCACAAAACTCAAAAAGATGAACCTTCCAAGAAGAAGGTGTTGTAGAAATTGACGATTGACGCAGCCTGAATTGTGTTATAAGACATTGTCTTTAAGAAACAAGAACAACAGAGATAGAAGAATCATGTAACTTAGATTGTTTTCAAAACAAAATACTATAACTGACGTAATTTTACCATATTCAAATAAGCACAAAAATAATTAATTTTTTTTTCGAAGAAAAAGTAAAACTTAGCTCTTCAAATATGTCTTGCACATAGGAGAGAAAATTGCTAATTTACATTGGACTGGTGTGGTAATATGAGCGTGCGAACCCACATTTTCTTCTAATTTTTTATGAATTTATTATAACGTTAAAATATATAAAGTGTCACCCTTTCTTATTCCAAATGATATGAGACTTTAAGTAATTTCGCTGTTTTTTGATGAAACTTAAAATTTAATTTTCTCCCTAATTTATTTTACTAATTTTATTTCACATGTTTAATTTTTTGTTTCAATTTTGGCCCTTGGGATAACGCTATTAATAAAATTGAAGGAAAATAATGATGCGAACTTTTTTTAAGTGACACACAGACTCTTTTAAATGACACGATGACTCTTCTTCTATTTGAGATATCAAAAGTTTAAATGTTAATCTAGAGCAAAAGAGATAAATAAAAAAGTATTGTTTGGAACAAAATTAAAATTTAATCAAATATTTGAGACAAAATTAAAACTAAAATCAATTAATATGATATGTTGGTAATAGATGTGTCACAAAAAGAAATTTATGCTAATATTTTTTGTTAATTATATTAACGTCATTAAATATAGGAATAAAATTGAAAAAAAAGATATATGTGACGAAATAGATAAAAAAAGAAGAAGCAAAGATTAACTTGAAACTCATGGTAACGACGTTGTTATGTGCAGAATGATTTAAAGATATTAATGTGTTACCCAACTTCTGTAATTAGGGAATTGGATTTGGTCCTATTCGCACGCCAACAGGACTAGATCCTAGCGCATGATGTGGCTGCGTTTCGATCACACGATTTGCACGGTCGACGATCATGTGACCCTAGAAATAACTTTGTTTACGCGTAAACATGACGACCGGATCTAATTCCGTGTAACTAGGTTTCTACAACGTATGGATATTCTTTTCACCGAATATCCATGAGCTTGATTAGGTTGGCATGTAATATGTTAAATTAGGCTTGCTCTTTTTTATTTCTTTTAATACTCATCTTGTTTAAAAAATGCACTCTACTTTTCTTTAATTTATTTAAATTTTCCAAATTAAACTTTTAACGTGATATTAAAAATAAATTACAGCTTTTATATCGTGTAATTTAAGCACACAACTAACATGGTCAAATGGTACTCCTCAATTTTTGACTTTTTGTGGAGGTTCAATCGCTTGCAACATACGTTAACATCTTTTAATAAGCAATTATTTTTTGGAATAAACTTAGGCAATTTTTTTTTTATATTTTTAAGTTCTTCACTAAAAATATAATATGTGCAAATTTTTTTTAAACAATCAATCATACAATGTTGAGTTGTAAAAAAATAAAGTTATTTTTAAAAACTATATACTTATCATGTTTTAATTCAAAATTTTAATAACAAATGTATAAGATACTGCATGTAAATTTATTTTTAATTATTTTTTACCGTCTCTACGGATATTGTTTATTTTGTTTAAGAATGGCAAAAGTTCAATTCATAAAAACATTAGTTTGAAGAGGACTCTACCCTTTGTGCTAAGCAAGTTTGAAAGAAATTATTAATCTTCTGTTCATGGAGGGATACTCTTGTTGAAGCCAAAAAGATTATATTAACAATTTAGTCCCTAAAGAGTATAAGGCTTGACTATTTAATTTTTGAAAGTTTAATTCAATACGATTTAGTCATTAAATGTAATGAACTCGTTACACACTGTTATTGAATTAGTTCCCAAATAATAAGTAAATATACAATTCAATAATCTAAAAAAATTAATTTGTAATGAGTTTGTTTGACTTATTTAATACTTAAATTTTAGAGATTCAACAATAAAAAGTGTATCCTTCAAAGGCCAATTTGTTATTTGTTATTTATTCAAATATAATCTTTGCGTATTAGTTTGTTCCTGCTCTAGCAGCATTTGAACTCAAGTACTCTCAGTTAAGCCTTGAATGGTTTACCAAGTTTACCAGAGCTGTCAACATACTTTCAGTTATTTTAATACCATAAATTAGATATTGGAACAATTAAATTTTAAAAAATTAATTTAAACTTTTAAAATATCTTAAATTTTAAAATAGGTCATTTTTCCTTTTTAAAATATAATATTGATTTTTTTTGAATGACAAAAATTAGATATTGAAATTATAAAATTATAAAAAATAGAATTAAACTTTTTAAAAAATAAAAATAAAATAAAAAACTTACAAGGGTCAGCCCACCTAACCCACCTAAGTTACAAGAGCTTTGATGGGTCGGGTTAAAAAATATTTTTTAAAATTGAATATTAAATTATTAATTTATTCTATCCTATTTGCAAAGTTAGAATGGACTAACCTATTAAATTAAACTTATTTTGATAACTCTATTCAGATTATTGTGAGAAGAAGCAAAAGAGGAAGAATAGTGTGTTATGCAAGAGACTATTGTTTCAAAAAAAAAAACCTTTATTGACCAAATCCTCAAGAAGTTGTGGAGGTGAAGAGTCCAAATTCAAAGTTGATATGAATCCCATAAAGCAAGAAGGTATTAAATTAACCAGATCTGAGATTTGAAGAATTTGACAATCAGAAAAACGAATAAGATTCTACCCACATGGCGGAGAAATATCGAGGAGTTGGATATCTATCAAGAAGATGCGTAAATAATAGTGTTCCTTTTTTTAAAATCTAATTTTTGTTGATAAAATCAATAATTGCCTACATTATGATTTACGGCTATGTGAGCAAGAACTAGATAAGCCAAAAATTTCCTTTTCTTGTAGCAATAAATATAAGACAAGTCAAGATGAGTTAGTTTAGTGTCCAAGGATATAATTATATACTGTTAACTAGGATTCAAATTTATTCTTAAAATTAAAATTTTAAATGTTATAGATCTCCCTTTTCTAAAACATTAAAAAAATAAAAGAATACTAAATATAATTTAATCAAACATAAAAACAAGCAAACGTATATATAAGAAATGAAAAGGAGATGAGGACTAACATGCCTTTCGTGAATTACAAGGTTTGATTTCATAGTCCTAAATGCTTTCATTCATCTCCATTCAGTGAATCTCCAGGAGTGTGTCAAAGGCTGCTTTGCTCTTCAGTTTTCAGGAATCACAATCTCGTGCCACTGAATTAGACTTCAAGCAACATCACGAGTTTAAACTTCCAAAGACAGATTCATCATATATAAACGACAGAATGGTTCACTTTCAGAAAGTTCATGAATGGCAAAGTTACATCTTACACACACACACACACACACAGCAACGTGGTTATCTTGTGTTTACATAGGAAATAAAAGATTTAATCAAACCATTTAATTTTAATTTTTAGTTTTTTTTAAATAACGTACACAATTGCAATTTAATCATTTTGTCAAATGTCCTGAAGTTGTTGATTAAATTTTGTTGAGTATGCCTTTTTCTGGTGTCCGGATTTGTTGCTGATCAAAACCGGTGCTTTTCATGCTTTTCACTTTTAGCAACGGTAAAAACCGTTGCTAAAAAGTTATGACAGCAATTTTTTTAGTTGCCAAAACTTTCAGCAACGGTCATTATCAGTGATATTGATCAGCAGCAAATCCGGACTCCTTTTTCTGAGGGAAAGAATTTAGCTAACACAACATAAAACTTCAATTTTAGACAGGGAAATGATGAATATATCATAAACTTGTTTATTTTTAACAAACCACGTATACTTAATATAATGGGTGGATGCAAATTTTGAATGGTAGTCATGAGATACTAAAGAGAAGAATTATAAATTACAAATTCAGTAAGAATAAGTCTTTTTATAGAACCAAATTATATATTTATTTACTTTTTAGAAATTGATTTAATAATGAGTCAAATTTGTAGGGACTAAATAATTGAATTATGTCTTTTAGGGACTGAATTGTTAATATAGTCATTATTTATTTTAATTTAGAAAACAGTTTCAAATTCAGCCTGATATGAAAGGACAGAGAAATTTATAACTCAGGCATGAAAATTTTATATAGTCTACGCACAAATAGCCACGGAACATCAAGAAATAGTCTAACTAAAACAACATCCATCTACTGAAGAGTGATGCAAAAGAAACAAAAAAAGGAAAGCAAGAAAAAGCCATGCAAAGGCAAAAATCAGCAAGCTTGCCTTTCATGTAGGCATGTTAACCAGAACCTTCATTAATAAAACCTTCCTTGCGACCTTCAAAGCCTGGCCGCATGAGCTTTTTCTCCCTCTTGGCAATTTTTCGCATTTTCTTCTGATGAATCCTCTCAGCTATATTTTCTGATCTTCTTTGTTGTTTCGCAGCTTTCATTTGCTCTCTGGTATCAATTCTCTCCTTCCATTTCTCTGCATTTTTCTGGTGCCTCTTCTTGCCCTTCTTTATGGCTTTTTCTAGCAGTTTAGGGTTATCGTGGACCTTGTTCCCTGCAGCCCTATCCATTGCTGCTTTCCATGACTGCTTTTTTGCAATAGTTTCACCTTTCTCTGGATCTTTCTTTGCTTCTTCTAGTTTTTTTGCCTTTTCAAGCTCTTGACGCCTCGACATTTTCCTCTTTTTCTTCCCTTGACTTTCCTCATTGTCAAGTTTGACATGACCAAACATGAGGTCTTTTGAAGCTTCTGCTGCATCAATCTTCCTTTTGTCCGCCGACTCACCAGGTTCATGTTTACTTCCTTCACTTCCATTGTCTCTCTTACGTTTCTTATTCTCAGTTCCTCTCTTCACATTCCTCTCATCCCTTTTCTTTTCTCTATTGGAATTTCCAACATTACGACTTGCCCGAAACTCTTCAATTTTGCGATGAAGCCTTTGGCGAAGTTCTTCATATGTTACTGACCGATCATCACCTTCAAGACCTTTTGCCAAAGGTTTCATATCCCTTTGCTCATCATCACTCTCATTCAGGTTTCCTTTGTCCAAGCTCTGCTTCAGCAGGTCGAGTGTTGTTGCACTAGGCTTGTCTGGATCTAAACGCTCTCTTCGAGATTTCTTAATATTTTCCTTTGTCTCTTTCTTTGCTGCAGCTTTTTCGGCCTTGCTGAGACCTGGAAACCATGGTTTCTCATCATCATTTGGTAGATAGAACTTGGCTGGTATAAGCTCAATTAACTTGTCAAAGAAGAGCGTATGCTCATGAATAATAGATTCCAAGTCTTGAGCAGCATTGGTCTCCTCAATAGTCTTTTGCTTTTTCTTCTTCATCTGCATATAAAAAATGTGCAGAAAAGAAGTGTATCAGTTTGTAGTTCCATTAATTATTCAATTCAAGGTTATATTGTGTTAAAGACAACATAAAAGTAACCTTGAACTGTTGAACGGGAAACCAAAGGACTACTTACACAAGCACACATATGTGTGTATAATTTAAGCAAAAGAAACTAGACATGATAGGTTGTGGACACAAAGCAGTACCACTTCCTTTAAAAAAGCTTGAAATGCAGAATTCCTTCGACCTTGCAAAGCCTGGGTGATCAACGCATTGACTCAAAATAGCAACAAACAATTCAAAATAAAATAGAATAGATCCTAGCAAGCTAAGCAAAGTATTTCTATGCCGACTTTGTTAATAATGGAACTTGTAGTTCAGAGATGTTTAAACGTTGAATCAAAGGCAACAGTTAAACTTAATACTCAAAAACTTTTTCTAGAGGGGTACATGTTTGCGGATGACAGCATGCTAACCATGGCATATTGGAGCACTCGCAGGAGCTAGGCATCCAATGAAAAAGGCAATTGAAATTTTGCTTGGATTATAAATAGATGACCTGATTACACTGTCAATGGCCATTTCAGTTCAAAAGCTTAAGCTGTTGTGTAAAGCCACATGATTAGTTTTGAAATTTCAATTTGATTATGAAGAATGAGAAGGACCAAAATGATCACTTGATCCTATAGACTCTTATCATGTCACAGAACATTTCAACTCAAGATTAAGCTCTTAAGTGAAGTAAGATCCCATGGATAGTTTTTGTTAATATTTCCAACACACATTATGAACAACATCAAGATTAAGCAACAAATTTGAAACCTTGGACAGCTTACAGTTTATCCTGACAAAATCACATGTTAATGTCCTTACTTCCAAACTATATTAAAGCATAAATTCTGTAAAAGGTTATCAAACAAACTACTGCTCTTCAGACTTCATAGCAGCTACCTTCTCTCTTAGCTGCATGTTTGATAAACTAATGTTCTTCATTACTAGGTTTGACACTCGCTAGGTCTAGTCTAGAGCATTCGTTGAGAACACGTGGAATATCCCAAGAAAATTCCTTTTCATAATCTACCGAATCAATTTACGAAAAAGAAAACCCTAAATGGAATAATATAATTACGATACACAAAATAACACAAACTGGAAAAGGAAGACCTAATAAACTATGTTCGAAGGCACATGAAACTCAACAAGGGAAAAGGGTTGAGAGAGACGGAGAGAGAAAGCGAGAGAGAGAGACGGAGAGAGAAAGCGAGAGAGAGACTTACCGGAGTGAGCGAAAACGGATTTCGTCGTCGACAACAAGCACTGTCCCTGATTGCGAGAGGAGGAGCAGATCGGCGAATGAAGAGGAGAAGAGAAGGGCTGATTTGCGAATAACCTAGAAGTACCGCAATCACAATAAAACTTGATTTATTTAACTCGTATGGATGGCAACCCCTGCCCCCGTCCCCGCTGGAGAAAAAAAATTACTCCCCATCCCAGTTCCCGCCTCCCCGCGGGCTTATTAATTTTTTCAAAATATAAAAAAAAAAGGAAAAAACAATGGAACTGTATCAGAGATGCATATCAGAACAAGTACCCAACATACAGTATCAGAGATTTCGGAGGAATCAATGATACACACAAAGATGCATATCAGAACAAACCCAGCAGTACCCAACATACAGTATCAGAGATTTGGGGAGCAGAACAAGTGTAATAAAGAAACAACAACAACAAGCACAATGAAAGGAGGTGAACACTGAAGAATTACATATCAGAACAAACCCAACACTCTTATTCTTATCAGAACAAACCCAACATTCAGAGAGAGAGAGAGAGAGAGAGAGAGAGAGAGAGAGAGAGAGAGAGAGAGAGAGAGAGAGAGAGAGAGAGAGAGAGAGAGAGAGAGAGAGAGAGAGAGAGGGATTGAGTGATGTCAAGAACGAGAGAGAGAGAGGGGGTGAATCATTACCTAAAAGCAACGGCGAGAGAGGAGAGCGACTGAAACTGAACGACAGCGAGCACGATCAAAGACGATGACGACGGCAGTGAGCACGAGGGCGATGACGGATGAAGACGGCCGGGAGCACAAGCACGAGCACGATGACGGATGGCGACGGCCTGGACCCCGAGAACGAGCAGCACGAAGAGTCGAAGAATTTGGAAGAGAGACCGGAGAGACGAAATGCAGAGCAAACAGAAGAATGACTTATGGCCGAATGTGAATAGATGGGATTAGGGTTAGGGATTTGAATTTTTTTAATTAAATTAATTTAAATTATTTTTTAATTTTAAAATGACTAAATTGTCATAGATAAATGTTATATATATATATAAATATATATATTATGGGCATTTTAATAATTTTAATATAAATTTCATTCCCATTATATATATATTATGGGCATTTTAATAATTTTAATATAAACTCCATTTCCATAGGTTTGCATCCTATCATTCTTGTGTCTTGTATAAGGTTCAACACATATTTTCGTTGTGATACTAAGATTCCCGTTTTATTCCTTACAGCTTCCATGCGAGAAAGTATCGAAGGTTTCTGAGGTCCTTCATTTCAAATTATGTTGCCAATTCTCTCTTCAGTTTTTCCATCTCCATTGTGTCATCTCCTATTAAGACATTATTGTCCACATATACTATGAGAATAGCAATTTTCCCATTACTCCTTCGATAGAATAAAGTATGATCCGCTTGGGCTTGACGATATCCTTGTTGAAGAATAGTTTGTGTAAATCTCTCAAACTTCGCTCTTAGTGACTGCTTAAGTCCATACAAAGACTTGTTTAACCTGTATACTTTCCCTTTCCTTCCTTTTTGATCAAAGCCAGAGGGAAGTTCCATATAAACTTCTTCTATTAAGTCGCCATTTAAAAAGGCATTTTTAATGTTTAATTGTTACAAAGGCCATTCCAGATTCACTACAAGGGAGAGAAGGACTCGAACAGTGTTCATCTTAGCTACTAGAGTGAACGTCTCCTGATAATCAACTTCATATGTCTGTGTATAACCCTTAGCAACCAATTGTGCCTTGAATTGTTCCACTAAGCCATCAGCTTTGTATTTAATAGTAAACACCCATTTACAGCCAACAACTTCCTTACCTTTTAGTTTTTGTATCACTTCCCATGTATCATTGTCCTCCAGTGCTTTCATTTCATCCATGATAACCTCTTTCCATGCTGGCTTGTTCAATGCCTCCTGCATTGTTTGAGGAATTTCTTGATTTTTCAAATTAGACACAAGTGCTTGAATAGAGTTAGATAGATGATCATAGGCTACAAAACTTGAGATAAGATGGTTAGTACATGACCGAGTACCCTTTTTAATAGCCACAGGCAGATGGAGATCAGAAAACATATTTATCATACTTGGTTCGGGCTCTTGGTCTTGAGGAATCAAAAGAACATCATGTGAGTCCTTCTTCCATGTATATTTGAGATCAAATAACCGATCTGGACGAGATTCTTGAATCTGTTCCAATTTGTTTGTGGAGACAATATCGGTAAGACTTCTTGTGTTGTATCTGGAGGGTCTTCTTTAGTTTTATCTAGAAAAGAGATATCTGGTGAAATATTCCAGAAATATTCCCATAAACTTGGGTTTCTTGAATCTTCGAAAAAGTTGTCTTCACCAGTGTACTCCCCGTAAAGAAAATTTTTCTAAAAAAAAGAATTGATTCTCAAAGAATGTGACATCTTTGGACACAAAATATTTTTTCTTTTCCATTGAGTAGCATTTATACCCCTTTTGAGTAGTGGAGTACCCAACAAACACATATCTGCCCTATGAGGTTCAAAGTTATGAACAAATGCTAAGCGGCCAAAGGTATGAAAATCTAGAACAGTATAAGGTCCTATGGTAGGATACATCTGGAGAAGGCAACCAATAGGAGTCTTATACTTTAACACCCGAGAGGGAACACAGTTAATCAAATAACAAGCTGTGAGTATTGCATCACCCCAAAAACTCTTTGGCATGTTTGCAGCAAACATAAGAGAGTGAGCAACATTTAACAAATGTTTATTTTTGTATTCAGAGATTTTGTTTTATTGTGGGCTGTCGACACATGAGCTTTGATGAATAACACCATTTTTAAGAAGGAAATCGCCCAATACAGTATTGAAGAATTCTCTGCCATTATCAATATATAAGACTTGTATACGTTCATTAAATTGATTTCGAATCATGGTGTGGAAGTTTTGAAAAACAGTAGCAACTTCAGACTATTCTCTTAAAATAAAAACCCGGCAAACACAGGTATGATCATCAGTAAAAGTAACAAACCATTTTTTACATGTGAGAGATTCAATATGAGATGGACCCTAAATATCATTATGGATTAAGGCAAAAGGTTTGGAAGCATAGTAAGATTGTGGTGGAAAAGTAACACGAGTATGTTTAGCCAACTGGCAAAATTTCATATTGGAAAAAGTCATTATTCTTGAACAAAGATGGAAACAAATGTTTCATATAACTGAAGCTAGGATGTCTTAGCCTATTATGAAGTTAAATGATTTACGGATGCCGAGAGAGAGATGTCCTAACCACCGTTTGAACCACACCACATACATGAAAGTCATCTTCAAAATAATATAGACCATTAACTTCCCTAGCACTACCAATCTTCTTCCCCAAAGTTAGGTCCTAAAAAACACAAGAATTTTGAGAAAAATTCACAACACAATCCATATCACATGTAATCTTGCTAATGGACAACAAATTGCATGACAAGTTGGGAACATGTACCATGGATTGGAGAACAATATTTGGGCCAATTTTTATGGATCCAAGACCAGCAACAACAGAGAAGGAACCATCAGCAACCTTAACACGATGATTTCCAGGACTTGGAGAATAAGATATGAATAATTTTTCACAACCTGTCATATGATCAGTTGCCTAAGAATTAATAATCCAAGGTTCTGCCTTTGTAGCCAGGCCACCAAAGGAGTTCATGGAGGTACCTTGGGCTGTAAATGAGGTAGATTGAGGTGTAGACAGTAGTTTCCAAAGTTGATTTAATTGTTCCTTGGAGAAGTTATTTCCAAGTTGGTTTTTTACCACTCCCTTGGATGAAGCATGTATTCCTTTCCCATCACATCCTTTGGCACGATTTGGAGTCTAGTTGGCAGGTTTACCATGAATTTTCCAACATGTCTCTTGAGTGTGACTTGGTTTATTATAGTGTTCACACCACTTCTTCGATCCTTTGGAATCATTACGAGCCACTAGTCCAGATGCTTTGACGGAAGGAGCTGGTTGAGTAGTTTTCAAAGAATCACCAAGCATTGCTCTATGATGGTGTTCTTCACGTCGTACTTCAGCAAGGATTTCGCCAATATTTGACAATGAACTCAACACCAGCAGACGACTTTAAACTTCATCCAGTTCTGGATTCAGGCCAGTGAAGAAGTCATAGATTTGATCAGCATCCACCATGTCCTTGTACAACACTGCATCATCAACATTTTTCCAAGGTCGAGTGATAAGAAGATCCAATTTTTGCTTGAGTTTTGTTAACTCAGTATAGTACTGAGTTGCATTATTCTCCCTTTGCTAGAGATGGCGTGCACGGGTCCTGAGTTCAAACATATGAGAAGAGTTTTTTAAATCAAAGTAGATGAGGGTAACGGTATCCCATATGCTCTTTGCTGTCGAGAAAAAGATGTATGTGTCAGCAATGTGATCTTCCATAGAATGAATAAGCCACACCATGACCATTGAGTTTTATGCCTCCTAGATAGCATAATTCGGATCATCAATAGCCTGCTGGAAAATAGTTTTGTCAAGGTACCCTTGCTTTCCCTTCTCGCGAACGACTATCATCACAGACCAAGACCATTTAAGAAAGTTCTTCCCGTTCAATTTTTGGGTCGTGATTTGAAGAGAAGTATGGGACTGAAAATCGAAAGTTGCAATGGGAACAATTTTAGGAGTTTGTTGAATGTCACTGGAAGAGACTTCTGAACCATCACCCCTGCTTGTTCTGTCGTAGGCCATTGTCCTCGTCGACTCATGATTTGTTTACCAGATGATCTGATACCATGTAAACAAATATAAGAGAGAGAGCAAGCCTTAACACCACTTGGATGAATTCAAATATTATTACTTTACACTATGTATCCTCTGTAATATATACAACAGTAATCACAAAGAATAAAAACTAAATATAGTAACAAAGTCACTTATAACAAGTAAATCACTATAAATAAGCCTATTCCTATAATATAGGGATTTACTAAGTAAATTACTATAAATATAGTGATTGACTATTTACAATCCTAATTCTTCTACATTTTGAATCATAAAAAACTAATATTCCTAAAATATCCACACTCCCCCTCAATTTGGTGCAAAGATATCTATCATGTCCAACTTGGTGACTTGATGTTCGAAGGGCTATCTCAGCAGGCCTTTTGTTAATATATCTGCAATTTGTTGAGTGGTAAGGACGAAGGGAATACAAATAGCTCCTTTTTCAAGCTTCTCCTTGATGAAGTGTTTGTTAATCTCAACATGCTTCATCCTGTCATGTAAGACTAGGTTATGAGCAATGCTTATAGCGACCTTGTTATCATAAAACAACTGCATAGGAGGAATTACTAGTCTTTCAAGTTCATCTAAAACTCGTTTCAGCCATAAAACCTCACAAACTCCTTGAGCCATTGATCTAAACTCTGCTTCAGCACTATTTCTAGCAACAATATTTTGTTTTTTGCTTCTCCACGTGACAAGATTACCCCATAAAAAAGTGCAATACCCAGAGGTTGACCTTCTATCAGTAACATAACCTAATCAATCAGCATCATTGTATACCTCAATTCCTCTTTTCTTATGTTTTCCAAAGAATAAAACTTTCCCTGGTGTGCCTTTGAGGTACCTAAGTATACTGTATACAGCTTCAAAGTGTTCTTCATAAGGAGAATCCATAAATTGACTCACCATGCTAACAGCGAAAGCAATGTTAGGGCGAGTATAGGACAAGTAGATAAGTTTCCTGATTAGCCTTTGATATCTACTTGGGTCTATTGGAACACCATCTTTGATATCTCCAAGTTTAGTCTTGACTTCTATGGAGTGTCTGAAGGCTTGCAGCCACCCATTCCAGTTTCTTTCAATAAATCTAAGATATATTTCTTTCACTATACCCCTATTTGACCTTGCCACTTCTATTTCAAGGAAATACCAAAGTTGTCCAAGGTCTTTAACTTCAAATTCCTTGGCTAGACTTTTCGTCAATATGCTCATCTCAGTTATATCATCTCCTTTCAATATTATGTCACCTACATAGACAATTAGAATTGATACTTTGCCTTCAATAGACTTTTTTTATGAATAAAGTATGATTTTGATTGACTTGACTATAACCCAGGCCTTTTACAAACCTTGTGAATCTTTCAAACTAGGCTCTAAAGGATTGTTTGAGGCCATATAAGGATTTTTTTAGCTTCAATAGTGACACTAGAGACTTGTGAGATAAAGTAGCAATATGAGGTTGAAATATTTCTGTAAGACACAACATTTGACAAATGGTGTTTTGTTGTACAAGATTTGACACCTTTTCTAAGAGCAAAGGGAAGATCATCATGACTAGTAGAATTTAACCGAAAGTTACCTAGGAAATTATTGTCAGTTATTTATGGAGAATTATCATGAATTCCATCGTAATACCCCTGGTATCACAATGTAATTAAAAGTATGTAAAACTTTGAGGGTGAAAATTTTTTCATGAATTAAGAGCTCAAGCTAGAGGAATAAGGGGTCCTAAAACTCATTAATGAATAAGGCATATCTCGGGTCAAGTAAAATTTCATTGAAGGATAGAAAACATAAGTGGTAGGTGTAGGAAAAGTGCTCAAAGACTAAACTGAAAAGAAAAGAAATTATGGAATACTTTCAGGAATTTTACCGAATAGGAACCCATGGGGGAGAAAGGGCTTTATGAGGATGGAAGTATGAGGCTGGAGCCCCAAAGTTAAGAGATTTGAGGGTAAAGTGGATTTTGAGGCCCAGAGGGACTAAAGTGAATAAATGTAAAATTCTTGGGACTTTGACAAGAATGGGGGTGATAATGTGTGTTTTGAGGAAGCGCCGTTGGATGCCCAAATTGTGAATTGAAGTTTTCTTAATATCCATGGGGTCCAAATTATAAATTGTTTCACTTGAGGGACAAATTAAAGAAATGTGTATTGTGGGCCCCACTCTCACTATTAAAGTCACACCTCATCCTCTCATTCCTTCATTTTTCCCCTCACGTTTCTCTCTCTGTTTGAAGTCCTGTAGCTCTCGCCTTTTCTCTCTTCTCTTTGTGGCTGGCCATTTTGGTGGAGGAAGATCATGCTTGAACCGTGGAAGAGGTAAGTAATCATCTTCCCATTCTCCCCTCCTTCCTTCCCCTCTCTATTTTCTTGCAAGAACATGGAACCCTAGGTATTTTTTTTTAGAGATTTTTGTTATGGTGGTTGATGATGATTTGGATTTGATAATCTAATTTCCCTCATGCCTCTTCTCTGAATTTGAGGTCCGAGTTGATTTAGGGATTGTCCAAGTGTTTATTAGTGGTGGGTATTGTGGTTGAGATTATTTTGATTATACCTTGAACAAATTTTGTTTGAAAGGATTGAATTGTTTTTGGATGATTTGAGGCTGGATTTATGTCATATAAACCCATATTTTCAATCTAGTAGAGGCCTTGATGCTTGGGAACCAGGTTGGGTGAGAAAAGGGTGGTCTTGGTACTGATTTCGCATCAGCTCACGGTTGCCCAGTCATGGCACCTGAGGCGCCCTACCCTAGGCAGCCATTGGCCTACTGGGTGGCTGGCACTGATAAAGAGTTTAGGATAGGCGCCCGAGGCGCCACCATCTAATCACCTTGCAAAGTCTTTCTTTTTCTTCCAGATTGACCTCTCCTTCTCATGTCTCTTTGATCCAAGGTCTTGAGTGATGTTTGGATCTTTTCCCTACATCTCAAGGTTTTCAAATTTCTACTAATTGGAGGGAGCTTGGTAAGAAAAAGCTTAAGGTCAAGGTGAGGGACCCTTTTTCCTATCTTATATCTTGGTTTATGTAAATGTTATCAAATTTGATTGCATTTGTGGAAACTACATGAACTAAATTAGGTCATCATGATCTAAATATGAGTTAAAGACCTCAAGACCATGAATGCTATATATGTAATAAACTAAGGGGAAATTTCAAGTTTGTTGAATATATAAAGAATAGAAAAATTCTAGAAAAGCTCTGTAATCAGGTTCTATGATTTGTTTATGAAGGAATATATATAAGAATAGGATAATGTGTATGTAATTATAAGCTCAGGAGATGAATTATTAAGTCTTTTCAGAGGTTGAGATGTAGAAAGTTAGGCTTGTAGTAGTGTAGGCATGGCACCGTCCACACCGATCATGATCTTGGTTGACGGTCTTGACATCCATGATCCATCATTTGATCAGGTTCTTGGTGGTGGTGCTGAACAATGTCTCTCTTGCTTTTCTCAGTCTGATGTTCTTTTGTATACACTAAACCTTTGTACCATTTCACATTTATCTCTGTTGGATCAATATGTTCATTTTGAGATGGCATTATTGCATTCTGCTCATAGTAAGAATTAATATAATTATTTAACTCATTTGTTTCCTTAAGATTTTCATTTATATTTTCTACCTTATAAAATTTGAAGGATAAATCATTTTATCATGAATCCCCTGAAGATGGGATTCATGATAATATGAGGTTCCTTCAAAAAACGTGACATCTATGGACACAATTTTTTTTGTGAAATTGGATCAAAACATTTATATCCTCTATGGTGAGAATGATAGCCAATAAAAATGCATTTGCATGCTTTAGGGTCAAGTTTAGACCACTTGGGATCATGGTTATAAACAAAAGCTACACTCTTAAAAATTTTTAGGGGAATGTCAGTAAGAAGCCATGAATGGGAAAAAATAGTAGTGAATGTTTGCAAGGGAGTTCGAAAGTTTAAAATTCTGGTAAGCATTCTATTTATCAAATAGGTGGCAGTTAAAATAGCCTCCCCCCCTAAAATACTTAGGGAACTTTGTTTGGAAACTTAGTGTAATACCTGTGATTTTCGGGTATTATTTAAACTAATTTTATAGAATAATTCAGGCGGAGGAAATTTTTTCATTGTGTAGAAAGGAAAATATAAGTTTTAGAAGTAGCAAGGTTATGGAATATTGAGTGGGAGAGTCGAGAAGTGTATTAGTGGTACTGAGGGCACTGAGGGAGTTAGGAGACTGGTTAAATCCAAAGGGGGACTAAAGTGAAATAAGAAAAACTGTGGGGCACCTAGGATTTAGAAACACCCTAGGTGGGATATTATAGATTTGCTTTTATAAGTCTTGACCAAGGGTCGACTGGAGGGCAAAGTAGTAATTTCACCATGGGTGAGTATATATAGGTGGCCCCAACCCTTTTTTCTCATTTTCTCTTTTCCTCTATCTCTCTCTCTTTACCCTCTCTCCTCTATTTCTCTCTCCACTCAAACCTATCAACCAAGCTTCGAGGGGCAAATCTCGGGTGACAGGGCTAGCCTCTAGCAGCCAAGCAATGTAGGAAAAGCAATGAATCGAGGTAGGAATTCTGATTTCCTGAACTTTTCCCTATTTTCTAGTTTTAAGGGTATTTAGGGTAAAATCGAGATTCTGGCTTTGTTTCTCAATTAAAATTGGGGCTTTGGTGTCTAAATATTCCTTAGACACCAAGGATGAAAGCCCATAGAAGAAATCATAAAAAATGGTGAAGATTTGACCAGATCTGAGCCAAAACTAAGAAGGAATCGCAAAGGTTGCAATCGTGGTGCCCGGTGCCAGGTTTCAGGGATTTTGGGGAAGAAGAAGGTCTGGCACCTAGTGTCCTTGATCTTTCTTCAAATGGCCATAACTCTTTCATACGGACTCCTTTTTTAGCAAACTTTATATTGTTGAAAAGTTCCTTGAGTCTAGTTTCTAATGATATAAGTTTCATTTGGAAACTCATTACCAGTTAAAAGTTATGACTAAATAAGTGAGTAAAGGTTAGGATTAGTAATAGGAAATTTCTTTATTTTGTAACCTTGATAATTTTTGCATGGTTACTTGATAGGGATGATCAAGGCGCAAAGTGGGAGCCGAGAGAGAGTGGAATCCAGGTGAGGGATCTAGCTCTCCTCTGTATGGATATGTACATATATATATATATATATATATATATGTGTGTGTGTGTGTGTGTGTGTGTGTGTGTGTGTATTTATATTTTAGGAATTTATTTTCCTAAATTGTTTATATACATTTAATTGTTAAATGTATTATGTGTAAGTATGTAGTGGGGATTATTTGGGAAATGTATTATGTGTGGGTATGTAGTGGGGATTATTTGGGAAATGTATTTGGGATTGTTGTGTGGAGTGTGGGTTGGAATAGTGGATTGATTGTTGTATTGTGTTGTCTAAATGCATTACATATTATCATTTACATATTTATATTATGAGAGGGAAACAGAGGGGTGGACCTTTAAAAAGAATGGGAACAGAGGGATGAACCTATAAAATAAACCCATTGAAAGTTGGTCTTTAATGTGGTAAGCGTGGGAAAGAGCAGGACAAACATTGCATATTTTCATTTGCATATAAAGTATTGTGTATGGTTGTTTATATTGTTTTGTAGGTGGGATGCATGTTATGGTCGAGGGCATAATCTAAAAGACCATATGCACGTTATGGCTGAGAGTATGACTTGTGAAGCCAGACACATGTTATGGTTATGAATATGAGCCAAAAGGCCAGACACATGACTAGGATTTCTTGAGTGATAATATGTGGGAACATAAGCCTATATTGATTAAGCTCTTAAGATGTAGTATGGGAATGCAGACCTTTGTGTAGGGTTGAGTGCATTGGGAGCATGGATCCTTGAGAAAGGATGCGTGCATTTAATGTGTGGTGTGTATGTGGTGTGTATGCATGCCTTCGAGTAGCTTGGCATCATGTAGGATAAATTCCTGAGTGGGATATATATATATATATATATATATGTTTTGTATATCTATATAGTATAGGGCTAACATTAGTGAGTCTGTGGTTTAGACTCACCCTCTCACAGTTGCAAGTATGGCAGGACAGTTAGAACGAGGGCTCATGGATCGAGGATGCCTCCCTATTGTTCGGGACAAGGTAATTTATTTTTATTATATTTCTCTAGTGAACTTTATAATCAGATAGGCCACCTCGAATAAATAGGAGAAATTTAGGCTTACGGTAGTGCTGATAACACACTATCCATGCTAGTCACAAATTTGGTTTCGGGTCGTGACAGAAATGGTATCAGAGGAAAAGTTAGGTCTCCTATCGATTACAGAGTAAGATAACCTTAGTGGGTCCTCCTCTATTGTTCTGAGCCATGGTATAACTATAGAGAGACGACTCTACCAAAGGCCCTGTAAGATGTTTCTCCCTTTCTTTTCTCTCGGGTTCCTTCTAGAGGACGCGTTTGAGCTCGTGAGTGACTCAAACATCCACGTTTATCACGTCTGTGTTTCAGACACATCTCAAGTAGTGTGAGGCATGAGTGTGGTGTGTATGTGTATGTTTGGGGGAAAATATGACAGGATGTGATACCATATGTATGCCTTCGAGTAGCTTAGCATTATGCGGGATAAATTTCCGAGTGGATTATATATATATGTTTTGTATATCTGTATAGTGTAGGGCTAACATTGGTGAGTCCATAGTTTGGACTCATCCCTTCACAGTTACAGGTATGGCAGGACTGCCAAAATGAGGGCTCATGGATCGAGGATGCCTCCCCATTGTTTTGGGCAAGGTAATTTATTTTTATTATATTTTACTAGTGTACTCTATAATCAAATAGGCCACCTAGAATAAATAAGAGAAATTTAGGCTTGCGGCAGTGTTGATAACACACTATCCGCGCCAGTTACGAATTTAGTTTCAGGTCGTGACACTTAGAGCCCTAGAAAATTCAAGGAAATGTTTTTTTTTCTTTCTACCACCCCATTTTGCTGAGGAGTATTAGTGTAAGAACTTTGGTGCACAATGCCCTCTGCAGCAAAAAAATTGCTCAAAATATTACTATAATATTCCTTGCCATTATTACTATAAAGTATTTTAATTTGAGTTTGGAATTGTGTTTGAACCATGTGATAAAAATTTTTAAACACAAGTGCAGCATTAGATTTTTCTTGTAAAAGAAATACCCAAGTGACCTTGGTGTGGTCATCAATAAAAGTGATGAACCAGCGTTTTCCAAAAATAGTTGTTATCCAAGAGTCATTATGAATCATAGTAAAAGGTTCAGATTTTTTGTATGGTTAAGGGGGAAAAATAGCATGGTGATGTTTTGCTAATTTACAAGACTCACATTTAAAAGATAGCTAATTTTTATTCATAAATAACTTGGGAAACAAATGCTTAAATATTGGACATTAGGATGTCCTAACCAATAATGCCATAACATAATGTCTTTATTAGAAACAGAAATAGAATTGAAACAAGTCCGTTGGTCTTGCTTGCCAAAGGTAAGGTAATTATTGAGAAGATAGAGGCTATTATCTTGCCTAGCACCCCCAATCATCTTGTCGGAGGATAAATCCTAACCAACAATTATGATCAAGAGTTAATTTACTAACAGACATAAGATTGTATGACAAATTAGGGACATGTAGGACATCCTTATGACTTAAAGAGGGAGAAAGAGGCAGGGTTCCTTTTCCAACTATAGTAGTAAGGGAAACTTAGTAAGTTTAACTTTCTGATTTCCTGCACATGATGTATAAAAGGAAAAGAAAATGGGAAACACTAGTCATATGACCAGTGGCACCTGAATCTAATATCCAAGGGCCATTAGACTTTTTACATGCAACGATAGCAATAAAATGATGACCTGATTGGGCTACAGAGCAAGAAGGCTTAGAATTTCCTATAGAGTGAGATTGGAAAAGTTTGTACAAGTGCTCTATTTTTTCCTTTGTGAAGGGAATAGGTTCTGAAGATGATTACTGCTATGGATTAGTGTTGCTTGCTTGGAATGTGTAAGTGTCCCCCCTAAATTTGTTATAAATACCTGGTTTCTTCTTCGAATGGGGTTTTCCATGTAATTTCCAGCATGTTTCTTTTGTGTGCCATGGCTATTTACAATGATCGCACCAAGTTTTCTACTTTCCTCCTTGCCTATCACCTTCTGAGTCTCCTCATCGGGTTACAAGGGCTGATCCTTCATGATTATTTTTCAACATCACTTGCCTCCGAGCTTCTTTTCTTCGCACTTCGAAAAAAACTTCTCGAATGGATGACAGAGTTTTCCTTCTTAAGATAAGTCCTCAAACTTCATCAAGGTCTTTGTTCATCCCTGCTAGGAAGACAAATACTCGTCCTCTCTCTACTTTTTTTCTTATAGCGAGCACTGTCCCTATTGGTTTCCTGATCTTCTTCGAACATATCTAATTCCTGCCATATAATCATCATTTCATTGTAATTACTGTTACCTCGTGCTCACCTTGCCGTAGTTTCCACATTCAGTGGTCAAATCAAACAATTGCAAGTGATTATCTAGATATGAGTATGTCTCTTTCACAACATCCTATACATCATAAGCTGTTGGTAGGAACATAAATGGCTTACGGGTCCACAGAATTAATCAGCTGTAACCATGGAGTTTTTAGTCGCCATTACCTATATTTTAGATCACTGGTGGTTAGAGCTGTTACTTCTCCATTTACGTATCCAAGCTTCCTTTTGCTATCAATCACCAATTGAACATATTTGGACCACTCAAGATAATTCTTTCCATGTAATTTGTGAATGGTAATTTGAAGAGAGTGGTAGTATGATGTTGTCGCACCATTGGGAGGGGTCGTATTTGTTTGGATGGAAATTTCTCTCATAGGGTGTTGGTTGCTGCTTGGGCTGTTAGCGGAAGGGGCCAAACCAGAACCCACCATGGCAACCTTGTAATTCATCGAACACTATCCCTCTAATACTAAGTGGAAATGTGTTCTCTTATTGATAATCAAAACATCATACTACTTTATTTTGATTAACTCCTTAAACATAGGAAGGACAATCCCGTAAAAACAAAAAGAGATAAAGCAATAAAACAAAAAAGGAAAAAAGTAAAAAAAAATCCCATGGAATCGATATCCTAGGAAAATATCTTTCTACTTTATTTTGATTAATAAAAACCTAATATGGTGTAATATATATGGTTATACAATTTAGTCTTCTATGTTCCCTTGGACATTATAAAGTTCATAGTGCGCTATGCCCTGAGTGGAGAAGCTTGGAATCTCTTATTTGATAGAAAGGTCAGTGCAGGTTTCTTCTTTTTGACCCTTTTAGATGCCTTAGCCCATTGAGTATTAACTAACTGATCTTCTCTATTTCAACAGATTGCAAGGAAGAGAAGGCTGCAAAGTGGGTTCTTTCTCAGAGAAGCCTTTAAGGATTGACTGCCATAAACTTGGAGGTCAATGTAAAGAGACCTATTCTAAAAAAGTCGAGGCATTTTGAATTGTTTTTTGACACAGACAACAGTCTCTTCTCCTGCTAATAGTTTAACACACTCATTGTTGTTACTATAGGGTCCTGAAGCACAAGGAGATCCATGAATCGGGATCCTAATGCATATAGATACAAATGGTCCAATGGGAGCAAGAATTTCCAGGAACATTTGGAACATTTCATTTCTGAGCAGAATAGCCATTTTCAAGTAGTGTTCGATCGATTACATATTGATCAATATTCGATTGATTGGTCTGAGGTTATCGACAAAAAAAGATTTGTCTAAGTCACTTTGTTTCTTTTTGTCTAAGTTACTTCTTTTTTTATCCAAGTTTCTTCTCTTTTTGTCTACTTTAATTGTTGAACAGACCAAGCGCTATAATGAAATAGCCAAGTACTTTTAATTTTATTAGCTAAACTACTAATTACTAAAGGTAGAAAGCAACATAGCAGAAATTAGTATTGTTATTATTGCTATTTAATAAATTTAATATGTAATATGCAGACTCAAAGCCCTAAAGCTTGACCCATTTACGATTGGGGTTTTTTTACGGCTTAAATTTTGGGCCTATATTGCATTTTGTTGGGTCAGGTTTATTAGGTTAGGTAGGTTCTTTAGCCCATTATAAAACCTAGAATAAACAAAAGAATGCTGAAGGTAGATTACATTGAGATGTGTGCTTCATAATTAGTTTGGTCTAACTAAGTCTACTAGTTTCTCTCGTAGGTTCTCATCATTAATAATGGTTCAAATATTTTGTTTCCACAAAGTTTTTTTCATTACACTTTTACCCTAAAAGTTGTGTTGTTAATTCAATTGTCATTTGAATGGTTAAAAATGCATTAAATTTTGTAGGCTGGGAGAGTTACACATTTGAAGGGATATGTAGAGTCAGTTATGAGACTCAAAAATTTGGACCAACATGTGATCCAATAAGTATACACAGTCTAAGGCAACATTCACTATCTTCAGTAAAGCCAAGCTTGGAAGCACTTACTCAGTGCTCACTTTGTGTTTATTATGTTTATATAATGCCAAAGGAAAAATATGTCACTATTGAATTCAATTTTGGCCATCAAACATTTTTTGGCACTAAAAGCCAAAATGTAGGGATATTCTAATGATTGAAGTCAACATTTTTATGGACAAAGAAAGAATCATGGATGGATTTCCAGTTAGTAATTGGAATACAAAATGATGACAAAAAGACAACTATAACATGAAAAGTTTCATATGGTCACTCAAATGCTGTCAAGAATCCAAAAGAAAAATAAAGAGTAAATTTTAGCCCCCTAAAAAAATTATAGTTTTCTCAATTTGGTTTGTGAAATATCAAATGTTTTAATTTAGTCTCTAAAAAAATTATATTTGTCTCAATTTGATGATTTTTATTGTTAAATTACAAAATCTACTATTGATAAATTTCAAAGATCTTATAATACCTGCTAGTTCAAAAATACTGATGACATAAAAGCAGGTAATATAATGGCATTCCCATAGATAAGGCCAGTAGTTTGCCTTCATAATAAAATCTCCTTAAATGATTTGATGATTTAGCATCTTAGAAAAATTAGTACTTGTACTAAACTACCTTTTCTTTTTGGACTTTTTTTTTCTTTCTTTCGACAAATAATAAAACAATTTTGTTTCCCTTGATTTTCAATTATAGAGCTTCCAAGGCTTGAAGGCTAGGAAATATATGAAGCATCAGTACATGTAGAGGTTAGAGCAGTTCCAAGACCCTTTGAGAATCTCACATCACTAAACTTTAGTAGTAATTTTAATAAAATATTAAATGTATCATTTCTTTATATAAAAATTTTAACTATCATATAGTATTTGATAGCATGGTACCTAAAATATCAGTAAAATATCAATATACTAGAAATGCATCCTTAAAGTCTTGGTTAAAAAAGACCATATAAAAAGCATAGAAGTTCTCTAGCTAGCAATATAAAAGTGGATTGATTACTGATTTAAGAGTATGAAAGCACTTAAATTTCTTCTCACATAACAACTATTGTGGCTGTGTGAAAAAATGGAAACAAATTAATTCAAAATTTTTTTTTCAGCTCTATTCCAATGGAGGAAAAACTAACTCAAATGCCCTATGCTATATGATCATTTGATTTAAAACAGCAAGGAATCCTCATAATTTGGTTGTAAAAAAGGAAAAATTACCATGAAGTCAATTAGCCTCAAAGAATAATGAAGAAAGGAAACCCCATTCACCCACCCATATGAACCCATCTTTGTAATCTTGAAATTCATCAAAGTCCTTAAAAAAGGTAAATGAAAATCAACAAATGAATTGGACAAATTACCCCAATGACGAAGAAGCTTGCCATGAATAGGTAGAGTGTTGTTGCCTTCTTGCTTTGAGGCCATACTACCCTTCCCAGCATTAACATTTGTAATGAATATCACAAAAATTGTAGAAAAAAGAGACAGAAATGAGAAACACAGAGAATTGTTGAAAAGCAGATCCTCCTATTTGATATCGGGCATTTTTATATACTTTTTAGTCCCTATCTTAGTCCTATGGCTATTCCAATGTTGCCAATTCTCTAATTTTATTATGTTTTGGAATTTATTGGGTATAAACTATTTATGGATTGAATCTGTTTCAATTTTATATTTTTAGAACTTGAATTGCAAAATGCTCAATCTAATTCCTACAAATCTTAATTTTGGAGAGAAAAATACTGACATGGACAAAGATGCTGATTTGGATGCTAATGTGGCACTTTTTGGGTGATGCAGATGCTGACTAGGATATGCTGGATGTGGGGCCCACTTGAACTCTTATTCAATGCCATGTAGTCAGAATTTTTGGGCAGAAATATTAAATTTCGTAGGTCAGAATATCATGGCTGAAATATTAATTTTGCCATGATATTCTGCTGCTGTTCTGCTGCTGTTTGTTACTTTCTGCTGCAGAAATATTAATTCTGCTGTTGCCATACCTATCTGCTGCTGCTGAAACATTAATTATGCTGCTGTTTTGCTGTCAAAGTGCTGCCACATCATGGAAGAAGCATCTAGGGTAGAATATTCTAAGGCATTGAAGGGGCATAAGTTTTAGAGGAGAGAACACTTTTACTTTTTGCAACCAGAACTTAGAAAATTCGCAGCTCTCTCTTCCTCTCTGTTTTTGCTTCTGTTGTTTGCTGTTTTGCTCTCATGGAGGGCTAAGTTTTCATTGTAATTAGTCACTAGACCACTGGGATGTTGTAGCTTGAACTAAGAATGCAAGCTAAGTGTTTTATTCTCCATTTTCATCTCATTTCGTTTCTGTTTTGCTGTCATGTTTATTTTGCTGTCAAATTCTGATTAGAGCTTGAAAATGTAACATAAACTGACTTATATATAAGACATAACCTTGCTTGACTGATTAGGAAAGTGAGGGAGGTGAAATGACTAGTTAGATGATATATTTAACTTGGTTTGGTTGAGATTTTCCACTGAATGCATCTAATTATAGTAGAGAGATGTTCTTGACTGTAATTAGTAGCATTAAATTCTAGATGTTATTCTAGAACCATTTTCATAAAGAACCAAACAATGGAATGAGAACAAAATTGAATCAATGAGTTAGGTAATGATAGTTACACTCCCATGAATCCTAGTGACTGATTACATAGCCTCTTTACTGTCAATACCTTGCAATTTCTGCTGCTGCTGCTGTTGCTGCTGTTGCTGTTGTTGCTGCTGTTGTAGTATTTAATTGCTGTTTTGTTTGTTTTATTCATACTGCCATAAACCCCCCCACGTTTATGTACTCTTTATTAGTGTTTAGGTGTTTAGAACGATTAATTAGTATCAAGAAGTGAGGCTCCTTGAGTGAATACGACCTGGGGATCACTATACTGCAAATAGCCACAAATTCAATTCTGGGCGATTTGGCATCGTAGTGGCGTGAACCACTATTCCCAATCTAAGATTTCATGATTCCAAATTAACACTTAGACAAATGAATTACAAATGAATGTCATTACATATGTCAAAATCGTTTGGACCTGGTTTCCCACTATCTTTTCTTTCGACTTTTATCATGATATTTTAAACAATTTTGATTATTTGAAGCAAAAAATAAGACATAGAATAATACAACAACTTTCTTTTTGGCTATTCATACTGGCATGTTCGCAATTAACTATTACCAGTGAGGTACCATTTCTTAAATCAGCCTCTAACACATCCATCATCTGAATAACAAGCAAGAGTTGCAAAAAGGCAATATAATTCAGAAGTTATAAGAACATTAACATAAGTAGGAAAAACCACTATTTAAGAACGTTAACATAGTAGGTAGGAAAATCAAATATTAAAAAGAAAAAGGAAAAATGTGAACAATGCTCCATATGATAGGATGATTCCATAAATTGAAGGAAACCTTAAAACAACTTAAATCAAAGTAAAGATCCAATTGCTAAAGTCACTGAACCTAACCTAAACTTCTGTAACTTACTTGCCCTATCAAACTCCTACAAGCCTAATGGCACCAGAAAAAGCAAAGCCAATAAGACAATAATGGGAGCTACTGAAAGGATCAACAAAAGGTGCTAAGGCAGATTCTTCAATAAATGACGAACCCCAATATACAAATGATAGCATAAGGCTAAGGTAGTAATCTTGACAGAGATAAGGATGAGCTTTGATAAAAAAAAAAGAAAAATTAGTAGACATGTTCATTGGTGAAGCAAAATGAACCTATATTCAAACAAAGTGTTGAGAAAATAGTGTTTTGCAAGCCTTATTATTTCAAAAGAAAGTAAACTAGTCCCACATTGCTTAGAACAACGAGGGGATGAGACTTTATATACTAATACGTGTTAGTGGGCTCATAAAGAGTTAAGGGAAGAGGTGGGCTCGTGCACTCACAATCCCAGGCCAGTGTAGTAAATAAAAATGGTTTTATTTTTATTTGCCTACATGACCATATGCAAAAAATGGCAGTTACAAGTCTACTTAATTTGTTTTTAAAATTTCATTACAGCCCTTTAATTTCTTTTAACCAACATTTAATCTCTGTACTCACTCCCCCTCATATTTCATGCAACAATAATCTAATCTCTCCTCTTCTCTCCCACGTGTTCTTCTTTTTTCTCTAGGTTACTAGTTTTGTTCATGCTGTTATGGTTCCTGAGTAAATTTCAAAGGAGTTTGTTTAATCCTAGGAAGAAGTTCTATTGACACGAAATAATAGTTTCTTTTGAGACACTACTCAGGCTAAACTGGTGACAACGCATTTACAACAATCTTAAAGAAATTATAGAGGCCAACATTATTGCTATCCTCGCTGGTCAGACACTACTGTCCCTGCTGCTTAGGCCGTGCTGCTGTCCCTATGTCCTTCGTACCTCCTGTAGCATTCTCTAAGCCCTTCTTGGATATATCAAAAATTGAAGTGTTCAATGCTCAAAACTTTCGGAGATGGCAAGAACATGTTCACACAATTTTGTACATGCATGGAGTTGCTGCAACACTGACAAAAATGAAACCTTTATCCATTGGTGATCAAACCAGAATTGACAGTTGGAATTATGCTAATAAGGTATACAGACATCCATTATTATTATGTTATCTAATGACCTTTTTGATGTCTACTGTATCTACGAGGCAAATAAAATTTTGGAATCGATGATTCTTAAATATGATGTACAGGATGTCGGGAAAAAATTTGTCATCGATAATTTTTATTGATGGGAAATGAGGGACGACAAAGACATCAAGGTCAAAATTATCAAATACTATAAGTTGTTGGAGGACCTCCATGCTGAGAAAATCAATCTGCCAAATAAGTTTAATGCTAGAGTCTTGATCGAGAAACTGCCAGAATCCTAGAAAGACTACCAGCAACAACTCAAACATAAACATAAACAACTGGCACTCTCAAAACTGATCACACACATTATCATTAAGGACACTAACAGAAATGAGTCCAAGATGGCGAATGCTAAGGAAATGACATTAAAAGATAACATGGTGTAGGATATATCTAGTCATAAAAACAAAAATAAAAAAGAGAAATTTGATTACAAGCCTAGAGAGTATAACCCTATTTTCAAGAAAAAGGGAAATCGTTATGTGTGTGGAAAACTGAGACATCATGTAGTGCATTATAGAAAAAGAGCAAGAAATGACAATCCTTCTAAGCCAAACGCAAATTAGGTTGAAAGAGATGATATAGTCATTGCTATCATTTCTAAGATTCTTCTTGTCACCAGTTGAAAGAATGAATGGTAGTGTAATGACTAGAGTTGCTTTATAGACTGACAACTACCCTACAAACCAACACGAGTCTTGATAGCATGCTTTGTCCTCACTCGCATGTTCCATGAGAAAACTTCTCAAGGGGTCACCCATCCTAGAATTATCTCAAGCTAAGCACATTTAATTGTGGAGTACTTATGAAATTGGCTCATGAAAAGGAAAGTACACCTTGTTAGTATAGGTAGTACCTGTCAAATCCTTTAGGCTCTCCTCAACTGTATAGTCTTATACATGTACAGTCTTGGAATCCTTTAGCTGTACAGTCCCATACATATACAATTTCAGGATACCTCTCATTCCGATGTAGAGTTAGTTCATTCATGTGTCCCTTCGCCTAGAAACATGCCACGAGTTACTCATTGTCCCTACTTCTTCTTTGCATTAGCTATTATGATATCAGGCATTTTTATATACTTTTTAGTCCCTATCTTAGTCCTATTGTTATTTCAATGTTGCCAACTCTCCTATTTTATTATATTTTAAATTTATTGGGTGTAAATTAATTATAGAATTAATATGATTCAAATTCATAATTTTATCCCAATTAATTCATGTGCTTAATTTCAGATCTAATTATTGGAGAGAAAAATGCTGACATGGACCTTTTGCTTGCTTGGAGGCTACCTAGGCATACTGACTGGGCATTGAATGGTTGACTAGGGCTGACTGGATTTCTGGTCCCCATTGTTCTACACTTTACAGCAAAGGGGAATGTAATTTCTGTTTTGACAGCGTGGGCCTTCTGCAGCAATCAATGGCAGACAGAATCAGTAAAAGAGTGGAGTAATGTCTGCTGCTGTTGCCACTTTTCTGCTGTTGTCTTGCTACCCACATAATGGAAGAAGCACCAAGGAGGCATCCAAGAGGCATCCAAGAGGCATCTAGGGTAGAATATTCTCTAAGGCATTGAAGGCATCAGTTTTTTAAAAAAAAATCAAAGGACACTTTTATTTTTCTATAGCTCTTTTTCCCTCTCTGTTTTCTCTTCTGTCATTTGCTATTTTGCTCTCATAGAGGGCTAAGTCTTCATTGTAATCAGTCACTGGACCACTGGGATGTTGTAGCTTGAACTAAGAATGCAAGCTAAGTGTTTTATTCTCCATTTTCATCTCATTTCGTTTCTGTTTTGCTGTTATGTTTATGTTACTGTCAGATTCTGATTAGAGCTTGAGAAGTAACATAAACTGACTTATATATATAAGATATAACCTTGCTTGACTGATTAGGAAAGTGAGGGAGATGAAATGACTAGTTAGATGATATATTTAACTTGGTTTGGTTGAGATTTTTCACTGAATACATCTGGTTATAGTAGAGAGATGTTCTTGACTGTAATTAGTAGCATTAAATTCTAGATGTTATTCTAGAACCATTTTCATAAAGAACCAAACAATGGAATGAGAACAAAACTGAATCAATGAGTTAAGTAATGATAGTTGCACTCCCATGAATTCTAGTGGTTGATTACATAGTCTCTTTACTGTCAACACCTTGCAAATTTTGCTGCTGCTGCTGTTGTAGTTATTTGGTTGCTGTTCTGTTATGTTTTTATTAGTACTGCCAACAAACCCCCCGTTTATGTACTTTTCATTAGTGTTTAGGTGTTTAGAATGATTCATTAGTGTTTAGAAGTGAGGCTCCTTGAGTGAATACGACTTGGGGATCACTATACTGTAAATTGCCATGAATTCAATTCTGGGCGATTCGACATCATAGTGGCATGAACCATATTACACCCTACCCTCATCGGCCCCAGGTCTCACATGCCCTCTAGCTTTTGCTTGGTCCGTTCTTGAACCACATCATACTAAGAGAGGTCTAGTTCTAATACTACTTGTAACGACCAAGTTACTTTCTAGACTGATGACTGCCTTCACAAGCCAACACAGGTCCTTAAAGCACGCTTTATCTTCACTCATATACTCCATGGGAAAACCTCCTAGGGGGTTACCCATCCTAGAATTAGCCTAAGCTAAGTACGCTTAACTATGGAGTACTTATGAAATTGGCTCCTAAAAAGAAAGATACACCTTTTTGGTATAGATAGTACCTATCAAATCCTTTAAGCTCTCATCAACTGTACAGTCTTATAACTACACCGTCTTGGAATCCCTTAACTATACAGTCCCATACATGTATAATTTCAAGATACCTCTCATTTCGATGTGGAGTTGGTTTATTCATGTGTCCCTTCACCTAGAAGCCTGCTAGGTACCGTTCCTTGTTTGTGCTTCTTTACATTGGCGATCACTCCCCACCCTCATCGGCCCTGGGTGTCATAGGTAGACTTTGGGACTACCAGGCATATTTGTGCAAACAAAGATGCCTTTACATCTTACACACCAGTCAGGGATAGAGAAGAAAGTCATTCTCAAACTCACATCTGGCAAGACCTTAGCACTCAATGATGTCCTGCACCTGCCTAACATTAGAGCTAATTTGATTTCTGTAACTTTGTTAGGAAAAGCTGGAGTTAAAGTTTCATAAGATTGTAATGACAAAGAACCATGTTTTTGTGGGCAAAGGCTATTGTAATCAAGGTCTGTTTGTACTAAATGTCTCTAATGTTGCTAATGAAAAGGTTTCATCTTTTACTTGGTTGATTTCATTGATTTATGGCATGCTAGACTAGGACATGTTATTAAAATTACATATATTAAGAAAAATCTTGAGACTGGTTTGATTTCTAGTTTTAACAACATCAAGTTGAATGAATGTGAAATATGTGTTGAATCAAAATCGACAAGAAAGTCTTATCATAATATACAAAGAGAAACAGAGTTGATATGTCTAATTCATATTGACTTATGAGACTTAAAACAAACCATGACTAGAGGAGGTAAAAAATACTATGTGGCATTTATAGATGATTTTTCTGGGGATATCTACGTAGAAATAATGATGAAGCTTTTAATTCTTTCCTTTTATATAAAACTAAGGTAGAAAATCAATTAAATAAAAGAATTAGATCAGATAGAAGAGGTGAATATATAATATTTAATAAATATTGTAATAGGAAGGAATAATTTCCTCCCTATTCACCTAAATATAGGAATAACAGAAAGGAAAAATAGAACTTTAAAAGAAATGATAAACGCTAACTAACCAAGCTTCGGTACTTGCAGCTGTGAGGGGGTGAGTTTAATCCACTAACTCACCAAAAGTAGCCCCACTTAGCAAAAACATGTGACTGTGTAAGCCATAGAACAAATAAAAGATGCATGATCAAAAGAACACAGCTAGATAACTATGCACTGGCACCCTATAAGACAACCCCGATAACCTTTCCACCTACATGTATAAATACTAGCATCAGGAATAAGATTACAATTTCCGCACATACATCAATAAGCTCAACGCTAGACATACCATAATCAGTCTACATCAATACTACATGCCCTCGGCACTCTTGTTCCACCAAATTTCACATATCTCATACATGCTAAATTTTAAGTGTGTCTATATATATATATAGCCTATTTGTAACTAAGGGTTTACCCCAACCATTTGCACATCAACAAGCATGCCATGCTAGATATGCAAGTCAACTCACCCAAACCAAACAATTAGAGCTGTATGAGGCCACCACCGTATCGTGCTCACTAGACTTGCAATGAGTCTCTCAAGTTATATGTGGCTATGCCAACATACTGTGTGTAATGCCCACAATTTTGATTTTTCTTATAAACAGTTGATTTTTGCTTTGTTTGTGTTAATTTTGCAAAGTCATGTGTTTGAAATGTGCAAGGTGTATGTTTGGCATGATGTTATGGTTTAATAATGTCATGGTATGAAATTTTAGGCTGTGAGCTTGCAATAAGTGGTGCTAAGCTACATAGGGATTAAAATGGAAATCTTAGGGACTAAAATGAAAAACTAACATTTTTGTGGAGGTGTAGAAAAATGTCAATAAAGGATAGAATAGGGAGGGAATATTCTAGGGAACCTTCGTGAAAAATAAGAAATTAAAAATGATTTTTAAATCTTTAGATATTGTTGTTAGGATAAATTCTTATACTTAAGAATTAATTAAATATAAGTGAAGGGAATTCAAATAAGAGGATAATTAACAAATTATAATAATTAAAGAAAGGATGAGGGTGGCGTGAGATTTGATTTATGGTGTAAGAATTAAGTAATAAAAATAATAGTTGATGTTTATCTAAACTAACATAATCTAATATAACATTAGATTTAGCATTAAATAATTCCAATAAACAATCCCTTAAAATACCTTTCAAGATTTATATCTATCTTGGAAATTAAATCTTGGATTTATGTAGACCAAAACTATGATTTGAGTATTTAAATTAATTTTTGCATTTAAACAAAAGGAAAAAAATACTAATAGGAATATAAACCTTAGAAGATAAATGATAAAATAATCAAATAAAAATCCTAAACTAGTAGCTATAGGAGAATTCAAAAAATACAAAATAATAATATATATAATGGCATAATAATAAAATAGAATAATAATAATTATGGTCAATATAAGATAAGGCAATTAGATTAAATATAATCAAATAAGTTAAAAGGTTAACTAAAATCTTCCTAACTAACACAATCTTATAAATAAGATTTGGTAATCCTAATCAACTCTTAAAAATATTTAAACAAGTTCAACACTTATCTAACAATTAAGTCTAATATTTAATTAAAAGTTTTCAAATTCAAATCAAACTATCTCAATTCAAATTAGGTAAACATTTATCTAGATTTAATTAACCAATCTTAAAACAAAAACAAAAAAACAACTAAGAACCCTAGCCTCCACCCTCCATTTATAGCCGTCGTCAATATATATATATATATATATATATCTCTAATTTTCTCTCTCTCTCATCGTCCTTCTTCTATACTAAAACCTAAGCCAAGCACACACCCAAACACACAAAGGCACCCTTTCACATCCCTCACACTCATCCTCTCAGCCAAACACCCTCCAAGCATAAAAGACTTACAAACCTAACATTTGCAACTTTTTGGAACTTCAAGGGAGATTGACATCAAAGGAACTAAAATAGATCAAGGTGAGATTTTAATGAATTTCCTTTTGGATTTGAAAGAACTCAATTAACAAACAAGAACACACCCTGACATCAACTTTCCCTCTTTGAAAACATAATTTTCGTAGCACCTCAGAATCGCTTTCACTTTGGAAAGGAGCTTGACTAGTTTCCAGGTGAGTGAATTAACCCCACCTTAATAGAGTCTTAGCATTAAGGTAATAAGGTAGATGCCTAGGTAAATTCATGAATCCTACGAAAGAGTGAATTTAATTAAGAATTTAAGAGATTAATTTAAGAGAACATGTGATAAGATAGTAATTTGTTTTGCTAACAGTGAACGTTAGGGGTAAAGTAACCATGTGGCATGCTTGTGGATATTTCATATGTCTTGAGTTAGTTATCATTTTGAATTGTGTTTGGATTTGATTAATGTGGTAATCAGACACATTGTTGCCTCGAGTGTTGGCTTAATTACATGTGATTGAGTTGGATAGTACATCCTCTCATGTCAAGACGGCAAACTTAGGTGATAGGGTGTCTTGACCTCTAAGAGTAGAGACAACGACTCTCTCGATAGGGAGATAAGCCCGGGTCTGGGAGTGTGACCTGTGAGGTGCCTTGACCGAGTGGATGAAGTTAGGCATCGTGGTGGGGTTAATGATTGGTGAATCGGCCTATGTCCACTCTTGAGTATGTTAACCATTGACGAGTACTGATTCCGTTGGTTTGTTTGATTAGACTTGAATTTGATTCTCTCCAGTATGTGTTCTTTCCTTTGTGATTTCATGATAAAGGCCTTTGACACGTTTTATTATTTTTAATGTATTTGGATTTTATTAGGATAGAGATTGACTCGCTCACTGAGATTATTATTTCATGCTCCCTTTTATTTTATTTTTAGATCAGTAGCGGACAAAGATTTTTCGTAAGAGAAATAGTAGCCTTTGGACTCTTTCCATTTGATGGGTGGGTCCTAAGTTTTAGTTTGCTTGTTTTGGTGTTAAGACACTCTGTGGTTAACTAGGACATCTAGGGAATCTTAGGACAAACGGTTTATTTTATTTTTTGATGGAAACATTTAAACCAATTATTTACAATTATTTTCTAGCATTTTATGGATTAGATCCCACTAGATTGTGGTGATACGTTTGCTTGAATAAATTGTGGAATTATGTTTATGTTGGATGGAGTCATGGAATGCATGTGTTCTCTTCTTAAATTCAAACATTAAATTGTGAATTATAGGAGATTGCGAGGAATCTGGATAAGTTATCTTTTCCTTGTACATATACATTGTATATGGTTATTGGCTTGCTAGGAGTCCATGTACAATCTCCAAAAAACCCTCTCTTGTGTGTGTGTGTGTGGCTAAATTACGTTTCAGAAAAAAAATCAGAAGTTACATATACAACACAGTGCTGGTTCTTCTGGGCCAATGTTGAGCGTTGATAGTAGGGGCGCCAATCTGGCAGAAAGGCAGCATTGGCCTTTGGATGGCTAGCGCTCAGTGCCATCCAGGCCAGTACTCATTGTTGACAGAGGGCGCTCAACGCTAGCTAGGCAGAAGAGAGTTTTCCTCTATCGAGCCGATACTCAATGCTAAGGCTCTGATGTGGATGTTGACTTGCTGTTTTATTTGTTTGGAATTTGTATATTGTTGTCTTGGGAATTTTTTAAATAAAATTAAATAATAATGTTATCTCCCAATTATAAAATAAAGGATGTATGCTAATGAATATACAGATTTAATAAAAATGACTAGATTGAGTGACAATGGGTATGCTTACGATGGCACGAGATTCATGCCATTGTGTCGGTCACGTGCTCCGGTTGGGTCATGACACTGTGCTCAACTAATCCAATCATTGACATGTCACAATATACTAAATTCAATGAAAATAACAAGAATCATATCATGCAACCAGTCAAATCACAATATAAGAATGAGGTCACACTCAAGTCAATACACCCAAGCATACAATGATCAGGCACTCATGGCCTTCCCCACAAATCACGCCACTGTCTTGAGAACTACCAGATATGACTCTCGGTATGTCTGTACTTAGGCCTTGGCCCATGCCATATTCTAGAAACTACCAATCCTAGCCCTCGGAAACGTACCCCTTGGTCTTGGCCCATGCCTCACAGTCATTGATCCCCAGGTACAGCCCTTGGTCTTTGCCCATGCTCTATTCTGAAAATTGCCAAACACGACCCCAGGAGTGCACCACTAGACCTGTCTACTGGCTCCCAGGTACACCCCCTTGGTCTTAGCCTATGCTTTATTCCAGTTGTAACACCCTTGATTTTTAGGTGTTAGTATATATAGATTTTAAAGAATAATCTGATGCAAGGGAAAATTTTTCATTTATTTAGGAAGGAAATGTAGGGTTAAGAAATGATAAGGCATATAAAATAAGGAGTGACAAAGGATTGAGGGAGCATACACGTGGCATCGAGGGAGTGAGATGATTACCAAGTCCAAGGAGGCACAAAAATGTAATAGGGAAAAGGTGTAGTATCTGGAGTACGAGAAATACCTCAGTGAGAAAAATTACAAATTTACCATTACTAAGGTTGAGCGGGGGTAGACCAGAGGGAAAAATACTAATTTCACCCTTAGGGGTATATATAGGTGGCCACCCCCACATTTCTCTCATTTTCTCTTCCTCTTTCTCAAGTGATCTTTCCCTTCCAAAGCCCTCTCCCTTTTCTCTCAAATCCTCCACCACCCAAGCTTCCGATAACCTATCTCCAATGAGGGTTCGAGTCTCTGAAGATCAAACACCATAAAAAAAGCAAGGAATTGAGGTAGGGGTGAGATTAAGTTAGTTTATGAGGTTTTGAGCTTGGATAGGGATTAAAAACATTCTTTGATGTTGGATAATGAATTTAGAACCAAAAAATTTATGGGTTAAACATGGTTAAAGGTAGGATTCGAGAGTATGAATCAAGGAAGGGAAAGTTAGGGTTCTGGGGATGAAATTTCTTGAATCAAGCTTGGATTCTTGGAATTAATTTTGGGTTTTAGTGTTAAATTATTCCCTAAACATCTTTAATGAAAACCCATGGAAAAAACTAAGAGAAATAGTGAAGAATTGAGTGAAAATGGTAGAAAATTGAGGAATCTCCGCATGTTCAGTGTGGGGCACCCAGGGCACCACTCTTCTTCTTCCTCTCGAGGCCTAGGTTTAGCCAGGGAGACATAATCAATGAATCAATTCGATGACGATTTCCTTCAACTGTAGCTCATAGTTTCAGTAAGTCATATAATCAATAAGATAATAGGCGCACTCATGCTTTTAGTTGCGGCACTAAAGCCGTAAGTCGAGGGGCAGCCATAACATAAGGCTATTACTTTCACATCTCTCTTTATATATATCTACAGATATAGAGAGAGAGAGAGATCCGCTGCATGAGCAACCCGACTATGCGTAATAGAGGTTGATGTGAAGAAGAAGGGGCACCAGGTGTGGTGCCTCAATCGCCACCACCTGAGGGGGACTTATGACCATTTAGGCTTGGGCTCTTCAGGGGCCAAGGTGGGTGCCCTTGGGGTTTGGCTTGAGGGGCTATGGTGCCCAAGGTACCACTGCATGTACATGTTGGATTCCAATGTTTTAGTATGCTGAAATGATGTTATATTGCTCCATAGGCTTTGAGTTAGCTTGGTGCTCGATCAAGACCTTCTACGGAGGGCAGGAGTGCTTCAATTCTAGGTGAGGGATTTAGCCTTACTTTGTGTGATTTATATTTTACGATTGTTTGTCCTAAACCTAATGAAATGCATTTAATTATTCAATGTTGACGTGTTGGACATAAGTGAAAGGGAACATTGCATGATTATAAATGAGCATAATTAATTGTTTGTGGGATATATATATATATATATATATATATATATATATATATACATGTGTATATATATATATGTATAATGCACTTATGAGTATAAGTGCTTAGGCAGAGAACATGAGTAGCTAGAGATAACCTTTAGGATTAATATCATAAATATGTGTTGGGCTTTAGTAAGAGTTTGACTTAAGCATGGCAAATGAGGTGGGATTGATTTGTAGGTTTCATTGGGATTGTGTGTGTGGAATGGTAAGTGGTGGCCCAGGTTGAGCAAGCCCAAGTGGGCTATATAAATCCTCCTTAGGAGCAACCTTATGGTAAGTTGAATTATGAGGGAGATAAGCCAGAATAGGCACTCATGTTCTCCCATTTGGGTGGCTTGTCAATGATATACCCACTTGGTTTGGGAATGATTGTGATGAGATTGTTTGGGAAGCATTTGTGATTGATGTTATTGCTTATTGATTGGTGTGTGCTTATGTGTAGGGAAAAAAAGGATTAATTCGTAGAGATAGAGATCCATGTGACAGATTCTTAATGACGAATCCATGGGGGATATAGACCTAAGTAATGAAACTCTTGAGCGGACGTTCG
This sequence comes from Biancaea sappan, assembly GCA_037074585.1. Lineage (NCBI taxonomy): Eukaryota > Viridiplantae > Streptophyta > Magnoliopsida > Fabales > Fabaceae > Biancaea > Biancaea sappan. The sequence goes on from CM073499.1 coordinate 39,835,408, forward strand.
CGAGAATGAAGACCCTCGATGACATGGCTCTTCAGTGAGTTTCCCTCAGGGACAGAGACTTGTGTAGGATGGGTGATATATGTTGTGTTATATGTGTGATATGCATGTGATCGGAAAGGTCAAGGTTGAGGATTTTGGTGTAATGGCATTATGAGTACGTTTTATTAGAGACAAGAGTATGATGCCACAGGTATGTTTTCGAGGCGGCTTAAGGTGTTTGTATGTGTATATATATAAATATATGTGCATTTGTAGATATTTCTTTGTTGTACATATTGCATGTCTGTGTAGAGTAGGACTATTTCGGGTGAGCCCGTAGATTAGACTCACCCTCTCACAATTGTAAGTAAGGAAGAACGATTAGTACGACGATTCACAGACCAAGGATGTCTCTCCATTGCTCGGGGTAAGGTAATTTTATTTATTTTCAAGATAATTTTTCTAGTATGCTCTGTAATCAGATAGACTACCTAGGTTGTAGAGTGTGTTGTTAAGGATAGTTTGATGGTAATTTGGGCTTGTGGCGATATAGGTGTTACACCGTCTGCATTTATCATGGCCCCGATTTCGGGTCATGACACTAGCAACTGCCAATATACGACCCCAGGAGTGCACTACTAAGCCTCATGCCCTATTTTGGTAACTACCAATCACAGCCCCTGGGAGCACACCCCTTGGTCTCATCCAAACACAACCACAATCACAAATGCATCATAACCACAAACACATAACCATCCACAATATACAAATCCACACTTATGCCATGCCACATATATCAACTCATATCACATTGCCACAATTATCTTATAGGGCATCTGCATAGTTGACTAATCACAATCTAAGCCATTGACATATTTCAAATGCAACATGAGCACTACCACTACCTTTTTATCACTAGAATACCTATCACAATGTAACATGTTATGTCAACCCACAACATTCCACACAACCTCAAATGCCCATGTAGGCCACGTTCTTTGTAACCCCTTCTCAAGGGTAGTAGATATGTCTATGTATGTGTATGTACATATTACACCGAAAATAAAATGTAAGATTCATAAAGATTTAAGAGTGTGTAGGTATATGTAAGCACATGCAAGCGATGATGATTCATAAGATGACACAACCACATATGTGTGTATACACATTCTCAAGTTAGTTCATTCTATTGTGTGTATCATATAACCAATGATGTGTATAGATATATATAGGTGTTATTCTACACCATTCATAAACAAGTAGGAATGAGCCTATGCAAGCATACACGCCTCTAAGGTGACCTCTGTATCCCTAAGGTATGAACTTATACACACACATACACTCATCAACAGGGTTTTTCTATGTTAGTACACACACTTTAACTATAGGTCGAGGCCTTAGCTCAATATCTATATAACTGTCCCCCACATGTTCATCCCACAATTATAGTACTTAGTAAACAATCAAGGATTCATGCACTTATTTATGAATGTATATATATATATATATATATATATATATATCTATAGGGTATTTAAGCCATTTTTACATCATACTCAACTTTACGAAGTTTCTCATAATACTTTGTTCCCATACTACTCAAATACCACATTCGCTAATGGATGCATTCAATAATCATATAATTTCTACACCATAATTTGTACATGCTACAAAATTATACATGTATAATAACACTCAAACCAATATTGCATCATATTTGTAATCATAGCCATGGCAACTCCAAGTATGTATGCAGTATTAAGAACGCTAGAAAGATAAATTTGATAAATAGAACATGCAAATTAAGGTAGGAGTCTCCCTTATCTCAATTGCTCACTTATCTACCTTGGTTAGTCCTAATAAATGTGGAAGGTACGTAAAAGAATCCATCCCTATGATAAAAGCATGTGAAAACATGTCAAAATCACAAAGTAGGGAAATGTTTGCCACTAACTCTAAACTTTGGTCACTCTTTTGGTCATATCTCCTAGATAGTAAATAATTTTCAAATGAAACTATCTTATTCGAAACTAGACTCAAAGGTCTTTCCAACAATATATAATTTGCTAAAAATAGAGTTCGAATGAGAAAGTTATGACCATTTGAAAATGGACCAGAAACTGCTAGAGCTCTCAAGTTGCCGCATGCCATGGCAGGTAAGCATAAGAATACATGCTGCATTTCTATCGGTTTTCCTTGATACACAACCCAATCCTTGATGGGTTTTCATGATTTTTTATTCTAAATCACACCCCCAAACATTAGGAAACATCCCCAAATAAGAAAACCCAAACATAATCAAGATTCACCACAAAATCATCCACTTTCCATACTAACTTTTCCCAAATTTTGGATTCTATAGTGCTTAACCCTAAAACCAGAAATTTTCCATCAATTTTATCAAATTTCAAGTTCCAAAAGACTCAAACCACATATATGAAGGTAAAGGATCAAGACCTAATCCTTTATTCCATGAATTTCTTAAGAATCTAGCCTAGGGTTCATCATATGCAAAATTTCAAGGAAGTTTCAGAAAGTTGAATTACTTACCTCAAATCCATGATTTTTGGGTAGAGAATGGTTGTTGAAGATGAGAATTTATGCCAGAGCATCGGGGAATTGAAGGGCTTGAAGGAATTTTGGGTGGAATGGCGAAGAGAGGTGGGGAAGAAAGCTTTAGGTATGGGGAGGGAGGTGTACACGAGAGAGAGATGGAGAATAGTGGTAGTGAGGTGTGAAGAGCATAAGGGAAAATTACAAAAATGCCCTTAGTCAACCAACATGGTTAAAATTTTAAACGAGGGCTAAATTGTAATTTCCCCAAATTTATATATCCTCCGTATGCTCGAGACACCCCATGCCCCTATCATTGTCCCTCACCTTAATCACATAAAATTTTCCAAATTTTAAATTACCCTTTTTTCATGAAAAGGCACGACATAAAAAAATCTATTTCAATTTGGTTCCTTCATGGACTCAACATTCATTTAGCTCCCCTCATGCCATATATATTCCCTCACCCATTGCCTCACATCAAATTTTGCATGGTACCACACCCTTTCATGCCATCTCCCTTCCACAAAGACAAAAAAAAATTTCCCCGTAATTCCACATACGCATCACTATTTCACCTGTAGTAATACTTGAGAACATCAAGTGTTACATGACAAAAAGAAAAAAAAATTAGGCTCTAAGAATCTAACTGTATGTTTATTAGGTATGCTAAACATAGCGTTGCTTATAGATTCTTTATTTTGAAAAGTGATATACTTTATTGTAATACTATAATTGAAACAAAAAAATGCAGAATTTTTTGAGCATATTTTTCCATTGAAAAATAGGAATATTCTTAATACATCATGCAAAACATCGATAATGAAAGTGCATATGAAAATTTGAATTCATCTGAGAATGTCCATGAACATTTAAGAAGCAAATGACAAAGGAAGAAAACTTCCTTTGAAGATGATTTTTATACATTTGCTGTTGATGATGAACCTAAAACTGAGGCTATTGCATCTCTTGATGCAAAATTGTGGAAAAAAGTAATTAAAATTGAAATAGATTCAATTACAAAAAATAAAATTTAGGAGTTGGTAGATTTACCACCAAGAGCAAAAACCATTGGTTGCAAAGGGATTTTCAGAAGAAAATATAACCCGGATGGGTCAATTGATAAATATAAAGCTAGATTGGTAGCCAAAGGTTTCACTCAAAAATAAAATATTGACTATTTTGATACTTTTTCTCTTGTTACTGGAATATCTTCTATAAGATTTTTAATTACTTTGACCTCAATATTAAACTCTATGTTCATCAAAGGATGTCAAAATGACATTTTTAAATGGTGGTTTAGTACATGTTATTCTTCCTGGAAAGGAAGGAAAAGTTTACAAACTTCTTAAATCATTATATGGATTAAAACAAGCACCTAAACAATGACATGAAAATTTAATCATGTATTGTTTTATGAAGGCTTCAGTTATATTGAAGTGGATAGATGTGTGTATACAAAAATAATTGATATTGATTGTGTAATTATTTGTTTGTATATGGATGATATGTTAATTTTTGGTCATAGCATGAATGTGATACATAGGACAAAAGGTTTTCTTGCATCAACTTGTGATATAAAGGACTTGGGTGAAGTAAGTGTGATTTTGGCAGTTAAAATCACAAGGAAGGGTGATAGTATTTTACTATCACAGGAACACTATGTTCAAAAACTACTCAAAATGTATGGTCATTTTGATAACAAACCAATGATAGCTCCTTATGATTCCAGCACCTAATTAAAGAAAAACTTGGGTGATCTTGTTGCTTAATCAGAGTATGCACAGATTATTGGGAGTCTATTGCATCTGATAAATTTCACTCGTACTGACATAGCATATTAATATCGGGCATTTTTATATGCAATTTATTCTCTATCTTAGTCCTGTTGCCATTTTAATATTGCCAACTCTCTAATTTTATCATATTTTAGATTTATTGGGTGCAAATTAATTATAGAGCCAATATGTTTTAATTCCACATTTTTATGAGCTTAAATGATAAGACCCAATTCAATCCGTCTTAAATTTACAAAATTAATTTAATTAGAGAGTAAATGCTAATGTGGGCATTTTGCTTATATGGATGCCACCTAGACATGCTGACTTAGCATTTTATGCTGATTAGGATGTTGGCCAACATGCTAACTATGTGGGCCCCTCAGTTCTGAAATTTTGTCTAAATCTTGCTGCACTTTTTGCACTAAATAGTAGGATGCAGAACACAGCAGAAAGCAAAAATGCTTTCTATAGAAAATAGAAAAAGCAACAGATGACAGTAGCAGCAAAATGAAAAGAAAGGGACAGCACAATGGGGCTTCAAATAATAGAAAATTTGTCCTTCCTTCTCTCTTGCAGTTTAAAACACATTCAGAACCTCATTTGCACTGGTTGAAGACTCCTTTCTTCTTCCATGTCTCTGTAATTACGTAGGTCACTTTTCCTATATTTTTGTCTTTATTGTTTTGGTGATTTTGCTCTCATGGAGGGCTAAAATCTCATTATAATCAGTCATTAGGAACTTTGGATATTGTAACTTGAGCTTTCAGTACAAGATAAGTGTTTTATTCTCCATTCATCTCATTTTCATTTTCTGTTTTGCTCTTGTGTTTATGTTGATATTGGATTTTGATATGAACTTGTAGAAACATGAACTGATATGTATTTGAGATATATTCTTCCTTAACAAGTTGGAAAAGTAAGTAAAACAAAATGGCTTACTTAGATGATATCTAACTTGATTGGTTAAGGCCTTCTGAAGTTATATCTAGCTATAGACTAATGAAGTTCTTCTTGACTATAGTTAGAAGCAATATAAATTCTGGAAGCTTTTCTAGATTTCTTTTTATAAAAACCAAATTATGAAAAGAGAACAAGATTGAATTAATGAGTAAAGTGATGATAGTTACATTCTCATAAATCCTAGTAGCTGGTTACATCTTCTGTTTGCTGTCAAACTCTTTGTTATTGTTATTATTTTATAGCCTAGTTCATAATTCTGCAATTAATCTATCAGACACCCCCCGTTTATGTGTTATGTTATTAGTGTTTGAGTGTCAAGAACAATTAATTAGTGGTTAGAAGTGAAGCTCTTTGAGTGAATATAACTTGGAGATCACTATATTGCAAGATTGCCACGAATTCAATTTTGGGTGATTCGACATCATAGTGGCGTGAACCATATATGTTGTGTATAGATTAAGCAGGTATACACACAATCCTAGTGATGACCATTGGAGTGCTCTTGTGAGACTCATAAGATATTTGAGGTCCAAGTAAACCTAGCCGACCCTTAGACTAAACCCTTGGGGTAGAAAATTGATTATTCAAACATCAAGGGAAATGAGCCTTAAGCCAATTGAAAATTAACAATGATAGTAACCCAACCTTTGTGATTAGAGATCCAATCAAGAAGGTTCAAATGGGTTATAACAGGTTATCTGTTAGTTCTGCTAGCACTATTTTCTCAGTTCCTTTCTATGGCATAAGTGTGAAAAGTGCTAGAATGAATTGATTGGAAGTTGAATGAAAACTCCTAATGATTTTCATAGCCTTTATTTGAGGGTGTTGTATTCATTGCAGATATACTTGATAAAATCACCTGTATGAGTGTAGAGTGGGGCCGCTCCTATGAGATCATGGTAAAATCTTTAGAGTACTCATGAACACAGGCATATGCATGGCTAAAATAAGGCCCACAACGGTGTTAAAAGCTAGAACTATGGAGGTTATGATATGATTGGTACGACCTTTAACCTACAATAAGAGTTTGCTAGTTCATAAAAGCTATATGCTTCACCACTAATTTTGTGGGTTAGGCCTTATCCATCTAGGTTTGGTTCATTGTCCAAAAGACACCAAACTCGAAGTTTCTATACCCATGAATAGCCTAGAATTTTTTTTATTTAAAAACTCTTTTGAAATATATGGGAGACTAAATAGTATTTTGCAACCCTTGGTATTTCAAAAGAAAGTAAATGAGTCCCACATTGCTCAAAATAAGGAAGGGATGAGGCTTTATATATTAACATGTATTTGTGGGTTCATAATGAGCTAATAGAAGAGGTAGGTTTGTGCACTCACAATCCCGGGTAAGTGCAATGTAAATTAGCAATTTGCCCACTACGAGTGCGATAAAGTCAACCGGGCCTAGTTTTACTTTGTGAAAATAAAAATGATTTTATTTTAATTATTTTTATTTGCCTACACGAACATATGAAAAAAATGGCAATTGCAAGTCTGACTGGATCTCAACATCAAAAAAATCAAAGGACTGACAGTTTCATTTTGACTACTTAATTCGTTATTAAAATTTTGTAACAACCCTTTAATTTCTTTTAACCACCATTTAATCCTTGTTTGCCTCTATTACAATTTTTGCACTAATAAAAGGCATGCCTCCCTTTCATATATCACACAACAATAATCTAATCTCTCTTTTTCTCTGCCACGTTTTCTTCTTTGTTCTTTGGGTTACTGAGTTTTGTTCATGCTGTTCTGGTTCCTAAGTAAATTTCGGAGGAGTTTGTTTAATCTTGGGAGGAAGTTCTATGACACGGAATAATTTTCTTGAGGAGAGTGTCTTTTCAAACACGACTCAGGCTGTGTTGGTGACAATGCATTTACAACAATCTTAAGGAAATTATAGAGGCCATCATTGTTGTTGTTCTTATTGCTCAGATCGTTTCTGTCCCTGCTGCTTAAGCCAATATTGCTGCTGTCCCTATGTACGTTGCGCCTCCTGTAGCATTCTCCAAGCTCTTCCTAGATATATTGAAAATTGAGGTGTTCAACAGTTAAAACTTCCAGAGATGGCAAGAATAAACAATTCTGGACATGCAAGGAGTTGCTACAACACTGAAAGAAATGAAACCTCTGTCCACTGATGATCAAACCAAAATTGATAGTTGCAATTATGCTAATAAGTTATGTAGACACACAATTATTAGTATGTTATCTAATGACATTTTTTTATGTCTACTATACCTACAAGGAGGTAAATAAATTTTAGGAATCGATGATTCTCAAATATATTGTGGAGGATGCTTGGAAACAGAAATTTGTCATCAGTAATTTTTATCAATGGGAAATGGAGGATGACAAAGACATCAAGGTCCAAATTAACGAATACCATAAGCTGTTAGAGGACCTCTGTGCTGAGAAAATCAATATGCCAGATGGGTTAGTTGCTAGAGTCTTGATCGAGAAACTGTCAGAGTCCTAGAAAGACTACAAACAAAAACTCAAACATAAACACAAACAATTGGCACTTTCAAAACTTATCACACACATTATCATTAAGGACACCAACAGAAAGGAGTCCAAGATGGTGAGTGCTAAGGAAATGACATTTAAATCTAATATGGTGCAAGGTATATCTAGTTGTAAAAATAAAAATAAAAATAAGAAATCTGATTACAAGCCTAGAGAATCTAACCCCACTTTCAAGAAAAAGGAAAATTGAATGTGTGTGGAAAATCGAGACATCATGTAGTGCATTATAGAAAAAGAGCAAGAAATAACAAGCCTCTCAAGCCAAATGCAAATTTAGTTATGAGGCTCTTCTTGTCGCCAATGTGAAAAAATTGGTGGTAGACTCAGGGGCTACCAAACATATTTGAGCAAACAAAGATTCCTTTACATCCTACACTCCAGTTAGGGATGAAGAAGATCAGGTATATCTTGGTGATTCTAGCACTACTAACATTCTTGGAAAAGGAAAAGTCATTCTCAAACTCATATCTGGCAAGACCTTAGCACTGAATGATGTCCTGCACGTGCCTAACATTAAAGCTAATTTGATTTCTTTAGCTCTGTTAGGAAAAGTTGGGGTTAGAATGTTATTTGAATCTGACAAGATTGTATTGAAAAAGAACAATGTTTTTGTGGGCAAAGGCTATTGTAATCAAGGTCTGTTTGTACTGAATGTCTTTAATGTTGCTAATGAAAAGGTTTCATTTTTTGCTTACTTGGTTGTTTCCGTTGTTTATGGCATGCTAAACTAGGACATGTTAATATTTCATATATTAAGAAAATGCTTGAGACTGGTTTGATTTCTGGTTTTAACAACATGAATCTGAATAAATGTGAAACATGTGTTGAATCAAAATTAACAATAAAGTCTTATCATAATATACAAAGACAAACATAGTTGTTAAGTCTAATTCATACTAACTTTGGAGAGTTAAAACAAACTATGACTAGAGGAGATAAAAAAATACTCTGTGAACTTTATAGATGATTTTTTTAGGTATAATAAAGTATATCTACTTAGAAATAAAGATAAAGCTTTTAATTCTTTCCTTATATATAAAGTTGAGGTAGAAAATCAGTTAAATAAAAGAATTAAAAGAGTGAATATATAATATTTAATGACTATTGTGACAAGGAAGGAATAGTTCATACAATTACTCCTCCATATTCACCTGAATCTAGGAGTAACAGAAAGGAAAAATAAAACTTTAAAAGAAATGATGAATGCTATGTTAGTAAGTTCTTCCGCACCTGAACATCTATGGGGTGAGTGTAATACCTGAGAATTTTTTTCTCCCTAGGTCAATAATATGCCTACTTGTGAAACTTTGGGACTAATTTAAAAATGTATCAAAATTATAAAACTTTGAAATTTCAAAGCTTGTTGGTAATATTTATCTTGATTGTATATGTGTATAATTTGGTGTAACGTCCTTATTTTACAATACTAAAATCTGAAATTTTTTTTTAAATTCTAATGCTTAATACTCATATCTTCAAAAAGAACATTCTACAATTGTTCTCAGTACAAATCATAATTGGTTATACATAATAATTGAAATTCTAAACATAAGATAATTTTACATTCGTTTGAAATAAATTACAAATCTGTCGTACATAGTAATTTGATATCTAAACTTAAAAAAAATAATCTATAATTCTAATACTTAATAAACTTGAGTGCTCTAAAAGTGTTCAATCAATCTTTACACCTTTCCCCTTATACTCAGCCCCTGAAATGGTCAGTTGGAAAAGCACAAAAAGGTGAGATAAGGGTATCTCAGTAGCTAGCATAATTTTATAAACATTTATAAATATACCATTTCAGTCATAAAAGCACTTATATCATAAAAATCAGTCCATGTAATATAAATTCTCAGTTCAGTGTAATAGGTTGATGAAAAATTAGCAAGCTGATATATGAATAAATCATGGAATCAAGAATAGTTGGTGGCACACTCAACGTCATGGAAAAGATAGTCTGTAGAACTATTTTTCCAAGCTAAACATGAGAAAAAGGCTACTGCAGTCCTTTAACTCAAGCTAGAAAGATTCCAAACTAAAACATGGAAATATAATTTCCAAGTTGACATGGAAATAGAATTTCCAAGCTGACATGGAAGCAGAACTCCCAAGCTGAACATGGAAGAAAACTTACAAGCTAATATCATGCTAATTTCATCATGAAAAACATATTTCACTTTAGATAAAACTTCATGGACATAAAATATTCAAGTAGTAAAACAAGCTTTTATGAATTGCTACGCTATGCTACAGTAGTAAAAACAAGCTTTTATGAATTGCTAAGCTACAAGTAGTTAAAATAAGCTTTTATGAAATGATAAACTACTAAATTCTCAATTCAGTGCAATAAGTTGATGAAAAATTAGCAAGCTGATATATAAATAAATCATGGAATCAAGAATAGTTAGTGGCACACTCAACGTTATGAAAAAGATAGTCTGCAGAACTATTTTTTCAAGCTAAACATGAGAAAAAGGCTACTGCAGTCCTTTAACTCAAGCTAGAAAGATTCCAAACTAAAACATGGAAATATAATTTCCAAGCTGACATGGAAATAGAATTTCCAAGCTGACATGGAAGCAGAACTCCCAAGCTGAACATGGAAGTAAACTTCTAAGCTGATATCATGCTAATTTCATCATGAAAAACATAATTCACTTTAAATAAAACTTCATGGACATAAAATATTCAAGTAGTAAAACAAGCTTTTATGAATTGCTAAGCTACGCTACCTGTACTTTGTAGTCTGACTTTTTAGCTCAAATAGCTATTCAATCTGTCTTGAAATTCGTTTCACGATTTTTGACCTTTGACCGTGGGGTAGTTTGCACTGGTTTTGGTTCTGATTTTTGCTTCCTATTCACTGCCACTTCTCCCTTAACACTTGTGTGGGTTAGTAATAGAAGAATCTCCTCAAAGTAGCTCAGAAAAATCGAGTTTAACATTGCTATTTGCTTCTTCCAAAAACGTCTATTTTATGGTTGAAAAAACAGAGGAATTTTTTTCTGCTTCTGTCCAAGTTGCTGGATTCTCTTTTTCTCACTCTCTCTCGGCTGTGAATGGTGCAAGGAAAGGGGAGGAAGATATTGCTATTTATAGCTAAGAATGGGAGGCAAGTGGAAAATTCCTTTTGAATATTCAAATATCTCTCTAAAGCCTAGAAATGTTTAGAAAACTCAAGATAACTCAAGATAAACCTAGACTAACCTAGAATTCTCTAGAATTATCTATACTAGAAATGTTTAGAAAACTTAAGATAACTCAAGATAAACCTAGACTAACCTAGAATTCTCTAGAATTATCTATACTATTCTACAATATTCTACACTTATCTAGGAAATTCAAGAATATACAAGATATCTGTAGAACATACAAGATTCCTCTAGAACAATCTAGATTCATCAAGGACATTCAAGAGATTTCTAGAGTCTCAAAATAAAAAAAATATTAAATATTTATTCCATAATAATTTGGGATGTTACATTTGGGAGGTTGTGAAAAACCTATGATGTAAGCTCAAAAAAAAAGGGAGAAGAAAATCTCAATTTGGCCTTTAGCAAGGGACTAAGTTGAAAATAAAATAATGATAATAAATTTTGTGGTCTTATTTGAAAACTTTTGGACGAAGGGGAGCTCTTAGGTCATTTTGAGAAATAAAGCGAGGGAGTAGTTAAGTAATTTTTAATATTTGAGGTGGTTAGGAATATATACAAATTCATGAGGGACTTGAGTGAAACGGTAATTTAAGAATTATTTTTTTATTGGAAATTAAACTAAAGGGTGGACATGTGGCTTAAGGAGAGCCACACACATGTCCTCTTTTGTGAAATTAGAACTGATATGCCTCGTCTATGATAATCACCTTATTATTTGCTAGATAATGGGAAAAGAATGTGTTAATGCAAACTTGGAAGAATAATTTTAAGAGTTGGAAATATAGTTTTTGCTAATTAAAAAAAAAGAATAGGGTAGGGTTCAACGTGGTAAACCAAGAGAATTTAAATTATTAATTGGGCTTATACTCTGTGCGTGGGTGAGTCCTCAACTATTTTTGTTTGGTAGGATCTTGGATAAATTTGGATTGTCAAAGGATGATTAGATGTTGGAATTTTAGTTTTTGAATTTGATTAGTTGAGAAACGTTGGGTCTTTGAAAAAAAAAAGCTGAGGATATGTGGATGGTTTCTAGACCTTTTATGGTGATTGTGAATCTTCTTCTGTTTATTTTTAGATGGGAAATCATGCTTAAAATTATTGATGTACTATTGGTGGGATTGAGATAGATTTGAATTGATTTATAAGTTTCATATGACATAACCAAGGGCTGAGCACGGGTGCTATAAATTGAATAAGCATTTAGTATCCTTGTAAAAAATTATAAATGAATAGTGCTATAAATTGGATAAGCAATAGTAAATAGCTTCCAAGGGCTGAGCATAGGTTGGGTTGGTTGGGTTGAGGGTAAATATCAACCCAAACCATCCATAGGCCAGTGGGTTAGGAGGGATCGAGTTCAACATATTTTACTTCTGAACCCGAACCTCCAGTGAGTTGGGTTAGGTGGGTTGGTTTTTTTTTTCTTCTCCCTCTATAATCTCCCCTCTCCACTGCCTGCCTTTTACTACTGCCTCTGCCTCTTGGTGCGTCGTGCATGTTCTCCCTCTGCTGCTTCTCCATTACCTTTGACTGCTATGATGCCTCTATGATTCGTCCTTGTCTTTTCCACCTCAGGGAGAGGTTGATGTTGTGTGTGTTCTCCATCTACTGCCTCTCCATGCAGAAATGAACCTCTCCCTCCTCGACAACGGCTTCAACACCATTGTCAATGCCAAGGCTGCCCTTGATCTTGTCTGCCCCAACACCGTCTCCTATGCCGATATCCTTATTGTCACTAATCCCCAGTTGTGACCTTGTCTCCATGGTCAGCGGCCCCTACTACTTCATATTACCTCAACCAAATACACAAACACAGAAAAAATTAACAGAGGTCTTGCAAAATAGATCTGAACTACTTTTCAGGTTATAAAGCTAATTAGATGAGGAGGTATCTATCTGTAGATATATAAGAGCCTATGTCACGTGTGTTTTGACGAGGCTAGAGAACAAAGTTGGCAAGCAAAAGTACTTACAGCAAAATCATTAGGATCTTAGAAAATAATGAAGGAGATGAACTATGGTAAGGAAAAGGAAGATTCGCCAGCAAGAAGAAGGGGAAGAAATGTTTGTGGTTCACACCACTACGATGCCGAATCACCCAGAATTAAATTTGTGGCAATCTTACAATATAGTGATCCTCAGGTCGTATTCACTCAAGGAACCTCACTTCTAAACACTAACTAATTGTTCTTAACACTCAAACACTAATAATAAAACACATAAACGGGGCGAAAGGGGGTAGTTTAGTATAACAGCAGCATAAAACAACAATAAACAGCAGCAAATTAGCAGCAGAACAATAACAAAAAGGTTTGATAGTAAAGGAGAATATGCAACCAGCCACTAGGATTTATGAGAGTGTAACTATCACTACTTAACTCATTGATTCAGTCTTATTCTCATTTCACCATTTAGTTTTAGGAAAAGAAATCCAGAAGAACTTCCAGAACTATAATGCTTCTAACCATAATTAAGAAGAACTTCATTAATCTATAGCTAGATGCAACTTTAAAAGACCTCAACCAAATCAAGTTAGATATTATCTAATCTAGCCATTTTGTTTTACTTGCTTTCCCAATCAGTTAAGCAAGGTTATATCTCAAATAAAAATCAGTTTATGCTTACATAAACACAAGAACAGAACAGAAGATGAAAATGAGATGAAATGGAGAATAAAACACTTTTCTTGCACTGAAAGTTCAAGCTACAACATCCCAAGTTCCTAATGACTAATTACAATGGGAATTTAGCCCTCCGTGAGAGCAAAAACACCAAAACAGTAAAAAGAAAAAAAAAAGGAAAGAGAAGTTGCGAATTTTTGCTATTGTAGCCAAGAGAATAATGTTCTGAATTACAAAACTGGAGCCTTTTATGCCTTTGGAATATTCTACCCTAGATGCCCTCAGGTTGACTTTCAAAAGAGCTAAAGTGTGGCCGTTCTGCTGCTGCCAAAAGAGATATGAAATATTGCTGCATATTCATGAATTAAGGGTAATAGAACATGCTTTCTTGGTGTAGAAAAAGTGTAAGAAGGGAAGCTTCCATTTTCAGCAAAGTTTGGGGAAGAGGTGGTTGCATGCATGGCAAAAAGGGCTGGACAGATCTGAAATGAGGGCCTCACATGTCCATCTCAGTAGATCAGTAAAAAAGAGTACCAAGTTAGCATCCTACTCATCCTAAAAGTGCCACATCAATGTCCATGTCAGCAAAAATGTCCACATCAGTGCCACATCATCAAGAAATCTCCAAAATTAATTTCTGAAAAAAAACCCAAATAGATTAAATTGAGTCTTTAATAATTTAAGTCATAGAATATGAAAATAATTCTTTTTCCATCCAAAATTGATTTAAACCCAATAAATCGCAAAGTGTAATAAAATTGGAGAATTTTCATAGATTAAAATGTATATAAAAATGCTAGATATCAGTCTGATATCTCACATTCTCATTTAGGTCAGGTTGGCGAGTTGGATGCTCACCCCTATAAGCTTCCATTCAAATTCTTTTCTCCTTTCTAATTTCTCTCCTAAAAATATTAAGATCGTTCCTAATCACTCCAGCCATTTTCTTCTCCATAATTATGCAGATTTGAGGTTGTGCAGATTGTAATTAAGGTGAAGGATAAACTCAAACTATATCTTGGTTGTGGCATGTTATCTACTTTATATGTTGTATGATCAAAAAAATCTACTTTATATGTTGTTTAAATTTGCTACGTCATATTCAAACTCAAGTGGGTATAAAATGGCTTAGGATTTGACCCACTTAATTATAAATATTTGACATGTTGGTGAATCTCCCTTTTGGTTAATATATATATATATATATACACACTTATGAGTGTCAGAAATTCAAACTAAACTTTATTTGCTGAATATATCTTGTGTGCTATTTCCATGATGGTTCTATTTACAAGTATAGATTTTTCGAGGAATGATTTTTACTCTCACTTATTTTGTGAAACTTATATAATCCAACTTCTTGGAATCTTTTATTTTTGTAGGTGTGTATTTATGGGCTTGGCAATAACTTGGTAATAAGAATAATATGGTTGGGTCCATTAATAAAGGATAAGTTTTACTTTTAACTTGATTGTGCATTAATTCATTCTTAAACCTCTTGGAAATTTTATGGTTGAATTCCTTCAATAGGATAAGTATTGCCTTGGTTATTGTGACAGGTTACAAATTTAAAAATTTTAACCAAGCTATTAATGGGCAAATATTTCTCTCATCTAAATTGTGTTATTAATATATCTTTATTTGTCTTAGAATCCTTACATTATGTAGATAATTTCCATTTCGAATAGTATTATGTTGGAAATGGAAATTCTTATGGCTGGACTTATTATTAAGGAATTTTCCATAGATGGTTGGAATTCCTATTTAATGCATATATTCTCAAGTATGCTGTCACGACCTAGAATCGAGAGTTAGGAGTTTTACCACTTCCAAAACCGTGGTCATGATTGGAGAGGATAATGTGTCACCTATACTATTGCAAGCCTAGATCTTTTCTCAAATTAGCCCTAACAATATGCTCTATATCCTAGGTGACCTATTCGATCACAGAGTATACTAGAGTAATAATTTAAAAGTAAACAAAATTACCTAACCTCGAGTAATGGGGAAGTATTCTCAATCTGTGAGTTGTCGTACTGATCTCTCTTCTGTACCTGCAACTGTAAGGGGGTGTGTCTAATCTACGGACTCACCCAAACTAGCCCTAATCTACATAAACATAAAGTTAACATATATATATATATATATATATATATATATATATATATATATATATATATATATATATATATATATATATATATATATATATATATATATATATATATATATATATGCATGCAATTAAACACCTGGGGAAAACCCAACTTGTACGACATTAAGCCGCCCTGAGATCATGTACATGGCATTGCGTTTCATAGAGCATACTTCTGATGCCACTGCTCCCAAACTCCTAACATTCAACCCCTCCAGTCAAATACCTAGCATGCATAAACTACATACCTATATATACATACTATAGCATGCTAATATATGCTACCACACATATAACTCAACCTCTCCACATAGTTTACATTCCTATAGGAAACTCACTCAAAATTCATGTTATTGGAAGTCTACATTCTCTCGGACGCTCTGCTCAAGAGTTTCATTACATAGGTATACATTCCCATTTTTTTTATTTCTAAAGGCTGCATTGACGTGGGTCTATGTTCCCACAGATTCATCACCGAGATACTATCCAATACTCGAAAGCTTCATCAACATGGGCCTACGTTCCCACAGATTCATCGCTCAAGAGTTGTCACATGGGTTCACGTTCCCACGAACTGATCTTTCCATCATTCACATTCACAAACACAAAAACAAATAATAACATTTATATTTATTTCATAAGTAACAACCCCTTTATGCTAGTTCCTACTATGTTCTTTGCACAAATACATATTATAATGTGTATTAATGTTTTACATGTGGTACTCAATGGAAAATGATAGCACCTATATCATTTCCACTTATGCCCCATAACTTCTAATCATTTATAATATGTATGCCAGACATATTATTAACCAATCATATAAATATATTTAAATTACATTTAGGAAGACAATCATAAAATAAATATATAAACATACAAAGAAGAGCAAGATCGTTCACCTGGAATAGAAGCCTTTCTAGGCCTCTTTGAGAAGCCTTGACCACTCCTCAACCATTATGAGACCTACGGGACATCAAAAAATCACCTCAGCCCTTAAAATAGAGAAAAACAAGGCTGCCCAGGCTGTGGCACCAGCCTTCCCTATCCTTGCCCCTTTGTTTCAATCGTGGGTGCCCAACCTGGCGCTCTGTCTCTCTCTTTCTCTCCACCAAGGCATCAGGTGGTGGTGCCTTCCCTATCCTTCCCCCTTTGTTTCAATCGTGGGTGCCCAACCTGGCACTCTGTCTCTCTCTTTCTCTCACCAAGGCATCAGGTGGTGGTGCCTTGGGTGCCAACACCCTGAAGCCACTGTCTCAATGGTGCCAAACCCCGATGCCCCTCGGTTTTCCTCCCCTTTGGCCCAAATCTTCATCAGTTAATCCAATTCTTTCCATGGTTTTCATTAGGAATGTTTAGGGGATGTTTCGACACCAAAACCTCCCAATTAATTTCGAGATTCCAAGCTTGGATTTCTAATTTTCCATTCAAAACCATAACTTTTCCATTTTAGGTTTCAATCACTAAATTCTTAAATCTTGTTTCTCCTACTAATTCTTGGTTCTA
This sequence comes from Biancaea sappan, assembly GCA_037074585.1. NCBI lineage: Eukaryota > Viridiplantae > Streptophyta > Magnoliopsida > Fabales > Fabaceae > Biancaea > Biancaea sappan. The sequence goes on from CM073499.1 coordinate 39,852,653, forward strand.
ATTCCATTATCATGCATCAAGGAATGTTTCATAACACTACCCAAGCCTCAATACTCTCCAAAAATCCCAATTCCTACCCAAAACCCCTTAACTTCAAAAATGGGAGGAAAAATGAGAAGATGGGATGCCTACCTCAAAAAAGTTTAGGTCTTGCACTTGAGTGGAGGGAGTTGAGAGGAGTGGAGAGAAAAGAGAATGAGAGTTTGAGAGAGAGAAAAGGAAATGGAAAATATGGGTGGGTCACCTATATATATACCCCTCAATGATAAAATTACTAATTTGCTTCTGGTTAACCCTCAGTTAACTTTAGTGATGGCAAATCCATAATTTCTCCAACTCGGGTATTTCTCATATCCTAGGTCCCACACAATTTTTTCTTATTACATTTTAGTCCCTCCTTGGACTTAGTAATTATCTAACTCCCTTATTGCCATGTGTCTGCTCCCTCAAGTCTCGGTCAATCATTATTTATACACTTTGCTATTTCTTAATCTCACATTTCCTTATTAAGCAACGAAAAATTTTCCCTAGTGTTCCAATTACTTAATAAAATCCAATAATATTAACACCTGAAAATGGTGGTGTTACATATGCCTAAGTGAAGGATGGGTAAATGGGGACTATAAAACACACAAGAGTGTGTGTAGAGCCTCGGTAGCTCAACCCTTGTGTGGAAATACTAAACAAAGAAAAATCCCACATAGTGTTTCATGTTGTTGTCTGTATTAGGTCTCAAGTTGTGACTCATTTTTTGATGATATCTTTGTGTGGCATTGGATGATTAAGACCATTTGTGAAACATAATAGCATGATAAAAGAAAAATATTCCCTTCGTGTGATGAATGTGTAAAAATATCTCTGAATTGTCGATTGGTGATAAACGTCTTTTGCATATTAACTTGTGTATATTATATGCTTAATGTGACACTCTTCTTTGTACGAAAACATGGAAATGAGTCGTGGTGTGCTGAATATATATATATATATATATATATATATATATATATATATATATATGATAATACACGTGTACCTATTTGGGGAACCAACATGTAGATAGGGAATTGTTTGTCTATATTTGTTACAATACATTGGCAGTTCCTTAATGTGTTGCATATGATTTTTCCATAATATGTGATTGGCAGCTCACTATTATTATAAGGAACCTAAGGTTTGTGATGGTTATGTTTTAAGTGGGAAAACTTGTGTGGTTGATTTAAACTATGTAACTTGTAATGTTTGTGATGGTCCATTACTTAGAATGCCTATGGGATGGCATGATAAGTAATCGCTTTATGGCATTACTTTGCGTTGGTTGTGTTTGGGTGTTAGCTGTGTAATTGTAATGATCACTTTATGTGTGGAATTTTGAGTAAATTGTGTAGGTTGTGACTTAACCATCTAAGTGGCGTTGAGGGTGGGGCCTCACCAAGGTCCTATCCTTATGAAGTGGTACACAATTTGTGTTTTCTTTTAGTTGAAGTCTTTCTCACTAAGTTTCATACTCACCCTATCTTTTGTATACCCCTTGTAGGTTCTTGTTTACTGGCGAGTCTCAGTATAAGGAGCAACAAAGTCTCCATATCCACAACCCATGCTAGTTTTGGGTTGGTAGTTAGTGTCTTGAAATGTAGGTTTTGAGTCGCTCCCTAGTTAGATAGAACGCCTAGGAAATGTTGTCATTTATATGATGGAAAATTTTTGTTTTATATCTTTGTTATCTTGCTTAATGTGAAATCATAAATATTCTTTCTTGGATTAACTTCAATGGAACAAAAATGCTATTATATCTTGTATCAAGTTATTATTTTCACATTTCCTCTGTGTTGCATTGGTTAAGCTTAGAGTGCTAGTATAGCTACCACCTCCGTACCGATCATGTTTTCAAATTAGGACATAACATTAAGCCTTTACTATCTTCTTGTCATCTACAAAATAGGATTCCCTATAAAAAGACAAATAAAACATCTTATGAATTGTGGAAAAGTTATGCACTTAACTTGAAATATTTGAAAGTGTGGGGGTGTTTGGCTAAAGTTATGTTGCTTACCTAAAGAAAAGAAAATTAGGCTCTAAGACATCTGACTGTATGTTTATTGGGTATGCTGAATATAGCGTTGCTTATTGTCACAACCAAATTTCAGGCATACGACTGGCCCGCTAACACGAGTCTCGTGCAATGTAAGCTTATCTAAAGTCTCTAATTCTAACCCCCTTTTAATTATTATTCATGAATAATTATAAAATAAGTCCTTTATTTCCCAAATATTAAAAAACATGTGTGAAATTATTTAGAATTTCTTAGGAAAAAGACATGCCAAAAATCAAGCAAAAATGGAATGATAATACAAAGCTGCCAGCGTTCCAGCACTGAGAGTTGGCCTAATAGAGAGCGACCTCGCCTCTGCTTCGGTGACGCTGAGCGCTTATGTCTAGCGCTCGGTGTTGGCATGGCTGGTGCTGAGCGCTGGCCTTCCTGAGGCTGGCATTGCTCTTTCTTGTAGGCTGACACTTAGTGTTGGCGTATAGAACAGTACTGAACTTTCTTAAATTTTTTTGGTTTTCTTTTGAAATTTAAGGCAAACCAAGCAAACACACACGGGTAGATACAATAGGGAACATACTTGGATTCCCATGCCTTAACAACCACATATTTATGTGTACATAAGGGAGAAGGGACTTACCCAGATTCCTCACATCTCCCACAATTCATATTAAACATTTAGATAAAGCAATTTATTTAATCTCATGAATTCACACAATCATTCATCAAATTCATAATTCATGGAATATCCTTGCAATTTCCATAAATTCTTCCAAAAAAAATCTTGTAATCTATTAAATTAAATACGAACTGACTAAAATAATTTAATGAGCTCAAGACTACCTAGATGTCTTAGTTGACCACAGAGCTTTTTAAACTTAAAGAAACAATAAACTAACGACATGAGACCCACCCAACGATGAGATAGTCCAACGGCAACTACTCTTCTAGTAGAAGGTCTTCGTCCACAACTTGATTTGAAGAAGGAAAATCAATGAATGTGAGATAATAATCTTAGTGAGCGAGTCAATGCCCGCCCTAGTAAAATCCGACATACTAAAAGTAATAAAGTAAATCCACAAGTATACATCATGAAATCACAAGGAAAGATACATATTGGAGAGGTTACAATTCAATTAAAACAATTCAAACCAATGAAATTGATACTCGTCAATGGCACAATACCTGGGAGCACTTATAGGCCCACTTACCCAATCTTATTAAAACCCACTATGATGCATAACCTCATCCTTTATGATCAAGGTGCCTTACGAGTCTCAATCCCAAACCCGAGCTCATCTTCCTATCGAGAGAATTGTTGTCTCCACTCTCAGATGTCAAGATACCCAATTCTCAAGTTTTCTGCCTTGACATGAGAGGGGTACTATCCCGCTTAAACAAAATCAAAAAATCATTCGTTCACAAAATCTCAATATTTGCAATAATTAAATCCACACAAGGACTAACGTTTCTATCCCAACGTAACATATGTATTTTTCACATCACATAATTCACCTTTCTCCTAACGTTTTCTGTTAGAAATTTTACATCAACACTTGAATTCATACTCTCTTAAATAAATTTTCCAAATCCTTAATTCAATTCAAATAATCATCAATCAAATTTCCATAGGATAACCACAAATTATCCTAAATCACAAGTAATTGCATCTATCTCATGAACCAAATATCTTTTCCCTAACTTTTCTATTAGCAATTTTATCAATAATTGAATTCATACTCTCTTAAACTCATCCAAATTTCCACTTGAATTCCCTCTTTCCCACCATAACTTTCGCCTGTCTTGATACCCTACTATTTTAACATTTAAGATAATATTAAAGAGAGGTTAATTCACTCACCTGGGTTCCAACGAATTCATCCAATCAAAGCCAGTCAAGCTCCTCAAATGTGAAAAAGAGAACGTGTCTTTAGAATTTTTATGTTTTCAGAAAACAAAAGATTTGATGTTATGGTTTGTGTTCTTGTTGTCTCTTTAATTTTCAAAACCCAAAACAAAAAGAATAAAACTTACCTTGTACATTGTCTGTCGGATTTGTGCGTTTTGTGTGTGAGGAATGGTGAAGCATCTTGGACGAATTAGGGGACAAATACTATGTGTGCAAATGACGATTGAATGTGGGAATGAGCGTTATGTGTAGTGGTGATATATGTGTATGTGTGATTAGGCAGAAGGGAGATGTGTATGTGGTTGGACTTTGCTTGAAGGTGTTGATGGAACTTGGCAATAGGTGAAGAGGTGGGTATGATTATGTTGGCTTGAAGTTTTTTGAAGAGGTGGATATGTGGCGACATGTGTTGATGGCTAAAAAGAATATGTGTGTAGGTGATTTGGCCTAATGGAATTAATTTGAATTGGAGAGGTGGATGTGTCAGTATTGTGTTTTAGGAGCCTAGGGTTCAAAGTGTTTTCTTTTTGTTAAAGAATAATTATTTTAATTAAATTTAGGTGTTTAATTAATTTAATTAAATCTAAATTTGAACCTTTAAATTCTTTGTTTAAACAATTTTAGGAGTTAATTAAGATTCCCAAATCTTATTTGTAAGATTGTGTTAGTTAGGGAGAATTTGATTAACCTTTAGTATTTTCTATTTGCATTATCTTAATCTAATCTATTATTATGTTTCATTATTATATTCTTGAGTATATTGTTTTGCTGTATTTTTGACTTCCCTTGTAGTTATTAGCTTGAAGACTTTATTTGATTACTTGTTAATTATCTTCTAGAATTTAAATTCGATTAATATTCTATTATATTTTTCTTTCTCTTCCTCTTGTTTAAATTTTGAAAACCAACTTGATTATCTAGCCATTAAATAAAATCTCAAATTTAGGGTTTGTTTGGGAGCACGTCTGGGTGGCAGTACCGTGGTTTGTAGAATTCATGGCATGTTTGGGAGATTGAAGATGCAACCTATGATTTGGTAAAACCTAGTTTGGATGCCTGTTACTACATTAACCCTGTAGTGAGATTTTGAAGCTTTTTCGGCAAAAGCAACATGGTTGGTGGAATCTTTCAATGGAATCCAATTTTTTACCCCTGCCCATTTGTGATAAACAAGCAGCATCACCACCTCTGTTTTGGGTCACGAGAACAGAGCACTGTGACATAAGAAGCATAGTACATTGGAGGGGAGTAGAGTCGTGACAGTAAGACGAAAATAGAGGCAAGGAAGCTCACTTCCACTGCAGCATAGCTCCACTATTTCTGACATGGAAAATAGGGGTGAGAACGAAGAGGGAATTCGAAGACGACACATAAATAGAAAGGTAAATCTCGAGCCTCCTTTGGTTGTCTTTGGTTGGTATTTACCCTTGTGTCAGCAAGAGCCGAAGAGCTGGAGAGATAGGCGAGAGAGTGAGAGCTTGGGAGAGGACCAGAGAGTAAGGGCACAAATGAGAGAGAGACAAAAGAGAGAGAAAGGACGAGAGAGTGAGTACGTGACAGAAGGATAAAGATGAGGGATGAATGAGCAAGCTAATGATGAGGATACATTACTGTGTGTATGTTATTGCATATGTATGAGTGTGTAAATTTGTTTATATTGAGTTTCAGTATGCATGTTTCGTTTTTATTTATGTATGCATGGGTTTTAATTGAGTCGGTATCTATGTATCAACATGTGTATATGTGTGGTTATTTGCATGAGCGTGTATGTTATTGCATATAATAATGTATGGGTGTATGTATATGAGTATGTGCAAGTCTCAAATTAATGAGAGGCTTGTTTTCATTAAATTATTCTAAGCTTGCTTTCATTAATTTTAATTGAGATAAACTTAATTTAATAGAGAATAAAAATGTTTTGAAATTTAATTAGAGATCTTTAATTTATTGTGAGTAAGTAGTGATTAATTAAATTTTTAATTAGTAATTACATAATAAAAAATAAATTTATTAATTAAAAATAATTCATTAGTGATTAATTTGTAATATTGGACGAATAAACAAAAAATTAAGTTTCTTTTAAATAAATGACAATAAATGATAATGGTACATGAAAAAATTAAATAAAAAATCTATGCCCTTTCTGGTAATTACACCTCTTAAACTATGTTTACACACCAATATCCAAACATTATGTTCTGTACCAAACCACATTTGTCTGCTCCAAACCAAGTTTGCCTAAATGTCTCTCAAACATAAATTACGATTATTCAAACTTAGATTTTCTCCAACCACGTTCAATCAAACATAGTTTGTCCAACCCAAATTTAACCCACTGGGCTTCCAAACACACACTTAATACCATAGACAAATATCATATTTATTTATTAGGATCACTTATCTCCAAATCTAATATTATATTTCATTTAAGTTAGTTTAGATCATTTCGATTTACTCATCATTTAATCATTTGAGTTATCCTCTAATTATTTCTTCTACTAACTCATTATTTGGATTTCCATTATTCAGATTTTCCCATTTTATTTATTTCGTAATTCACTAAATTTTTCCTGTTATTCTTTTCTGGTATATAACTATTTCTTAATTACAACCATATATTCCAAAGATAATATCTAAAGTTTTACTCGTCATTTTTGCCTTTTTATTTCACCTTTAGGTTCCATAAAATTTTCTTTCTATCCATACCATTTTATAAACATTATGCTATAACCCATCAAGGTCTCAAATCTTTCATTTTAGTCCCTCTAATTTTCATTTTAGTCCTTGTACAGCTTAGCACTACATATTGCTAGCCTACATCCCGAAATCGCATATCAAAGCCCCATCACATCACAATATAACATCACACACACATATTGCGCACAAGATTGCAAATTCAACACTTGTGAAATAAAATTCAATAATTAAACGAAAAATAAAACGGCGGGTATTACAGTATTACTCCCTTTAAGAAATTCGGTCCTTCAAATTTAACTTACCTCTAGTAGTAAAAAGGTGTGGATACTTATAACGCATATCAGCCTTGGTTTCCCACGTGGCTTCCTCGTGAGTCTTATTCCGCCATAAAACCTTGACAGATGGAATTTCTTTAGACTGGAGTTTCTTTATCTGGCTATCCAACATAGCTAATAGAACTTCCTCTTATGTCAATTCCCTATCCAACTAGATGATACCCTGGCTTAATACGTGCGAAGGGTCAGGAAAATACTCATTTTAATCGTGAAAAATTTTCACATGCTCGAACTCACATTTTCTTTCGATGTCGTAATACCTACGGTATTACAGTTATAGCTTCCTTGTTTTGAAGAGTGATGTACTTAATTGTAATGCTATGATTGAAACAAAAAATGCAAAATTTTCTAAGCATATTTTTCCTTTGAAAAATAGGAATATTCCTAGTACATCTGTGCAAAACATTAATAATGAAGGTGCATAAGAAAATTTGAATTCATCTGAGAATGTCAATGAGCATTAAGAAGAAGCAGATGACAAAGGAAGACAACTTTCTTTGGAGATGATTTTTATACATTTGTTGTTGATAATGAACCTAAAACTTATTCTAAGGCTGTTGCATCTCCTGATGCAAAATTATGGAAAGAAGTAATTAAAATTGAAATAGATTCAAATGGAAAAAATAAAAACTTGGGAGTTGGTAGATTTACAACTAGGAGAAAAAACCAATGGCTGCAAATGAATTTTCAAAAGAAAATATAACCTGAATTGATCAATTGATAAATATAAAGCTAGATTGATAGCCAAAGTTTTCACTCAAAAACAAAATATTGACTATTTTAATACTTTTGCTTCTATTACTAGAATATCTTCTATAAGAGTTTTAATTATTTTAACCTCAATAGATAAACTCTATACTCATCAAATGGATGTCAAAACGACATCTTTGAATGGTGATTTAGAGGAAGAAATTTACATGGTACAACCTAAAGGTTATGTTCTTCCTAGAAAAGAAGAAAAAGTTTGCAAACTTCTTAAATCATTATATGGATTAAAACAAACACTTAAATAATGGAACTAAAAGTTAAATCATGTATTGATTTGTGATGGCCTCACTTTTGTTCAAGCGGACTGATATGTGTATACAAAAATAATTGATGCTGATTGTGTGATTATTTGTTTGATATGAAGGACTTAGGTGAAGCAAGTGTGATTTTAGGAGTTAAAGTCATAAGGAAAGGTGATAGTATTTTACTATCATAGGGACACTATTTTCAAAAACTACTTAAAAGGTATGGTCATTTTGATGACAAATCAGTGATAACTCCTTATGATTCTAGCATTCAATTGAAGAAAAAGGTGAGCCAATTGCTCAATCAGAATATGCATAGAGTAGGAGTCTATTGCATCTGATGAATTTCATCCATCCTAACATAGCATATGTTATGTGTAGATTGAGCAGGTATACACATAATCCCAGCAATGACCATTGGAATGCTCTTGTGAGACTCATGAGATATATGAAGGGTACCATCAACTATGGTATCAGACATAGTGGATTTCCCTCTGTATTGGAAGGATACAGTAATGCTAACTAGATCTAAGATTCAGATAAAATAAAATCCACTAGTAGATATGTGTTCACTCATGGTGGTGGTGTAGTGTCATGGAGATCAGCTAAACAAACCATTATAGAAAGATCCACCAAGGAGTCAGAGTTTATAGCTCTGGAGTTGGCTATTAATGAGGCTAAGTGGTTAAAAAACTTCTTGGCATGTATACTGTTAGGTATGAAACCAACACCATCTGTGTCTTTGTATTGTGATTTCCAAGCGGCTATAACTATTGCAAAGAATAAAATTTATAATGAAAAGAGTATACACATTCATTTGAGACACGATGTGGTTAAGCAATTGCTAAATGAAGAAAAAATATCAATCGATTATGTGAGGTTATAAGTAAACTTGGCCGATCCTTTGACTAAACCTTGGGGTAGAAAATTGATTATTCAAATAGCAAGGGAAATGAGATTTAAGTCAATTGAAAATCAATAGTGATAGTAACTCAACTTTTGTGATTGGAGATCCCATGAAGAAGATTCATATGGGTAATAACAAGCTATCTATTAGTTCTGCTAGCACTATTTTCTCAGTTCCTTTTCTTTGGTGTAAATGTGAAAAGTGCTAGAATGCATTGATTGGGAGGTTGAGTGAACGCTCTTAGTGATTTTCATAGCCTTTATTTGAGAGTGGTGCATTCATTGTAAATACACTTAATGAAATTACATATATAAGTATGGAGTGGGGTCACTCCTATGAGATCATGTCAAAATCTCTAGAGCACTCATAAACACCAAGAACATATATGGTCGAAATAAGGTGCACTACGACGTTAACAGCAAGAACTGTAGGGGTTATGATTGGTCAAGCCTCTAACCTACAATAAGAGCTTGTTGGTTCACAGAAGCTATATGCTTCACCACTAACTCTGTAGGTTAAGTCTTATCCGTCTAGGTTTGGTTCATAGTCCAAAAGACAATAAACTCGAAGCATCTATACCCATGAGTAACCTAGAATTCTGTTTTATTTAAAAACTCTTTTGAAATATGTGAGAGACTGTTGAGAAAATAGTTTGTTTTGCAAGCCTTGGTATTTCAAAAGAAAGAAAAATAGTCCCACATTTCTTAGAACAAGGAAGGGGTAGGCTCATAAAGAGAGCTAAGGGAAGATGTACACTAGTGCGCTCATAATCCTGAGCCAATGAAGTACAAATCAACGATTTGCCCCCTTTGCATGTGCAATAAAATTGACCGAGCCTAGTTTTACTTTGTGAAAATAAAAATGATTTTATTTTAATTATTTTTATTTGCCTACATAAACATATGTGTCACGACCCGTTTTCTGGGTACATGACTGGCACAATGATGAATCTCTCATAACTGTAAGCCTTTCGATAAATTCTACCCGTGAGTTTAAATTATCTATGTTATCAAAATAACAATTCCTTAATAAATATGAAGAAAATATATCAAATTTTCTTATTTGAAAATCATAGAGATGATTTGCATGTAATAATAGATTATCAATTTAAAATACATTATTATACTGACATACAAGCCAAATGCCAAACCCCTGACCTAGATGTCCTAGACGATTACAGAGCAACATAGTCTACAACAAAAGAGGGGCCTACCCGACAATGGGAAGATCCAAAGTGATCTACTCTTCTAGCGGATATTCTTCATCGGCAACCTGATCTGAACAAAAAGGTTTCACAGAGAGTGTGAGCTTTAAAACTCAATGAGCGAATCGGCCTCGCGTTAATAAAATTCAAATACATTACCAGTCATGCAAGTATACTAGAAGGCTCATACTCAACCAATAGACATAGTTAGAAATTACATATAAGAAGATAAAAATACATCCAATTCAACAAACGTTACTAGTACTCATTAATGGCAATATATCCCAGAGAGCGCACACAGGCCAGCTCACCAATTATGTATATTTCTGCCATGACGCACAACCTCATCCTCTTAGCTAGGGCGCCTCACGAATCTGTCATCGATTTGGGCTATATCCCTACTAAGGAAATCGTTGTCTCCACACTCATTAGTCAAGACACCCTTTAAACCAGGTTTTCCGCCTTGCTATGAGAGGGGGTACTGTCCCGCTCAATCACAATCAATAGTACAGCAGTTCATATCATAATCAGAAGTACAATAGAATATTCATCCATATAACAGATATATTATATAACTATATTATAGATTTATAAACCACAAATCAAAATAACAATTAATCTATTTTTGAAAAGATTCAAACTTCACATCATCATGAGATACTTATTTCATTTTATCCATACTTATGGATTAATTATCTCCCCAGATTTGCCACTCTGAGTCCAGTTTACCCCTATGAATCTTGGGAGTGTCCTACGACATACTTTTTATCACCAGTAATGCTAAAACCTTATTAAAACGGGGTCGTTCCACTCACCTGGATTGTGTACGAGTATCACTTCTCTAAATCATTACGGACAAGAGTACACAGATGAATTTCAGTATTCCGCTACAGAGATTTTCATGAAAGATTAGAGAAAACAAGTTAGGATTGTTTTCATACAGACACTGTTTATACATACAGTACTATTCATATGTACGGTTACTATTTATACGTATGGATACTGTTCATACATATGATCACTATTCATATATACAGTTACTATTTATAGGTACGGAGACTGTTTATACCAAAAATAGAGAATACAAACTGTAAAAGAGTACACCAGGTAAGTTCTCAATAAATAGTGGAGGGTCGCAATAGACACACTTAAAAACCAGGTCTTTCCTTAGCCAGACCTTTCCTAGACATGTATTCTTCACAGTTTACATTCTATTTTGGTAATAAGATAATCAAAATAATATATAGGCAGCTAAGGACAGTTTTTCTGATGTGGAAGATTAGCCAAAGCCACAACCACAGAGCATACTTAAGAAAATAACTTTTAAAATTTGAAAGACATAGAAAGGGCATAGTATCCTTACCTAAGCTGAAAAGGAAATGTCTAAAATCTCAGAGGCCTAGCATCGGAGTAAGAGAAACTTAAGGAGAGAAGAAGAGGAGTTGAAGGTGTGAGTTTAGAAGTAAAATGAAAGGGCCTATTTATAGGAAAAGTCAAAGGTACTATTTAATACTATGTGCTAATAAAATATTTAACTTACTATTCATGAAAATAACATTTCTAAATAATTCACGCGTTAATCATTTACGGTTACTGTGCAATTACGGAAAAGTCGCAGGCGGCTTACTTTTGAAAACTTAATGGGAAAACTATCATTTCACCTTAAACCTTTAAGTTTCTTTTCAAATCAGTCCTTTCACTTTAGTCCCTGAGGGTATTTTCACACATAAAATGTCATTTTCTCCTACGAATTTCTTTATAGCTGTTTCTTATGACCAAACCACATCTAGTACTTGACATTTCGTTTGTATAAGTGAACAATATCGTATACATAAATAGTATTATATAGGTGAACAGTACCGTATACTAGCATAGTAATCATAGTTTACAAATATGCATTTATATTTTATTTTTCATGGGTATTACAATATGTGAAAAATGGCAATTGCAAGTTTGACTGGGTCAACATGAAAAAATCAAAGGGCTGATAGTTTCAATTTGACTACTTAATTTGTTTTTAAAATTTTGTAACAAGCCCTTTAATTTCTTTTAACCACCATTTAATCCATGTCTGCCTCTGTTACAGTTTTTGCACTTATAAAAGGCACGCCTCCCCCTTATATTTCACACAACAACAATAAGACCTCTCATCTTTTCTCCCATGCTTTCTTCTCTGTTCTCTATGTTACTGAGTTTTGTTCTTGTTGTTCTGGTTCCTAAGTAAACTTCGAGGAGTCTGTTTAATCTTGGGAGGAAGTTTTGCAAACACATGATATTTTTTTAAGGACAATGTCTTTTAAGACATGACTCAAGCTGTGTTGGTGACAACGCATTTACAACACAAAAGTATAGTGGCTAGTAAAGCCTCGGAGATTCTATGGGAAATTGAAAATGTTGAAGTGAGCTGTGGCTTATAAATAGAAAGATTAGGAGATAACAGGCGAAGCATTGAACTATTATTTTCATTTAAAAGTTCCTTAGAATTAAGGATTTGATTAGGGTTTTTAGGTTCCTCATTGGTTGAGAAAAAATATGAGGTTTCCTGCCTAGGACAAATGGCTTCCAAATGTTACATTGTGAGTTGAGGTTGATAATACAAAAGAGCGTCCAGAATTTGAGTTTGGCCCAATGATTCCCCTGGTTGTTCTAGTGCGAAGACTGAAAATACTTGGGTTTTTCAAGGAATATCTTACTACTTAAATCTGTGTAGAATCGAGTTGAACCATGTAAGAGTGTTCCCCTTTTATGGCTGAAATTCAAGAGTGGTCATGGCATTTGTGGTCCAAGGAGCTGAATGTGAATACAGAAAAGAAATAGAAGAAAAAGCAAATTTAGCAACCTAGATCTTAAACTTCAAGAAATCATGGCGGCCATTTGTGTCTGATGGAAGGAAGGAAGGTAAATAATTGATTCAGTGAAACCAAAAGCTACAATGAGAGTTTCACAATAGAGAAGCACATTAATTATATTCGGAATACTCATTGGAGAACTCATCGGAGAAGTACGATGAAGAAGGATTTGAGAAAAGGTAAAGAAAAGGAATCAGATTAACTTAAAAGCACAACAGGCTCTCTCGTCTGTAGGATCAAGCTGCTATGGATGGATAAGATCAAGCCAAACGTTTTAGTTACTGTGTTCTCTGGACCGTTGGATGAAGCTTCCATGGACGTCTCAGATGAAGTCATGCGTTTCATTTTTTTTTCTCAAATATGAATATAGGGACTTATTTGAGAGCTAAAATTGCAGAAATACCCCTATCTCCTTAGACTTCTTTCAGAAACACCTAGCTTGCTGTGCTCTCAGACAACTGGACACCCACTCATTTTTTTTTCTTTCCAAAATGCTCTTAACCTTTATTTCTTTTAAAAAACACCCCATCCATTCGTTTTCAACGGTCCATAGAGCATAGCAACTGAAAACGCGTGGCTTGATTTTATTCGTCCACAATAGCTTGATCCTACGGCCACCAGGTCTTTCTCCAATATATTCAAATCTAAATCTAAAACTAAACAAATAGAAAAAAGGGGGAAAAGATTGTATGAACCATAAGTATGAACATGAATCCTGGATGAGTCGTAGAACCCAGAGTATGAAATCAATCAATCTAACTCACCAACATAACCATCTAATTAACCCTAACATTCTGGACATAAGCATTCAAAAGATCGCTTACCTCTGATTTTTGAACCATCCCTCGGACCCTTCTTCCTCTTTGTCGACGACCCTTTCCTCGACCATCCAACAAATTGTGACTTCTACGTGAAGCCTTATTGATCCAACCGCCACTTTCGACCAATTTGTATTGCAAATAGTTGCCCCCTCCTCCTCCTCTGCCACCCAAACCCTTTCTTTCACTACTCATTCTTGTAAATGTCTCGCAACTCTTGGTACGGTCCAACCAGGAGCTCAAAAGCTCCTTCATGCTTCATTGGCAGAGTTAGAAGATGGAAATAACATCCCAATCTCTAAGAAAGGAGAGCCTTTCAAGTTTCAAGGTCATTAAAGACACTCCCTCAAAAAAAATCCTTTACTGTTTAAAATATCTAGGATTCCTTTCTAATCAAAACTAGAACATTACTGATGCAGGAGAAGCATGGTTATTAAATCGAGATTCAAATCGTGAATCGGAAGACCTATTTTTCAAATTGCGAATCAAATCTTATTATGAATTGTAAGATACAAGATCAATAAAAACTTCAAAATAAATAAGCTGATATATCATATATAAACTTCAAAATAATCAAAATTCCAAAATTCAAGTCATATATAAAAAAAAACATCAAGAAGATGGCAAAACAAAGATGACAAAACAATGATGAATGGTCTCATCTCATTCATCATCCCCAAGATCAATATCACTTAATTCATCCTCATCTTCTGGCATTAAATGCTCTTCCTCTTCCTCAACATTTCCAACTATCTCTTCAATTTCATTCTCATCCCCTATTAAGATGGATTTTCCCTTATCAACCTTGGCATTTAAGTTTCTTGGACCTATAAAAGAAAAAAAAAACACTTAATTAGTGACACTGACAACATAGTACTATAGTTAAATGTTACTTCTAAGTTTTAAAGTTTAAACAAATACCTCTCTTCCTTTTCTTGCTTGGAGCTCTTTCTTCAAGAGTATAGGCCTCATGTATATCCATCCATGAAGCATCAACCAATAAGCAAGGATTCTCTTTTTCTGTAATCCACTCATCATCTGATTCAATATCAAATAAGCATATAGGATCATAAGTATCTCCTTTCTCCTCTCTGGACTTCTGTCTCATCTCAAGTTGAAGATTATACTTAACAAAGACAAGAGCATTTAATATATGTTGCTCTAGGCTATTTCTTCTCTTGGTATGGACTTGATCAAATATGCTCCAATTTCTTTCACATCCAGTAGCACTACAAGTGAGACTTAAAACTCTCACTGCTAGTTTTTGTAACTCTTTGCCCTCTCCACCATAACTTTCCCACCAAAGAGCTGTAAAAACAAAAGCCAACATAAAAATCAAATCTATATCTGTGTTGCCTACGCCTTTTCAAAATCATGAAAATTAATGTAAAATACTAAAATTTATCAGGTTGCTTCTTATCCCTGGTGTCTATTGCCACCCTTGACAGTCTTGAATCTATCAAGTTGTTGATCAATAGCAAATCTAATCCTTCTATCTGGGACCATTCTCTCAATGGTCTCATATAAACCAAATAAAACTTCACTATCCGCATTGAAGTTTTTGTCATAGTGGAACCTAATAAAAAAAATAAAATAAGGAATTAGTAAATTTTCAATTACCAAAGTAACATGATTTGATCTCAAAACTTAAAGAATGACTTACTTAGGATTAAGATAGTAAGCAACAGCATGGAGAGGCCTGTGAAATTGAAAATTCCAATGAGTATCAATTATCTTCCACACCTTTTTGTATCTTGACTCTTGCTTCTTGAAGTTTGCAGCTATTTGTTCTTTAGCTCTATCCATTGCTTCATAGATATATGGCATGGCATGTTTTGAGTCTCCATCTACAAGCCTTAAAACCTTCACAACGGGAGTCACACACTTAAAGCAATATTGGATGGATTTCCAAAATCTAACATCACATAGAACAATATTCATCACTTGTTTACCCTCATCTTTGCTAGCATAATTACTAGTAGCCCATTCCTCCGAAGCAAACATAGACCGAAGAGCATTCTTTTGTAGCATAATACCTTGTAGGGTGAGAAAAGCAGTTGCAAACCTTGTGACTGCTGGTTTAGCTAATTCCCTTCCATTGGAATGCTTTCTATATAGGTTTAGGACCCATGTGTGCCTATAAATGAAAGTTGTGACTTTTTTGGCATTTGTAATAGTATTAAAAAATACCAGAAGCTGCCCGATGTCTTCAAGAATCAAATCAAGGCAGTGAGCTGCACAAGGAGACCAAAATAATTTTGTTCTCTTCTCCTCTAACATCTTTCCAACAGTCACAAGATTAGCAGCACCATCTGTCACAACTTGCACTACATTGTCTTCCCTAATTTCTTCTACCATGGAATCCAATAAATTAAACATTTGCTTAGCATCCTTAACCACATCACTAGTGTCAATAGATTTTAAAAAAACAGTCCTACTTGGACTATTAACTAAAAAATTGGTAAGTGACCTGCCTTTTCCATTTGTCCAACCATCACACATCAAAGTGTAGCCCCATTTTTCCCATTCAATCTTGTATTTCTCCAAACTTGCTTGAATGTTGTCAACTGCCTTTTTCAAGTAAGATACTCTCACCTCATAAAAAGTAGGAGGTTTTAAACCCCTTCCATATTCACCAACAGATTTTAGCATTTGAACAAATAAGGAACTTCTTACCAAATTAAATGGCAAAGCATTGCCATAGATACAATTGCAAATGTCTTGAATCACTAACTCTCTATCTTTAAGCACCTCATTCATTGTTTGCTGCTTTAATAATTTTGTTCCTTTTTTTGTATTATCTTGGGTGCCCACTCCTTTAAAGCATTCCTGACTATTTGCCTCTTTGGCTTTCTCTTTGTCTTCTAAGAGCTTTAAAAACTATCGGGGATAGATGGACAAGCGTAACATTCTCTTTAGTCCCAGCAAGATGATGTTTCATCCATGCAACACCACCCCAACAATTATGTGAACAATACTTGCACTTAATTAAAATCCTGTTGGGTGGAACAGACTCACAATGATTCCATGTAATATCAACTTCCTTTTTCTTTTTTGTTTGACCCATTACCCCAATAAAAAAGAAATCTGCAAAGAGAGGAGGGCCACCAAAAGGAACAAAATAAAAAAGTGATGAGGGGAATTAAAATTTTTTTTTAAAAAAAGAAAATGCGACAGAGGAACAGAATTTAAAAATTAAAAAATAATAGAATTAGAAACAAAAAAAGGATCAATTCGAGTGTGCGCCAGTGCGTGTGCCTGTGTGGGAAGCAGATGCAAATACACTCAGTGGAGGAAGCAAACACACACGGACACATAGTGGGAGGAGGCAAATACACTCAGTGGAGGAAGCAAACACACACAGACAGTGGAGGCAAACGCACGCACAATGGGACTGAAAAAGCAGTGAGGTAGGTGTTATATATTGCAATTATGCCTTGGATAGTGGGAGGAATCATTTTCGGCAATCTCTGTCCAATTTAAGAGAGAAAAATTTGGTTAAATGCCGTGGGTCGCGCGACCCGGAAGAAACCCGACGACAATTCGTGAGCCATTGGAGGAACGGGAATTGTGCGATTCATTCTCAATCACAATTCAGGCACGATAATCGCGATTCCAATTGCGATTTTGAATAAAAAATGAGTCAACTTGCGATATGTATCTTTCTACTAGATTTCCGGGACGTATCGCGATATAAATCCCACGATTCATGCAATACTGATAACACTGAAGAGAAGTAGCATGGATATTTAAGAAATGTATTATATGTGGACGAATTTTAGATTTTTTATAATTTATTTTATTTTATACATTTGTATTTATAAAAATTATAAATTATTAAATACCTCATTGTACATAATATTAAAATTAATAAAAAAAATTATAAATTATTAAATACCTCATTGTACCTAATATTATAAATTATTAAATACCTCATTGTACCTAATATTAAAATTAATACTTGAACATTTCTCTCATTTCTATGGATATTATATTTTCAATTTTTTTTTCGCTGTGCACTTTCAACGTATAACGCTTTTTTTTATAACGCTTTTTTTTTTCAATAAGATATTTTAGATATTTAATAAGTTAGACAAATAATATTTAGAAATAAATATTATAAAATTAAGTTTAAAAAATATTGAAACAAGTTATTATGGGTTTATGATATTGTCATTAACTTTTTTTCCCATGCCATGTAATTTTATAACATGATTGATTTATTTATAATTATTAGTTTTTTAAAACTTGTGTTATATTTTGGTCCTAAAATCATTTGAAGCCTTATTCAATTTTCTTTTTTAATTATTGTTTTTCTATGTTATTGTTCAATTTAAACTTCTTGACCAATTCACAACCCCAACATTTGTTTAATAAACCTATTCAATACATTAATTAGTTGAACTATAAACAACTGCTGAAAAAAATTATGAATATACATTTGAAGGGATATACATGTAATTTTTTTTTCAAAAATTGATTATCTAAATGATAGTCGATTAGTTTAAGTGAGTGTTATTAATTGATTTATTGTAAAATTGAATTTTTCAAAATCATCTAAATGGTTACTGATTAACTAAAATTAGTGAAAATACTAAATTATTTATTTCAATTTTAGATTTTTCAATATTCATTATTTAGCTAATGGTTATAAAAAATATTTAAATGATAGTTGATTGACTAAAATTAATGACAACATTAAAGAAAAAGAATATGTTTTTATTGACAGAAAAAAATTAATGATCTAACATTGAATTAATAAGAGATACATGATAACTAACTAAGATATATTTAATGCTTATACTACATTAATTACTTTAGAGTGAAAGCAAAATTATACCATATGGTTGCAACAGCCGCACCAATGCCACAGCTTCATTGTCCTCCTTCCAAAGCCGCTAAACTTGGAAGTGTTATATTTTTGGATAGACAGAATCTTTCTTTTTTTTTTTTGGGGCGCTCAGAGCATGTGTTGTAACATAATAAATGGATAGGTCATGTCATTTTTGGTGTTGGAATTTCAAAATCATACTTTATTGACATTATAGAGACATTTACGCTGGGGCTAAAGCAAGAAAACAATAAATTATCTGAACACTGTACAAGTGTTGCCCGTATTTAGCAGTGGGGAAACTATAATACATAAACATAATGTACAAGAAGCTACATACATGCTCCCCCGGGGGAGAAAAAGCGAAGTACGTTATTTCGTCGAATATTGTTGAATTGCTACTTCAGATACCGAGAAATCAATTCCCTCCTTCAAGTTTGCTTCATTTGGAGAACTTCTACCTCAGATGACTTGAAAGGAATTCATCTGCGAAGTGTTGAAGAATGAAGACGCCGAATGGCCCTGATCCACTTTTTCTGTTCAAATCCATAGAGGCCCAAATTGGTTGACATGGAAAACTGAGGCAACTACTGCAACATACGAGCAATTTGAGACGCAACTACACTGTCACCTACTTGATATTAGCCCGGTGCAGGAAATGACCAAAGCCCCAACCTTTCTCTTTCCCTTTTTCTATTGAAGACAACAAAATTTGTAAGAAGTTGTGTGCATCTTCCTCCGATGCTAATTCCAAGTTTGTCTGAGAAAGTGGAAGATGAGTAGAAAAGTGGTTGCCTGGTGCTGCTCTTGATCTACCCCCACTACTACCACTCTTGGGAGAATGCCGAAGTTGCCTCAACAAGGTATCCGGTTTACTTCCAACGATGTGTACTACGCCTTGATTAGTGTCAGCATGAATTATGCTCTCCAATCCAATCTCAGATTCGATTATCCACTCCAAGTCAGCCGGAATACCACAAAATTCAGGTTTGCCCAATTTTACCAAATTTGGGCAGAAAACAATCAATATGAATCTCTCTGTTAAGACAACAAACTTACCATCTTCTTTAAGTGCTTTGCAAACTACTAATGTCTCATCTTTGTACTTGGAGTCATCATCAGCCTCCATGAGAACAGATGTTCCAACTGCTTCTTCCCAAGAGTAAGGTCTTAATGGAAGTTCACCACTTAGTGGTCTTGGAATACGGACCCTAAAGTGTTGTGATCGTATTTGATGGGGTTTACTGCGGTTTCTAATACCGAGTGCAGTTTTTCCAGTAACTTCAAGAATACTAGCTGCTGGTTTGGCCACAAGTCCTGTTACCCCTAAAGCTATTCCTGCGGCAAAGAGAGACATCAAAAAAGCACTTCAGTAGTCAAACCAAATGAATATCTAATGTAAAGCAAAAAATTGCCCAGTCAATTCCTAAAGTTGCTTCAAATTTATCACAGTTCACAAGATCATTCTAGCTGATTTACCAGAGAGAACACCAGGAAGACCGTGTCTCTCAGCTCCTCGTATGGGTGATTGGAGAAGACCAGTGAGTCCCTGGAATCAACAAAAGGTAAGCAAGAGTAATTCTAGGCAGGATAAGCAATTAAAGCATTATCACTATGACTTTTTCTTTTTCCTTCTTTATCTTTCATGTTCTCCTCAGAACTTGCACATAAATGAAACCAAATATGACTAATTCAACACGCTGCCTGGAACAGTCAAAATAATGTGAGAGGCTACCATCTATACGTTTTGAATCTGTATAATGGACGGAATAAGGATGCAGATAAGTGACACTGCAATGTATTTCTTGAGAAGGTATAACTTGTTTCCTTTAACAGACCTCTAATACTTCATTAATCACGCCTTTACTGCCTGAAGTGACATTCGCCTGTTGTTTTTCCATTCTTGAAACTGGTTGGTCATCATATGTAAATGCAACAATACCCTAAAATAGACAAAAAGTTAAAATTTAAAAAAGAAAATAACTTTAGACGAAACCTTAATGGCATTGGAAGAAGAAACACCTTGCGTGCAGCTTTACTGAACTGAGAAGTTGCATCACTAATAGCATAGACTGTGTTGCTTAAAAGACTACTCGTGCCCTGGGCCATGCCAGTAATAAGTCCAATGGGGCTCTGACAATTGATGAGTAACTCTAATCAGTTTCTTGAGGTTTTAAAAGAAGGGCTAGCAGAATTGTGATTCTTACCTGCATAATGCTCTTGGCAGGCACAGACAAGAATTCTCTGATGCCAAGCCCCATGCTTCTTGCAAAACCCATGGGATTACCGATAACACCGGCGGAACCAAGCAACTTCAATTTCAGAAAGGGGTGCAAGGGTGTTAGAAATTTGGCATTGAGATGCTTAGTCATTGTAGAGGAATGCTTTTGTGCAGAAGTTTCTTTGACTAGGAATTCAGGTGCTAATGTCTAGATGGAAAGTTGATAATTTACCAGAGAAAATGACAATAAGGGAATGAAAGCAGAGTTTGCAGTAGTTTTTAACTGTAGATTTGATCAATAAATTTCAGACCTTAATTATCAACTTGGTGCAAGCTGTAATTAGCTCATGATATAGCCATGTAGTCCTATTACTCAATTTCTTGAATATGACACTAGGAAGTGAATCAAGTAACAAGTTGCAAGTTGAAATCATTTCAAAACAAGAGACTTAACCCCAATTCAAGTTATCCAGACATGTCCAACATTTAGAATCATTCATTGAACATGTTCCAAAATAGTTAACTGACAAGAGTTTAATGATTCTGGCACCTTCATGCATATTTGCGATTTGTTTGCATGAATAATGAAGAAATCCATGCAAAGTAACCTTTTACCTTGTATATCTCATGAAGTAGTTGCCGACTGTAATGCTTGATTAGAATCTCCTGAATTGACTCAGAACTAGCCATATGATGTGCAATTGTTAACTCCTTCAGATAAATTCGTGCTCCCTCAACATCGGCAAGGGCCATAAAAACTCTCTGTAATTAACTCCAACTTATGAGGAAACCAAGCACTAAGATAAGATGCACAGATTTGCTAGACTGTGTTCATATCTCTTAGAACCGTATTGGTTTATGTATTGCTCAAGATGTTGAAATGTCTGGAATAGTTATTCTAAATTAAGTTGTCAGCAATGGGTACTCCACTTAATTTAGGATATTTTTTTCTAGGCGTGCAGGAGCTTTTGGAAAGATGCCAAAACTCCAAGGACGTGTGCTGCAAGGGCCAAAGGAAAAACGATATTTGTGATCTGTTTGGTTGAATTTTGACAGACCAAAATCACCAGAACAGTAGAACCTTTCAAAACACTTTCCTATTACTTTTTACTGGCTTGAAATTTTGGCCAGCACTTCATTGGTGATCTGTAGTGTGGTGGATTGGAGAGTTCTTGACAAATTTTGTTGTTTTCATGCCTAGGACAACCAGCACAACATGAAAAATGTGCAGATTACATTGTTCTGTATTTTGATACATTATTTAATGTGATCCACATACAGGTTGAAGAGTCTTAATCAATTTTGTTTTCTTCATGCTTCGTGTGTCCATTAGTGCAGGAATATGAAAAAGGGTGAACAATTTTATCATTTGGACAGTTTGACGACTTAAATAAGTATTACCCAATCAAGAGTCAACCCAAAGGTTTTTGATACTTAAATTATTAATTAGTATAAGCATATATATTATCATCAGTCCCAAGTTCTCATTCCTGCTGATGGAACTGGAACCACCACAAAAAGGAAGAGGGGGGGGGGGGGGGAGAACAAAGGAAGACAATCAAATGTCACAAACCCACCGTCTAGATTTTTTTTTAAAAAAAAAAAACTACTTACATGGATAATAGTTTCTTTGGAAGTGAGGATCCGATTTTGAAGCATCCATGGGGCACTGGAAAAACTGCATGAAGTAGGGGGGTAAATAAGAAACATCTAAAAACTGCAGTTGTGATAAAAGATAATGAAGACTAAATTACCTTAGAGTCAATTTGATTGGTGCCAATTCAAGCATTTCAATGTAAATTTTTTTCTGTGTTCTAGCTAACAGATAAATTTGCTGCCATGGGGCACCGATTGGAACTATGGAAGGCAATGAGGCAATGCGTTTGGAATTTCCATTAAAGACAGGAGCAATCAGTATAGGATGCTGTTCACCCGTTGAAATCAAATTCTCAGTAGACTGAACAGATGATAAGGAATCCTTTACTGAATCCCCATCGTAGCAATCAGAAGATGGCATGATACTATACTGGAGCCTTGAAGAAATATGTGTAAAGAACTCAAATAACCTTAATATGAGCTCTTGCTCAAGCTCAAGACAGAAGTCTGCAATTCTGCAAGCATTGAATATAATTCGAAAAGAGTTAGATGAATATAAACATCAAGCAATGCAAGCAGCTATAAACTCTGAAGAAGCACCAAACTAACAACAAGAACCTCAATTTTATGTATTCAAATGAAATGAATGAAATGTCTTTCTTTCTCCATTTCGATATTGCTAGGAAGAACACAGGATCTGAAGAGCTGTTGCAGCTATTCATTTGATTTATTTTTTCTATTCTTTGTCTTGCAACATCATCCTTAGATTTCACATTGTCAGCTTGGTAGGATCTGTATTCACTATCAAAGGACAACATAACTGGATATGGTGTAGACCGCAATTGGTTATCAATTTGTAAAAATGACATCTCCAAGAAAAGACTTTGTCGATCCAAACTCTGCAGAAGATGGGTTTTTAAATCCTTAATGCATGCAAAAAGCAACTCCTGCAGAAATAAAAATTGTTTAACGTTGGTTGAAGAGATGCAAGAAATAGAAAACATAAGATAAGTTCAACTACCTGTGAATAAGAAGTAATCAAAGAAATACCAATGTATGGAATAACAATTGATATTTTTTCCTTGTATTCTGCAGGTCTGGAGAAATTATGATCATGTAACTTTTTCTCCGCAGAATGTGAGACACTTGACTTCTTCACATTGCTAAGAACATGGTAGTTTGAATCAAGAACACTGAGGACCTAAAATAAGAAATAAAAGTTAAAAAAGAGGACAATGATCACGACTTTTGCAGGATATTTACGAAATGAAGATATTATGGATCCACCTTTGTTGCACCCTCTGCATGGACTGATAGATAGAATGTTCTCTCTGGCTTCTGGAGTCATCGTCAGCGTAAGTAACCATTAGTATCACGAAATCTGAACTTAAGTTCAAATATTTATTAATTCTAAAAATATCAAATCGCCATTGAATTTCAGGAAAAAAAAAAAAAACCATCATTCCGAATCACTTCATTATTCACCCCTGCAATGTATGTGTAAATATGCATAAAATTGTCAAAAGCTGCTAAGAGGACAGGATATGTGTAATGTTATCTTTATGTAATTCGAAAGATGATCAAAGTGAAGGCTAGGATACAGGAAACAACATCCAGTAACTTCCAATTGGAAATCATTCTGATAAAACAGTACCTAGCTCTTGCAAAACCTATCAACTAGTCAAAGGTAAGCCTTAAAAGTTAGGTGCATGTGTGCCTTTCTTAAAGATCCAAACAGCAGTTTGACTGTCACTTCGTTCAAGAGAAGCTCTTTCAAAAGGTGGTCCATACTTTTTATGCTAAATCTAGAGAATATGTTTACCAAACCTTTGAAGGATATGGGTTCATTCTTTTATGACCAGTTTGGAGCATATATATATATATATATATATATAGATATATATACTCAATCTGGGGGGAGCATTAAAAAAATATACTATGGTATCATCTAATTCAATGATATTTATGTCTTTTCCTTACACCCTTAGTGTAATTATGTGTTGGAAACTTGCCCCCCCTTTCTCTCAGCCTTGTTTCCTAATAAAGTTAAGTTTCACTAAATTCTTTTGGATAAAAGAAGCAATTGTATTAGAAAGAGCATTAAGTACAAATTGCAGGAAGATAAGAAATCCTCAGACCATAAAATAAAAATAAAATCTCAAAATAGAACCAAATAAGAAAAGCCCCATATAACTGATAGAAAAGCTGTCCAATCTCTTTGCATATCAGAAAGTGATTCCCTAAGAAACCCATGTGCAAAGCAGCAAAGAGAAGCCATAAACACAATTCTATAAAAAGGGTTAAACAAACAATATTGGAATTGCAGTAAAATTAACTAACAGATAACACACCAAGATCATCCAACCAGAAGGAAGTAGTAGCATATTTCACTTTTCTTTTATTCAAGACCATGCTCAAAAGTTTTGGAAGACATGTTTGGTAAATGATGCACAAAAGGAATATATTGTTAAAAGGTGAAAAGGTTTACTTCTGAGGTGGATGGCAAGTAGACAGGCATATATTCTTTCACATCATCAAGGTTATATGATCCCAAAACTCGCTCACCAGGTACCTTCAATGACAATGAACCTTGTCAGGAAAAGTTATTAAGACTTTCAATATTTTTAGATACAAACAACATTTACCTCCAAAATAAGACGATGAGGGTAGCAGGGTTCATCCCAGGCATAAAAACAAGAACTGTAGGAGTGAATGACTGTCTCAAACATTTCACATCTCTGCTGATATATTCTCAATCTCTAGCAAACAGCAAGAGGAACAGAATAAGTTTCAACGGCCAGTGAACTAAAGAAAGGCAACACTAACACACCTTTGATGTATGTGATTAGCAACATCAGAGAGTAATTAGAAAAAGCATTCTGATTATTTATCTTCCATCCATGTAAAACAAATGAAAATTTAAAAGCAAGACCTGGTAACTTATAACTCACGATAGAATTTTACTTTGTAACAAAAAAACATAACGCCATGAGAAGATAGAGTAAGCAGAGCAGCTGTTGATGGAGAAGTATGACAAAAAAAAGAGTTTGCACTCATATTATACTATAGAAAAATGATGGAGAATGGGAAAACAATAGTTAAGGTGATATTGTCAATGTTATGGATAATTAGTTATGAGCATAACAAATACCCTAGGAAATAGAAGAGCTAGGAAGTAGTAGAATAATAATTAGTTTATCTTGGAATTACTATCCTAATAAATGCACCTAGGAATTATTAGCTTATTTCACCTAGGAACTATTACCTAATTAATATCATTTTGAAACTTGTTATATTTATTTATTTCTTTTCTATCTTGACTCCCTATATAAAGGGATCCTCTTTATGGTTGTGGGAGGCCTAGCATTATTGAATTGAAATATAAATAGTTTTCTGCTTATTCCTCCCTTTCTTCTCTCTTCCCCTCCTTTCTTCTCTATTTCTCCCTCCCACCTTTCTGTTTCTCCCCCCTCTCTCTCATCTACCCTCTACTGTACAGCATCAAGAAAACTAAAAGACAAATGTTCAAAGGACAGCCCAATTTTATTGGAATTCCAAGAAGTGATGTGTTGTAGCTCAAAAATAAGTGACAGACCTCCGTTGAGAAATTATCAATCCTGTATGGCATATAGCCTGTGTCATCATCTGACAAGAGAATCAATAGGGTCCCTGAGTTACCCTTGATGCTTCCAACAATTTTGTCATTGCCCATGGATATATCAGCATTTTGCACTTCAACTCGTATCATGTGTGAAGTTCCAGAAACAAAATTCCTCAGTTTTAGTTGAGTATCACCTAGGCTATCTGGTAAGAAGCTGCCCGACCACTGCCATCCTGGTTCATTATAAGATACTGAAACAAGCAGCTCCCTGTGCACATTAGAAATTTAGAATTGTTAAGTGAAAGAAAGGGATAAAAAGGAAAAGATACAAAAGCAAGATATAGTATGCAATTGGGCAAGTTCTTAGAGAATTTGATTTTCAAAAACCCAATTGCTGTATGATAAAAATGTAACATATTGTTCATGCAAGCCAAATTTTAGATAAGTTTCCATGGAATATGATTTTAATTGATGGAAACAGGTACAAAAATTTATACAATTTAAACCACTGAAAAACTCTTATAGAACGCAATTTTCATGTACTAATTAATGATGAAAAAGTACTACATTTATCGTGCATGCCAAATTTTAAATAAGATTGTTAAATATTAATATGTATTAAGATGGGTTAGGTCTAGGTAATTTGGTGTCCAAAAACATCTTAGTGGCTAAGTGGCTTTCCTTTAGAATCTGCATCTGTGACACAGGGTGCTAATCCTGGGTTTGGTCGCCTGCAAGCCCTTAGAAGTGTATCTCTTCGGTATAACCTTTTTCTCCAATGCTTTCATTAAGTGTTGGAGGTGACACTTGTCATTTTTTGGAGGATCATTGTATTAGAGGTGGGTGTGTCCAACCGACCTTGGAGCTTTTCTAGCCACCAAGTTTACAGGTTTTGGGAGGGGAAAAAAAAAAAAAAACATAAAGCTCTCTGGCAGTGTGCAGTTTTTGCCAGTTTAT
Source organism: Biancaea sappan (assembly GCA_037074585.1). NCBI lineage: Eukaryota > Viridiplantae > Streptophyta > Magnoliopsida > Fabales > Fabaceae > Biancaea > Biancaea sappan. The sequence goes on from CM073499.1 coordinate 39,879,635, forward strand.
GGTGCTCCTGGTTAGAGTGCAATGCTAGAGTATTCAATCATTTCTTCCGCAACATCTTTGGAAAAGGATTATTTTTATGACCTGCCTATGGGTTTTTGCAAATTTTTTTTTTCTTTCTTTTTTCAAGGGAGTGCCCGTTATGGATCTTCAAATGGATTGAAAGGCTCTAGGCTGATTTGTTTTCCTTTGTTATAGTTTTTTGTTTGGGAAGGATCCCTTATTCTCTTTTCCATTCCTCTTCGTAATATTCTTTCTTCTCAACAGTAAATTCTCTTTTCAAAAAAAAAAGAAAAAAAAGAGATATTATTAGTCAAAATTTCTTCTGTTTTGAAAGCCATAATGTACACTAATCTCTTGCTTATATCTTCACTTAAAGTCCTTGCATTACAAAGCCAAGGAAAAGGGGGAAAGGGGGATGACTCTGTAATCTTTCTTTTTTCTATCAATATATTTCAATATCTTTTTCTGGTTCCTAACAATGGTCCGACCTGCCGGATTCATCAAGAGAGAGCCAATGAAAGATGTTTGTTCTACATCACCTAAAATGTCGAACATGATTGAAGCTGTTGATTAGAGATTGGACAGACTGGAGAAAGGAATGGAGGCTCTGAAACAAGAAATGAAAGAGACGAAACAATCCATCCTGGCTGAGCTAAGGCGTCATCTCGGAAAGGAGCCAATGAATGAAAATTAGAAAGATGGAGAAGAAGCAATAGGAGCAAAACTGTTTCCAGGAGGAAAAACGGATCACAACCCAACCCAAATTTGCGTAATGGATATTTCATTGAATTTGCACAAATCTGCAAGCAAACACCCCTTAGTCACTGCGTCTTCGACTTCCTCGACTGCGAAGAAGCCTGAGTTTGAATGATGACCACCTTCGCCGGACATAAGAAGAAGAATCAGGCATTTATTGTACTCGGAACTCATGGAGAGGATGGCTAAGGGACTCTGTTTTGGATCATCACCAGCGAGCAACACCAGAGGGCCGTCCACGATGGTGAAGTCACAGAACTCAACGGTCAAAGAGGATTTTTGCCAAAAATGCGAAGATATGTGCCTTCAAGTTGCAATCATGTTATGATGCTTTACAAATGGCAGGTGACAACAAAACAAAGCTCGCTACGTGGGTTAAGCAAGAAGAGAAAGACAGGGATTCGAACAAAGACTTGGGCTACTAGAACGGGTCGGGTCGAGTGTTTAAGTTTGGGCTGGATTTGGGTAATATGGGCTGTGAGTGTAAGTCGATCTAGTATTAAGCAAGCCCAAATTTGAAACTTCATAAAAGGGACTTCTCTCAAGTGCTCTCCGAAATTTTCGTCGCACAAAGGGTTGGGCAGCACAAGAACTTAGGAGAGCAACATCTGGGAACAGACAACGCCAACGACGGCGCAGGAACCATCGGTGAAAGGATTCTAATGTAGATCGAGGAGAAGAAAATGCAAAGATCAAAGACAGAATTGGCTAAAATAATAATAATAATAATAATAATCATAATAATAATTCAGCCTTCTTTAGCTTTGAGGACAAGGCTGTTCTTGAAGGTTGGGTATGATAGGTACTGGGTGTAGTGGGATATTGGTTATTTTGTTATGTATTGGGTAGTGGGAAAAGGGTGTAGTGTGGTTCAGTTTGATTCTGTTAGGAGGGCAGAGAAGGGATTTCAGTATGGCGCGAGTGTTATAAAAGCAGGGGAGAGGGAGAGAGCATCATGGAGAATATTAGAAAGGGAATAGGGCATAATACCTTTAGGCAAAGGTTTTCTGTAGGAGCTTAGCTCTAGGAGGGGGATTACTCTATAATTTTTCTTTTTTCTATCAATATGTTTCAGTATCTTTTTCTTGTTCCTAACATCTGGTTCTTCCCCTTCATTTAAGTTCCCTTCTGCAAATGGCATACTAGACTGGGAAGGAGAGATTTTAGGAAGGAGAAGATTACTATCCAAGAAACAATCTTCACTAATATTTTTCTCCCCCTAAAGAAAGGTTTTGATGAAGTGCAGCTGATTTTCAAAGAAAGTAACATCAAGGCTAATAAAAACTTTCTTAGTTGAAGGGTCAAAACATTTGTAGCCTTTATGTGATGGAGAATAGCCGAGGAAGACACATTTGATATCTTGAGGATCAAATTATTACAAGTATTGAGGATATGAACAAAAGGGGTGCAACCAAACATTTTGAGAGGAAGGTCAGATGACAGACGAGAAGTGGGAAACGCAGTTTTGAGTCTATGGATGGGTGATTCAAACAAAAGTACTCGGCAAGGCATCCGATTTATGAGATATACATAGGTAAGGATGGCGTACCCCCAAAAATATTTTGGCATATTAGTTGTGAACATTATGACACGTGCAACGTCTACGAGGTGTTGGTTTTTTCTTTTAGTTATCCCGTTTTGCTGCGAAGTACAGGGACAAGAACTTTGATGAATAATGCCATGATGTTGAAGGTAATCTCTTAGAGTGGTGTTAAAATACTCAGTGTTTGAAACTGAGTTTCAATCATGGTGTGGAATTTTATGAAAACATCTTGAACATCATTTTTATCTTAGAGGAGATAAAAACCCAACATACCTAGTATGGTCATCAATGAAAGTCAAACCATCATGCAAGCCTGCGGTTAGGAATACGAGGTCACCACAAATCACTCTGAATAATTGCAAAAGGTTTAGAAGGCTTATAAGAATTTTTTGGAAAGGAAGTACGATGTTGTTTTGGAAGTTCAAAAAATTCACACTATAATTCGAGGGTATCTATTGGCAAACAAAGAAGATAACAACCATTTTGCAAGCGTGCGATTAGGAATACAAAAAGGTCCCCACAAATCACTATGAATAATTGCAAAAGGTTGAGAAGACTCGTAAGAATTTTTCGAAAAGGAAATACGATGTTATTTTGGAAGTTCACAAAATTCACACTGTAATTCGAGGTATCTTTATTCGCAAACATAGAAGGTAACACATGTATGAAATGTTTGGATGTCCCATTCTAAAATGCCATAACAAAAGTTCATTATCCCCAGAACAAAAGCTATGATTTGCAACTTGATATTGCATACTCACTGTGGCATCTTCGAAGTAGTAAAGCCTCTCACACTCCTTAGCACCGCTAATCACCTTCCCTGATGATAGGTTTTGAAACACACAAGGATGACAAAAAATTAACAGAAGTCGTGGAGTGTTTTGTTAATTGGCTAACAAATAAAAGATTACAAGAAAGTTTTAGGACATGGAGAAAAAATTCAAGAACTACAGAATTGGAGAGTCGAATACTCCCTTTTCCAGAACAGGTGAGAGAGTTCCATATGCAATTCTAATTTTCAAATTTCTACCACAAGGTGCATAAGAAGAAAAAAGATGATAAGCAGCAGTCATATGATCAGAGGCACCTGAGTCAATTATCTAGGGAGTTTTATTTAAGGAGGTATTTAGTGCTTGGAAAATAATTACCTTTTTTTAGCTAGAGCCGGCGGGGGTATATGATGATTGGCCAGTAGTTTGGAAATTGACAAACATTTTATAAATTTATTCCATTTGTTTGGCACTGAAAACTCCATGATTTTCTCTCGATTTTTCAGTGTGCTCCAAAGAAGCTTGATACCCGTCGCGATTCTTGTTTTGCTATGGTTTCCAATCAGTTGGTTTGTCGTGAATTTCCCAACAATTATCTTTTGTATGCTTCGAATTTTTGCAATGCTCACAATGAGGTCTTTTCTAAGAGGCCCATTATTTTGGGCTCCATTATTTTGAGGCCTACGTGCATCACCCCTCAGGAGCACTTGGCCCATGGGTCATTAACGCTGCCCCATCCAGCCCATCCCCATGAGATTTAAACATTACCTTGCACCTTTGCTCCTTTCGCTTGACTTTTACGAAGACCTCCCAAGTTGAAGGCAGCGGTCGTTGTCCAAGAATGCGTCCCTTCACGTCTTCGAGATCATGGTTCAGGCCAGAGAGAAATTCAAAGACACATTCTGACTCCACCTTCCTTTGGTACTGGGCACTATCTTTTAGGCATCTCCACGTCTCGTCTAGGTTCAGGTCAAGTTCTTGCCACAGCACTGTCATCTCCACGTAGTCCGTGACGTCTCGTTCACCCTGCTTCATTTTCTATAGCTTCGTTATGATTTCAAAAGTTTGTGAAAAGTCTTCTTTAGCAAAATAGGTCTGGTGAACTACTTTCCAAATAGCCTTGGCATCCAGCAAGAAAAGGTACATCTTACCAATAATGGGTGTCATCGACTTCACTAGCCACGCCTTGATTAAAGAGTTCTCTGATCTCCACTTCACAAGGGCTAAGAGATTGGTAGCTTCAAGTTCCTTGGTGTCTCCGATAAGGTAACTCATCCTCCCTTTTCCTTCTAACAGTTGCTTTACTGATTGAGCCCATTCGAGTTTCTCGATCGTGTGCAGCGTTATCAGTATCGCATGAATCGGACGATACATATCCTGATTCACAACAAAAACACAGCTAAACAATACAAATCGCAAGTTGAATCTATTTTGAACTTGAATTGCACGGGAATTGCGATTTTCTAGGCTGAATGGCACAATTCAGTTTCTGCGCGGGTTGAGTGTCGGGTCGCGCAACCCGGTTCTGAAAATGGGACAAAAACGCAATCTTTTTGTGCAATTTTCTTCTTAAATGGGACAAAAAGCTCGGAAATTGAACCCTCCCAAGTACCCAAATCAGAAACGCAAAAGACAAACCTAGGTCTATGCTTTTTTGGTCCCCACTCCCTCCTCCACTATGCATATTTTTTATTCTGCCTCCCACATAGTGCTTCTTTTCAATTATGGTCCCCCTTTGGTGACCCCTTATTCTCTTTTCAATTCTAGTCCCATTTGGTGCCCCTCCTCCAGTTACTGTATTTCATTTTTTTTAATTAGGGTCAAACAAAGAAGAAAACGGAGGTTGATATTACATGGAACCATTGTGAAAGTGTTCCACCCAATAGGCTTTTAGTTAAGTGCAAGTAATGTTCACATAGTTGTTGGGGTGATGTTGCAAGGATGAAGCATCATCTTGCTAGGACAAAGGAGAATGTTAGTGCCTTTCCACCTGTCCCCGATGAAGTTAAAGAGATGTTTTTCAAGATGTTAGAAGACAAAGATAAAGCCAAAGAGGCAAATAGTCAAGAATATTTTGAAGGAGTGGGCACCCAAGATAATACAAAAAAGGGAACAAAATTATTAAGGCAAAAGACATGAATAAGGCACTTAAATCTGTTGGTAAGAAATACAAGATTGAATGGGAAAAATGAGGCTGCGCTTTGATGTGTGATGATTGGCCGGATGGAAAAGGCAGGTCAATTACCAATAAGCTCAGATATGATATATCAACTTATTGTTTTTAGCTTATCTCACTTATTTTTACTTTAAAATGTCATATTTTTATTGATCATATATCTTATAATTCATAATAAGATTTGATTCACGATTCGAAAATAAGTCTTCCGATTCACAATTTGAATCTCGATTCGATAACCACGATCGTGAGTTGAAACAACAAGTGATTAGCGTTGAAATTCATGACCTCTGTCCTGTTATCAGAGGTTTCAACACCCTTCCTATTCTCTCCGCCGTTTGTCATTGATGAGAAAGGACAAGAAAGCCTAGCTCTGATACCATATAGAAAGAACAAAGAAAGATTTGAGATAGAAGAATTCTTATACAAGTGTGATTTGACCTGTACAACCGGACAGAATTTATACAAGAAAAAGGGTCCTAAAAAGGAAAAACAACTATATGAAATAACTACAAAATTTTCTGTAATAACTATACATTAATCACAAAAAAGCATAAATCACTCAAGCATGATTACTTGATTAGAGGCAGATACTTAGGGGCAAATTGAGGATATTTCGACACCTAGGCTTCGGATTTGTGTCCATAAACACTAGTAATCCAACAACATCCTTTACCCTTGATATGGACCTCCTCGAGTTTAGTCTCTTGAAAAAGAACATTTCCCGGATTTGCCTTACTAACCACCTCCCTCACCTTCTTGTGTTTTAGCACGTCAATTATCCTCAATATTGCTAAACTTCCAAACTCCTTATCAAAACATCCTTTGCCATATGGATGTGCTTTCATATTTATCACGGGAAACCTAGATCCAGAAGCCATATACGTGATTATTCCTCCACAAAAGAGGGATATAAAAGCTAATAAACTATTTCAACAACCAACGTGCTGCAAGAATGGGATTTTTGGTTCAACAATACCCTTGAACATGAGTTGGTCACTGGAACTCAAATTCCCATTATATCCGAGAGTAGAAATAAATTTGAACCTATCATTTTCTCCCATACATAGACCTAAACACCTTGAACCTGAGCATGAAACACAACTGCTACACTAGAACCCAATACCAACTCTAAACTACTTAATAGAAGGAGCGTATGGTGCACTTAAGAAGAAAGAGCGTATAGTGCCCTATACATCTCCCAAGGCAAAACACCACATCTAACCCAAGTTTAGGCAAGGATTCTCCAGATGATCTTGTAATTGAATTAAGGAAAGGGTTCAGAACTTGTACCAAACACCCCATTCACAATTTTATATCTTATGATCATCTCCTAGTTATTCGAAGTCTGTGCCTAATATGTCTAGTAAAAGGATTCCATAAAAGTATTCAGAAGCCTTGGAAAAACAATAATGGAAGATTGCTGTCCAAGAAGAAACAAATGCTTTTGAGAAAAGTGGCACATGGGAACTCAATAAATTTACTGGAACAGAAGACACAATGGGGTGTAACTTGGTATTTACCATCAACTACAACCCTGATTGAAGAATCAATTTTTTTTTCCCCCGATAGAAAAAGAAATATTATTGAAGAAGAGAAATGGATACCAAAAAAGAGTAAACCAAATAGAAAAAAGGACTAGGGATCCTCCTAGGAAATACAAAATTGAAACAAAACCAGCCCACAAAGTCCCCAAACAGGGCCAATACAACAAAGCCCTCCAATCCCTATAAACATCTACAAAAGGCACCCCCTTAAACAACCCATTGGTCGACACCCAAAGGATAACAACATAGCGAATTCTATCCCACAACAAATGAGGAGGTAGAGACCATTGTTTCAATACTCTAGCATTTCTTTCCATCCAAAGACACCACACAGTTGCGAACATAGCTTCTTTCCAAAAAATCTTGTTCACCTTCCTAGTACCAAATCCCATAAAGTTAGTGACAAAGAAAGCATCAGTGTCAACTAGGCATACCCAACTCTTCTCAAATAGACCAAATAATTTGTTCCAAATATCCCAAGCCACCTCACAATGTAAGAACAAATGGCTATTTGTCTCTGAATTCCTCAAACACATCACATAAACATTAGGAGATAAAGCTTTAAAACGCCGTTGACCAGACGCAAATCATTAGTATTAATTCTATTAATAAACCCTAAGCATTAAAGCCTTAAAAGGTTCATATTTCTGCATGGTTTCAAATGATGGATGTTTTGACCAAGGCCCTATCCAGAATACTGAGGTCCAAGATGAGAATGATCAATATATATTCTCCAACTTGAGGAGCGTTGAAAATCCAAAAATTTCAGCTAGACTTGTGTATCAAATTGGTCTTATTTCGAGATTATTTGCTTTGAAATTCAGGGCAATTATCTTCCTTTAATTTCTGCATTTTGGGCTTTATCCTTAATTTTGTTTATCTGTGGCCTATATTTTGCGATCCTTAGGCAGAGCTGTTGCCTAGTTTCCCTATTTATGCGCTTCAATTCTTTTTAAGAATAATAAAAATTCAGAGCCATTTTACTCTGGGTTTTTTAGACATGCAGATAATGGAACATGCCCTTAACAGAATGCATAAATTGATAAATCATTTAAGCGAAGCATTTCTAAGTCTATGTTCAATTCAGAAAATGCAAAACAAAATATTTAATGCAGTCTGAGCAACTGGTTACATCAAAGATAAACACATAATACAAATTAATTAATCTAAAATACCTGGTTGTATCTGTCCAGTGAAGATGAGCATGTTCTCCTATGCCCAAATGAAATATCACGTCAGTACCCTTTTGCTTGTAACATATATCCTTGCTGCATGCATTGCTGATAACATATCTGCAGAATTAGGCACCATTAGCCAGACAAATGATACCTCCCTATAATATCAAATATGTCAAGGAACTAGACATCCTAAAAGCTTTCTTTAGACTTGGCCGGGCAAATTATGAGTCCAAAATTTTAATTAAACATCAATTATTTAGAAACAAGTTTAATTTAATATGATTCTTATTAACTTTTAAATATATAAGAAATAATTTTTTTTTTAGATTTGTTTTTAATTTGAAGATCTAATTCTTAATTAAATATATTATTTTGAATGGACTTAATACTAATCAATCAAATGATTGCTAATGCATTAAACGTGCTTGTTAGACTTGCCAAGAACATTCCAAGTCCCAAATCGTTCGTCTAGAGGTGTGCTCATGAGCAATTTCCTGTATTAGTGTTTCCAAGTCCCACATTGGGCAAATGGAAAGTTGGTACATCTATATTTCCCTGTAGAAGTCATTGAGTGAATAGCAAATTTTTTGCGGGTCATGAGGCCCACTTTAGCTACCCCCCCCCCAAAAAAACCAAAAAAAAAAACACAAAAAAAGAAAAACTTTTGCAAAATCCACTTGTCCTCCAAAACAGCCAGTTCAACATTTTTTGTGGTTTGATGATCCAAAACTTAGGTTGGGTTCGGTTCCTAAAACACTAAATCAAACACTCAGCCACTTAGTCAAACACCCTCTAATACCATGCCAAAAATAATAAGTAATCCTGAAAGTTAAAACTATTAGGACAAGGCTGTGAAAAATCTTATCTGTAATAATATGCATGAAGAGAAGGAAGTAACCTGGGCTGGAAAGTAATTGCACTTGTCCTTCCAGTATATGGTTCAGCAACAGAGGTAGATGTCACAGCTAGAATGAAAGCAGCATTTGGAGACGACTGAGGAACAAGGATATTACTTGATCCACTTGGTGGTAAAAGAGAAAAAGGACTTGACCATAACGAATATGGCAAGTTTCCTGTAACATATCCTGGCCAACATCTACTAACTTTAACCAGAACATCATTTATAGAGGAAACAAGGCTTGGCGAATACATGCATGGCCGAACCTTTTCATGATCATGATTACCACAACCTAACTCCTTTGATGTTGACGGGACTCTGGAGCTCAGTCTACTCTTCAAGCTGCTTAAAGAAGAATTTTGGAATTTTGAATAATTAATACCTGTTTGTCTTCCCACATTTTCATGGCAGTTTTTAGAGAAAAAGGGAATGCTTAGAGAACTCTCCAAGGAAATAACTCTCTCTCTAGTTGAGATAATATGACTCCTTAGAGAACAACCTGGGCTAGGAGGCATGTCAGCATGTATATCAAGGCTGGAAGATAGGAGAGAAAGACCATCCCTTTTCCCAACAAGTGTTTCATTTTCACCAATATCATAATACGAAGGAATAACAATTCTCTGTTCTTTAACTTCACCAGTGGCATCTGTGATACACAGGGGAAAGCCAGTGCAGTTATACAAAAGAAAGGGAACAAAGATGACGACTTCCCTACTACCTGAATATGCATCCATTACCTTCTCCACAGTCACATACATAGGGCCTAAAAGTAGTGATGCAAAAAAAAAAAAAAAACCAGAGAAAGAAAATTAGAAGATGCATTCAGTACTCATTTCAAACTAGACACAAGTCAGAAGTGAACAAAGCATATTGATTACCATGTGCATTACTTGATTCAAATGTCAGTGTTTCAGATAATGAAAACTTGGTTTCACTGAACTTAGCCATTGAGCAGAAAGTTTCAAAACGAGGAAATTTAAAATATGAAGGCTTGAATCCATCAAGGTAGATCTCCAGTCCAATTTCGTGTGAAGGATCAATCTGATAAACAGAAGTTTCTCCCTAGAAAAGAAAACATCATGAAAAAAAATCAGGCTGTTACACCACCGTCAACAGTGAAAAGATCTATCTATGCTGTAGACCATTGACAACAAAAAGGTTAAAGCAAGAGATTCATAACAAACCTCTGAAATTGTCATGGTATGATTTACCCCACCACTATCACTGGTAAACAAAATTTCCTTAGGAATGTAGTTGTTCACTATTAATGGAACATTTACAATTATGTGATGAACAAACCGATTCTTTGCCTCATCCACAGAGACATTCTTCTTCATCCAGCCTGATGAAGTCAAGCTGATGCTCCTAACTGATAGGCAACACCGAAATGCACAACTACTAGGATGAGATGGATAGCAAACAAAGGATTTGAAGTTTCCTATTTTGTTATCCATTGATAGAAGCTTGGAGAGATTATAAGCTTCACTCCACAGGTAAGAGTTCCCAACTGGCCGCCACCTTAGAGAACCGGCTTCAGCCAAATGTAGTGGCAAAGGTAACTGTTGCCCAGGGTATACTGGATCTAATATCTGAAATGGTGAAAAGACACATCATAGGAGTATTATCATATGTAAAAACTTCTACTGAATAGACTAAAATTGTGGTGAACAAGGTGAAACTTGTGTACCTTCGGTGACAAACCAAGTGGAATATCAAATCTCAGCTCCAAAGGTGTAGAAGTTGCATTTGAAAGTACAACCTGAATGTTGAAATTCAGTTTATAAGAAAGAAAAAAGGATGTAAAGAGTAAATGGAAACTCAACGTTCCTTCAGTTTGTGCTTACAGTAGAGTATATTTGTATTAACTTGCTGTAGTGCAGCACTGAAACATCAAAGACAACAGGAACAACAAATGAAGAATCTGTATCTATTCGACTGTCCTCATCATTTTCACTATGCGCCTTGGAGAAATTAACCTCAAAGCATGTAAGTCCTACTAAATCCATTGACATAGGAGCAGATGGCATAGATGTTCCATCAAGCTGTATGCTAATATAATGATGAGAAAATACATTTGACTTTTGCTCATTTAGACTATCAGACGAACAAGAAGGCCTGTAACGGGCGAGCTGTTCTTTAGTATTTTCATCCATGTATATCGGAATAGAAGAACCTGGTTGTACATATATTCCATCTTTCTTTTCTGAGTCATCAAGCTCATCAGGGTTGACAGGCCTGTGATATACATAACACAAAAGGGGCACAGAAGTCAAGTTTTGAATAACATAGGGAGCAGCACATCTTCTAGCACGTATATATTCTGATGAAGGCGAGCGTATCATTTTGTTGCCTTCAGAATTATCTTTGGACCCCATCAAATGCCAGGCATCCATAACCATCTGAGTCATTCGTGAAACACACTGGAAGAAACAAACCTCATAAGTAAAAATAGCCATCTATGATGAATTTATAAATATCATAAGCTCAATATATAAATAACTAGAGGATGTCCATGGTATATCAGTTAGTAATTGTTTTGCCCATTGTTTTTGTTACGTTATAGGCTTAATTAGTCGGATTTATATTATTAATGTTATTGACTGTGAATATACATGATTATGGGGATTGATTAGCATGATTGTAGAGATTTTATTTATGGTTCCCTGTGTATATATATCTATAGTCTATGAATGAAATATACAAGTTATTCAAATCATTTTTAAGCCAAGTTGTTTTGGAGCATGGAATGAAGAAAAGTAAGTCTGATCACACATGTTTTACAGGCAATTTAAGAATGGCATCATCTTACTTGTGATATACGTTGATGATATTGTGATTACTGGAAGTGACAATTTAGTCACCTCTGATCTCAAGAGTTTCTTGCACTCCCATTTCCAAACAAAGGATTTGGGACCCTTAAAATACTTCCTAGGAGTTGAAGTTATGAGAAATAAGAAGGGGATATTCCTATCTCAAAGAAAGTATGTCCTTGACTTGTTGAAAGAAATAGGAAAAATGGGGGCTAAGCCACAAAGTACCCCAATGACCCTTAGTGCACAGCTTGAAAAGGATGACAATGAGCCATTTCATGATCCTGAGAGATATAGGAGCCTAGTGGAAAAATTGAAATTATCTTACTGTGACTCGCCCTGACATCTCATATCCAGTTAGTGTGGTCAACCGCTTTATGTCCTCTCCAATAGTCAACCATTCACTTCTAGAGCAAATCCTTTGCTACTTAAAAGGAGCCCCAAGACGTGGATTATTTTATGGGAATCATGGGCACACTAAGATTGAGGTTTACTCTGATGCAGACTATGCAGGGTGCAAATATGATAGGAGATCCACTACTGATTATTGTGTTTTTGAGGGAGGGAACTTGGTCTCTTGGAAGAGTAAGAAGCAAAATGTAGTCTCACGATCTATTGCAGAATTTGAATACAGAGCTATGACAAACTCAGTATGTGAAATTGTATGGATATATCAACTGTTGAAAGAAGTTGGCTTCGAGCTCCTACTACCAGCAAAGCTATGGTGTGACAACCAAACTGCTCTTTACATTGTTTCTAATCCTGTGTTTCACGAACGAACTAAACATATTGAGATCGATTGTCACTTCATTCATGAAAAGATTGAAAAAAATTTCATTTAAAACAGAAGACCATTTAGGAAATATTTTCACAAAAGCCTTAAATGGAGCCCGCATTGCCCACAATTGTAACAAGCTGGGCATGATTAACATCTATGATCCAGCTTGAGAAGGAGTGTTACGTTATAGGCTTAATTAGTGGGATTAATATTATTAACATCTATGAGTCACACTCTAAAATTATGGGAAAGAGTGATTGAACGTAGGTTAAGAATGGAGACGAGTATTTCGGAAAATCAATTTGGATTCATGCCAGGGCGATCAACTATGGAAGCTATTTATCTGCTAAGAGGGTTGATGGAAAGGTATCGGAGCAAACAAAAAGACTTGCATATAGCGTTTATTGATTTGGAAAAAGCTTTTGATCGAGTACCAAGAGATGTGCTCTGGAAAGCCTTGGAACAGAAAGGTGTACGAGTTGCGTATGTTAGAGTTATAAAAGTTATGTGTAAGGGGGCTACAACTAGTGTGAAAACGTCTGGAGGGGAGACTAGAGACTTCCCTATTAAGATTGGCCTACATCAAAGATCATCGTTGAGCCCTTATTTGTTTGACTTGGTTTTAGATGTTCTGACAAAACATATTCAAGAAGAAATTCCTAAATGCATGCTTTTTGCTGATGATGTTGTTCTCATAGCAGAGTCAAGGGAAGAGATTAATGTTAAACTTGAGTTATGGAGAGCTACTTTGGAATCGAAGGGTTTTTGTCTAAGCAGGAGTAAGACAGAGTATATGCATTGTAAGTTTAACAAGCGACAAGCTAGAAACGAGTTGGAAGTTAAAATTGAAGATAATGTTGTTTCACAAGTGTCAAAGTTTAGGTATCTGGGATCTGTTATACAAGATGACGGTGAAATTATTGGTGATGTGACACATAGAATACAAGCTGGGTGGTTAAAGTGGAGAATGGCATCAAGAGTTATTTGTGATCGGAAAGTACCAGATAAGCTCAAACGAAAGTTTTATCGTACTGCTATAAGACCTGCGATTTTATATGGGAGCGAATGTTGGGCAATGAAAGGACAACAAGAGCATAAAATTGGAGTAACGGAGATGAGGATGTTGCGTTGGATGTGTGGTCATACAAAAAAAGATATGATCCATAATAATCGTATACGAGGGAGCATTGGAGTGGCACCTATTGAGGAAAAAATGACTGAAAATCGTTTAAGGTGGTTTGCACATGTTCAAAGAAGACTATTAGAAGCGCCAGTAAGGAGAGTTGAGCAGATGGTTTGGAGCCGTGTGAAAAATGATCGAGGAAGACCAAGAAGGACACTTAAAGAGGTTATTAAGAGGGATCTTCTGGTAAATGAGATCCCTAAAGAGTTAGTCATTGATAGAGCTCAATGGCGTCGGGCGATCCATGTAGCTGACTCCACCTAGTGGGATAAGGCTGTTGTTGTTGTTGAATAGTTTTGGAGAGCGTAACGAGGAAAGGCAATCTATACTTGATTTCTCAATGGCTTATAATTTCAAGGTTGTCAACATCTGTTTCAAGAAGCGAGAGGAGCATTTAACCACTTATAAGAATGGAGCCGCAAGGTCACAGATTGACTTCTTTTTTATAAGGAATCCAAATAGAAAAATCTGTCAAAATTGTAAAGTTATTTCTGGGGAACCTGTGGCAACTCAACATAGGGTTCTGGTCCTTGACGTGCTTATTAAGGGTCGGAAACAAAAGTATCAACAGGTGATGAACCCTAGGATCAAGTGGTGGCAGCTAAAGGGGGAGAATCAACAGACTTTCAAGAGAAAATTGTTCGATGAAGGGTCCTGGAAGTTACGAGAGAATGCTAACATCATGTGGGATGAGATGGCCAAGAGGATTAGAAAGGTAGCTAAAGCACTTTTAGGAGAATCAAAAGGTTTTGAACAAAGAGATAAGGAATCTTGGTGATGGAATGAGACCGTTCAAGAGAAGAACAAATTTAAAAGAGAATGATTTAAAGCTATCCATTTGTGCAATAACATGGAAAATTGGGAGAGGTATCGGAAGGCTAATAAGGAGACTAAAAAAGCAATAAGTGAAGCACGATCTAAAGCATTTGAAGAGTTTTACAAAGACTTAGAAACGAAAAAGGGAGAACAAAAGATTTACAAGATTGCGAAAGCTAAAGAAAGGAAATCTAAAGATCTACATCAAGTAAGATGTGTTAAGGATGAAGAAGGAAAAGTTTTGATTACAAATGGAGATATTAAAAATAAATGGCAATGTTACTTTTATAAGCGCTTTAATGATGGAGCAGGGTCGGCTAGTGATATGGAAGATTTAACTACTCTAGAGAGAGAACAAAATTTGGCATATTATCACAGGATTACGATTGATGAGATAAAGGAAGCTCTTAGAAGAATGGATAATGGTAAAGCCGTTGGTCCTGATGGTATTCCTATTGAAGTTTGGAAGTGTTTAGGGGATGAGGTACTATCTGGCTAACTAAACTCTTTAATGAAATTTTAAGGTCTAAGAAAATTCCTGATGAATGGAGAAGAAGCACTATAGTGCCTACATACAAAAACAAAAAGGACATCCAGAACTACGCAAACTACTAAGGGATTAAGCTTATGAGTCACACTATGAAATTATGGGAAAGAGTAATTGAACGTAGGTTAAGAATTGAGACGAGTATTTTTGAAAATTAATTTGGATTCATGCCGGGACGATCTATTATGGAAGCTATTTATCTACTAAGAGGATTGATGGAAAGGTATCAGAGTAAACAAAAAGATTTGCATATAGCATTTATTGATTTGGAAAAAGCTTATGATCGTGTACCAAGAGAGGTGCTGCGGAAAGCCTTGGAAAAGAAATGTGTACAGGTTGCGTATATTAGAGCTATAAAGGATATGTATGAGGGGGCTAAAACTAATGTGAGACCGTCTGGAGGGGAGACAAGAGACTTTCCTATTAAGATTGGCCTGTATCAGGGATCATCTTTGAGCCCTTATTTGTTTGACTTGGTTTTAGATGTTCTGACGAGATACATCCAAGAAGAAATCCCCAAATGCATGCTTTTTGCAAATGATATTGTTCTCATGGCAGAAACAAAGGAAAAGATAAATTTTAAACTCAAGTTATAGAGAGCTACTTTGGAATCGAAGGGTTTTCGTCTGAGCAGGAGTAAGACAGAATATATACATTGCAAGTTTAACAAGCGACGAGTTGGAGGTTAAAATTGAAGATCAGGTTGCATCACAAGTGTCAAAATTTAAGTATCTAGGATCAGTTATACAAGATGACGGTGCAATTATTAGAAATGTAGCACATAGGATACAAGTTGAGTGGTTGAAGTGGAGAATGGCATTAGTTGTTTGTGATCGAAAAGTACCTGATAAACTCAAAGGAAAGATTTATCGTAGCTATAAGACCTGCAATTTTATATGGGAGTGAATATTGGGCATGAAAGGACAACAAGAACAAAAAATTGGGGTAGCGAAGATGAAAATGTTGCGATGGATGTGTGGACATACAAGAAGAGATATGATCCGTAATGATCATATACGAAGTAGAGTTGGAGTGGCACCTATTAAGGAAAAAATGGTTGAAAACCGTTTAAGATGGTTTGGCCATGTTCAAAGAAGATCGTTGGAAGCGCTAGTAATGAAAGTTGAGCAGATGGTATGGAGTCCGACAAAAAAGGACGAGGAAGACCAAGAAGGACACTTAAAAAAGTTATTGAACGGGATCTTTTGGTAAACGAGATACCTAAAGACTTGGTCATTGATAGAGCTCGAAGGCGTCGTGCGATCCATGTAGCCGACCTCACCTAGTGGGATAAGGCTTTGTTGTTGTTGTTGTTGATATTATTGATTGTAAATATACATGATTATAGGAATTGTATTTATGGTTCCCTGTGTATATATCTATAGTCTATAAATGAAATATGCAAGTTATTCAAATCATATTCTCTGTAATTACAGTTTTCAAGGCCAAAAATTACTTTGTAGGTGCAGGTCCAAACATGATTTTGGCCGAAAAACAGGAGGCCGAGCTATGCAGGAACGTTTTCACCATTTTAACTGTAAATGCAGGTAAACAGGGAAAAAAAAAGAGTGATTTGAATGTGATCACTGACTTATCAGGAACCTCGTGTATCTAGTTATAATCATAAATTAGGACAAGTACAGGGGCGGTGCAAACATGTCTGGAAAATGTGCTTGCCAGCTTCCCCCCCCCCCCTTTTTTTTTTTTTGATAAAAGAAGAATTCTTTGATGACAAGAAAGATATTACAAAAAGGAAGGAAAATATAGGACAAGGAGTCTACCCCAAACAAATATAAAATAAAAGGAAAAGACACAGGCACTAACTCAGAAGATCCTACCAATCCCTTTGAAGATCCATAAGGAACAATATCAGTAAACACAATCCTTTCCTAGAGAAGATGCAGTGGAAGGAAAAGGTGACTGAACAATATAGCATTATGCTCTGACCGAAAAGCATGACAAACTAGCAATGACTACACATTGCAAGAGCTTTATGCTTCTTATGTCTCTGAAAAACTGTAAACTTGATGCCTAAAAAAAATCCCCAATCTTAGCTGGTTCCAAATATACTGAGCCACTTCAAAATGTAAAAAAAATGACTGTCTCCAGGCTCCTACGGAACATCACACAAACATCAAGTGATAATCTTCATGTGGTCTTTGAATCTAGAATAGATAATTCGTATCCATTTTATGAGTACCGTTGGCTAGACAAAAGCCTATACCCTAGAAGGAGCTTTGACTTTCCATATAAGCTGGGTCAAAGGAAAAGAATTAATATTTGGATTTTCAATCAAGAAATCAAAGAAAAATGAACAAGTATAGAGGCAGCGGAATTCAAGTTTCATGTCCGTATATTAGGCACAGAAGAAACACAAAATGAAGCCAGTGTTTCCAACAATAAAGCAAGGTCATCACAGAGTCTAGCATTGAGATTCCAAATATGGAAATTCCAGGATAGGTTCATCACTGAGTCTTGCATTGAGATTCCAAGAAATATAGAAATTCCAGGATAGATTATTACTTTATCTAGTCAAAAACTCTGAAATAGGAGCATTATGCAAAGAAGATCGTTGATAAAGATGAGGAAAATGTTCAAGAAAGGAATAGTCACCAATCCAATAATCCTCCAAAAGAAAAAATAAGTGCCATCTGCAATGGTCAAAGCTTTTTGTAGCCAATCAGATGGTCACTAGTCACAAAGAGTCACGAAGGAAAATTTTTCAGGTCACAAGAAAAGTTTTTGCAACGAAAAAAGCAAAAGCGATGATCAGTCATTGGATTTTTTCTTTTTTTGAGCCAAAGAGTTAAGTCGCTTGCTCAACTGCTCCATGTGTTGCTCCGTCGTCAGTCTCTCTGTGGCATTCATCTCTTGCTCTTCTTGAAGCATTTGTAACATCTGGGCAAGTTGTTCTTGAATTGGATCACTGATGGGCCTGCAAGTATCCCACCTTACAAAAGAAAACACAATCAGGGAGAGGTAAGGGCTAGGCCCAGAAACAAAATGGACCCAAAAGTGTACTCTAGGAAAGGCAAGAAAGCAAGGGCATAAATGGGAAATAGTTCTGACACAGTAGTAGAGGCAGAGGAGGCATGACAGGATGATATAAGTGGGTCTGTGAGGAGTGAAAAAAGGGGGGAGAAAGGAATTTGGAATTGAGGGGAGAGGACCTAGCCTCTCGAAAGCTAGGTGGATTATCTTGTGTGCTGTGTGTCTTGTGTTTTCCTTTATTGTTCTGTGCATAACTGCATTTTAATTGCATTTTAATCCATTCTCTGTAGTACTGTGTTCTTGTGTGAGAGATCTTTTAACTCCTGTGAGTGTGCTGTTGTGTGAGTGATTATTAGTGTTGTCTTCTTTACCCACTGGTAGAGATTTATCAATATATTTAAATACAATCCTTAGTTATCAGTCTTCATTTTTACTGTGTTTATTCCATTTCTATATCTGGGTCCTATCAATCACCCATAACTTGTGGATCTGGTTAATGGTCTAGAAACAGTAAAATCAGAGAGGAAGAGAGATGATTTTGATTTCTTTTTCCTACCTATTTTGATGGTTCAGATTATAGAGAGAACAAAATCTTCTAGTGTAAACTCACCAAGTTAATAATGGTAACACTCAACAACATAACATTCAGTCATTACTCAGACATTATATAACATCACAAGGACATAACTGACAAGAAAAATGTTCTAAACCACCCCACACATACACATACATCCACATATAAGTCTCACATAAAAATACATAAAATATAAATATAAAAATAAAGACACTTAAATTATAAAAACAAAGACACCACCAATTTTCCTCATAACAGACAAAAATAAGAGAAAATCCATTTGCAGAAATCTACAAGGAGCTCATAAAAATAATCCTCTCCCACAGGAGATATGGTGGAAGAAAATGATGGTTAAACACTCCAGCATTCCACTCTAACAAAGACTGCATGCCGCCACAGAGCGTTACTTTCTTTTTGGACCCCAAAATCTGTAAACCAATTCCAAATGTACCTAGCCACTTTACAAGGTAGGAAGAGATGATTATGTGTCTCCAAACTCCTGAAGCACATCAAACACATATCTGGACATAATGCCCTATGGGGGGTTTGAATCTTGAGCAGACCAAGTCTATCAATTCCATAAAGTACAGTTGTCTAGACAAAAGCCTTTACCTTAGAAGGAGCCTTGACTTTACAAGCAAGTCTTGGACAAAGGAAAAGAAATAGAACTTGGGTTTTTAATCAAGAAATTGATGAAAGACAAACAAGTAAAAGGGCCCAATGAATCCAAGTTCGAAATCCTTTTATCAGGAAAAGGAGAAAAATGGAATGGAGCAAGTGTTTCCAACAAGAAAGAAAGGTCATCAACAAGTCTAGCATTGAGATTTCTAGAAAAGTAATAATTCCAAAAAGGTGATTTTTTTTAATGACAAAAAAATCATTAATCAATAAAAGAAGTACAAGAGTGCCGGGAGATATTGAAAAAAGAAGAAAAGAAGAAAGAGGGGAGGACACCCCAAAGCAACATCAAAGCAGCATTACAATCGCTATGAAGGTCTAATAGAGTCACATTGCTAACGAAACCATTAGTCAACAACCATTGAAAAGCCATAAAACTAATCCTATCCCAAAGAAGATGTGGAGGGAGATATTGCTGTTTAAAGACCCTTGCATTTCTTCCTAGCCAAATAAACCACAAGATTGCAAATTTTGCACCATGCCATAACGCTTGATTGTCCTTTCTCCTTCTAAAACCCTGAATTCCATAGACAACAGCGCTTCAAGCCCCTTTGGAAACACCCAATGTTCCTCCATAATGCCAAATAACCTATCCCACATATTCCTTGCTACTTTAGAGTGCAAGAAGAGATGCTTATTAGTCTCCGAACTCTCATAGCACATGACACGAAATCTGGTGAAAGGGGCCTATTTGGTCTGTTGGTTTGGAGCATATCATTTGTGTTCTTAAGTACCTCATCCAGACAAAAGCCTTTAGCTTAGATGGGACCTTGGCTTTCCATAAAAATTTAGTGAAAGAAGAGTTAATGCTTGGATTATGAATCAAGTACTGATGGAAAGATGTACAAGTATAGGTGCCTGATGCATCAAGATTCCAAATTCTCTTCTCAGGCATAGGAGTAGGTTAAAATGAACCACCAAGGTGTCTAACAGAAGAGCAATCTCATCAACCATCCTGTCATTTATGTTTTTGTGAAAGTGAAAGTTCCATGAGACTTGGTTATCTTGTTCACTTAAAAAACCAGAGATAGGAGCATTATGTAAAGAAGAGAGCTGATATAGCTGCGGAAAGATTTCAAAAAACAGGGAGCTTCCAATCCATTTATTCAATTTTTCAGGTCAAGTGAAACTATATGCTGTATCTATGCATTGCAGTGATTATACTTGTTCTTAAGCATAAAAAACTGATCTAATTATTTCCATTTTTTTCATTTGACAGTTTAACTGGAAAGAGAAAATTCAGGCCATCAAATCAAATCATAGGTTTCTAGCATGTCAAGGACCACTCAAAAGTTTGAGCTGATAAGTGAAATAGAGAAAACTTAACTAAAATGTAAAACCAAAAAAAGAAAAAAAAGGCAGAAATGATATACCTCGACTAAGGATTCTGTAATATTAATGTTAAGCTGAGCTGCTGAATCAAGAATGATATCAGTCGTGATGGAGCTGTTCAGAAGAACACTCATTTCTTCTTTCCTAATTAAACTCAACCGAAATTGCCACGGCTCAATAAAAGGCTCCCATGATACCTTAAGTTTTTGAAGCATACAATATGGTTATCAGCAGAATATTCATACCAAAACTGAAAGAAACGGTGACAGAATTTTAAAATTGGACCTTTTCAATGTTATTGTAGTTTACTTCAAAATCACCAGTGACTGAGCATTCCATGTCTTTTCCAGTCATGTTGGCAAGCAAGAGGATGTTCCTCAGTAGAATTTCCATTTGAGGCCCCCTCCAGCTCCACTATGAAAAGGCAAAAACATTATAGTTATTAAAAAATAAAAAGGCAATGCAAGGATTTACGGAATTTAATATAACTACAGATTGAAGTTAAACCTAAGTTTGAAAATTGATTTCTTGAACTTTATAAAATCAAAACTCTAATCCTAACTAAATGGCTAAAGAGTATACTTATTAGAAAAATAAGATTTTTTAATTTTTTTTGTTAAAAGAAGGAAATATATAAAGGGAAAAGAGTACAAGAAGTTGGATGATAAGAAATCCTCGATCAAGGAAAACAAGGATAATCTGAAAACAGAACAGCATATGCAACATCCCTTGAAGATACAGGCATTCCTCTCCAACTAGAATGTTTACACTATTTTTGTCAGGAATTAAAAAACAAAATAAAGAGATGGAGGACTTATTCAAGGTCAATTAGTGAAATACAATAATTACAGTCACATGAAACATCCCTTGAAGATACGGGCATTCCTCTCCAACCAGAATGTTTACATTATTTTGTCAGGAATTAAAAAACAAAATAAAGAAATGGAGGATTTATTCAAGGTAAATTAGTGAAATACAATGCATTTATAATCTGTTTCAGTCACATGGTCATCTATCACATCCCCAGTCAGTGTTGTACTTGTAAGTGAGTCTTATGTCTTTCCAACTGCCACTCATTAGAATGTATTGAACTACAAAGTGAAATACAATCAGTTTATGGTTTGTTCCATGTTGTCTGTACTGTTTTTCCCTTTATTTTTCTTTCTGTCTGTAGGAGGATATCTTATCCTCCTATCATATACTGATCAATCTCTTGATAAAATGTTTTAGTATTTTATAGACAAAGAAAAAATTAGAATGAAATACCATAGGAAAAAAAAGAACAAGAAAAAAGGACAAACAAATGAAAATTAGTGAAAAGAGTTAATCGGCATAGACCACCAACATACCCTTCCATCAGATAGTAGGAAAGAAACTTTCCTCAGCTGCAACCTAAAATTGAAGCCAAAGGATGAAAATTGAGAAGATCTTAACCCTGCCTCGGGAACATTGAAGTTTACAGCACCCCAAAAATAGAACACAGGATGGGAAAGCCACACATCTGAATGATCACATAGAATCTCCAGTTTGAATTCCCTGGTGTCTGTTTGATAGGTACAGTGCGAAGCCTCCAAGACAATCTGGATAATCTCAAAAAGAGGCCAAGATGTACACCTTCTGTTATCAGCTATCACTATTATGCCGCTGAATTTATCCACATTGGACTTTAATTGGATATCCCTGCTACTTACAAATAATTCAAACCGACTCATGTAGAATGAAACAGAAAGAAATTTAGAGTTTCTTTCTTCAGCGATATCACAAGATACACTTGAAGATGTCACCTTGAGATCTTCAGCGAGCGGCATTTCAAGACAAGGTTCTTCGCCAATCGATACAGGGATGTGAAATGTGACACCAACCATGTTGGACTTCAGAGTCAGCGAAACTGTATCCTTCATCTCCTCTGCTGCAAAATGTTCTGAGGTGCTTTCAGAATCACGGAAACAGAAAGGATCTCTATCTGCCGTGTTTTTTGTAGCAGCAGCAGCATTGAAGGAAAGACTATTCAATGATGCATTGGGAGGCACATTTTTGTCCAAATGTTCATAAATAAGATCAAGAAAGTGAACAACCTCAATCCACTGAGGAAAATATAGCCAAATATTGAGTGACGGAAGACAAACACGAAGTTCGTTCTCAACCTCAACTGATTTAGATAGAGAAATGTCAAGCACTAATGTGGATGAGCAAGTTGACGTGCACTTTGCTAAGACCAACGAATCATGCGATGAATATAATGCTAGTGAAGAGAAATCCAAATTTAACCCTACTAGAGAATCATTTATTAATGATGCAGAGCAATTAAACTGAACATCAGCTTTGGATATCAATTCCACAGAATCTTCTTTTGTGTGATAGAAGTTTATCAACAAAGAATGAATGCGACAGTTTACTTCTGTGTATACCATGGTTGAGTCCATTGGTGTAACTGTTCTGGAATCCTTTAAACTTCTCTTTGAATGAAGGAACTGTAGAACATCTGATTTGAAATAACTGGATTGATCACCAACTGAGGAGAACTGTTCGATGACATCTGATATGGCTGTACATCCATCGAGGATGTAGCTATCTGTTAGCCGGAAAAAAGCATCAGTAGAGAAGAATATTACAAGTTTGCAACCATATAGAAATATAAAAGCAAGTAAACAGTGACAAACTGGAGTAAAATTTTTTACCTTCAGCAAAAATTTGACAGCTTCTGATGCTTGTCATGACACATGTTGCTGCACAAGAATTTTTACAATCAGCTTCATTTCCAAATGGAATTCTGACCCAAACATCAACACTTAAGGATGCAATTAAAGTAGTAGTCACACATTTAGCATTTTCTTTGATTGTTGATAAACTGAACATGTCATTCTTAAACAGTAAGAATGATAGGGATATGTCCCTCCCAAATACATTCAAACAGTGACTTTTCTTGGCAAGCTTAAGAACTGGAACCAAATATTCAAGAGGAATGTCCTTTATCTCACTAGCTGAGCAAGAATTGTGGATGAAACTACAGTAAAGCTGCTGCATTTCAACCTTAAGAAATTGGTGCTCCTTCTTTTCCACAGGAAAAATGAGAGTAGAGTCCAAGATTTCAAACTTATATGTAATGCTTTTGTCATTTTCTATGTCTATAGAGCTCGGCTCTTTGCTGTGAAGCTCCTCATTTGAATTACCACCCCAATCAGGTAATTGAAAGTAACCAATTATGATGGAAAGATATTCTGGGGGTAACATGCAATACACATGCTGAATGCTGATGCTTACTTCAAGCTTAGTTGTTGAAGGGATACTTTGACCCTTTCTGACACGAAGATTTAAAATAGGAGACAGATTAGTTGAAGAGGGACCCCATAAATAATCATGAAAATTTTGCGTCCACCAAGATGAGGTAAGAAGCAATCCTTCAGAGGAAGACAATATATCCATACTGTCTTTAAAAAAGAATAAAGAAGACTTAGATGCAGACAACATGATTGTTCCAACTACACATGATGAATCATGGAAATGTGCTTTCAATTTACAAAGGTTCACCTCAAGAGAAAATGGTGCATGGCAAAATTTGGACCTTCTTCTTATATTTATTTTGGGACTTCTAATTTTTCTGTCCCTCAGACTGAAATATTTTCTCCAGTCAGAAGTGGCATATAGAAGCGCACTCTCTAGATTATCAAGGGAACCAGAATTGTAAATAGTAACAAATGGAAAGTGGTCCAACAGAATGCATGCAGCTTCAGAAGATCCAGATTCAATATAATTTGAGAAGCCAAACTTCTGAAAACCAGGACTTGCTATTGCTTTTGAAACATCAGTATCATCTTCAGCAGAGGAATTCTCAAAATTGGTACCATATGCAGTCAATCTATCAAAAAATCCAATAAGCAATCCAACTAAATGTGGGTAGCAGTGGATATCAGCATCATTAAGGGAGACAGTAAACTTATGACAAACTAAATCGGTTTTGGGAAATTCATAATGAATGGCAAAGCATGCATTAGCCAACATAGTTACAAGAGAACACTGATCAGATTCATTGCTTGGTCCAGAAATACAGTCTTCAATTGCAGTACTAGGAGAAGATAAATTCCCTGTTGAAAGGATTATATAGCTCTCCTTTTCATCTTTCAGTTTACAAGCAGAGATCATTAGAGACTTCATGCAGACAAAGAACTCCTCAAATTCTGTACGATCATACCTGTAAATGAAACAACAAAAAGCAAAGAATGGTTTTCAGAGAATTTTTGCTATCTCCATCAAACAAAATAAAGATAGGAAGAAAAGAATGGTAAGAAAAATCCTTATGCATGAAGATTTAAAGCACACACTTCAACCAACCTAAGACCACTGAAAGAGAAACAAAGTGAGGTAGGGCAATATTATTCTCTTTCAGACTCAAGAAAATGACAATATTATTCTCTTTCAGACTGAATAAATACATTTTTGGTCCTAAAGATTTATTATAGTTGGATGTAGTGAAGGAGCCAACATTGAAACTGTTAATATTAGAGATTGCATGGTTAAGGTTAGAGATTGTATAGTTAATTGTATAGTTGACTTATTCTCCATTTATCATGTAATCTAAGGTTAGAGATTGCATAGTTAATTGTATAGTTGACTTATTCTCTATTTATGATGTAATCATAGTTCCCATCTGTAGGCTAATTCTTAGGGGTATTGTCTGGTAGCATGATCTTAGGGATTTTATTTTGTTTCCTTTTTTGGTCTATGTAATTTTTATATATACCTTTTTTGTTACAGAAAATATAAACAAAACAACATAACTGCAATATGCCCATGATGATGTACATCATATTTGTGGGTATTCATAGCAAACAGATCAATTTCAAAGGGGCCACACAGAGGGCAAGTGGAGGTTGTTGTTGTAAACAGTGAACACAATGTAGTAGAAAGGACTCACAAGCCGTGGTATGTGGCACACTGCAGTGCACATTGCAACATTGAAGTGTCACTCACATTTTTTTTTTATCGAAAAAGAAATATTATTTAAAAGAGAGAAAGAATACATAGAAAAATGGGAAAAAAAGACAAGAGGAGGACTGGATATCCTCCTAGAGAAAGACAAAACTCAAACATAAACAACCCAAGCAGCCCAAAAACAGGGCTAAAACAACAAAGCCCTCCAATAATGCACATGCAATTGAAACTTAACACATACTTCTTCTTTTTTTAATGAAAAAAGGTATAGAGAACAACAAAAAAAGGGGAAAAAAAAAAACCAGAGGCCACGGGATCCTCTACCAAAAAGAAAAAAATGAAACAACCCAGGTTCTAATTTAAAAGAAGAGCCCTTAAAATCCCTTAAAGATCCACCAGAGGTTCACCTCCCCCACCCTCCGACCCCCAAAATAAAAAAGCCATTAGCAGAAACCTACAAAAAGGACGTAAAAATAATCGTGTCCCAAAGAAGATGTGGGTGAAGGAATTCCGGATTGAACACTCCTAACTGAAGAAACCACAAACCAGCAAAGATTGCACAATCTCAGTGACCTCCTTTTCTCACCCAAAGCCTGTAAACTTGATAGCCATAAAAGCCCAAACATCAGCTAGAAAAACCAAACTCTTATCAAATAAACCAAACACCAGCTGGAAATTCATCTCTTGGACTTAGAGACAAATAACCATTCGTTCTTACATTGTGAAGTGACATGGAGTTTATGGATTAGGTTTTTTGGCCTCTTTAGAGACAAACAACTGCAAACATTGCTGCTTTCCACAAGACTTTATTCTCCTTTCTCCTCCCAAAACCCCTAAACTTGATTGGAAAAAATAGCTCCAAGATCAATTGGGCACACCCATGTTCCAAACATCCCAAGCCACCTCAAAAAGTTAAAAAAATAAAGTTTAAAAAAAAATGCTTTTCTCTTTTGTCTCCAAGCTCCTAAAACACATCACACAAACATCTGGGGATAAATTAGCAGGCCACCTAATCAGTAGCAGATCATTTATATTAATTCTATTGAATACAACTGTCCAAACAAAAGCTTTCAAGGCTTTCACCTTTGAAGGCACTTTCACCTTCCAAAACGACTTTTTAAAGGGCAAAGGAGCACGTGTGCTACAAATCCCAAAAAAAAAAAAAGCACATGGGTATGAGCTAGAGGAATCTAATTTCCACAGCCTTGAATAAGGAAAAGTGGAGAGGCGGAAGGAAGCCAAAGTATCCAACATCAACATTAAATCATCCACAAGTCTATCATTTAGATTTCCGGCAAAATGAAAATTCCAAGAATGGTCCCCCTGAGAATATACAAAATCAACAATGGGCATTATGCAAAGAAGACAGGGAATAAAGGTATAAATAATGACCGAAAAGAGTAGTAGCATACCCCTCACACAGCAAAGATGCCAAAGAAAATCCTAACAATACGAGAAACAGGAGGATAAATTAGAGATGTGTATAATGGGAAGAAAACCAGAATCGCACATCAATAGCATTTATATCAGGTTTCAAACCATGGATGGTTCACTCAGTCATCTCTAACCAGTGAACACCAGACTTATGACCACATGACAACAGATAAGTGTTGCAAAAAGAAGAGAAGGGAAAACTACCGTCTATCTTATTCAAAACAATAGGGTTTAATATATACAAAAGTCTTAGCTCCTCTAGAAAGAAAAAGAAATAAAATCCTAATCTAATGATTCTTGGGATGACCCAACAGAAAGTTTACACGTAGGAAACAAAAACAGGAGAGAATCACCTGTTCAATTGATTGCCCAAAAATACTGAACACCAATGTTTATACACAAGAGAACCTTCAACAACATATAACTAACACCCTCAACTACTCTTAACGACTAAAATATCAGTAAAAGTAAATGACTCTGTAACAGTAGTAAACCACAGTAACTGTTAACAAAACATACTAACACTGACAATAGGCCATTATTTAACTACCCACGGTTTGTGCAATCGATTCCTCACATAAAAAAGCTAAGATCTAGGCCTCATTTTAGGATACAACAATTACACATAAAAGAAAAACATTTCCTTAAATACATTCCAAATCATTTCAATTTTTTTCCTAAAATAGCAGCTACGCACACAGTTTTCCACAAGGAGAATATGAAGTGTGGTGCTTTGAAGTGTGCCGATGAAGATTCATGTTCATAACAGTTCCCAAAGAACAGTAGGCCAAAAGTAAAATACCGCATGTTCATCTCATTAAGGGAAACAGTGAGTGCTGAGCTATTATCTCCATCATTTGCTAAGTCAACTTCCAGAACAACTGAATGTAGTTTTGAAGTAATGGTGACACCAAAAATAGAAGGTACAACCAAAACAGTGTTCGGCGTATAAGGAGCTTCCATGATTTCAGATTCATCTCTTGAATGCAATGAGCCCATATGAGTGACCAATTCTATGACTGCACCATACATGGATGGAGAGAAGTGTACTTCAAGTAATTCAATGATTATAAAAACCTAAAATCAAACAACATGGAAATTAATAGAGATAGATAGAGAAAAGACAGAAAGAAAGCAAAATTATTCAACCAGTAGAAGTAACATGCGTTCGTTTGTGCTAGTTAAGTTCATATCTAATATATTGATCACCTCCAACTGTTTAAAAATGGACTCATCAGGAATCACACAAGATGACAGGAAGATAGAAGCACTAAATTGCTCAGACATAGAAACCTTCTGTGACTGGTCAGAATTCATCATAGTGACCTGAAATAAGTAGACTATTGATCAATTACCAAAATTCAAAAAGGTAGATATATAAACATTATCAGTATTAAGAAACTAACCTTAAATTCATTTAGTTTGATCTCCGAGTACTGATATAGATCTTGAACTTGGATACCCAAACCTGTATCAGATATAGATATTGAACTTAACAAGCTCTTCGCTGAGTAGGAATCTGCCCCAACTTTAGAGGAGAAGGACTCAAGATCATTTATGGACATAAAGCATATAGATCTCGACTCAATTACCTGCAAGTATATTTACAGGAATAAGAAAATAAACAGGACAACATTTTTTGTGATAGAAAAACAAAAATTATTAAAGGGAGAAGGATACACAGGAAAAAGAAATCAAAAAGAAAGGAGCAGGACAAGAGATCCTCCAAGAAAAAACCAAAACAAAACCAACTCACAACGCCCAAATGCAGGTCTAATGCAACAAAGCCCTCCAACCCCTATACACGTCTACAAAGGGCAACCCCTTAAACAATCCATTAGCCGAAACCTAAAGAGTAGCAACATAGCGAATTCCATCCCACAACAAATGAGGAGGCATAAACCGCTATTTAAACACTTTGGCATTTCTTTCCATCCAAAGACACCACACGGTTGCAAACAAAGCTGCTTTCCACAAAATCTTGTTCTCCTTCCCATAACCAAAACCCATATAATTAGTGACAAAGAAAGCACCAAGGTCAACCGGGCAAACCTAACTCCCCTCAAAAAGACCAAATAACATGTTCCAAATATCCCAAGCCATCTCACAATGTAAAAACAAATGACAATTTGTCTCTCGAGTGCCTCAAACACATCACACAAACATCAGGAGATAAAGTCGTAGAAGGCTGCTTGATATGGCACAGATCATTAGTATTAATTCTATTGAGAACAACTGTCCAAACAAAGGCCTTCACTTTTGAAGGAACATTCACTTTCCAAAAAGACATTTTAAAAGGCAAAGAAACATGTGGACTAGGAATCAAAATCTTATAGAAGGAAGCACAAGTGTATGAGCCTGAGGAATCTAACTTCCACAGCCTCTTTCAGGGAAAGAGGAGATGCAAAACGAAGCCAAAATGTCCAGCATTGAAGTAAGGTCATCCACAAGCCTATCATTTATATCTGTGGAAAAATGGAAATTCCACCAAAATTGATCCCTCTGAAAACATAAAAAATAACAATGGGGGCATCATACAAAGAAGACAAAGAAGAAAGATAGGGAAACCTTTCTTCAAAAGGGATATGACCCATACAACAATCTTCCCAAAAATGAAAACGAGATCCATCTCCAACATGCAAAAAAAACATTGGAGAAAAAGAATAATATACTTGAGAAATCGCCTTCTAGGAACTTGCATGTGTAACAACACTCTCTGAATTTGCATCCCAGCCATTCTAATGTAAACTAAACTTGGCTTTAATCACCTTATTCCAGAAGGAATTAGGCTCTAGAGGAAAACACCACAACCACTTAGCCAAAAGAGAAATGTTTTTAAACACCAAATTACCAAGACCCAACCCCCCCATCTTCCTTAGATCTACAGCACACCTCCCAACTAACCAAATGATCCCTCTTACTCTCCCCACCATCAGCCCATAAAAAATCCCTCATAACCTTCTCAATCCTATGAGCCACCCCAATTGGAATCTTGAACAAGGATAGAAAATAAAGAGGCATAATAGATAAAGAAGCCTAAACTAAGGTGGTTCTCCCCCTAATGAAAAATGAGCCCCTTTCCAACTTTCAAGCTTCCGGGAAATTCTTTGAACCACAGGATCCCAAAATGACTTCGCACAAGGATTACCACCTAAAAGAACACCTAGGTAAGTAAAAGGCCGACTCAAGACCACACAAAGATCCCTCTTGAATATTAATACTACTTAAACCACTCTTACCTAAGTTCACACAAAGCCCGGATACCAACTCAAAATCCTGTAGAAGCGAAAGCACATG
The DNA here is from genome assembly GCA_037074585.1 of Biancaea sappan. Taxonomy (NCBI): domain Eukaryota; kingdom Viridiplantae; phylum Streptophyta; class Magnoliopsida; order Fabales; family Fabaceae; genus Biancaea; species Biancaea sappan. Next base: position 39,909,872 of record CM073499.1, read on the forward strand.
AAGAAAATTCTCCCTATTATCATCTGCAAACTACAAATGAGACACTTCACGCCCATTAATTCCTACCTTCACGCCACGAAGAACCCCTCTATCAGAACGCCTTCTCAAGATACGACTTAAGACATCAGCCGCAAGAGTAAAGAGAAGGAGACAAGGGATCACCACGTCTAACCCTACGTTGCCCCTTAAACCAAACTTTAGGTTGACCATTGACAACAACCGAAAAGGCCATCAAGGAAAGACAATCCCTAATCCAAAGCCTCCATCTATCTCCAAAATGAATAACAACTGAATACTAGATATGATAATGAGCACTAAAGCATCACAAAATGATTTCTGTCATACCACCCCAATCAAGTAGTAACATTTGAGTGCTGGAAAGTATTTTTTTCCGTTTTGCATTCTTTTGGGGAGAGAAAATATGGCTAGAGGAATCGAGAGAGAGAGAGAGAACGCCATAGTGAATAGCAGGGAAAGCTTGTCAATTACTTCTGAACAAACAAAATTTATACATGGAGACAGTAACTAACAATAACCAACTGCCATAACTGATTCTGACAGTTGACAACCTAACTAACTCAACTACCCTAGCAGTTAACAGCTTAACAGAAACAACTACACAGTTTAATAGAACCAACTACATCATTTAACTTTGGGGTAAGGATAAAATTTTATGTAACACGTGAGATAAAACGTATGAGGTGCTCTCAGAAGTCTTAATGCAAAACTAAATGACAAAAGAATGCAGATGTCCTTGAAATTTCTTTTTTTTTTTTCCTCCTTTATGATAAAAGAAGAGTTATATTAAAAAGGAAGGAAGATGTAAATAGGTATCCTCCAAAGAGTACAAAATCAGAACAAGAAAGAAAATCAATCAAAGGAAAGAGAAAGTTAAATATGCAGCCCAGTCCTTCTGCACAACCAAAAGAGACACTCCCCTAAATAATCCTAGAAGCCAACACAACTACGAAGCTGCAAACAAGATCCACGTCCATAAATCAACTAAAGGCAATGAAACGCCCTTTGGAATACAATCATACCACTCTAACCATACATAAAAATTATCACATGATTAATCTTTAAATAAGTTTTACTTCCAGATTGGATTCCCAAGGAAGTGAAGTTTTTTTTTTCTTGATTAAATAAGAACTATTATTAAAGAGAAAGAAGGATACAAAGGGTACAATGAAAGCTAAAGAGAAAAGGAGGACTAGATATCCTCCTAGAGAAAACATAACTCATATAAAAACATTCCAAGAAGCCAAAAAACAAGGCTAATACAACAAGGTCCTCCAATTCTGATGACCATCTACAAAAGGTCCCCCTTTAAAAAGCCCATTAGAAGAAATCCAAAGAGAAGCCACATAGCAAATTCTATTCCACAGCAGATGAGGGGAAAGAAAACGATGCTTGAACACTCTAGCATTTCTTTCCATCCAAAGACACCACATAATATCACTAGTAAAAGAACGAACAAGAATTTTGCAGCAAAAAATAAATAAGAATGGCGCAAATTTTTTATTTTCTTAAAGCGAAGTATCCCAATGCATTCAAACATGCTCTGCTTACGAACTTGTCATTATCTATGGTAAGTTCATGGTGAAGAATGGCACAAATTTTCATTTTCTTGAGAAGTGTGGGACTCTATCTTTATTGTGATATTATGGCCGATTTATTTCCTTTCTTGTAAATATTTGATCTTTAATTTGTTTCCTTTTCAATTATCATGAGTAATTAGGATTTATTTGTATTCAATAGGCAATTATCACTCTAGCTAGGTGCATAAACCCCATTCTCTTCCTGTAATAATCAGATTTTGAGTAAATAATATACTTCAATTTCTTACATGGTATCAGAGCAATGTTTCTGAACCTCCTCAAAGCTCTTGTGTTTACATCCCCAACAAAACGGGATTGCTGAGAGTAAAAACAGGCACCTGCTTGAAATTGCCCGATCTTTGTTACTCACTCACAATGTGCCTGAACATTATTGGGAAGATGCTGTCTTAACCGCAACTTATCTTGCCAACAAAATGCCCTCTAGAATTTTGAAATTCGACACTCCATGCCAGGTTCTTTTGAAAAACTTTCCTTAAACCAAATTGATTAATGACATTCTTTTAAAGGTGTTTGGGTGTTCAGCCTTTGTTCATATCCCATCTCATCACCAAAGCAAACTTCATGCTATATCTGAAAAATGTAATTTTGTTGGATATGCTCCTCACCAAAAGGGCTACAAGTGTTATTCCCCCACTACACGAAAGTTTTACACTACTATGGATGTTACCTTCCTTGAACATGTACCCTTCTACCCCGAAACTCCTATTCAGAGGAAGAAATCTAGGAATCAAAAGGAATATCAATTTTGGGTTAAGCACTTATCTACACTTGAAATTGAACATGTTGAGCCTTTATCTTCACTAGAGACGAATCGAAGGCCCCCACTACTTAAAAGGAAGGAGGCAACAAAGATCTAAGGGTGTATTCCAAGCATCCTAAGCACATGGAACAGCATAATACAACTCCTAAGCATTGCCAATCTGACTCAAATCCAACTCCAAATGAAAACTCTCAAGGTAATACTAATAATCCTCTATTGAAAATGCAGATTCTTATACTAAACTTCTACTACCTATTGCTTGGAGGAAAGGGGTTAGATCCTGTACTCAACATCCAATTGCTCACTATATTTCATGAGAAGTTGTCCAAAATACAAATCTTTCATAACAAATCTTGACAACAATGAGTTTCCAAAGAACATAGAGGAAGCTCTACAACACCCAAAATGGAAGGAGGCCGTAAAGGAGGAGTTAAATGCATTGAAGAAAAACAGCACGTGGATTCTTACTAAAAGACCTGCAGGAAAACAACCTGTGGGATATAAGTGGGTGTTCACTATCAAATACAAAGTAGATGGGAGCATCGACAAGTACAAGGCGAGATTAGTGGCGAAAGAATTCACTCAAACTTATGAGATAAACTAAGAGATGTTTGCCCGCGTAGCAAAGTTAAACACCATACGTGTTCTCCTTTCTGTTGTTTCAAATCTTGACAAGAAACTTTAGCAGCTTGACATCAAGAATGCTTTTCTAAATGGGGATCTTGAAGAAGAAGTCTACATGGAGATACCTCATGGTCTGAAAAACCCAAGTAACTCTCAACTGGTGTGTAAACTTCAAAAATCTCTATGGCCTCAAACAGTCACTGGTTTGAAAGGTTCTTTAAGGCAATTAAAAGGATGGGTTATGATCAAGGGCAGACAGATCACACACTGTTTACCAAACAATCTTTTGGGGGAAAGATCACCATCCATGTTGTATATGTGGATGACATAATAGTCACTAGAAATAATGAAGAGGCGATGCACTTAAAGAAGTTCCTAAGCAAGGAATTTGAGATCAAGGATCTTGGTCCTTTGAAAAACTTCCTTGGAATGAAAATAGCTCGGTCTAGCAGAGGAATCTCTGTTTCACAGAGGAAGTACACCCTGGATCTTTTGAAAGAGACTGGGATGCTAAGATGTAAACTTGCTACCACCCCCACGGATCCATTCAACAAAATAGGCTCAAAGCAGTCCTCTAGTCCTATTGATAAAGGGATGTACCAATATCTTGTGGGAAAACTCATACATGTCTTATATGAGACCTGACATCAGTTTTGCAGTAAGCGTAGTAAGTCAATATATGAATAATCCTACTGAAGAACATCTCGAGACTGTTAATCAAATACTTTGATACTTGAAAATGACACCAGGAAAGGATCTATTTTTCATAAAAGGGCTCAACATAAGTATTGACATATTCTCAGATGCTGATTGGACTAGTTTCCTCACAGATAGGAGGTCTACTTCTGGAAATTGTACCCATGTGTGGGGAAATCTTGTCACTTGAAGAAGTAAAAAAAACAATCGATGGTGTCTAGAAGTAGTGCAGAAGCAGAATTTCATGGTATAGCACATGAAATTTGTGAAATAATATGGTTGAAAAGAGTGATGGAAGAGCTTCACCTTCCAATCACTACCTCCATGAAACTCCATTGTGACAATCAAGCAATAAATCAGATTGCAAAAAATCCACTTCATCATGACAGAACCAAACATGTGAAGATCAATTGTCATTTCATCAGAGAGAAGTTGGAGCAAGGGGTCATTGAGAGAATGTATACTCCCACATTATAACATATAGCTGATATCCTTAACAAGACTATACCCAGAACTTAGTTTGATAATCTTTTATCTAAGCTGGGAATGATTGACATTTACTCCCCAGCTTAAGAGAGAGTATAGGATTCCATCTTTATTGTGATATTATGGCAGATTTATTTCATTTCTTGTAAATATTTGGTCTTTGATTTGTTTCCTTTTCCATTATCATGATTAATTAGGATTTATTTGTATTCAATAGGAAATTATTTGGATTAATTAGATTCCTAGGATTGTGGAGGATTTTCCTCCTCTAATCACTCTAGCTAGGTGTATATATACCCCATTCTCTTCCTGTAATAATCAGATTTTGAGTAAATAAAATACTTCAATTTTCTACAAAAAGTATGTATTTACTGGTCATCAAACAACAACAGAAACATAAATAGTTTGAGAAATTAAGAAGTTACCAAGTTACAATAATCAGATACTCTATTTCTCCAAGGAAGATTAACCACTACATCCACGAAAGAAACATCCCACACAACTTTCTTATGGCTTGCAAAAACAGATCTACAAGGAAAACAAAAGCCAAAATAGTTAAAAAGATAAAATGACAAAGAGGCTTGTCAGATGAAAAGTAATAGACATCTTGGGTAGCCAAAGCACAGCTTACTCCGCTTTTAATAAAAGCCGAGTATTCAGATTTTCAATTCCATTCAGTGATGAGAGTACCTGCAGTTTCACCAAAATAGCAACAACTAAGCACTTTTTTGAGTTTGGTAAGACTAAACTCCTTTTGTAATAAGACAAGACTAATCTGAGACAAGTAAATGACCATTGAGATGCTACTTAGTATTTATTGAAGAAAATAAAAAATAAACACCATAAAAATGTGTGACATGACCAAATGATATTGTTCCACAATAAAAATAACCATACGACCCATATTCTAAGAAGAAATAACATTCCATTACTAAACACAGCAAAATACAGCAAGCAATAAGCATCTCCATAGGACTTCATTCTTTTCTTTTTTGAGATAGAAAAAGAAATATTATTAAGAAAGAGAGAGGGATACAAAGAAGAGAAGAAGAGGGGAAAAATAAAGGGAAAAGGAGGATAAGATGTCCTCCTAGAAAAACAGAACGGAAAACAAAACCAAAGTGAAAAGTCCAAAAAAAATAATGGCCAAAAATGGAAGTAATTATTGCACAATTTTAAGTCAAAGCATTTCAAATCTCCAAGACAGCAAGCACCAAAACATAGCAAGAGTGGGAAAAGAAAAAAGCTAATTAACCAAGGACATAAATACAAATGGACCATACCCTTTCATTCTGAAATTCGAATGATGTACAGACATCATAAAACTCCATGAGAGTTGATAATATTTGTGCATCAAATGTCACTTCAAGTTGTTGGAGCTTTCCCTGTAGCATGTTTCAAGCTTTATGACAATAAAAATAAAGATAACAAAATAAATAAATAACATGACATTTCAGCATTTAAATTCTACAATAACTCATCATTGCAGCTCACCTATAACTTACATTTAATGGTTATAAGAGACAGACAATGACAATACCTTTATTGACATTTCAACATCATGATTAGAAGAGAAATCAACTTGAATGCTACATGAATGATCCATAATATCCAGTTTACTATTTTCGACAATGGGCTGCAAACCAAGAAATATCACCATCAACAACACCAAAATGACATTTAGAGGCAAGAAAAATCATAAAAATAACTAATTTATAATCAAAGATTCCATTTAAGATGCATTCCTCTAATGATATCTATTCTTTTATGAAAACATGTTATTACTGAGGAGAAGGGTTAGCATTCCTGGCTAACATCTAAAAAGTGAGAGAAAATCAAGAACTACCAAAGAGAACTATAAGCCTTGTTACGAGATTATAGAGATTGTAATTACTGTTACGATGTTATCAGGATTGTAATTACTTAATTATAGGATTGTAATTAGTATTGTAATTATTTCCTTTCCTAGTATAGGATTCCCTTTGTATTTAAATACCTTCACATAGTTGAATGAAATACAAAGAGTATTCTCTCAATCTCTCAGATTACATGGTATCAAAGCATTCAAATTAATTCTGGGTGGGTATCATTTTCGAATTTCTAGGCGTTGGGTGTGAGAGAGGGAGAGTGGCCGGAATTAGTTCAACTTCACCGGAGGGTCCCCAGTCGACACCGCCGTCCCAGGGAGGAGCGCCTACTGCCGATCGACTGTCCACCGAAAGCCAGTCACCAGAGTCTGCGCGTGTGATTCACACGCGCCGTCTGAAGATTTCTGCTACAGTGCCACGCGCCGGCACGTGGTGGAGCGTGACAACGCATCTGTGATCGGATAATTTTCCAGTTTCCATTAGTGTGCTGGTGTTCATTTGGGCTTTCTGTTTCCATACCTGGTTGGCCAAAGTTTGGTACAGTGCAGGATTGTTTGTGCGAGAGGTTTGAGTTGTGTTCAATTTTTTTTTTTTTTAACTACAACAACAACAACAACAACATAGCCTTATCCCACTAAGTGGGGTCGGCTACATGAATCGCACGACGCCATTGAGCTCTATCAATGACCAACTCTTTAGATATCTCATTTACTAAAAGGTCCCGTTCAATAATTTCTCTAAGTATCCTTTTTGGTCTTCCTCGACCTTTTTTCACAGGGCTCCAAACCATCTGCTCAACTCTCCTAACTGGCGCTTCCAACGGTCTTCTTTGCACATACCCAAACCATCTTAAACGGTTTTCAACCATTTTTTTCTCAATAGGTGCCACCCCAACTCTACCTCGTATATGATCAATAGGTACCAAAATTTAATCTTCATTTGTTTTTGGGTTGTTGGTTGGAAAATTATGGCTGACAAGAAGGTTGTTGTTTCTGATGTGGTTCCAATAATGTCCAAAACTACGAAACAAAAACTTAATGGTACAAATTATCTTGATTGGAGTCAACCTATTGAGTTATATCTGCTAAGTATTTCTATGGATAGTCACTTGACAGATCATCCTCCCAGTGATGACTCTAGACTGTCTTGGATGAGAGAGGATGCTCGTCTGTTTCTCCAGATACGTAACTCTATCGATAGTGAGGTGGTCAGTATGGTAACTCACTGTCGCACAGTCGAAGATTTGATGCAATATTTAGATTTCTTGTATTCTAAAAAACAGAATGTCTCTCGTATCTATGATGTGTGTAAAGCCTTTTACAGGGCACACAAGGGTGATAGGACTCTCACCAATTATTTCATGAATTTCAAAAAGACCTACGAAGAACTCAATATGCTTCTTCCCTTCAGTACAGATGTCACTATCCACCAATCTCAGCAGGAGAAGATGGCTGTTATGAGCTTTTTAGCTGGTCTTCCATCTGATATGAGACAGCTAAGTCATAGATTCTCTCTGGGATAGAGATTTCTTCTCTTCAAGATGCTTTCAGTAGGGCTCTTTGTACAGAGAGTTCACCACCAAATCAACTTGCTCAGCCTCATAGTGCTCTCATAAGTCATAACAGCACATCTCAGTTTGGGAAACAACAATACAAAGGTGGAAGTAGTGGTGGTAGTAAGAACATGGGTTCCAACTATGGTACTTCTGGCCAGGAGGCAAGGGAAGTAGTTTGTCACTATTGTCACAAACCAGGTCATATTAAACAACGTTGTCGGAAGTTGCAATAAAAGAAAGCTCAGTCTGCCCATATTGCATCCACTACGAAAATCGCTGAAAAGTCTGTTACAATATCTGCAAAAGAGTATGCCTGATTGACTCAGCATTCATCACCTCAATCCAATTCCATTACTGCCATTGCCGAGTCAGGTAAAACCAAAACATGTCTTGTTTCCTCCTCATCAAAATGGGTCATTGATTCTGGTGCTACAGATCATATGACAGGTAACTCTACTCTTTTCTCTACCTTTCAGTCCCAAAAATCTACCAATCCTGTTACTTTAGCTGATGGTTCAACATCTTATCCTATTGGATCTGGAACAATTAATCCTACATCATCACTTTCTTTGTCATTTGTTCTTAGTCTGCCTCAATTATCATTCAATTTGATTTCTGTCAGTAAAATCACTCGTAATCTTAATTGTTGTGTCTCATTTTTTCCTGATTATTGTTTATTTCAAGATCTTTTGACGAAGAAGATTATTGGTAAGGGGCATGAGTCTGGCGGCCTCTACATCCTTGATCCACACATACCAAAATCCATAGCCTGTGCCGGAGTTGTCGCCCCTCTTGAAGCACATTGTAAGTTGGATCATCCTTCGCTTCCAATGTTAAAGAAGCTTTGTCCTCAGTTTTCCACTATGTTGTCTTTTGACTGTCAGTCTTGTCAGTTTGCTAAGCACCATCGTCTTAGTTCTAGTCCAATAATCAATAAACGAGCTAATCCTCCTTTCGAATTAGTACATTCTGATGTTTGGGATCCGTGTCCAGTTGTTTCCAAAACTGGGTTTCGATATTTTGTTATTTTTGTTGATGACTATTCTCGAATGACATGGTTATATTTGATGAAAAATCGTTCTGAATTGTTCTTGCATTTCTCTACCTTTTGTGCTGAAATTCAAACTCAATTTAGTATGCCTGTACAAACTTTAAGGAGTGATAATGCTAAAGAATATTTATCAGAAAATTTTCAAAAATATATGCTTCAAAATGGTATTCTTCATCAAACATCTTGTATGGACACACTATCTCAAAATGGTGTTTCTGAAAGAAAAATAGGCATCTTCTTGAAACTGCTAGAGCATTGTTATTTCAAATGCAGGTTCCCAAATATTTCTGGGCTGATGCTATTCTACAGCTTGTTTCTTGATCAATAGAATGCCTTCCTCTATTCTATCTGGTGAGACTCCCTTTTCTGTTCTCTTTCCTAATAAAGCATTGTTTCCCATTGAACCTAAAATATTTGATTGTACTTGTTTTGTTAGAGATGTCTGTCCCCAAGTTACTAAACTTGAACCAAAATCTTTGAAATGTATCTTCTTAGGATATTCTCGTGTGCAAAAGGCATATAGGTGTTATTGTCCTAGTCTTAATAGGTATCTTGTGTCAGTTGATGTTACCTTTTGGGAGCACTACCCTTTTTCATCATCTACCGGTCCTATTTTTCAGGAGGAGGATGATGACTTATTGTTACCTTTGTTTCAGATCCTCCTCCATCGGTTCCTGTTAGACCTCCCATAACACAGACATATACTCGCCGTTCACGACCTTCTGATCTTGCTCCGGAACCTATTATTGCACCTGTTCTAGATTCTCCTGCTTCATGTCCTGATGATCCAATTTCTTCGTCATCTAATCCGACTCGGAGTGATGATCTTCCTATTGCTTTTCGTGAAGGTAAACATATGTGCACCTATCCTGTATCCTTTTTTGTTTCCTATAATCATTTGTCATCTTCTTCTTATTCTTTTATTGCATCTCTCAATTCGGTCTCTGTTCCTAAAACTGTTCATGAAGCATTAGCCCATTCTAGCTGGCGTAATGCTATGATTGAGGAGATGAATGCTTTGGATGATAATGGTACTTGGACCTTGGAAGATTTACCTGTAGGAAAACAAACTATTGGGTGTAAATGGGTGTTCGCAGTTAAAGTTAATCCTAATGGCTCTGTAGCTAGATTGAAAGCCCGCCTTATTGCCAAAGAATATGCTCAGACATATGGAGTGGACTACTTTGATACATTTTCTCCTGTTGTTAAACTTACTTTTGTGAGACTATTTATTTCCATAGCAGCCACTCAACATTGGCCTCTGCATCAACTGGACATTAAAAATGCCTTTCTTCATGGCGACCTTCAGGAGGAAGTATATATGGAGCAACCACTAGGTTTTGTTAAGGGAAGTATGGGAAAGTATGTCACCTTCGTAAGTCTTTGTATGGCCTGAAACAGAGTCCTCGTGCATGGTTTGGTAAATTTAGTCAGGCTGTTGAGAATTTTGGCATGCATAAAAGTAAGTCTGATCACTCAGTTTTCGACAAACACTCTAACAGTGGCATTATTCTATTAGTTGTGTATGTGGATGATATTGTCATCACTGGTAGTGACTCTACATGGATTTCATCTCTTAAATTCTTTTTCCATACTCAGTTTCATACCAAAGACTTGAGAATGCTATGATATTTCATGGGTGTTGAAGTATTTAGGAGTAAGAAGGGAATTTTCTAATCTCAAAGGAAATATATGCTTGATTTACTGTCTAAAACAGGGAAGTTGGGAGCTAAACCATGCAATGTTCCAATGACTCTTGGTATGCAACTTACGAAAGCTAGTGATTTATTTGAAGACCCTGAAAGATATAGAAGGTTGGTGGGGAAGTTGAACTATCTCACTGTAACTCGTCCTGATATTGCCTATTCTGTTAGTGTGGTAAGTCAGTATATGTCATCTCCAACTGTTGATCACTGGACGGCAGTGGAACAAATTCTATGCTATTTAAAAAGGGCACCTGAGCGTGGAATCTTGTATGCCAATCATGGCCACACTAGGATTGAATGTTTTTTAGATGTTGATTGGGCAAGTTCTAAGGAAGATTGAAGAACAACTTCAAGATATTGTGTTTTTATTGGCAGCAATTTGGTCTCGTGGAAGAGTAAGAAACAGAATGTAGTTTCTCAGTCAAGTGCTGAGTCTGAATACAAGGCTATGGCCAAATCTATATGTGAAATAATGTGGATATATTAGCTTCTCAGAGAAGTGGGTTTTAAGGTCTCAATGCCAGCTAAGTTGTGGTGTGACAACTAAGCTGCGCTCCACACTGCATCTAATCGATTCATTGAACTAAACATTTTTAGATTGATTGTCACTTTGTTCGTGAAAAGATTCAAGAAGGTTTGATTTCTACAGACTATGTGAAAACAGGAGAACAATTGGGAGATATTTTCACAAAGGCTCTTAATGGAGTTAGGGTCGATTATCTTTGTAACAAACTGGACATGATTAACATCTATGCTCTAGCTTGAAGGGGAGTGTTACGAGATTATAGGGATTGTAATTACTGTTATGATGTTATAGGGATTGTAATTACTTAATTATAGGATTGTAATTAGTATTGTAATTATTTCCTTTCCTAGTATAGGATTCCCTTTGTATTTAAATACCTTCACATAGTTGAATGAAATACATAATAGTATTCTCTCAATCTCTCAGATTAAAAGCCTAAAAGTAACCAGGATCTGGGAATCAGTCATAAAGATGTTTAAGTTCAAGCTATATAGTGTCTAACTCAAATAATAGCCAAACAAAGAGAACAAACAGAAATAAAATATATAAATTTTTTTTTTGGATGGAAAAAGAATTTATTGGTGAAGAGAAAGAAAATTACAAGACGGCGCATAACAAAGGACAAGGATTCCTCCCCAAGCAAAAGTTTGAACTCAAAAAAGTATAACCTGTGAGAAATATATGTACATAGCTGCCAATTTTAGGAAACAATTTGAAAAGATTTGAAATGTATTTTAGGAAATGTATTTTTAGTAAATATTGTACCTTTATTGTATCCCTAAAATCAGGCCTAAATCTTATCTTTTTTATTTTAGGAATCAATCCCAGAAATCATGGGATCATCCCAAGAATCAAGGGATTAGGATTTTATTTTTGTTTCCTTTTTAGGAGCTAAGACTTTTGTATATATTTACTCTACCATTCAAGCAGATTTCCTTTGAAGATCAATAAGTTAGCAGAAACCCACAAAGATGGCACAAAAAATAATCCTCTCCCAAGTGAGTTAAGGGCCATCGTAGCACCTCACAATTGATCACTAGGCTAACCAGTCTAAAATCACGCACTTTTTTTTTAATAATAAAAGAAGAGATTTATTAGAGAAGGAGATACAACAAAACAAGGACAAAAGGAGAAAAAAAAAAAAAAGAGGACAAAGGAGAAGAACAGAAAACATACAACAAGGACAACCAAACAACCAGACAAAAAAACCTAAGACAACAAAGACTAATACACAAAAGCCTTCCAATCCCTATGAATAATCCTCAAACGACATCCCCTCAAAGGCACCATCCACCCAAAGAGAAGCTACAAAACAAATTTTGTCCCAAAGTAAGTGCAATGGAAGGAATTGATTTTTAAAAACTCTAGTGTTCCTTTAAAACCAAATACACCAAATCACTACAAACACAACAGCATTCCACAACACCCTACACTCCTTCCTCCTGTAAAAACCTCTAAAATCAATATTAATGAAATCACCCAAATCGACCAGACAAACTAAATTATCCTCCAAGAGACCAAAAAATCTACACCAAATATTCCAATGCACCTCACAATGCAGAACGTGATGGCCACTAGTCTCATTACTTCTATAACAAATCAGACAAATGTTAGGGGACAGAGCCTTATAGGGCCTCCGAATTCGAAGCCAATCATTTGTATTAATTCTATTAAGTACTGTCCAGACAGAGGCCCTCACTTTCAAAGGCATCTTAACCTTCCAGAAGGATTTTTTACTAAGAGTTGAAGCACAAGGGTTTCGAATCAAAAAATTGAAAAAAGAAGCACACGAGTATTAGCCTGAGGAATCCAACCACCATCATCTCTTATTAGGAAAGGGAGAGAAACAGAACAAAGCCTATCCAGCATCACAACAAGGTCTTCCGTTTGCCTATCATTAAGGTTTCAAGAAAAATGAAAATTCAAAGACCATTGATCATCTTGAAAATGAACAAAATCAATAATAGGTGTGTTATGAAGTGAAGACAAGCGGTAAAGATGCGAAAACCTTCTGATCCCTCATGGTTTCATGAGCATAGGAATGACTGAACCAGAAGTAGCCATGGTTAGAAAAACAAAAAAGAACCAAAAAAAAAAAAAATAGTTGGATAATACCAAGGTTGACAAAGAATAGCACAGACAAGGTCCCAAACAGACTGAACCATGACAGGGTAATGTCCTACGGCGGCCAACGATTAGCTCTGTCCAAGCGAGTACTGAAAAAAGAGGCTTCACGTGTCTTCACACACCAATGCGTGAAAAGACACTACAAAAGAACAAAGTCATGCATGCGGCGTTTAGAGAAGCTCCAGTCAACGGGGATAGGCCGATGATGACCTTCTGAGGTGAACCCTAGGGTGGTTCAACCAAGATTGAGGTTGTCCGAGGGTTGAAGAAGCACTAGGCGTGTTCTAGTAAGGCACAACTGTCAAGAGACACATAAATAGAGATTTTGAGTGGAGAGAAGCTAGGTATTCCGAAAACCTGCTCTGATATCATGAAGCATATTTTTTTTTTGGGATCGAAATAGAAATATTATTGAAGAGAAAAGGAGGACTAATACAACAAATGCAGCCCAAGAAACCCAATAACAGGGCTAATACAACAAAAAAGGGGGACTAATACAACCAAAAAAGCCCAAGAAACTCAAAAACAGGGCTAATACAAAAGAGCCCTCCAATCCCAATGAACATCTACAAAAGTGACCCCTTAAAAAGCCCATTAGCCAAAACCCAAAGAGAACCAACATAGCAAATTCTATCTCACAGCAAAGGAGGCAGGAACCATTGCTTAAACATTGATACCATGAATAATATTAATACCATGAAGAATATTATTCACTCAAATCTGATGTTTACAAGAAGATCCTAGGGTTTATATACACCTAGCTAGATCAATTAGAGGAGAATCATCCACAATCCTAGGAATAGAATCAATCCTCTTGAATACAAATTAATCATAATCAATCATAATAACATTATAGGAAACAAATCAAAGACCAAATATTTACAAGAAAAGGAAACAAATCAGTCATAATAACAGAATAAAAATAGAATCCCATAGTCCAACAGCAAGTCAGCGAAAGACAGCTCCTCATGTGTCTACAAATGGCTGGAGGTGCTTTGGGATGTAGCGAAATGCAGTGACTAAACTCTGGGTTCTAGCTGATTCGAGGTTTCATGATGATTGTGAGATCAGAACATTTGTTTCACCACCAAGAAGGGGCTATCAATGATGCTAGAGACCGATTTAGGTTTTTCTTTTATCCAGAATTTAGGTTAGGGGTTATGAAACCTAGCTCGGATACTGTGTAAAAATAATCACATAATGCAAAACATACAAACGAAGGCAGAAACTTACTTCAACCTGCCTTCCTGTATTTATACTACTCAAAATATTAAAGCTTGACAACAAAAATGACTACTGCAGATAAACTAAATAAGATAAATGAGATAACAACTATTGAGATCTAGAAGATTAACTAAACAGAATCTCAACTGCAACTATCACTAACAAAGCCTATTTAAGTGGCAACCAGGCAAAGCAATTCAAACGTAATCTCATAAGCAACAACAAACAATGCATATAGCATGGCAAAAAGCTTTATTTAGCCTTCTAATATACAAAAATTATTAGCATCAAGAATCCAGGAGATGCAACAATCAAGCAAGGGATAGAAGCAATTTATTATTAGTCAGTCTTGCATCTATATTACATATTCTTTTTTTTTTTGAAACTCTTTAAAAAAGAAATCATTTAGGAGATGGAAGACTACAGAGAACATTTGAGGAGCTCCACTGAAACAGCAATAATAGAAAAGTTAATATAAACAGATAGTAAAATCATTAGCTAGGGAGAGTTCTCCAACCATAAATATATAACATTCTCATCCCTCAATTTTCATTTCCTAAAACTATGTGTAACAAAAAATTGACAAATAAAGATGGCCAAACACTCAACAAGAGGGCAGAAAGATGTTTTAAAAATTAAGATGTGGATAAACAAAAATAAGACAAGGTGTGGAGCTGACATTGACATTGCTTAGTCACATAACAACAGTAAGTTTCCTAGGTCAGAATCAAATTCCTCTTAGTCAAAACCAAGAATAGGAAAAACTGAAGAGTTGAAACAGAGTATAGACTTCACTTAGCAAATTGTCATATTTTTCATAACCCACAGAAAGCATTAGAAAAATACCAACCCCTCCAATACGTAGAAGGACATTCTTCTTGCGTGGATGAACCATCTGTGCTGACTTCACTTTAAAAATCATACTCGCATGCTCTTTGTGGAGCTTGGATTCAATAATAGCAGCTTCAAGAATTATTTCAGCCGTTCCTTCACACCTCCAAGAACAATGGAAAAAGAGTAAGCAACATAGTTTAGCTAGATATGAAAAGGAAACCATACTAGTACATGTTATTTTTCTTTTTAATCGAAAAAGAAATATTATTAAGGAGGAGAGAAGGAAACAAAGAAAAAAGAAAACAAAAATACAAAAAGAGGACTAGATATCCTCCTAGAAAAGAAAAAAGGCTGGCACAAAAACCAACCCAAAAGCCAAGCCCTCCAATCCCTAAAAGCATCTTCGAAAGACACCCCCTTTAAAAAACCATTAGCCAAAACCCACAGAATGGCAGTGTAGCAAATTCTGTCCCATAGCAAATGAGGAGGAAGGACCTGCTGATTAAAGACTGGCATTTCTTATTTTCTTCCCATCCAAAGACACCTCGTCATAACATGATTGAAATTTTGTTTATCCTCAAGAAAGAAGAGGATAGTATCATCTGCAAACTGCAAATGGGACACAACACACATCCAACCCAACCAACAACCCACAGAGAACCCCTCTATCAAAGCCCCTACTCAACATACGACTTAACACATCAACCACAAGCGCAAGCAAAAAGGGAGACAAGGGGTCAACCTGCCTCAACCTGCGTTGCCCTTTAAACCACTGTTTGGGTTGGCCATTGACAATGACTGAGAAGACCACCAAAGACAAACCCTAACCCAATACCTCCACCTATCACCAAACCCTTTCCTACTTAAAACCTTATCCAAAAAACCCCAATTAACCATGTCATAATCCTTTTCAAAATCCAACTTGAAAACTAAGCCCTTATGCTTTCTCCGAAAAAGATCCTCAACTAACTCATTAGCAACCAAGCTAGCATCAAGGATTTGACACTAAGCAATGAATGCGCTTTGGTTCTCAAAGATAGTACCCCCAGCACCTCACTCAATCTCATAGAGAGCACTATGGCAATGATTTTATAAACGCTAGTAACCAAACTAATAGGCCTACAGTCCCTCACCTTAATTGACCTCTCTTTTTTAGGAACGAGGGCAATGAAGGTAGAATTCATACTAGTGGGTATACGACCATTGAGATAGAATTCTTCAAACACCTTCATCAAGTCCTCCATCAGAATCGACCAACAAGCTTTAAAAAAGGCCATATCAAACCCATCAGGCCCGAACGCCTTTTCTTTCTCCTTCCTCCAAGTGGCGCCCTTGACTTCTTCCTCCTCAAAGGGCCTTTCTAACCAACCACCCTTAGAACTCTCAAGAGGCGGCCAATCCATGCCCTCAATAAACGGCCTCCCAAGACCCTCTTCCTTGTAAAGCCCCTTAAAAAACCTAGACACCTCCTCCGAAATCACATCATTGGCCCCAACTACACTACCTCTTTAAACCTAACTTTCAAAAAGCTCCTACACCTCTTCCCGTTGACAACCTCATGGAAAAACTGGAATTCACATCTCCCTCCCTAGCGTATTTAACCCTACTCTTCTAACGTCCACTAATCTCTTCTTTCTTACTAATAACATCCAAGGCATTTCTAAGATCCACCTTGCGAGCAACAAGGCTCTCCTCTTAACCACCATGACTTTCTATTTTCTCTAAAGCACCCAATTCCTTGAGAATATCTTTTCTACAAACTTTGATATCCCTAAAAACTTCCAGATTCCAAATTTTCAACTTCTCCTTAACATACTTCAGCTTCTTCATAAACTTATAACCCTCCCACCCAAAAACTGAACACTCAGACCACCAGCTCTCCACATTGCTCAAAAAGGAATGGTTCTTGAACCTAAAGGGAGTAGGACCCCACTTAACCTTGCTAGACTAAGATGTTGGGAAAATGATCAGACACCAACCAAGAACCCACCTTTTGAACAAGATCCGGGAAGAAATCCTCCCATTCAGGAGTAAACAAAAACCTATCAAAACGAGAAGAAATAATCCTACTCCTATTAACAGACCAAGTGAACTGAGCATTCAAAAGATGAGGATCCTTTAAACCACAATCCCTAATAAAAAGGTCAAAACTCTCATACTAGCATTAAGTCTCAATCCTCCTAATTTCTCATCAAGAAAGCGCATCACATTAAAATTGCCCCCAACACACCAATGAGGACTACATAGCCCATGAACAAAAGACAACTCTTCCCAGAGAGACCCTTCAAAAGAAGGGCTCGTCGAACCATAAACGTTGGTAACCTACCAACAACCTCTCCCTTTAACCTCCAATAAAACCGAAAAGGCGAAAGAACCCACTAAGACATCTACTTTTGAAGCAACCCTAGTGTCCCAAATCACCAAAAGGCCACCAGACGCTCCCGATGAAGGCAAACCCTCCCGCATTTTGAACCTATTATCCCAAACACTATGAATAAGAAAGCTGTCCACCTCACCTAATTTAGTCTCCTGAATCAAAACAATGTCAGGGTACACCAGCCTAATAACCTCTTTCACTTTAGATCTTTTAGCTAGATTACCAAGGCCATTAACATTCCAACTTAAGATCTTCATAAAAACACAACTTACCCTTACCTTTCTTGGGATTACCATAATTTATCAAAGAGGATAGCCTTTTCAACTCACTCTCAACTTTCTTCTTTTCCTCTCGTAAGTCCTAGGGGTTACTTGCACTCAAATATGAAAGCTAAGAGCGAAAGCTTGGGGGTCTCCATCCCTCTCACCCCCCAACCGACTTAAGTGGATATAAGCACCCTCAGACTCCTTAAACCCCTTTTCACCATAAGTTGATTTAAAAATGTTTGGTGGGGGAAGGATACCATCCCGAACAGAGTCGTAGCACATATCATTCCCTACAAATCAATCACCAAGCGCACCATGATTACCAAGACTAGACAAAAAAAATCTAGGAAGGATCAACACAATTATTTTAGTTAGGAGACAAAATAAAGGAAGGTGCCCCTGGTTCTCTAATATTAGTAAAGAATTATTATTGATATGCTCCAAACCCCGCAAAAGGAGATATGCTGGTGTCTAATCCTCAACCCTCCATCCCTTCTTAAGCCAACTTGCAACTAGAACGTACTCAGGACCCGTTTGGTTGGACAATTCAAGCGAAAAGGAGGCTAGAAAAGCAATGAATAGTGTCTTTTCCTGTGTTTGGCTTGCAACAAAAGAGAAAGGATCATTTCCGGCTATGGCACTGTTCTCCCATTTTAATCGTACATCGTCTTCCCTCTTGCACAGGATGGAAAAGTGCCTCTCCCGATAGCAAGATTTTACGGCATTGCCATTGATAATTGAAAGGAATTCCAGCCAAAACACCCTCGTGTCAACCATCTTGTTCCGTCATGTGTTGTTGTCGCCCATCATCGTCTGTAGTGGTTCTTCGTCGTGCAAGTCACCAAAGTGGGTGATTCACAACAACTAAATGGTCCAACAGTGGGTAAGTACAAATCAAATTGGTTTGATTTCGGTTTCCACTCTTTTTCTTCACAACTGGAGTGCATGACTGAGAACGGAGAGGTGGTTCTAGCTGAGCTAATGGTTGGAAATCAAAAGAGGAAAGCTAAAAGATGAAATGGTGCTACGACGACGAAAGCAAAGTAAACATGGCGTCATCGTCTTCTGTGGGAGAGTGTGCAATGGAGGATACCGCCGTCGTAAACCACCGTGACCGCCTCCTCTCTTCGATTCCTTTGTCTTCGGACGCAAGAATAGAGCAAATGGAAATGGGTTCCTTTGAAATCCTCTTCTCCTGTTCGTGCTAAGGCCTTTGACTGATAGCAAATGGAAGTGGAGCCCTCTACTGATGGAAGAAGGAATCAGACGTGTGTTTTCCTTTCTTTTTTTTCCATAAAACCCAGGGGTAATTTCATAAACATACCCTGTTTATTTCATTTATTTTTTCTTTTAAAAATACACACCAAACACCTTTTTCCTCTTTTTTCCTTCCTTTTTCCATGTGTACCAAACAATTGTTTTCCCTTTCTCTTTTCTCTTTCCCTTTCCATTCTTCTTTTCTTTTCCTTTCCTTTCCTTTACTAGATACCAAACGCATTGTAAGACTCAAGATTACTTGAAGGAGATATGCTGGTGTCTAATCCTCAACCCTCCATTCCTTCTTAAGCCAACTTGCAACCAGAGCGTACTCAGGACTCTACTCGCCCATTACAAGTCTATTCTTGAAGGAAGGTTCAGACCCCACAACCAGATTTGGTCCAATCATCTGATTCTACTCAAAAGGATACAAAGGTATTAGCCCATCCACTAATAATGTTTTTGATTATAATATTCCTATTGTTTTACAAAAGGGGACTAGAAATTGCACAAAGCATCCTTTGTCTTCCTTCATTAGCTATGAGAAATTGTCTTGTAACAATAGAGCTTTTGTTTCTAGCCTTAATGCCATTCCCATCCCTAAAACTGTATCCGACGCATGAGAAAATGAAAATTGGAAACATGCTATAATGGTTGAGATGGAAGCTCTTGAGAAAAACAAAACATGGGACTATGTGATATTACCAAAGGGGAAGAAACCGGTTGGGTGTAAATGGGTTTTCACTACTAAATATAATTTAAATGGCACCTTAGAAAGATATAAAGCCCGTGCGTTGCTAAAGGGTATACCTAAACCTATGGCATAGGCTGTGGAAACCTTTGCTCCGGTTGCTAAAATGAATACTGTGAGAATTTTATTATCTGTTGCTACTAACCTTGGTTGGAATTTACGACAATGTGATGTGAAGAATGCATTCTAGCTAGGCAACTTAGAAGAAGAATATATTTGGAGGTCCCACCAGGGTTTAATTCACAAGTTGAACAAGACATAGTATGTAAACTCGAGGAGGCATTATATGGGCTTAAACAATCACCAAGGGCGTGGTTTGGGAGATTTACCAAAGCGATGGTCAATATGGGGGGTACAAACAAAGCCAAGGTGACCATACTCTGTTTTTGAAACACTCAGCCTCAAAGAGGATTACTATACTTTTAGTCCATATGGATGACATCATCATAGTAACAAGCGATGACCGGAAAGCAATGGAATCATTTAAATGACAATTGCTTAAGGAGTTCGAGATTAAGGAAGCAAGGAATCTTCATATCACAGCAGAAATATGTGATAGACTTACTTCAGCAAACAGGCATGTTTGGGGTCCAAACCAACAAAAACTCCGATAGAGCCAAACCATAGACTCTGTGATACTCCTTGTGGGATTCTATTTTTAATCTGTTATTATGATGATTGATTTATTTCTCTTCTTGTAAATATTTGCTTTCTAATTTGTTCCCTATTCATTACTATGATTGATTAGGATTAATTTGTATTTATTAGGGTTTATTTTTCCCTTTCTATTGCCCTAACTAGGTGTATATAAACTCTCGTCTACTCTCTTTAATATTCAAATTGAGTAACAATAATACTCTTCAATTCTTCATGGTATCAGAGCATTATTCTGATCCTTCCTTCAGTTTTCTTTCGTTGGTCTGCTGTGCGAAAACCTAGAAACCTTGCAAAGTCTCTATCTTGGATGGACCACCCTAGGGTTAGCCTCAGATCACCGTCGCCGGCATGTCCCCGTCGACCGGAGCATCATCAAACTCCACACGCACACCACCCGCCACTGTCTCCTCAGCCACGTCTTCCATGCGCCAGCACGTGAGAGCACATGGAGCCATTCCTCCACCACCGGTTTTCACAAGAACGGTCATCGGCCACCATAGAGCATTACCTAATCGTTGTTCTGTCCATTTAGGCACCTGTTCGTGTGTTGTTCATCAACCAGGGGTGATTCCGGAGCGATTGCAGCTCTTCTGAAGCTTCAGTGTTGTTCATAATTCTCTAAAAATAGAGTATTGTTCTGCTCATTCAGGCTCTGTTGTCCTTCATCTATTCTAGAACCGATTTTTGTTGATGTTTTTTTCTCTAACCATGGCTGCCTATGAATCAGTCACCTCAATGCTTGAAAAACCTACACATGTTGCAACCAGTGCCCAGAAAGGTCTTTTTATATACGCTTTTCAAGGTAAAATTTCAAACCCGACAATGTGGATTGTTGATTCTGGCGCTTCAGATCATATGACTGATAATGCCTCCTTACTCCTAGATGTCAAACCTTGTAATACAAATATCAAGGTCAAAATTGTTGATGGATCCCTCTCCACTATAACTGGTCTTGGACAAGTGGAAGTTTCACTCTCACCCTTGATTCTGTTCTATTATTTCCAATTTATCTTGCAACTTACTTTCAATTAGTAAGCTGACCAGGAATATGAATTGTATTGCTAAATTCTCCCCATTTGATTGCTTATTACAGGATTTGGATTTGGGGAGGAGAATTGGCAATGCTAAGGAGGTTGATGGTTTATATCAAATTCTAGCCAGGAATCAAGGACCTTTGATATGCCATGTTGCCGATAGTCCTAATAGCCTTGATAATGATAAGGTTATGTTGTGGCATCATCGTCTTGGTCATCCGAATTTTATATATTTATCAAAAATGTTTCCCTCTCTTTTCATTAGTAAACATCCAAAGTTTTTTGAATGTGAAGTGTGTCAGCTTTCTAAGCATGGTCGAATTCGTATCCTGGTCATACATATAAACCATCCCACCCATTTTCCATCATTCATAGTGATACTTGGGGTCCATCCCACATCCAAAATATATCTGCAGCACGTTGGTTCATATCTTTTATTGATGATCACACTCATCTTACTTGGGTTTTCTTATGAAAGATAAGTCAGAAACCTCACAGATTTTCAAAAATTTCTACACCATGACTCAAACCCAGTTTCAAACCAAAATTCAAATTTTTCGATCTGACAATGCTAAGGACAATTTCAATTCGGTCCTTAAGAATTTTTTCCTTGAGCAACGAATTGTGCATCAGAGTTCTTGCACTTACATGCCTCAACAGAATGTGATTGTGGAACGTAAAAATAGACATCTCCTTGAAGTGGCTAGATCCTTAATGCTCACCCAAAATGTTCCCCATCAATTTTGGGGTGAAGCTGTATTGACCGTTACCTATTTAATTAATAGAATGCCATCTCTTCCCTTGAAATTTGACACACCATGTCAGGTCCTGTCAAAGCATTTTCCCGACAATAGACTTGTTGTGCTTTTGTACATGTTCCATCTCAGAATAAAGGGAAGTTAGATCCTAAATCCGAGAAATGTATCTTTGTTGGGTATGCCCCTAACCAGAAAGGTTACAAATGCTAATCCCCAACATCACGGAAGTTCTATATCTCCATGGATGTTTCTTTCCTAGAACACACTTCTTTCTACCCCAAAACTCATATTCAAGGGGAGAACTCGACACCAGGAGAATATCAGTTTTGGACTACTACCTTACCTGGAATTGTTGCACCTGACTCTTTTAAAGTTACCTACCTGCCTACCTGAATCAAAGGCTCCCAGTACTCATAAGCAGGAAGGCAATACAGAGTTGAAGGTATACTCAAGGTGTCCGAAGCAGAATCAGAATGAAAAACAGCAGATAATTCATGAAGATTGCCAATCTGACCCATATCCAACTCCTGGAGAGAACAATCAAGACACTTGAGGTATACCTGAATTTGAACTCTCTACTGATATTATATCTAATCTCTACCTTCCTTTTGCTTGGAGAAAGGGAGTTAGGTCATGCACCAAACATCCCATTGCCAATCATGTCTCATATGAGAAATTATGCAGTACCTTCAAGGCTCTTACAACAAATTTGGATAGCACAAAGCTTCCACCTTGCATAGAAGAAGCTCTACAACACCCAAAATGGAAGGAGGCTGTAAACGAGGAGTTGAATGCCCTGAAGAAAAATGGCACCTGGATTCTTACCAAAAAACCTTCAGGAAAACAACCTGTGGGATGTAAGTGGATGTTTACAGTCAAGTACAAAGCTGATGGAAGCATTGATAGATACAAGGCGAGATTAATGGAAAAAGGATTCACTCATATTTATGGTATAGATTATCAGGAGACATTTGATACTGTAGCAAAGTTAAACACCATTCGTATTCTCCTGTCTATTGCTACAAACCTTGACTGGAAGCTTCACCAATTTGACGTCAAGAATGCATTTCTTAATGGTGATCTTGAAGAAGAGGTCTACACGAAGATACCTCCTAGTTTGAAAAATCCAAATAACTCTCATATGTGTGTAAACTTCAGAAATCTCTTTATGGCCTTAAACAGCCTCCAAGGGCCTGGTTTGAAAGGTTCTCCCCAGTAATTAAAAGGCTGGGATATGTTCAAGGACAGACAGATCATACTTTGTTTATCAAACATTCTCCGGGGGAAAAATCACTATCCTCATTGTATATGTGGACGACATAGTAGTCACTGAAAATAATGAAGAAGAGGTGACAAACTTAAAGAAGTTCCTAAGTAAGGAATTTGAAATCAAGGATCTTAGTCCTTTAAAATATTTCCTAAGGATGGAAGTAGCCAGGTCTAGTAGAGGAATCTCTATTTCACAGAAGAAGTACACCTTAGATCTTTTGAGAGAAACAAGAATGCTAGGGTGTAAACCTACTGATACCCCATGGATCCATTCAACAAAATAGACTCAAAGAAGTCCTCTAGTCCTGTTGATAAAGGGATGTATCAACATCTTGTGGGAAAACTCTTAAATCTCTCTCATACTCAACCTGACATTAATTTTTCCGTAAGTGTAGCAAGTCAGTACATAATAATCCTATTAAAGAACATCTTGAGACTGTTAATCGGATACTCAGATACTTGAAGATGACACCCGGAAAGGGTCTATTTTTTAAAAAAAGGGCCAATAGAAGTGTTGAAGTTTTCTCAGATGCTGATTGGGCTGGCTCCCTAACAAAGAGGAGGTCCACTTCAAGGTATTGTACCTATGTGTGGGGTAATCTTGTTACCTGAAAAAGTAAAAAGCAATCTATGGTGTCTAGAAGTAGTGCTGAAGCAGAATTTTGTGCTATGGCACATGGAATCTGTGACGTAATATGGTTGAGAAGAGTACTGAAAGAGCTTCAGCTTCCAATCACCGCCTCCATGAGACTCCATTGTGACAATCAAGCAGCAATCCAGATTGCAAAGAATCCAATTCATCATGACAGAACCAAGCATGTGAAAATTGATCGTCATTTCATTAGAGAGAAGTTGGAGCAAGGGCTTATTGAAATATTTATACTCCTACACATCAGCAGGCGGCTGATATCCTTACAAAAGCTATTCCCATAACTCAGTTTGACAATCTCTTATCCAAGCTGGGAATAATTGACATTCACTCCCCAGCTTGAGGGGGTGTGGGATTCTAATTTTACTCTGTTATTATGACAATTGATTTATTTCTCTTCTTGTAAATATTTGCTTTCTGATTTGTTTCCTATTCATTATTATGATTGATTAGGATTAATTTGTATTTATTAGGATTTATTTTTCCTTTTCTATTGCCCTAGCTAGGTGTATATAAACCCTTGTCTACTCTCTTGTAATTATGACTAAAAATAATACTCTTCAATTCTTCACTCCTAAATATATAATGGTCAATAGAGGGTCTTATCACAGATTAGATAGAAAATTGATCTACTTGGCCAGACCTAACATAGTGTGGTCAGTCAGTTTATGCAAAATTCCAAGGAATCACATCTCAGGGCAGTACATAGAATACTATAATACTTAATGGGTACACCAGGAAACAGAATTTTGTTTAAGAGAGGAGACAAATTGACTTCTGAAACATACACAGATGCAGACTTTGCAGTATCCATGGTTGATAAAAGATCAATATCAAGTCACTGTACTTTCTTAGGAGGCAGTCTTGTCACAGGGAGAAACAAAAAGCATAGTTTTGTTGGCAAATCCAATGCTGAAGCTAAATTTAGTGCAATGGCTCTTGGAATATGAGTTATTATGGTTGAAGATCATCTTGGAAAATTTGAAGATCAAGTGTGATAACAAATGAAACTTTATTGTGATAATAAATCAACTATCGACATTGCTCATAATTCAGTTCAATATGATCAAACTAAGCACATTGAAGTAGATCGGCATTTCATAAAAGAAAAACTAGATAGTGGCCAAATCTGTACTCCCTTTGTTCCTTCAAGAGGCCAGCTGGCAAATGTGCTCACTAAAGGACTATCTTTTACTGCCTTTCAGATCTTAATTGACAAGCTTGGAATGGAAGATATCCATTCATCAACTTGAGGGAGAGAGTGTTAGAAAAATAAAGTTTTTGTCATTAATTATTATCTTTGTAATCAGTGCTTTCTATCATTATTGTAATGATTCTTAGACCCAATGTCATTAATTATTATCTTTGTAATCAGTGCTTTCTATCATTATTGTAATGATTCTTAGACCCAATGAATTAGGCTTAGTCAAGGGAATCGATCCCTAAACTTTAGGGATTTAATTTTATACTTATCTTTTTTCCTAGGTAAGCTACTCCTTTTGTGTATAAATACCCTATGTACAAACCTTTTTGAATCAATACAGAAATTATAGACATATTTTGTCAAGGCCATTTTAGACACAGAAGCTTGAAATAAGGTTATCCTTCCACCAAGTGAAAAATAAGCCCCTTTCCAACTCTCTAATCTTCTTGAGATCTTTTGCACCACAAGATCTGAAAAAGACTAGACACCTAGGTTAACCCCTAGAAGAAAGCCCAAGAAAGTTATGGGCCATTGTTATTTGTGACACAAAGCACTCGACTAGCTTACATAACTCTCCCAGTACTCTAACTTGAACATTGATGCAAGCCAAACCATATTTAGAAAGGTTAACGCGAAGTCCAGTCACAAAAATTGGTAGCAAGGAAACCAAGTTTTGCAAATTTTCCTTATTGTCAGGGAGGAACTGAATAGTGTCATTAGCAAAATGCAAATGAGAAACCCCTAAACCCTCAAACCCAAAAACCAACCCTTGCACTATTTCCCTCCCAAAGGCCCAATGCAACATACAACTCAATACATCAACCAGTAGTGTTAGTAATAAAAGAGAGAAAAGTCCCTTTGCCAAACTCCCTTGCTAACCTTTGAACCACCCTCTAGGCTGTCTGTTAACCAAAATAGCAAACATCATAGAGGAGAGACATCCCAAGATCCCACCTTCTCCATCTACCACAAACCCCTTACAGATCATGACCTTTCCAAGAACCCCCCAATTGACCCCATCATATGCTTTTTTGAAGTCCAACATAAAAACTAGACCCTTATGCTTTCTATATTTAATATCCTCCACTATCGCCTAATAATCAATCAAACCAACAGCTTCTCGAGTCATTTTAAAATTTAAACCCCTGTGATTCTCTCCAATTAATTCCCAAAGATCAACCTCCTTGAGATTGACTCCTTTTCCATTACTAACATGACTACCGTCACCACAAAAAGCTCTGACACAAGAATTCCTCTTGAACACCTCAACAAAGGATGCCTTCCCCAACTTAACAAAGAAAAGCTCCCTATCCTTTCTCCAATTTTCCTTCTCAGATCCTCCTGATTGCATTGGAACTAGTAGAGTCACCAAAGCTTTTCCAATCTGCCTCCTTACCATCCCTTTCTTACCTTCTGGCACCAACACCAGGACTTCTCGTCCTCCTCTGAAAAATTCAATAACAGAAAAGAACCAACCCCTTAGATTCTTCCCACATCAACAATAAACCCTTTGCCAATATCATGATACCTTTTGCGAGATGATCCCTTCCACTGACCTTCACATAATTATTGTTACAGTCAACTCAAAAGCAGCATCTCTTCCTAAAAAGCAGCATCTCTTCCTAATGATAACATAAATGAATCCCCTGCCACTTCCAAAAGATACCAAGACATAAAAAAAAAACCCTGCAATCTCCAAAGATAAATGGAATGATTTTGCCTCAATGGCTAAGCACCTAATTCTCGCCATTAATGACTATAGAATTTGGACTACAAATCAACAAATGAAATAAACAAGATTAAGTATACAAGCCCAAAGAATCCAAATTCCAAATCCTTCTATTGGGCATAGAAGAGGGTTGAAAGGATACAAGACCATACAACAAATTTGTGTGCCTTTGAAAGATCATGCCAAATCAAAAATCTGTCAGATTGAAGTGAACAAAGGATAGGGAAGAATACTTGCTATGTAGAGTCACTGAAATCTGATGAATCACGAACTTCATTTCACAAAGGCATAATTCTTGTTTTATAGTAATATCAGCATTGGCTGAATCTGAAGGATGAAATTCAGTTGCCTCATATATATCCTGCAGATTGACAAACGAATATCTCAATAATGTCTTTTGCAAAAACAATAGAGTGAATTAACACGACCAACCGAGAAATTTAACAAAACTTCTGAGTAGTATTCCTATGATCACTACAGGATTGCCCTCACAAAGGTGGGGTAAATGCTTTGGTTAATGAAATAAAAGTAGATGCAATGTTTCAGATCAAACAACTTATTTTAAGTCAAATGTTATTAACTTTAAATTATATATCACATAGATAAGAATCATATTTGGTAAAATATCACTATTTAATTTCTCTGGACTTCAGATTGATACATTATGAACCTAAAAACATAATGAGCCCAAGCAAAACCAATCAACAAATATCTGGCTGCCAAGACGCACTAATTCCTTGATATAGGAAAATTTTAGTATCTGTTTGCTCAATGACCCAAGTAACGTTGATCTAAAATATTGTATGTCTGCAATTGTTATCTTATCTTCATGACTCCATTATAATTTCACCAAGCCTAAAATTATTACTTCCAAATACTTTGTCTTCAATAACCAATATCAATGGCACATTTTTTCTACATGAGTCAAAGAAAATGGAAAGAGGACAATTTTTATCACACAGAAAGATAAAAGTGAGTAGTGTGGAATTTCCTTAAAAAATGAGTATAGTAGACAATACGCCAAACCTCACAGTACATGGTAATGCACTCCACCATATAAATGGGCACCAATACCTTAATAACATCATCAGACACAACCCCAGAAAACTGACTAGAATCATCAGTTCCACCAGCACCGAGCATACCGCGAGATAGCCAATTCAACCAACCCCGTGGTTTCCCCAAGCTGCATTCATTATTGCTAGACTTTTCTACAGGATTATCAGTGCCAACCATACCAATGTCAGGTTCAGAAGACCTTGAAAGGAATTCCTGTAAGCAAATACAGTTGACAAGTTTTAAAAACCTAACATGTTTTTCTATGACAACAATTACCAACAAATAATGCTTCTAAAACAGGAGTTCTATTAGTATAGAAGTTACACAAATAAGCCAATCAAATAAAAAGTATATATACCAATTGAATTTCTATTAGTAGCATAAGTACCTGCATCTCATATTCTGCAGCAGACCGATAATTCAAAATATCATCTACATCCGATTCTTTCTCCATCTGCTCCAGCTCTTGAAGAACAGCATCATCAACTGGCTAATGAAAAGAATTTAAAAAAGACAACCTCCGTAGCTAAAAAAATAAAAAGTCATAACAATGCATTTTCTTGTAGCGTCATATTTCTAAAAACTATCCGGATAGAACAAAACTAACAACCTAAACAACATATGCACTAAAGGTCCTTCTTAAATCCCTATAAATCTCCCTAGAATCTTGTATTACATAGACAGATAGGAATGTACATGTGTAGGAAGAAAAAAGACAATCACCTGTTCCTGTTGAAGAAAATCCAGCTTAGTCTTGTATAACTTAATATACTTCCGACGGTAACTTCTATATCAGGAGAAGAGATAATATTATTAAAAATAAAAAATAAAATCAGCATGAATGTCAAAATAAGGCATCGAAAAGCAAAAGCTCAAAAGAAGTCAAATTTCTTTTTTTTTTTTGTAGTTTACTTTACTATTATTAAGAAGATCAGGCATACTATATACAATTCATCCGATAACACGTCAGAAGAGATCAGATTTACTTTTCTTTGTTCTTGAAGATGAGGTAAAGTAAATTATATTTAATCAAATAGAAAATATCAGCACAATAAATAAGGTTGTCAAACTCACGAATTTAAGAAAACTCGTGAGGTGAACTCAAGCTTGTAAACCTTACAAAATTTTACACACATCACTAAGTATCATTTAAATATATCAGCATCATAAATAATACTCAAAATGCAACAAAAAGTGAGGGCAAAATAGCATATTCAAACATTCATGCAAAAATATTCATAAATTCAAATACCTTCTATAGAAAAAGAAACACTATTATTAAAGATAAGAAGGGATTATTACAACAGGGAGAGAAGATACAACTAGTGAGTTCAAAAAAATTAGCAAAGTAACGCAATAAAGTTCATATTCATACTGTTGATTTTTACAGAGATATTATCTTTTTGTGATCTTCTGATATTATTCCATGAATAATCCAAACATAAGTAAAAGATATGGATGCTACAATCCAGCCACTCAAATCCCTAAAAAAAAGAAATTCAAGAAATCAAATCAGAGCTGATCCTAATTTGATTATGATTGGAACAAGTAACTAACCAAACCCGTAAAGTTAGTGACAAAGAAAGCACCAATTCCTCAAAGAAACCAAATAATTTGTTCCAAATATCCCAAGCCACCTCACAATGTAAGAACAAATGGCTATTGGTCTCTGAATTCCTCAAACACATACACAAACAAGCTAAATTACAAAATTATTCCTTATCCAATATTACAATGAACAAAATACGTAAAATTACTTTAAGTCCAACAATAATGAATTATTTGTCAAATGTAACTCAGTGTGGAGAATAATGCAGCAGCAGCAGCATATAATTATGTGCGTGTAACTATACTTAACATTAGATTGAAAATTATGCCTCGACATAGAATCCCAATTGAGCATTACACACTATTTATAGGGGGCAAAAAACAGTTTCCAAGGACTTACAATCGCTCCCCAAGGTATCTCCATGAAGTTTTCTTTAATTTCTTGCGTACATCCGAAAGCACAGATTCCTGCGCATAGTGCCACCATAATAATGGCCAGCCCTCAAGTTT
The DNA here is from genome assembly GCA_037074585.1 of Biancaea sappan. Lineage (NCBI taxonomy): Eukaryota > Viridiplantae > Streptophyta > Magnoliopsida > Fabales > Fabaceae > Biancaea > Biancaea sappan. The sequence goes on from CM073499.1 coordinate 39,940,016, forward strand.
CCTCGATAAAGGGCTATGCCAAGGACGATAGCGACCATACCTACATATTACAACAAATCATATCAAATAGATACAAATACAAAATCTATTTTCCATTAAAAAGAACAATGGCATCAGAACAACAAAAATTACAAGGTTAGACTAAATACAATAACAAAAATCATTAATATGCCAATAGTACTAACTTGCTCCATTTCATGTTTCTTAAAGGAGAATTTGGAGTTTGGACTCTTCAGGTTCTTAGACTTATGCTTCCTTCTTTAACTTTTTGATTTGAAGTTTGAAAGGATATTTATTTTTCCTTTGTCAAAATATTTTGGGAATCCAAGGCTCCATCTATTGTAAAGGCTTGTGTTTAGGCTGCAGTACTTATAAATTGCTTCGATGTGAAAGGTCCAATACAGCTATATCTCCAAATGTTTGCGTGATATGTTCCAGAGACTCATGAAAAAATATATATATATATTTTTGCATTAAGTGGCATGGCAGATTAGGAGTAAATTGCTTGGTATTGAGCATTGGGTGCGTCCAGCTAATCTGCAGGATTTCTTAGCCACTTTTGGTTTTGGCTGGAAATGGAGCATAAAGAAACTGAATCATCCAAACAAATAGAAAACCAAACATACATTCCAATGCCTGTGCTATAAGAAGAGGGCGTGTTTGCAAAACCCGGATAGTCAGGTGGAGTGTAGTTGGTTTTCAAAATCTTATGAGTTTGGTAGTCACTCAAATTTTAAAAAAACCAATCCTTATTGATCATTTTTTTAATCAAAACAAGCTCAAAAGAATTCTGCACAATGTTCGCATAAGGTTATTCATTTTTTTAATTTGAATAAATAGAATATTTGATAGCAAACTATATTAAAACCACATTTTAGACAAATTAAGAATTATTTGAAATTAGTTCAAAATAACTTATTGACAAAGCTAGTTTTAACTAAAAAGAGTTCATACCATTTATTTCAGTTTGCCACGTTGCCCCATAATGTCAAACTTAGAGGAATTGGATTACTCTACCAAATAGCATAATATTTTACTGTGTACTTATTGAATACAGACCATAATTAATAATGAGATATCAGGCCCAAATTCTATCAAATAACTCTCATTCAATGACAGATAGGAATCACAACTATCGCAGGACCAATAACACAACAAAAAGTTATAAAGCACAACTGTAATATATAATCAATCACACAAGCTTCCTTTTTTTTTTTGATAGAACATACAACAAGCATTTTGGAAGGAGTGTATATATACATTTGTTAACACAACAACAGTTAGAAGCTTAAAGCACCAAACTTACCTTTCGCTCAATTGATAAGTGCATACATAATCCCACACAAAAAACATCTGTTGTAACTGAGTCTCATCTAAGGAAATAACCTGTTAAGTAAAAACCATATTACAAGGATATAAATAGACATAGGAGAATATAAACAACCATGCTTGTTCAAAATTGACAAATGCCTTCAGAAAGACTACGAACCAAACCAGTCAATTCAGCCAAGACAGAATACTGAGGAGCACTGTCATCGAGCTTCTCAGATCTGTTAGCCTGGTGGATGAAGGAAAAAAAAATAATTAAAAAGAAACAATTATCCAACATTAAATTGTAACTAATGAGCAGGTCATTATGCATTAAAATGAAAAATTATACCAAAATAAACTTGTTATAAGAGATGAGTTCTCCAAAATACTCTAGAGAAGGGCTTTCTAAAAATTATGCATATACAATTCAAATGGGCATTAATTTGGAATTAATAGTAACTACTTATAAATAAATACTAAGTTAAAAAAAATATAAACTTGTATTGTAACCACACATGACACAAACTCATTTGGAAGTGGAATCAAATTGTGCAGACTACCACCTGATTTAATAAAAGTATAAAACTAAATGAAAAAAGCAGATCATGCAAGGAATATAAAATAGCAATCTCTGAAAAAATTATCCCAGACTCTTTGAACTAAGAATCTATCGCCCTCCTCTAATTTTGTTTCCTGAAAAAAGAAATATCCAGATCTATCTTTCTAACCACCTCCTTAACCTATGTTTTAAAGGTTTCCAAACTATTTACATTCCAACTAAGTATTCTTATTGTTTAACAGACTTGTCCTTTCCCCCTTGCCTTCTCCATAGATGATTGAGGTAGTCAACTTCTTCAACTCCTTTTCGGATCTCTTTTTCTTTCCCTCATTCGTCTTAACTGCCAATCGTATTTTAATCTCTTCCCCTAATTTATCTATCAAATAAAACCAATATGCACCTTACCAATATCCCCACAAATGACATAACCATCGTTGCCACCACGCTCATCAAATGGTTGTGCTACTCCATCAAGATCACCATTCTTTTCTTCCTCCTCCTCCTTTTGAAAAAAGGGCATCCTCGAAATATTCAATAACCAGCATTCCTCACAATCAAAATGACAGTCTTCCCTAAAAAACTGCTCCTCTAAGTAATCAGGAGATAGCAAACTTTCTGAATCTGAATCATCATCACCTTCCACCAAGATTTGCACTAGTGTTCAAAACCAATTAAAGTTGATCCCTCATAACAAAACCAAACAAAAACCACAAAACCAATTAGTGGTCAAATTGTACTTTGCAGATATGTGGTGGGCTGGATCGACTTTATGTTTGACACTCCGATAAACTGAAAACCAAAAACACAATGCATTTTATATGTGCATGTCGCCACACACATTTTTTTTAAATCAAAAAAGAAACATTATTAAGGAAGAGAGAAGGATACGAAGGAAAAAGAAAACAAAAGGACAAATGAAGGACTAGGTATCCTCCTAGAAAAACCAAAATACAAAACAAAACCAACACAAGAAGCCCAAAAACAGGGCTAATACATCAAAGACCGCCAATCCCTAAAAGAGTCTTCAAAGGGCACCCCTTAAAAAGCCCATTAGCCAAAACCCATAGAATAACAACGTAACGAATTCTCCCCCACAGTGAATAAGGAGGCAGGAACCGATGCTTAAAAACTCTAGCATTTCTTTCCATCAAAGATACTACACCATTGCAAATATAGCCGCCTTTCACAAAGCCTTATTCTCCTTCCTCAAACAAAAACCCATAAAATTAGTGGCAAAAAAAGCACCAAGGTCAATCAGGCAAACCCAACTCTACTCAAAGAGACCAAATAATATATTCCAAATATCTCAAGTCGCCTCACAATTGAAGAACAAATGACTACTTGTCTCTGAGTTCCTCAAGCACATCACACAAATATCAGAAGATAAAGCCTTAGAAGGTCGCCTAATCTGACACAGATCATTAGTATAAATTCTATTGAGTACACAGTTAAATAATAGAGCGCTAAGCGCTGCTTAGTGACGCTCAGCGCTACAGGTTTTACTTTGTGTTTTCTCTTTTCATTACTTTGTAGTTGTTGCATTCTGTTGGTCTGTTATGACCATTGGCTGTGTTTTGTGTATATAAAGACCTAAGCCATAATAATACAATCACAAATTCTCTTCTATTCTAATGTTCTTCTCCTATCATCTCTGTCTGTGTATTTCCTCTTGGTATTAGAGCCCAAGGTTCGAGTTCTTTGGCATCGGAGAACAACACAGAGTCAACCCACAATTTGAAGAGTGGGTGACGCTTGACCAGCTGCTTCTTGGATGGTTGAACAACAGCATGTCCATCAACATCGCCTCACAAGTTCTAGGTTGTAAAACATCCCAAGAACTTTGGAATGCAGTCAAAGAACTTTCTGGGTCCCACACGCACTCCAGGGTGTCTCTATACAAAGGCGAGTTTCAATGTTTAAGGAGTTCAGTGCCATTGTGGTTCAACTGGCTGAGAAGGCTAATCTTTCTAGGGTTGAGCTTTAGTCCTCCTTGCTGACCTTTGAGAACAAACTGGAACAGTGGTCAGCTTTGGGCTCTCCTTCAACAAACCTCATCTTGAATAAACAAAAAAATAATTCCAATTCATTGGAGGGGCCAAGATAATCATGGGAGAGGAAGAATAAATCATGGAGGAAGAGGTGGAAAGCCATGTGGAAACTTGCTTTTATAGATTTGATCATTCCTTTTCTGGTGTTTCAGGAAGCAGTGTGAAAAGTAATAAGGATGCAAACACTACTCATTCAACATATGTCATCACTCAAGACAATCTTGATAGTCAAGATTGGTAAATTGACAGTGGGGCATCCCATCATGTCACAAATGATAGCACTGTCCTAGAACAAGGTATGATTGCTCCTCATAAGACCTTTATTGTTGTTGGAAATGGGCAAAAAGTGGACATTGAAGGAATTGGAAAATCAACTATTCAAGGCTCAGCTCTTGAATAAGATGTTATTTGTCCCTAAGATCAGCAAGAATCTTATTAGTGTCACAATTATCTTCTGACAATGATATATCAATCATGTTTGACTCTTGTGGTTGTGTTGTGAAGGACAAACTAACTGGAAAGGTTCAGATTAAAGGAGTACAAGTTGAAGGATTGTACAAGGTCAAAGGTGCATCTAGAGCAAACTGTTTGCTGACCAAAAAAGAAGGAAAATGTTCTGAAAAGGAGCTTTGGCATCGGAGATTAGGTCACCCATCAGAAAAAGTGTTAAATGATATTTTTAGTCAATGTAATATGAAAAGATTAATCAATAAAGAGACCTTTTTTCTATGATGCATGTCAATTTGGTAAGATGCATGCCCTCCCCTTTAAGAAATTTGATTCAACAGCAGAAAAACCTTTAGACCTTGTGCACACTAACTTATGGGGCCCAACACCCACAAAATCCAATTCAGGTTTTAAGTATTATCTTGATGACCACAGTAGATACTTATGGCATTTTCCACTTAAAACCAAAGGTGAGACAATGCAAGTCTTTATTTGTTTCAAGAGTATGGATGAAAATCAATAGGAAATGAAAATAAAGGTGGTTCAGTGTAATGGTGGGGCTGAGTTTAAACCATTCACTGAAATTGTTGAAAAAAGTGGAATCATATTAAGACACTCTTGTCCGTATACTTCTGTTCAGAATGGGAGGATTGAGAGAAAACATAGCGAGGTGGTTGAAAAAGGGCTAAAAGGAAATGAAAATAAAGGTGGTTCAGTGTGATGGTGGGGCTGAGTTTAAACCATTCACTGAAATTGTTGAAAAAAGTGGAATCATATTAAGACACTCTTGTCCATATACTTCTGTTCAGAATGGGAGGATTCAGAGAAAACATAGTGAGGCGGTTGAAAAAGGGCTAAGTATGCTTGCCCAAGCTGGTGTTCCTATGAACTACTGGTCTGATGCCTTCCAAACAGCAGCCATGCTAATTAAAACCTTGCCTACTACTGCTTTACAGGGGAGAATTCCTTACTCTGTTCTATTTAAGAAAATTCCAGATCTTAAAAACACTAGGGTGTTTGGGTGTTCTTGTTTTCCCTAACTAAAGCCCCACAATCAACATAAGTTTTCATTCAGTTTAATGTGTCTACCTTGGGCCTAGCATGTCCCACAAAGGTTTTAAGCGCCTTTGCTGGCAGGCTCTACATCTCAAGGCATGTTGTCTTTAATGAATCAGAATTTCCTTTCAAATGAGGCTTTGTGAATTCCAAGTAGCCTGAGGAAACAAGGGAGGTTATTCATGAACTTGCAGTATGCTTTCCATATAAAAATATTGTTAATACTGATGAATCTTCCAGTAATGTGCAGAGATCAGATTTATCTGTTACTAGTGGTGATAATATATCTACAGGGCGTCTTCAACAGAAGAAGGAAATAGTCAGCAGCAGCCCCATGAAGGTTCTGGAGAACAAAACCTGAAATCAGTAGAAAAAGCAAGTACTTGTCCCAATACTTGATCAGTACAGCCCATGGTTACTAGACTAAAAAGTGGTGCCATCCAACCTAAAGCAGTATATGCAGGTCTGGCAGAAATAGTCAGTACAGTAGATCCAGTCAACCCCTTTGAAGCCTACAAAATTCCCTATTGGAGGAAAGCAACGGAAGCTGAGCATCAAGCTTTAATGAAGAATGACACATGGGATCTTGTTCCCTATACTAATCAGAGTTTGGTAGACAGTAAGCTTTAAGACCAAGTTGGCAGCGGATGGGTCTGTTTTAAAGCATAAAGCAAGACTAGTGGCAAAGGGGTTTCTACAAGACCCAAGTTTAAATGTGGGAGAGACTTTTAGCCCTGTGGCTAAGTTAACAACAATAAGGGCTGTTTTGGCTATTGCTGTTACCTTGGATTGACGTATTACACAAGAGGATGTGGATAATGCTTTTCTCAATGGAAGTCTCAAAGAGTCTGTTTTCATGAGGCAGCCTAAGTGCTTTGAAAATTCAAAGTATTCTAATTATGTGTGCAGTTTATAGGCTTAAACAAGCCCCAAGGGGGCAGGGTCGGATAGGCTAAGAGAGATTTTGATTTAGTGGGGTTTCCAACATATTAAAGTGACCATTCTCTTTTTGTTTTACATACCAAAAGTCATGTCATTATTGTTTTGGTTTACGTGGATGACATGTTAGTCACATGTGACAATAAAGAGATGATTGAAGAATTTGTTAAGAGGCTAAATACTGTGTTTTCACTGAAGGATCTTGGCGATATCCATTTCTTCTTAGGCATTGAAGTTATCAAAAATGAGAGGGGTTTGTTTCTGAGTCAGGAAAAATATGTGCTAAGTTTGCTGGAAAAATTTAAAATGTTGGGTGTGTCTCCCTGTCCAACAACATTGAAACTTGAAAAGAACAGTTCTTGATGATCCCTCGCTTATAAAAGTCTGATTGGTGGATTGCAGTAGCTAACCACTACTAGGCCTAATATTTCTTTCGCTGTAAATCAATTAAGTCCATGTTTGAGTGCTCCTACAACGCTTGACTGGAAGAAGGCTAAAAGAACTCTCAGATACCTCAAAGGCACTGTAGGTTTGAATCTACATATTAAGCCATCAATGGACCTTGGGCTCACGGGTTTTTCAGATGCTGATTAGGCGAATGATGTGATTGATAAGAGGTCTATTGATGGATATTGTGTGTTTCTAGGTGAATCATTGGTGTCTTGGTCTAGCAAGAAACAAGGAGTGGTATCTAGATCTAGTGTTGAATCAGAATATAGAGCAGTTGCCTCACAAACCAGAGAAATTGTTTAGCTAAAGTCACTTTTAAAGGAGTTGGGTTGTCCTACATCTAGAGTTCCTATTCTTTGGTGTGACAATCTTAGTGCCAAGGCTATCGCTAATAACCCAGTGCTACATACTAGGACTCAGCATGTTGAAATTGATTTACACTTCGTAAGAGACAAGATGTTGAATCAGGAGATTTCAAAACGCTGCGTTCGTGGTTCAGAACAACCTGCAAATGTGTTTACCAAGTTTGTAGCTGGTTCAAAGTTTAATCTCCTGTGTAGCAAACTCGAGCAAGCTGAAGTGCCCTCTCATTTAAGGAGGACAGTTAAATAGTGGAGCACTGCGGTTTTACTTTTACTCTTTATGTTTTACTTTGTGTTTTAAGTCTCTCTTCATTATTTTGCTGTTATTGCGTTCTGTTGGTCTGTTATGACTGTTGGGTGTGCTTTGTGTATATAAAGACCTGAGCAATAATAATACAACCACGAATTCTCTTCTATTCTATTGTTCTTCTCCTATCGCCTCTATCAGTATATTTCCTCTAGTACTGATGTCCAAACAAAGGCCATTACCCTTGAAAGCACCTTCACTTTCCAAAACAAACGACTTTTTAAAAGACAACAAACCATGTGGGCTACGATTCAAAAAATTATAAAAAGACGCACAAGAGTACGAGCCCAAGGAATCCAAATTCCACAGCCTCCTATCAAGGAAAGAGGAGATGCAGAATGGATCCAAAATGTCCATATATATGTTGACACACATACATATATACATATGCATGTGTGTGTAATTAATTCATTGGCCCATTTGACACCCATTTAAGGGGCTTTACAAGGAAGAGGGTCTTGAGAGATTGAGGGCATGGATCAATCGCCTCTTGAGAGTTCTAAGGGTGGTTAGATAGAAAGGCTCTTTGAGGAGGAATAAGTCAAGGGCGCCATTTGAAGGATTGAGAAAGAAAAGGCGCCAGAGCCTAATGGGTTTATGTAGAATTTTATTCACACTAAAATCTCATATTGTAAAATAAAATTAGAGAGAGAGATAGAGAGAATGGACACAATGAACTATGTTAAGTTCTTACTAATACAAGGAGAAGTTAGGATTTATATAGGCCTAGCTAACGCAAATAAAGGAGTAATCTAAGAAGAAAAACAAAGAGCAAACTAAGAAGGAAAATCCTCAAATTAAGGAGGAAAATCCTCTTACAAATCAATCAAGCATTAAAGGTGAAAAAAGACAATCCACTCAAAGACTAATAATTAATTTGATAATTCTACATCCCCCCTCAAGCTAGATTGTTATACAATCCTAGCTTGGAGTTGATTTTGCTGAGATGAAACACTAGGTAATTCTAGAAGCAGAGCTGTGAGAGATGGCTAGAGATGCTCCAGTCGATAAGGAAATGCCAGAGACAATGAGCCAAGGTAAAAGTTGTGGAGAGTTGAAACACCAGGTAAATCCTGGGGAGATTTGGCCACTACTAAAGTTGTGGAGGAGTAGGAACCCCTTAAAGGTGATTCCAAACACAACTAAGAGAAAGAGTGAACCCTTGAAAGTCCTTAGGGATAGACACAGCTAACAACAAAAACAACAACAACAAACATTATCCCACTAGGTGGGGTCGACTACATAGATCATACGTTGTCATTGAGTTCTATCAATGACCAGCTCTTTAGGCATCTCATTCATCTGAAGATCTCGTCAATGACTTCTCTAAGTATCATTCTTGGTCTTCCTCAGCCCTTTTTCACAAGACTCCATACCATCTGCTCAACCCTCCTTACTAACGTCTCTAACTGTCTTCTTTGAATATATCCAAACTACATTAAACAATTTTCTACTAGTTTCTCCTCAATGGGTAACACTCCAACTCTACCTCATATACAATCATTAATAATCATATCTCGTCTTGTATGACCACACATCCATCTCAACTTTCTCATCTGTACTACTTCAATTTTTTGTTCTAATTGTCCTTTCAATGCTCAACATTCACTCCCATATAATATTACTAGTCTTATAACAGTATGACAAAACTTCCCTTTGAGCTTATCAGGTACTTTCCGGTCACAAACAACTGATGTCTTTCTCCATTTCAACCACCAAGCTTATATCCTATGTGTAACATCTCCATCAATTTCACTGTCATCTTGTATAACTGATCCCAGATACCTGATCTTTGACTCTTGTAATATAACCTGTTATCCAATTTTCACCTCCAACTCATTTCTAGCTTGCCACTTGTTAAACTTATAATGCATATATTCTGTCTTACTTCTGTTCAGACGGAAACCCTTCGATTACAAAGTACCTCTCCATAACTCAAGAGTTTAGAGTTAATCCCTCCCCTTGACTCCATCATAAGGACAATATCATCTGCAAAAAGCATGCATTGGAGGATTTCTTCTTGGATATGCTCCGTCAAAACGTCTAAAATTAAATCAAACAAATAAGGGCTCAAAAATAATCTCTAATGCAGGTCAATCTTAATAGGGAAGTCTTTGTTCTCCCCCTCAGACGTTCTCTCACTAGTTGTTACCCCTCAAATATATCTCCTATAGCTCTAATATGTGCAACACAGACACCTTTCTTTTCCATGGCATACCACAGCACTTTTCTTGGTACTCGATCATAAGCTTTTTCCAGATCAATGAAAACTATATGCAAGTCTTTTTGTTTACTTCGATACTTTTTCATCAACCCTCTTAGTAGATAAATAGCTTCCATAGTAAACCGCCATGGCATAATTCCAAATTGATTCTCAGAGATACCCGTCTCAAATCTTAACCTGCATTCGATCACCCTTTCCCATAATTTCATAATATGACTCATAAGTTTAATCCCTAGATAGTTTGCGCAGTTCTGGATATCCCTTCTATTTTTGTATATAAGCATTAAAGTGCTTTTTCTCCATTCCTCAGGTATTTCCTTGGACCTTAAAATCTCATTAAATAGTTTAGTTAGCTAGATAATACCCTCCTCCCCTAAACATTTCCAAACTTCGATAGGAATACCATTGGGACCAATGGCTTTACCATTGTCCATTCTCTTAAGAGCTTCCTTGACCTCACCAACCATAATCCTGCGATAATAAGCCAAATTTTGTTCGTCCTCTTGGGTTGTTAAAACTACCATATCACTAGTTAATCCTATTCCGTCATCAAAAAATTGTAACAGTAACCCTCCCATATGTTTTTAATGCCTCCATCTGTAACCAACTTCTCTTTCTTCATCCTTAACACATCTTACATGATCCAAATCTCTAGATTTCCTTTCTCTAAGCAATTTTGTAAATCTTTTGTTTCCCATTTTTCGTTCCTAAATCCTTGTAAAACTTTTCAAACGCTTTAGATCATGTTTCACTTACTGCTTTCTTAGTCTCCTTATTAGCTTTTCGATACTTCTCCTAATTTTTTGTGTTATTGCACAAATATATAGCTTTAAAACATTCTCTTTTATATTTGAACTTCTCTTGAACACTCTCATCCACCACCGAGATTCCTTATCTCTTGGTCCAAAACCTTTTAATTCCCCTAAAAGTTCTTTAGCAACCTTCCTAACTCTCTTGGCCATTTCATTCCACATGCTGTTAATTTTCTTGTGACCCCCAGGCTCCTTCCTCCAACAATTTCCTCTTGAAGGTCTGTTGTTTCTCCCCCTTTTACTGCCACCACTTGATCCTAGGGTTCAATACTTGTCGATACTTTTGTTTCCAACCTTTACTAAGCACGTCAAGGACCAAAACCCTATGTTGAGTTGTCACAGGTTCCCCAGAGATTACTTTACATTTTTTACAGATTTTTCTATCTAAATTCCTTACCAAAAATAAGTCCATCAGTAAACACTAGGTTCCACTCTTATATGTAATTAAGTGCTCCTCTTGCTTCTTAAAGCAAGTGTCAATCTTGAAATTATAAGCCATTGAAAAATCAAGTATAGATTGTCCTTCATCATTAAGCTCCACAAAACCAAAACCACCATAAGCCTTCGCATATTGTCCTGCTTCTTTCCCTACGTGGCCATTAAGGTCCCCCCATGAACATCTTCTCCTCAAGTTGTATACCTCTAACCAACCCCTCCAAATCTTCCCAAAACTTTTCCTTAAGATGTGTTTCCGTCCCTACTTGAGGTGCATAAGCACTAATGATATTGATACAATCATTCTTAAGGATAAAATCATGTCCCCAATCCTTTTAACCTCCACCACATTCGACGTCCATTCCTTGTCAACCATAATACCAACCCCATACTTTGTCCTCACTTTCCCGTGTACCAAAACTTAAATCCAAAACAATCAAACGTCTTAACCTTTTCTCTAATCCATTTAGTCTCATGAAGACACAAGATGTTAATTTTTCTCCTCTTCATAGTGTCCACAACCTCCATGGATTTCCCAGTCACAGTCCTAATATTCCACGTACTAACCCTGATCTTGCCCTCCTAGACTACCTTCTTTACCTACATTCGTCCAGAGATAAACATAGCCATTGAAAGATATTGTTCGCTTCTGAAGAAGGAAGGTGCAGAATCTCTCCAGATTAAACGGCCAATGCAGGCTTGTTGAATCAAAGAAAGTTGGTCAAACAAAGATGATTCTGCATGGAGGTTCTACCAATGGAGTTCACCATGGATGAGTTTAGAAGCTTTGGAGAGGATGATGAATCACCAAGATGATACCGAAACTAGATCAGAAATGGAAAGTCAACGTCGGGAAGATGAAGCCACGCCAAAACAAACGGCACACGTGCCTTCACGTGCTGGAGCGTGGAAGATGCGGCAGAGTTGACGGTAGCACGTGACGACACATGTAATGACTAGCGAAGCTCCAGTCAATAGGGATATGCCGACGATGATGATCTGAGACAAACCTAAGGGTGGTCCAGCCAAGACAGTTTGCAAGGTTGGAGGAGGTACTAGGCGTTCACAAATCAAAGAGAAAAAGACAAAGGATCAAGATAATGGCTCTAATACCATGTAGAATTTTATTCACACTAAAATCTCAAATTGTAAAATAAAATTAGAGACAGAAATAAAAGGAAGAGAGAGAGAGAATGAACAAAAAGGAGAAGCTAGGATTTATATAGGTCTAGCTAATGCAAATAAAGGAGTAATCTAAGGAAGAAAAACAAGGAGCAAACTAAGGGGGGAAATCCTCAAATTAAGGAGGAAAATCCTCTTACAAATCAATCAAGCATTAAAGGTGAAAAAAAGACAGTCCACTCAAAGACTAATAATTAATATGATAATTCTACAATTTTTTTATAGAAAAAAATGTTATTAATGAGAAGAGAGATACACATAAGGAAAACGAAAAAAGTACAACAAAAGGAGGACAAGAGATCCTCCTAAGTCGTATGTTAAGTAGGGGCTCTGATAGAGGGGTTATTCGTGGCTTGTTGGTTGGGTTTGATGGGTTTCATGTGACTCATTTGCAATTTGCAAATGATACTATCCTCTTATTGCCTGATGATAAATAAAATTTCAATCATGTGATGACGATATTGCAAGTTTTTGAGTTGGTGTCTGGGCTCAGTATAAATTTAGGTAAGAGTGGTCTAGCTAGGATTAACATTCAGGATGATTCCTTGCGTGTTAGCTATGTTAGCTGGCTATGACTATCTTGGTGTTCCCTTATGTGAAAATCCTCGTGTGGAGTCTTTTTGGGACCCTGTGAATCAAAGAATTACTAGAAAGCTTGATAGGGGGCCTATTTCTCTTTGGGAGGGAGAATCACTTTACTTCAAGCCTCCTTATCTAGCATGCCTTTGTATTTTTGTCCTTGTTCAAGATTCAGTAAGGGTGGCAAATAAGATTGAGAAAATTATGAGGGATTTTTTATGGTCAGACAGTGGGGAGAGGAAAAGGGACAATCTGGTTAGTTGGGAGTTGTGTTGTAGATAGAAGGTAGATGGTTTAGGTCTTAGTAATTTGGTGTCTAAAAACACCTCTCTCCTAGCTAGGTAGTTGTGGTGTTTTCCTTTGGAGCCTAATTATCTTTTTCATAAGGTGATTAAAGCCAAGTTTGGCTTACATCAGAATGGTTGGGATGCAAACTCGAGGGCTATCGCTACACATACAAGTCCCTGGAAGGTGATTTATCAGGTATGTCATTTTTTTTCTCCATTGCTATCCCTACGTGTTGGAGATGGGTCCTGCTTTTGCTTTTGGGAGAATTGTTGGATTGGTCATTCCCCTTTTATGGAAAGGTTCCCTCGCCTCTATTCTTTGTTTTCTTTGCATGAAGCCTCCATTGTTGATTTTTTATGTTCTCAAGGAGACCAATTTTCTTGGAATGTTCACTATTCCAGAAATATTAATGAGAGACTTGTGGACGAGCTTACTTTGATGCTAGACATTTTGGATCCATTCTGCATCTCTTCTCTCCCTGATAGGAGATTGTGGAATTTGGTTTCCTCGGGCTTTTATTCTCGTGCTTCTAGCCCACATGGTTTATTGCCTCTTACAAAATCGTTTTGGAAAGTGAAGGCCTTTGTTTGGATTGCAATACTCAAAAAAATTAATACTAATGATCTACCCCAGATTAGGCAACCTTCTATGGCTTTATCTCGTAACATTTGCATGTTGTATGCAAGGAACTCTGAGACAAATAGTCCTTATTATTGCATTGTCAGGTGGCTTGGAACATGGGGAATAGGTTATTTAATACCTTCGCGGAGAGTTGGGTTTGCCCGAATGAATTTGGTGCTTTCTTAGCCACTAACTTTATGGATTTCCGGTCAAGAAAGGATAATAAGGCTTTGTGGAAGGCGGCTTTGTTTGCTACCGTGTGGTGTCTTTAGATGGAAAGAAATGCCAGAGTCTTTAAGCAGCATGTCCTTCCTCCTCATTTGCTATAGGACAAAATTCACTACAGTGCCACTCTTGGGGTTTCCGCTAATGGTTTTTTAAAGAGGATATCCTTCGAAGATGCTTTTAGGAATTAGAGGGCTTTGATATATTAGTCTTATTTTAGGACTTTTGGGTTGGTTTTGTGCGTGCCTTTTTTCTTTTCTAAGAGGATATCTAGTCCTCCTTTTGTATTTTTGTTTTCTTTTTTCTTTGTATCCTTCTCTTTTCCTTAATAATATTTCTTTTTTGATCCAAAAAAAAAAATTCCTAGCAGTCTTTTGCTATGGTTTAAAGTTGAGGGGTACAGTGCAGATACCCTTTAAGCACAAGAAGTTTTGTGCATTTTGATCTTTTCAATAATATTAACATACTAAATAGGAGGCATAATAAACTAATCCAACAAGTAAACATCCTTCTAGAATATTCCTAACCAAGATATTGCTCTTGTTGAATATTTGAAGTTATTTCCAGATTTGTGCTGGGATTCGCTTGTGTTATTGCTGAAATCTCTCTATTTAATTATGTTGTTTATTTCCTTTTCTATTGTTTCCTTTCTTTAGGATTTTTTCCATTTTTGCATTCCATACTATTATGGGATTATGACTGTTCTTCCTTTTTTAATTCTTCCCCATTTTGTTCCCTAAATTATAGGAGTTTGTATCACTAATTTTATGGAGGATCTTTGGCATATCTGATGTCAAGTTTCACTATAAAATTCTAACTCTTTCCTTTTGAAATAAGTTTAGTTTTCTATTTCCTAAAGTTTACATGGTATCAGAGCATGGATATGCTCGTCATATACTTTGATTCCGCCTCTTATACTTTCTGAAATTTGTACCATTGTTGGCTACTCTCGTTCTTTTTTTTTTTTTATGGTTGGAAAACCTCCATCTTTTCCTTGAGGTACGGCAGCGACTAGTGCCTCAGAAAAACCCGAGTCAACACAGCCTACTGCTGTGATTAATGGAGGTGCAGTTCAACTTCCCGACTCTAATTATTCTTCCCTTCAAATCACCACTTACAAACACAATGGGAAAGATTATTTATCATGGTCCCGCTCTGTTGAGATGGTAATTTGAGGAAAAGGTAGATATGGGTATCTTGATGAAATGGCCACAAAACCAGCAGATTTAGATCCAGGGTTCATAACACGGAACGCTCAGAACTCGATGGTTATGTCCTGCCTAATCAACTCTGGATGAGAAGATTAGTGAGAACTTTATGTGCTACAAGACTGCCAAATAAATGCGGGAAGCTGCCAAATGACAATATTCTGATCTGGAGAATTAAACGCAATTGTTTGGGCTAAGAAACAAGGCTTAGAACCTCATACAAGCTGATATGGATGTTACAACCCACTTCAATGCCCTTACAAAATTATGGTAGGAGGTAGATCTCTTCAACAATGTTCATTGGCTATGTTTCGGGTGCATAGAGACCTTTCAAAAGGCTGTCAACAAGAATAGAATTTATGATTTCTTGTCAAGTACAGCTACTTGACACTAAACATCTACCAAGTATTGATGACATCTTTGCTGAGGTTCAAAGAGAAGAAACTCACAAACAAAAGGAAGAGGCTGAGAACTCTGCCCTCTCTGTCCATGAAGAACCTTAAAACCAAACATGGGAACCATTGGTGTGACTACTGCCAGAAATCCAACCAGACCCGAGACAGATGCTTGAAGCTACATGGGAAACTTGACTCTCAACAACAACAATAAGGATTCCAAAGACCTATAAGTTGCTACTTAGTCAAAAATAAGTGACAAACACATCAACCTTTCTCTCAATGGGAACAATTAGAGCACTTACAGCAAATCCTAAATGCACAATTAAGCAACCAGAGTCAATCTCCACCCAAGGACAACCACCTACTACTATAACTAATCAAGGACAACAACCAGCCACAAGTACCTCTCTCTTGACACAAAAAGGAACCTACCTTGCAGCCTTAAGTGGTAAGACAAAAGGTATTGATACTTGGGTAATAGACTCACGTTCCATTGATCACTTGACAGTTTGTGCAAATTTATTTTGTTCTTATAGACCTAGTCAAAAAAAAAAAATTAAAAATAGGATTGTTGATGGGTCTTTTGCAACAATTGCAAGAGCTGGTGATATTAAAATTAGCCCTCTAATATCTCTCGAAGATGCTCTTCATATTCCAACATTACCTTGCAACCTGCTCTCATTTAGTAAGATTACTAAAGATCTAATTTTTTTTTTTGGTTTGAAAAAGAAAATATTATTAAAGAAGAGAGAAGATTACATGGGGAAGAAGAAACAAAAGAAAAGAGGAGGATTAGAGATCCTCCTTAAAAAAGACAAAGCTCAAGCAAAACCAACCCAAAAAGCACAAAAATAGGACTAATACGACAAAGCCCTCCAATCCCCACAGATATCTACAAAGAGCACCCCCTTAAAAATTGTACTGCTCAGTTCTCACACTGCACTTGTAATTTTCAGGATATGACTTCAGGTATGAGGATTGGCAATGCTAGGGAACACAATGGTCTCCACTACTTTCAAGAGGAGAAATCTAGCAACCAGCATGCTTTGACCTTTGGCAGCTGCTCTACTACCATGACCAGAGAACAACAAATAATGTTATGGCACTCTAGGTTAGACCACCCTAGTTTTTCTTATCTTAAACACTTGTTTCCTACTCTCTTTGAGAATAAAGATGTCTTTCAACGTGATATTTGTCAAATTTCCAAACGCCAGACTCTGTTCCCTTCCCAACCTTATAAATCCTCTAAATTTTTCATGTTGATTCATAGTGACATATGGGGAGCCTCTCAAGTTCCCACCCTAACTGGAATGAAATGGTTTCTCACCTTTATTGATGACCATACTAAAACCACATGGGTTTACCATTGAATAGAAAAAAAAAGTGATGCTACCAAAATCCTCAAACAACTTCATTTGATGATAAAAAATAAGTCCAGTGAAAGTTCAAATTGTGCGTACTAATAATGGGAAAGAGTATTTTAATTCCATCCTCGAAGTATTGTTTAGAAGATGAGATTATCAACCAAAGTTCTTGTGTTGATACCTCCCCAACAAAATAGGTTACGAAGGGGGGAGGGGGGGAAAAAGTAATCTCCTTAAAGTTGCTCGCTCTATCATGTTTGCCAATAATATTCCTAAATATTTGTAAGGGGATGATGTTTTGACCATAGTTATCAAAATTGCTTCATGTCGTGCGATTTGAGTTGATTCATTGGCAGAACAATTTAGATTGAAGGATGAATGAGAAATATCCAAGAATCGCTATCTATATCGTTGGAATTGTGTGATTCAAGCCGCAAATGGCGAATTGCATGTTTCTAGTGATTCTGGAAGAAGAGGAAGACTGAAATCACACATCCAAGAAATTGTTCCATCAGGTAAGAAGTCAAGCCTTTCGTGACCCAACGCAAACCAAGACAACGACTCCTTTTTTTTAATTTCTTTGTTTTTTTTAAAGCTATATGCACCAGACCTTGTCTGTTTGAGGGTCTAAAATATAAAAGATTTAGCACAATGCAATCTGAAGCCTTAGGAGGCAATACACAAATGAAGCAACATAATACATCACAAATGTGTATTACACGTCGGATAAAAGGTAGCCACAAGTCAACTGTTGAACTTCAAGACGGTTCAAGTGATGTAACCTCTAAAGGGGTGGGTGAAGCAGGAAAATCCCAAGAATGATTCCTGCCAATATTTAGCTGGGACTTAGAAGGATACTTTATTCAGGTAGAGTATCATAAAATTAGAGTATTAGAGTCTTGATTCTCTTGATGAATAGAATGAAAGGATAAGTATTTTCTTTTTCTTTTTTCTTTTTGAGTCTTAAATTGGAAATTTGTTCACTTATGAATTTTCTGATTTATTGACTTATTATGAATTCAATAGACAATTAATTATTTTTTTAATGAAAGGATAACTATTTTCTTTTTCTTTTTCTTTTTTCTTTTTGAGTCTTTTAAATTGGAAATTTGTTCACTTATGAATTTTCTGATTTATTGACTTATTATGAATTCAATAGACAATTAATTAATTTTTACATGAGACTTGTTTATGACTTATTTATAGTTTGAACGTATGAAATTAAGCATTTTATTTATGTTACAGAACATATTTATTATATTTTTCATTGTACTTGTAATTCTTACAATTCAATACGATTCACAAATTCATGATTCCAATGCGATTCGATAACTATGATTTTGACAGCCTGCTACCTTATCATTCGCCTTCCTCCTGGTGTTCTTAAATACAAGCCCCACACAAGTACTTCCTTGAATACTAATTCTCGCCTCATAAGTTCCATACCTCTCAAGGTTTTTGGCTGGAAGTCCTTCGTCCATATCCATCATCATAACAGAAATAAACTTGATCCTCATGCTCTTCCTTGTATTTTTGTTGGCTACCAGAAGCTCAAAAGGGATACCAATGTTATTCTCCAACTAAACGAAAATATTTTGTCACTATGGATGTCACTTTTTTTTTTTTTGAAAATCAACCCTTATAAATCCTCTAAATTCTTCTAGGAACCTATACCAAATTCCATTTTACCCATTTCCAACTCTGCACCAAGTCCCCTTGCACATCCTTGATTATTCATCCTCTTTCTTTGATAAAGACCGTGACCCTATACCTAAAACAACTAACCTAGAGTCTGCCATAAACATTGAAAATTCTGAGAGAAGGGGAGAATCTCAACAGCGACAGCAGCAACCTTAGCTACAGGTTTATTCTAGAAGGACTACATCTTGCAACAGAGACTATTGTGGACCCCACACCCTGCAATGACTCAACTGAGGGCATGTCCCGAGGTTAGTAATCTTGATGATCTTGATTGACCTATTACTCTAAGAAAAAAACCAAGGTCTTGAACTCAGCACCCTATCTCTAATTATGTTTCCTATGAGCACCTCTCACCTCCTTTACAAGTGTTTATTGCAAACTTGGCAAAAGAAAGAATTCTTAAAGATATTCAAGAAGCTTTCAGATTCTGAATGAAGAAAGGCTGTTATTGAAGATATCCATGCTCAGAAGAATCAAACGTAGGAATTGGTACAAAAACCTAAAGGAAAGAGTCCTATTGGATGTAAATGGGTTTTTACAATAAAGTACAAATCTGATGGGACTATTGAAAGGTACAAAGCAAGATTGCTTGCTAAGGGATTTAATCAAACGCATGGCATAGACTACGAGACTTTTGCCCAGATGGCCAAACTCAATACAATTTGAGTTCTCCTATCTATTGCAGCAAATTTGAATTGAGAACTCCAACAACTTGATGTGACAAACGCTTTCCTCAATGGAAACTTGGAAGAGGAGGTGTACATGGATCTACCTGTTTTGATAGTTTAAGGAAAAATGGGAAGGTTTATAGGCCAAGAAGGGCTCTCTATGGCTTGATGTAGTCACCTAGAGCTTGGTTTGGTAGATTCACCAAAGCAATCCTTCAAAAAGGGACACTATGGAGATGACAAAACTAAAAGGTCAACTGTCAACATAATTTCAGAAAAAAGACTTGGGATCTCTTTGCTACTTCCTTGGGATGAGATTGCAAGGAATAAAAAGGGAATCTCTATCACCCGAAGGAAGTATGTGCTATACTTGTTGAATGAAACTAGGATGTTGGGGTGTAAATCCGTGGACCCTCCTAGATGCTTTTCCTATTAACACAGGCAGGTACCGACGCCTAGTAGGAAAGCTCATCTACCTTTCTCGTACTAGATCTAACATAGCATTTGTTGTTAGTGTCGTTAGTCAATATATGCACGCCCCTTGTGAAGAACACATGGAACCTGTCTACCGGATTCTCAAATATCTCAAAGGAACCCCTAGTAAAGGCTTATTTTTTAGCAAGAATGAATCTAGAAACATAGAAGGGTTCACAGATGTTGACCAGGCAGGATTCATTGATGATAGGAGGTCTACTACAAGATATTGTACCTTTGTGTGGGGAAATTTGGTTACTTGGCAAGCCAAGAAACAAAGTGTGGTATCTAGAAGTAAAGCTAAGGCTGAGTTTTAGGCTGTTGCTCACAGAATTTGGAGATGTTATGGCTAAAGCTTATTCTCAAGGAATTAAAAATGAAAATTATTCTTCCCCTAAAAATGTATTGTGATAACAAGGCTGCCATAAATATTTCACACAATCCTATCCATCATGACCAAACAAAACACGTGAAAGTAGATAGACATTTCATCAAGGAAAAGATTGAAGCTAGGATCCTATGCATATTCTATGCCAACACAAGATCAAGCTACTGATGTTTTAACAAAGGTCCTAGCAAGGAAGATGTTTGAAAGACTAGTGGACAAACTGGGCATGTTTAACCTTGGAAGCCCAGCTTGACAGGGAGTGTTGAAGATTTGAAGTTATTTCCATATTTTTCTGTGATTCGCTTATTTCCAGATTTTTCTGTTATTGATGAAATCTCTCTCTAATTATTGTAATAGAGTACAATGAACAGAAAGAGAACAAACTTTCTGATGATCTATTCCATTAGCCTCATAGGTTTATTGATGGGAACCTAGTTAGTGGGGATAGGGGAGATGTGTTGTTACATCCTAAGTCAAAAGCTAATCCCCCGGTTTGGAGGGTGTATTCGAGGCAAGATCTGGGGACTTGCTTTCGACTTAGGATGTAACAACACATCTCCCCTATCCCCACTAACTAGGTTCCCATCATTTATATACAAGTCCCATAGACTCAGGAAAGGAAATAAACTAAAAACAATCCCTATGATTATGCTATCAATCCCTCTGACTATGCTAGATATCCTCCCTAAGTATTAGCCTACAGTTATGGATAAGTCAACCATACAATTAAGTATATACTAACTATACAATATCTCTGTCATTAACAATTATGTCATTTATTTCCTACTTTCCTTTCTTATTAGGATTCTTCTCTTTTTTCATTCCCTATTATGGGATTATGATTGTTCTTCTTTTTTTTTTTT
The DNA here is from genome assembly GCA_037074585.1 of Biancaea sappan. Classification (NCBI taxonomy): domain Eukaryota; kingdom Viridiplantae; phylum Streptophyta; class Magnoliopsida; order Fabales; family Fabaceae; genus Biancaea; species Biancaea sappan. The sequence continues at coordinate 39,960,925 of CM073499.1, forward strand.
CTTTCCTGTTTTGTTACCTAACTTATAGGAGATTGTGTCACTAATTTTATGGAGGATCATTGGCAGATCTGTTGCCAAGTTTCTCTATAAAATCCTGTACTCTCTTCATTTTGAAATAAGTCAGAAAGTATTTTTCTATTTCCTAAAACTATACAACTCTACTAGGGCATTATCTCAACCAATTATCCAAAATCTATCAAAAAATGACTAACTAAATAGCATAATAACAACTTAAATTATAATAATGCTAGCATGGCCAAAACAGACTGTAATCTGGTAATGTTTCAGAAAATTAGTATTTTAATAAATAATTTGAAAATTAAAATTTAGTTCAATTAGCCCTTGGAATATTCATTACAAAAAAAAAGTTTTTTTTTTCATATTACAAGAGGTTTTGAACCATGACCCCTAGCTCAAACTCAAATCTTATCCAACTTGAGCTACAAGCTTGGTACTGGCCCTTGGAATATCCATATCCTGTATTTCTGCATTCTTTTTTCATTGGGGTGGGGCGTGGGGGGTGGGGGGGGGGGATTGGGAATAAAAAAAATATCATCAAAACTATCCATGTATATTCAAAACTAGATCAAATAATATGTTTATACCGAAAGCATGAAGGTTACGTCACATGGTGCCAATATAGACTTGAAACTTGGTTCTTCAGATCCAATCTTGCTTTGTAAGTTGGAACTTCCCACATTGTCATAACCTATTGAGTCCACTGTCTCCCGAAATATACTGGAATAAAATTCCAGTCCTCTGATCTCAACAGTTTTATTCACTTGACCTACTCTCACCCTTGCACTTGACAACCTGAAATTTTTTATATATAAAACAAATTTTATTAGGCAGAGACAACCTAAATAATTGAAGGCTGAGCAAGTCAATTTTCAGAAGACGAATTAACTGATATCTCAGACTTATCATATTCTACTTTCAAGCAAATTCTAAACAACTTTCTCTAATCTGGATTTGTTCACTCATGTTCTTCTGTAGGGTAGAGAGATGAAACTTGAACTAGGATAAAAACCTTTCTAATGTAATGCAAATATATTAACAATTGCAATTGCATTTTGGACACGTAATAAAAATATATTAAGCATTGAAATTGCATTTTGGACACTATGGAGACGAGGCACTACATTTTTATTTCGATAAAAAAGAAGTTTATCAAAGAGAAGAAACGGAAGAAAGTACAATAAAGGTGGACCAAGAATCCACCAAACCAAAACAAAAACTAACAAACTCTCCTTGAAATTAACTCAAAAGAGCCTTCCAGCCTTTCCAAAGATCCATAAGAGACACTCTCCTAAAAAGAGCATTAGCATAAACCCACACAGAAGTTACAAACATGCTCCTGTCCCAAATTAGATGTGGAGAAAGATAATGTTGATTAAACACTAGCATTTCTTTCTAGCCATATACACCATAAGCTAGCATAGACTACACATTGCCATAAACTTTTATTCTCCTCCTTCCTCCAAAACCACTTTGTTCCAAATATACCAGGCCATCTTACAACGTAAAAACAGGTGGTTATGTCTCTGAACAACTAAGACACATCACACAAAATCAAGGGATAATGCCTTAGTTGGCCTACAAGCCTGAAGCACATCATTTATGTTAATCCTGTTAGTACCACTATCCAAACAAAAGCCTTCACCTTTGAAAGGGTTTTGGCTGTCCAAATAAACTTGGATAGGAAAAAAAATGAAGCATTAGGCTTTTCGAACAAGAACTTGAAGAAAGAAGAACAAGAATTATAACCCGAGGGATCTAGGTTCCAAACCCTTCTACCTACCTCTAAAGAAGGTAACAGAGAAGCAAGAATTTCCAAAAGAAGACCAAGATCATCAAGCCTTGAAAGGTCTATATGCAATCTAGAAAGGTCTATATGCCAGGTCACCCACAATGCTGTCCTGAACATTGATACCAGCCAACCCACATTCAGAAAGGTCTATATGCAACCTAGAAACCACCTCAAATATTTGGAGTACCGATAATCTTTTTTTTTTGGGATAAAAAAAGAGGTATTATCTTTTTTTTTTATAGAAAAAGAAGTATTATTAAAGAGAAGAGAAAGAGACAGAGGGAAAAGGATTACAATAAGTGGAGGACAAGGGATCCTCCAAAGAGAAATCAAAAACAAAAAGTAAGCTAAAGACCTCCAAAACACCCCACAAGTCCCTGAGAACATATTAGTACAATAACGCCCTCCAATCCCTATAAACATTAGATATAGGCACCCCTTTGAACAGCCCATAGGCGGAGACCCACAATGAAGCCGCATAACGAATTCGATCCACAACATCTGAATAGGCAGACACCGATCGTTAAAGACTCTGGCATTTCTTTCAATCCAAATGCACCACACAGTTGCGAACAGAGCTGTCTTCCAAAGAATTTTATTCTCCTTCCTATGGCCAAAACCGATAAATTTGGTGGCAAGAAAAGTGCCAAGGTCTTTTGGACAAACTCAATTCTCATCAAAAAGACCAAATAACCTATTCCAGATACTCCAAGCCACGTCGCAGTGCAGGAACAGATAGTTATTAGTCTCTGAATGTCTGAAGCACAACACGCAAACGTCAGGAGATAGAGCCTTAAGGGGCCTTCTAATTTGACACAGATTGTTTGTATTAATTCTATTGACCACAGCAATCCACAAAAAGGCTTTAACCTTTAAAGGCGCCTTAACTTTCCAATAAGCCTTTTTAAAATGGGAAGAAGCAATAAGGTTACGAGCAAGAAAATTGAGAAAGGAAGCACAGGCGTAAGAGCCTGAAGAGTCAAGCTTCCACATTCTCTTATCAAGAAAAGGAGAAAGGCGAATTGGATCAAGAATGTCTAGCATCACGGAAAGGTCAAGCAAAAGTCTATCATTGACATTCCTAACGAAATGCAAGTTCCAAGAATGGTGATTCCCTTGTAAGCAGAAGAAATCAAAAATGGGGGCATCATGTAGGGAAAATAAAGAATAAAGGCGCGGGAATCTTTCTTTGAAAGGGATGGGGCCAGTCCAACAAGCTTCCCAAAAACAAAAACGAGAACCATCACCAACAATTAGAGATAACGAAAGAGAGAAAAGATGGTATACCTGAGAAATCGCTTTCCAAGAACTTGCGTGCGTAACGACATGGTGAACAAAAATCAATCAAGGCGAGAGGAAATAACCAAACCCATGGTGACCGAACAAGTGAATTGAGCATTAGAAAGGGGAAGATCCTTAAGACCGCAGTCCCTAATAAAAGAATTAAAGCCTCTGATGCTAGCATTGAACCTGGATCCTCCAAGCTTCTCATCAAGGAACCTCACCACATTGAAATCTCCACCAACACACCAATGGGGGTTACAAAAACCGTGGAGGTAAGACAATTCTTCCCACAAATCACCCCTCAGCCTAGGGTTTGTCGGACCATAAACATTGGTAAACCACCAACACCTTTTGTCCTTGAACTCAAGAAGCACCGAAAGAGAAAAAGCACCCTGAAGCACATCCCTTTTTTAGGCAACTCGAGTGTCCCAGATGACCAAAAGACCGCAAGAAACGCCCACAGAAGGTAAATACTCCCAATCCTTGATCTTGAAATCCCAAATGCTTCTGACAAGAAATCTATCCAAATCCCCTAGTTTAGTTTCCTGGATCATCCCAATGTCAGGCCGTTCACATTCCAACTTAAAATCTTCATAGAGAACCTGACTTGCCCATTCCTTTCTTAGGGTTGCCGTAATTAATTGAGGAGGTCAACCTTTTTATCTTGTTTTCAAGTTTAATCTTCTTCCTTTGGTATGTCCTAGGAGATATAGACACCTTAACCTCCTTTCCTGATTTATCTCTCAGCATAAAGCTAAGAGACTCCAACAATGCTTGTGGATCTTGGTTGTTCCTCTCACCCCCTAAATGGAGAAGATGTATGACTTTTTCCCTTAGATCATTACCCTCCCTTAAGGCAGAAGAAGGTTTCGAGGGGTCGGGGGAATGAAAGGACCCTGCTTGAGTGATGTCGTTACGCACACAATTCCCTGCAAAACCACACTGAGATACAATGGGAAAGGGGTTAGTATTGGTAAAGTGGGTGGAAGAACAAAAAATATTGGTTTGAATGGGAAAGGAAGAAAGTAGAGGCACCTTTGGATCCTTAGCCGGACTCAAAGAATTAATACAGGTTAATGACAAATCACAAGGTCCCTTAATAGCTCCATCTTCCTTATTCTGCAAGAATAACCGGTGAACGTCTTCCAGACTATCATCGAGATCCCCAATGGAATCATCCTTGTCATCAATTTGTCGTTCGATTTATTGGATAAGAAGTCCATCATCGCTGTCAAAATCGGATAGCGAGAGATCATCTTCAGAGTAATTCTCCTCCTCCCCAACAGCCTCTGTCGCCAATAGACCTTCTTCTAACCTTTCCTTGGAGTTAGGGAGAGTTGCCGGAATATGCCCAGAGACATCAGTTGATGGTTCGATAGTGTCTGTCACAAGTTCGGTCTTCCTCTGCCACGATTCCGAAGTCCCTGCCATCGCTCCTTGCTGGAAAGGATGACGGAGATCACTAGGAGAAGCTGGCCGGCCGTTTAGAGTCTCCGGCGGGGTCTCCGGTACCCCATGCTCCCCGTCGACTGGTTCTGTACAGGTCCGATCGACGTCCGCCACCTGTAACGGTCTCGGGGAGGGTGGAAGGGGAATCGGGTCACGATGCTGCTGAGAAACCCGAGAGCGTAGGGCTTGGATCGGGTGTGTTCTCTCAGACCGGTCCACGTAAGCTGGTCTGGGTTGTTGGACCATTTTGGCTCTCCATTTCGAAGCCCCATTGGAGACGCTTGGCCCATTGGGCATGGATAATGGTCGTGGCATCTTGTCCGAAGGGGATTTGGGCCAAGTGGAATAGGGAAGTGGCTTCTTTCGAGAGAAGCCCTTCTTTGCATTCTGGTTTCTCACCAAGGCCCAGTGGACCTTCCTTACCCCCTTGGACACCATAATCCTGAGGGTCTTCGAAAAAGCTAGTCCAGTGTCTCTCTGATCAAGGCCTTCCAAGTTGATGATGCCTGTCACGCCTTCTACAATTGACTTTCCTCTACTGTGACTGTCACGCTGACCGAGATCGCCAAAGTCAGAGGAACCTTCCTTAACAGCCTCTTTGACACTGACACAGGCACCCACTTTGCTCCTGCTTTTGGGCAAAACAAAAAAGCTGTCAGGATCCTTGGGAAAGGCTTCTTCTTCGACTTGTTGAGTTACAAACCCCTTCACTTCCTTCTTGCCCTTGACAACCTCTGCAAAAGTTCTGCCATCAGTCACAGCAAAGTAGGATTTCAAATTTCTACCATCTTTCTCTAACTTCAATTTTTTTGCCCCTTTAGAGCGAACAAGGATATTCTGCGAATGGTTAAAGGTGCTCCAACCTCTTCCTCCCTTTCCTTTGGGGATAATAACAGATGCTCGTTTTCCTCCAGGAGGAATTTCTCTAATAACCATAAAGTAACCCTTATGATTCTTCCTGATCTCTGCTAAGAAAATGGTTTCCCTTTCTCTGCAACTTTTGACTTCGGATCCCTTCCATTCAACTGAACCAAGGGAATGGGTAATGGAGGATAGCCACCTAGCGGTTTCCAAACCCAGAGAGATTGAAAACAGGAAACCTCTTCCTTTTTCAGTGATAATAAATTTTTGGGACAGCACCGAGGTGTTTCTTGACCAGGTCAAAGGTTTTGGCTTCAATGGCAAACCTTTGAATCATCATAATGACAGTGACCAGAATAAACCAAAAGGTCTAGACCGCAAAGGTAGAAAACTCAAAAACCAACAATAATAAAAACCAATGACAACAGCAGCGATAACCGAAGAAGAAGAATGAAGAATGAAATTCAAAATTCAGAGCTCTACCAGTGGGGTGAAGAGAGGGATGAAATTCAAAACTCAGACAATTCAAAACTCAGAACTCTACCAGTGGGGTAGAGAGAATTCACTAAGCTACTAACTCGCATAGAAGAAGCTTCTTCTCATTTGTGGTGTTCCTCCTTATACACACTCATTTGTGGTGTTCCTCCTTGTTGTGTCACCTACCTGACTACCTAAACCCGAAGCTTCTAATACTAATATACAGGAAGGCTTTATATTTCTTTTTCTATCAAAAAAAAAAAGGCATTGTATCTAATCCCTATCTTCCTATTGCTTGGAGAAAAGATGTAGGTATTATATTTAATCCCTATCTTCCTATTGCTTGGAGAAAAGATGTTAGATAATGCATTAAACACCCCATTGCAAACCATGTTTCATATCAGAGATTATCTACTACCTTAAGAGAATTTACAACAAATTTGGATTGCACTAAGCTACTAACTCGCATAGAAGAAGCTCTACAACACCCGAAATGGAAAGCAGAGTTAAACACTCTCTAAAGAAGAATGCCACGTCCATGGGATGTAAGTGGGTGTTCAATGCCAAATACAAAGATGATGGGAGCATTGATGAGTACAAGGTAAGATTAGTAGCGAAGGGATTCACTCAAACTTATGGAATAGATTACCAAGAAACATTTTTTTTTTTGGATAGAAAAAGAAGAATTTTAGTAGATGAGAAAAGAACAGCAATACATTAGAAGGGGAGGACAAGAGATCCTCCAAAGAGAGAAACTAAAAAAAAAAAAAGGAAAAATAAAGCCAGAAAACGGCCCACAAGCCTTCACATTTGTCCTTGAAGCAAAGTTAAACACCATATGTGTTATCATGTCTATTACTGCAAATCTTGACTAGAAGCTTCATCAGCTTGATGTCAAGAATGTATTTCTTAATGGAGATCTTGGAGGAAAGAAAAAAAAAAAAAAAAAAGGTCTACATGGAGATACCTCATGGTTTGAAGAACTCAAATAACTTTCAACTAGTGTTAACTTCAAAAATCTCTCAGTGGCCTCAAACAGTCTCCAAGGGCCTAATTTGAGAGATTCTCCAGGGCGATTAAAAGGATGGGATATACACAAGGGCAGACAGATCAAACTTTGTTCATCAAGCAATCTCTTGGGGGGAAATCACCATCCTCTTGTATATGTGGATGACATAGCAACCACTGGAAATAATGAAGAACAGGTAACACACTTGAAGTTCCTAAGCAAGGAATTTGAAATTAAGGATCTTGTTCCTATAAAATATTTCCTTGGGATGGAAATAGCTCGGTCTAGCAGAGGGAATTTGTTTCACAAGGGAAGACACTCTAGATCTTTTGAAGAAGACTGGGATGCTAGGGTGTAAACTTGCTAACACCCCCATGGATCCATTCAACAAAATAGGTTCAAAAGAGACCTATATCTTATTGATAAACGTATGTATCAAAGACTTGTGGGAAAAACTCATATATCTCTCATACTAGACCTGACATCAATTTTGCAGTGAGCGTAGCAAGTCAATATATGAATAATCCTACTATAGAACATCTTGAGCATGTTAATTGGATGCTCATATACTTGAAAATGACATTGGGAAAGAGCCTGTTTTTAAGAAAAGGGTTCAACAAAAGTATTTGAGTTTTCTCCAATGTTGATTAGGCTGGTTCCCTAACCGATAAGAGGTCTAATTCAAGATATTGTACCTACGTGTAGATAAACCTTATCACTTGGAGAAGTAAGAAACAGCCTGTGGTGTCTAAGGGTAGTGTTGAAGCATAATTTCGTGCTATGACACATGGAATTTGTAAAGTAATATGGTGAAAAACAGTGTTGGATGAGCCTCAGCTTCCAATGACCACCTCCATGAAGCTCCATTGTGACAATCAAGCAACAATTAATATTGCATAAAATCCAATCCATCATGAAAAAATCAAGTATGTGAAGTTGATCGTTATTTCATCAGAGAGAAGCTGGAACAAGGGTCTCATAGTTGATATCCTTACCAAAGCTATTTCTAGAACTTAGTTTGACAATCTCACGTCCAAGCTAGGAATAATAGATATTTACTCCCTAACTTGAGGGTGAGTGTGAGATTCTATTTCATTCTATTATTATTACTGATTTATTTTCTTTTTTGTAAATTTGTTTTTCATTTCTTTTTCGGTTTCTGTAAAATTAAGCCTGATAGATTATGATCACTTTCTATTTTATATGCATTGTAAGTTTAACAAGCGACAAGCTAGGAACGAGATGGAGGTTAAACTTGGTGATCAGGTCGTATCACAAGTGTCAAAGTTTAGGTATTTGGGATCAATTATACAAGATGACGGCGAAATTATTAGAGATGTGGAACATAGGATACAAGCTGGGTGGTTGAAGTAGAGAATGGCATCAGGGGTTGTTTGTGATCGGAAAGTACCTGATAAACTCAAAGGAAAGTTTTATCGTACTGCTATAAGACCAGCGATTTTATATGGGAGTGAATGTTGGGCAATGAAAGGACAACAAAAACATAAAATTGGAGTGGCGGAGATGAGGATGTTGCGTTGGATGTGTGGTCATACAAGAAGAGATAGGATCCGTAATGATCATATACGAGGAAGAGTTGGGGTGGCACCTATTGAGGAAAAAATGGTTGAAAACCGTTTAAGATGGTTTGGACATGTGCAAAGAAGACCGTTGAAAGCGCCAGTTAGGAGAGTTGAACAGATGGTTTGGAGCCCTATTAAAAAAGGTCGAGGAAGACCAAAAAGGACACTTAGAGAAATTATTGAACGGGACCTTTTAGTAAATTGGATATCTAAAGAGTTGGTCATTGATAGAGCTCAATGGCGTCGTGCGATCCATGTAGCCGACCCCATTTAGTAGGATAAGGCTATGTTGTTGTTGTTGTTGTTGATTGTATCCATAGGATTGTAAAGGATTCTCCTCCTTTAATTGCTCTAGCTACATGTATATAAACCCTGGGCTCTTATCAGATTTTAAGTAAACAACAATTCTTTAGGGGCCAAACCCCAAGTATCTCTATTAGACTCTAGGAGTAGTGGGAAGTGGTCTAACACTGGGTGATAAATAGTTTCTTAAACCAAGTCCGAGAAAAAAACTTCCCATAAGGGAGTGAAAAGGAACCTATTTTCCCAGAGGACATGATTCTACCCCGATTAACTGACCAAGTAAATTGGGCGTTTGATAGATGGATATCCCTCAACTCAGAATCCCTAATAAATGGATCAAAGTTCCTCATACTTGTTAACATTCTACCCCCACCCAACTTCTCCTCAAGAAAATGAATGACATTAAAATTTTCCCAGACACACCAAAGAGGGCTACAAAGCCCATAAACCAACAATAACTCCTCCCAAAAAAGTTTTCTATGCCTAGGAGTAGGTGGACTGCAAATGTTGGTAATCCAACAACATCCTCTATCCTTTATATCTAATAAAACTAACAAAGAAAATGACCCCTTCAAATCAACTTTCAAGGCTATCCTACAATCCCACACTGTTAGGAGACCCCTTGAAGATCCCAATGACGGTATATACTCCCACTGCTTAATGGGCGGGTCCTGCTACCTTGGACTAGTTCCTTCAAACTCATTTCAAAGGGCTTGGTCACAAGAAGGCAACAACAGAAGTAGGTGGACTGTAAATGTTGGTAACCCAACAACGTCCTCTACCCTTTATATCTAATAAAACTAACAGAGAAAACGACCCCTTCAAATCAACTTTCGAGGCTATCCTAGTATCCCACACTGTTAGGAGACCCCTTAACAATCCCAGTGACAGTATATACTTCCACTCCTTAATAGGTGTGTCCTGCTACCTTGGACTAGTTCCTTCAAACTCATCTCAAAGGGCTTGGTCACAAGAAGGCAAGCAAAATTTTGGGGGCAATGAGTCATTAACTAGATTCTACAGTTTGTCTAGTTAAATTACACAGGCAGATACTACCACGACTCCACGAGTGATTTTAACCTCTTTAAGAATCTTCAAGAAATCAAGTGGACTTCCAATTACCACTAAGATGAAATTGAGAGCGTTACCCTGTGAGATGTTGCTTCATTATGGTTAAGCTAGAAAACTTCAAACCAATCATAATATGGCCCTGGAAAATTATGGTAAGAGTAAGCAAATCTGTCAGGATTAATTCTTGACAAGCAAATCATTAGAAATTGCAGATTTTAACAAAGCATACAGAACCCTGGGCAAGTTGAAGAAACAAAATGATGATAGAAAGATATACTTACTTGATCATTCTTCGTATCACTGTATAAAACGTCAAAATTCCGTATGGCCACTTGGATGCTGTCAAGAATCTGAAAGGAAAATAAAATATTACTCTTTTTTACAAAAAAAAAAGAATTATTTATTGATGAAACAATAGAGAATCCCCAAAAAAAAAAAAGGATACAAACATAGAGGACAACAAATCCTCCTCAACCAAAAGGAAAAAAGAAAAGAGAACAACTTAAATCTTTATTGTCAGAGAGCCTTCCAATCCCTTCGAATATTCACAAGGAAAACCCCTTAAAACAAAGGATTTGTTGAAAACCTTATAGAGAACACAAAAGTATCTCTCCCAAAGTTATGGTGGAAGAAATCTCTTGCTAAAAACCCTTACATTCCATTCTAACCAAGTACACCATAAACCAGCAAGAACTGCACATTACCAAGAACTTTGTGCTCCTTTTGCCTCCCAAAACCCATAAAATATAATATTACTTTTAATGCTGTATTACAGATGAGGAATAAGATAAGGCAGACAAATAAGTATTAAAAGAAAGTGGAGTAAATTTAACAATTTAATGCGTCTGTTATCAAGAGAAAGGAGAATAAAGCTATAGTGTGGTATGCATTGTTGGCAGGTTGTGGTGTCTTTGGCTTTGTAAGGAATGCTAGAGCCCCTTCCCAAATTGGCATCTCTAAAAATCGAACCTTTGTTGTTCCTTAGGTTCAAACAACCGCTACTGCTGCAATCAGTCAATGTTGTTGGAAGGCTCCTTTGGCTTAGATACAGGAATGTTTCTTTGTTTTTTTGGTTTTTAGGAGGATCTCTTGTTCTCCATTTTCTCAGTTTTTTTTTTTTATATTCTTTTGTACTCTTCTTCTCTCATTAATGAATTTGTTCTTTTTCTATTAAAAAAAATGCATGTTTCCATGAGCTGAATACGAGCAAGCCAAAACAACAATCTCATTGATAGCAAAACAAGTTCATTTTCGCTATCAATAAGGACCAAAAAAGGTTACAGACAAAGAAACCATCCTTAGCAACAATAAAAGTAATATAAGGACAAAGTAATCATACCTTTGCACTGATGTAAGATATAAATGATTGCCCAGCATGACTACCTGCACAAAATAAAGACATTAATAAGAAACACAACCACAAGTGTCTCAAAAAATAAAAAAGCTGGTCTCAAAGAGTTCTGAACAAGGGTTGATGAGAAATGTAGATGATTTTCTGCCCCAGAAAATACAGTGTCCTCTGCTGCACTCTTCCCCGCCTTATGAGCTGGTCTAGGGGCAGATTAGTGAAAGAAAAGTTGAGCTCAGAGCATAATCAATAACAGCGAGTTATAGTTCACACTTTAGCAAGACCACAGTTCCTGACACTATGCCACTTGCATAGCTTTGCAAATTTCATATAGCTACACTACAAGAGCTATTTTTGTGTAGCCATAGATTGCGCTACATACAAATAAGACAACAACAATGCTAATTTAAGTGATTTTGCAAAATCTATTGCTAGAGATTCACTTGACACATCCTCTTCTCATGCTCTTGATATGGTTGATGAACAAACAGAAACCTCAGTTGATGAAGAGAAAATTAAGGCATGGTAAATGTTGATAATTATGATAATGCTGGATTTGATGAAGAGGAGAAATTGTTCTAGATATCTTTGGATAAAACTTGCACTCAAAAAATTTGTTATTCATTGATGTATTCTATGATTTATAATACTTGATGTGATTTATGTATAATTATTATGTTGTTATGAGGCTTCTTTATTATGTGACCTTGGTTTTCTATATATGTTAGTCACTAACAATTACATTCTGGATATCTTAGAATTGTGCACTACATTTTCATGTAGCTCGCACAATCCTATGTGCTATAAACTAGCATTTTGGAGCCCCTAGGCACTACAAGGGCATTACATGCTATTTATAACTGGCTCAGAGATCAAAGAATAAGATACCAAAGAAAGAAGCCCAATTGCAAGTGTTCTGTAATCAGTGAGCAACAACAACAACAACAACAACAACATAGCCTTATCCCACTAAGTGGGGTCGGCTACATGGATCGCACGACGCCATTGAGCTCTATCAATGACCAACTCTTTAGATATCTCATTTACTAAAAGATCCCGTTCAATAATTTCTCTAAGTGTCCTTTTTGGTCTTCCTCGACCTTTTTTCATAGGGCTCCAAACTATCTGCTCAACTCTCCTAACTGGCGCTTCCAACGGTCTCCTTTGCACATGCCCAAACCATCTTAAACGATTTTCAACCATTTTTTCCTCAATACGTGCCACCCCAACTCTACCTCGTATATGATCATTACGGATCTTATCTCTTCGTGAATGACCACACATCCAACGCAACATCCTCATCTCCGCCACTCCAATTTTATGTTCTTGTTGTCCTTTCATTGCCCAACATTCACTCCCATATAAAATCGCTGGTCTTATAGCAGTACGATAAAACTTTCCTTTGAGTTTATCAGGTACTTTCCGATCACAAACAACCCCTGATGCCATTCTCCACTTCAACCACCCAGCTTGTATCCTATGTTCCACATCTCTAATAACTTCGCCATCATCTTGTATAATTGATCCCAAATACCTAAACGTTGACACTTGTGATACGACCTGATCACCAAGTTTAACCTCCAGCTCGTTCCTAGCTTGTCGCTTGTTAAACTTACAATGCATATATTCGGTCTTACTCCTGCTCAGACGAAAACCCTTCGATTCCAAAGTAGCTCTCCATAACTCAAGTTTAGAATTAATCTCTTCCCTTGTCTCTGCTATGAGAACAACGTCATCTGCAAAAAGCATGCACTTAGGAATATCTTCTTGGATGTGTTTCGTCAGAACATCTAAAACCAAGTCAAACAAATAAGGGCTTAAGGATGATCCCTGATGTAGGCCAATTTTAATAGGAAAGTCTCTAGTCTCCCCTCCAAACGTTCTCACACTAGTCGTAGCCCCCTCGTACATATCTTTTATGGCTCTAATATACGCAACCCGTACACCTTTCTGTTCCAAGGCTTTCCACAGCACCTCTCTTGATACTCGATCATAGGCTTTTTCCAAGTCAATAAATGCTATATGAAGGTCTCTTTGTTTACTCCGATACCTTTCCATCAACCCCCTTAGAAGATATATAGCTTCCATTGTAGACCGTCCTGGCATGAATCCAAATTGATTTTCAGAAATACTCGTCTCGATTCTTAACCTACGTTCAATCACTCTTTCCCATAATTTTAGAGTGTGACTCATAAGCTTAATCCCACGATAGTTTGCGCAATTCTGAATGTCTCCTTTGTTTTTGTAAATAGGCACTAAAGTGCTTCTTCTCCATTCCTCAGGCATTTTCTTAGACCTTAAAATTTCATTAAAGAGCTTAGTTAGCCAGATAGTACCCTCCTCTCCCAAACACTTCCAAACTTCTATAGGAATACCATCGGGACCAACAGCTTTACCATTATCCATTTTTCTAAGAGCTTCCTTGACCTCATCAACCTTGATCCTGCGATAATATGCCAAATTTTGTTTTCTCTCCAAGGTTGTTAGATCTTCCATATCGCAAGTCGACTCCGTTCCGTCATTAAAGAGCTTATGAAAATAACCCTGCCATCTATTTTTAATATCTTTGTCTGTACCCAAAACTTTTCCTTCTTCATCCTTAATACATCTTACTTGATCCAAATCTCTAGATTTCCTTTCTCTAGCCTTCGCAATCTTGTAAATCTTTTTTTCCCCTTTTTTCGTTCCTAAATCCTTGTAAAACTCTTCAAACGCTTTAGATCGTGCTTCACTTACTGCTTTTTTTGTCTCCTTATTAGCCTTCCGATACCTTTCCCAATTTTCCGAGTTATTGCACAGATGGATAGCTTTAAAGCAGTCTTTTTTAAATTTGATCTTTTCTTGAACAGCCTCATTCCACCACCAAGATTCCTTATCTCTTTGTCTAAAACCTTTTGATTCTCCTAAAAATGCTTTAGCTACTTTTCTAACCTTCTTGGCAATCTCCTCCCACATGGTGTTAGCATCTTCTCGTAACTCCCAAGATCCTTCCTCCAACAATCTTCTCTTGAAAGTCAGTTGATTCTCCCCCTTTAGCTGCCACCACTTGATCCTAGGGTTCATCGCCTGACGATGCTTTTGTTTCCGACCCTTAATAACCACGTCAAGGACCAAAACCCTATGTTGAGTTGCCACGGGTTCTCCAGGAATAACTTTACAATTTAGACAGATTTTTCTATCTGGATTCCTTACCAGAAAGAAGTCAATCTGTGACCTTGAAGCTCCACTCTTGTATGTGATTAAATGTTCCTCTCGCTTCTTGAAGCAGTTATTGACAACCCTGAAATTATAAGCCATAGAGAAATCCAATATAGACTGTCCTTCCTCGTTAAGCTCCCCAAAACCAAAGCCACCATGGACCCTCTCATACTGTCCTGCTTCTTTCCCAACATGCCCATTAAGGTCCCCCCCGATGAAAATCTTCTCTTCTAAAGGTATGTTTCTAACCAATCCCTCCAAATCTTCCCAAAACTTTTCTTTAAGATATGCATCTGTCCCTACCTGTGGTGCATAGGCACTTATGATGTGGATAGTATCTCTTACGATAATCATCTTTAAGCATAGAATCCTATCCCCAATCCTTTTTACCTCCACCACACTCGGTGTCCATTCCTTGTCCACCATAATACCTACGCCATACTTTGTCCTTACTTTTCCAGTGTACCAGAACTTGAATCCTGAACAGTCAAATTTCTTAGCCTTTTCTCCAACCCATTTAGTCTCTTGAAGGCACAAGATGTTAATTTTCCTCCTCTTCATAGTGTCCACAAATTTACAAAAAATCGAATTTAATTGCATGTTGACAAGTTTTATTTACCTAAAAATAAAATATTCTAAATATACAGGTTAATCATGGTCTAATTGATTCTATGGCCTATTTGGTTAGAGAGGAAGCTTGATGTTCAAGGACCTCTCTTTGCCCTTACAAATTCTATGGTAGGGTTGTGTATGTTGTCTCTATTTGGTGGTCATTTTAAGAATGTCTCCATTTTAGATATGCAAGGAACATGATCAGCCTTGTTATCTCTTCAATTCATTTTGATTTTTTTCCCCTCCTTCCTTTTGTCTATTTTGCAGACTATCTGTCCTCCCCCTTAGATGCATTTCTTCCCTTATAATTGTAATAATGTATCTTCCTTTATCAAATAATAATATAGTTTATCAATCCAAAACTTAATTTTGTTCAACATTTTTAACAGCTTTTTGAAATCTTCATTTTTCCAAAAATTATGAATGATATGGAAAGTTACAAGTTAACGTCCCTTTTATTTTTACATGATCGTTCTAATGTTTCCTCTAACTAGTGTAGAAGATCAGTTTTTGTTTTTAAAATAGAAAGAAAAGAGAACTACAAAGAAGGATAAGACATCCTAACAGAAGCAAAACATGCGGAAAAATTAAATGAGCAGCAAAACCCAAGAGCATAAAGATCAAGAATGCAGCAAAGCTGGCCAATCAGTCTGCAATTTGGCAAAGACACTCCATTCATGAATAATGCATTAGAGAAGAATCAAAGGAGGCCACAAAATCTTTCCTTTCCCACAACAAATGGTGGGGCAAAGAATCATGCTTGAATATGAAGGCATTTCTTCACAACTTCAAATTCTGCAATCCAACATAGGTTTTAGGACTCCTTGTTTTTCCAAAACCTTGGTATTTTTTAACGAGGGAATGATTCAAGGATAGTGGGAAAAAAGACAGCCACCTTGCAATGAAACAAGGACATATAGCTGATGTTAAAGTTAGACATTCAATTAACAAACACATCAGGAGATAAAGTTGCATTTGATCTCCAAATCTGAATCCAGATAGAAGAATTAAAACTCTTCATTCTTCTAGTATGATTCTGTAAGCCCTAATTTCATTTTCTTATTCATACTACTACAAGGGAGAGGTTCTTGCATGACAAGCCCTTGTGGAGATCTACATGTCTCCCTATGGTCATGTCTCTCATTAGGACAGCTAAAGTTCATAGAATTACCCACAAATAAATTCTGTAGATTTGCAGACCCCAAAATAACTCTTTATTCAAATCACTAGAGGTTTTTCTTACAATAATGTTCAAAGGGTATGAAAGGAAAAGAGATGCTAAGGACTGTAACATTTGCAGTGTTATAGTGTATTTGGTAATTTTGGTTGGAGGGGAATGCCCAAATTTTTCAGGGTGCTTCGGTTTCTTTGAAGATGTTATGGGAAAGATAGTATTAATGTTCTCAGTTTGGTATTCTGCTCATGATTTTTTTTCAAGGGGGTTGCCATCTCAGATTTACAAAGAGACTGGGCTGCTTTGCTGCATTTCTGACTTAACTATTTTGTTTTTTCTTTGATTCTTGTACTTCTTTTTTTTTAATGTTTCTTTTCCAAGATGCCTTCTCATATATTGCAACCGTCTTCTTCCTCCAAAAAATTTTTCTATTAAAAAAAAAAAAAAAAAGGGCTTACCACATACACGCCTGGACAATTTTCCCAACTCAGCTGCTGCAAGTTTTGCCTTTTTCCCTGCAAATTCCCTCTTTTCAACAGCATCTGCACTCCACTATCACAGAGGAAATTTGAATTGTAAATAAACTGTGCAAAAAAGAGTTTTGTCACAAATGACATGCCTGAGTAAATAAAGAAAACTTTTGGCCTTTCTTTTTTATTTCTTCGATAGGAAAGAAACTTTAACAGAAGAGAAGCTTACAAGAAAGGTGGATAAAATATCCTCCTTGAATGAAGAAAACTACATAGGGCTTTGTTGTACTAGCCTTGTTTAGGAGCTTTGAGGGGATTTTTTTTTTTTTTTGGTTGTCTTTTCTTAGGAGGATTTCTTGTCCTCCCTTTCCCTTTTTTTATTTTTCTTTTTCCTTTGTATCTCTCTCTTCTTAGTAATAATATTTCTTTTTCTATCAAAAAAAGAAAGAAAAGCACATAGGAAAAAAAAAAAAACCAGAAGAATGAAGGTTAGACACAGAATAGTAGCGCCAGATTTGAGAAGTACCTCTTGATCACCTCGTTGGGATGCAGAAATGAAGACATCCTCTAAAACTATAATAATCGGATCCCAGCCAAGCTTTTTCCATGGAATTTTGATGCTTAACCTCCCAACTCGACCTAGGAAAAAAATATCAGTTTTTAATTAGGAGTGAGTAAATAGAAGCTCCTATGCACATGACTGCCACCAACCATGCATCTATTAATGAACGGATTCATCAAGAAAAAAATCAAAAAGAAATGTAATAGTATCATTGTAGATACAAGAACTTAGCTGCATGTTTGTTCAAGGACGAGGTCACAGTACCTTGTTTTAGAGCAAATGGCAGCTGGAGATAATCAAATGCTTCAAGTATCAGCTCCACATTCTCCAATAATACTTCCTCTATGTAAAAATACAAAATTAACTCCAGCATTTACACTTAAAGTACTAATCTTCATATTTTTAAATAGTCTCCTTTTTAATGTAAGTAACATTGTCTGACAAAAAGTTCAAAAGGGAGAAGAACAAATAATTTAGTACACAAATAAGGATGGGAAAGAACTGTAAGGAAAGGCATACCTATCCAAATTTAAAAATATCGTAGAATGAAATTAAATAAAAGAAGTTTACATATCTGTATTCCATTCAAAGGTTTTGAGAATATATGGAACATATAGTCCTTTAGCACCGTGATGGTTTTGCAAGGTTGTGGCGTCTATGGTAAGAACAAATGTGTCCTCTTCAATCATATGTTTCCTCACATTTTGTTCCTCAATCAAAATGTGACTCCATTCAAAGGTTTTGAGAATAATATGGAAAGTATACATCACATCTTTTTTTCTTTTTTTTTTTTTGGGCTTCCCCATGGATCCCAGTAATAGTTAACTTAGAGGTGTGTCCCTTATACTACTGCAGGATCTTTAAAAAGTTAAACAAGTGAACTGAGCATCAGACAGAGGTATGTTAAGTTAAAGAACACAGTCATGAATAAAACTATCGACGTCAATAGGGAAACTTAAAGGTCAGTCCTAAGGTTCTAGGAAACCATGGTATGATAAATTAAATTGGCTGCAACTTCACATTCAGCCATTAATAGATATTCCATCTGCTTAATTGTACTATAAAGTCTACATTAAGATGATTGTCAACAGCTCAAAGTATAACCCCCTGGGGGGGGGGGGGGGGGGGGGGGGTTACTAACAACCAAAGGAACACTAATAAAGTGTCACGTACCATTCCAAAGTGTGATCTTCAGCTGTTCTTTCTGAATATCTTTGACATATTGTCCCAAGTAACCCAGAAGCACCTGACGAACCAGTCCTTCAAACATTGCAGAACTATTTTCTTCATAACATCAGCATTGCATTTTTCGACCGAAATAAACTGTAAGCACGTCAGCGAAACCCGAAAATTAAAGTAAACACACAAATAAATAAATAGACAAAAGACCAGTTACTGTCCCTTCAATAAAATAAGGGTCAAAGTTTTTTTTTTCTTATTTCTGCAAAATTTGTAGTGACGGAAACCAACTTTCTTTAGCGAAGCCAGAGACACCCGCGACATGGAATAAAATTCCCCCGTCCCCATTTTCTACGAGGAGCTCGGGGATCAGCAAGATACTAGTGTTACCTCATTCGTCTCTACCTCCTCCGATCCAGTTCGTCTACCCTCCAACGCAGTAAGCTCACGTACTGGAACGAAAAAGTGGACGGACCGGAATATCAGACCAGACTATGGTGTGTAGATGACAAACCTGAATATTAGGATGCCTCGCCACTCTTCTCTCTGCCACTTCTCGCTCTGCAACTGCAACTCTGCTTCGAAGACTCGAAGGCGGTGTAGTATTTCAACACTGCACCTCCAGAAACGCCGATTGGTTCAACCCGTGGGTTAATAAAACGGGTAAATGTGACCCGGTTTTTTTAATGGGTTTGGCGAAATGCCAGCCTAATTAGAAATAGGCAAAAATATCTGGACTCCATGTATAGGATTCTAGTGGAGTGGGTATATATTTGGATTCCAACAATCTAACTATACATATATGTTAATTTATCAATATTATTTAATACCAATAGTTTGGCATGTAATAGAGTTTCTGTCAATTTTTTTTCTTTAGATATAATTTTAAATATAAAATTAAAATTTAGTAATTTTATATATTGAAATGACTAAAAAATAAGAAAATTAAATAATTTGTTTCATTCTATTGCTTACATTTTAATTTTTTTATGATATAATTTATATTTTATTTTATGCATGTGTTGATTAAATGGTTTGAAGTCGTATATAATAATTTAGATATATTGCATCATATACTATATGTATTAATTGATTTCGCTTAATTGTTTATTTTTATTCATTTTGTTGACATAGAAAGATGCATATTTAAAGGATTAACATGGCACATGATTAACTACATTAGTAAAATGTTACCAAGCATTATAGAAATTTAATGTTAAGGATTATTTAAAAAATTTTAAAGTTTTAAAGACTCGAAAATTAATATTTAAACTATATGAACTAATTTAAAATAATGTAAAACTACAGGATTTAGAAGAATAGTTTTGCCTATAAAAATTTATAGTTGACTTATTATAGTTTTAAAAATTTTCAATTTAGCCAATATTGTTAAATTTTCGAGATAAACAGATAAATTTCCTATATGATTATTTTAAATAATATATCATTCATTTAATCAAGCCACTTTGGAGGTTTTTTTTTTTTTGAGATAAAATAGAAAATTTTTCATTAAAATAACACCGAGTCAATAATATTACATAAGATTTTTTAAAACATAAAAATCAACTAATATATTACAAGTCTGAATTTATAGGATAAGAAGATATATGATTTAGAGCAACACACCTTAAAAACATTACCAAAAACTTACACAACAACACTAAAAAGATAAAATAGAAGCATCACGTCCTTAAACCTTAAATTAGAGCAGCTCTTCTAATAATACCGTCTAGTGAGTCACCCGAACAACTTCAGTCAACAATGTTTATGAGGCTTTAAAACTACTGTAACTCTCAGATTAATGATTTTTTAGAGTCAGATTTCTATTGAAACTTAGTCGAATAAACCGAAATTATAAAATAACTCTTTTAAGAAAGAGAGAAAAACTCGTAAAAAAGAAGAAAAAAAATCTCTCGTTAGAGAGAGAGGCAAAAAAAAGAGGGAAGGAGAAGATGAAGGAGAAGGTGAGACGAATGAGTGCTCTCTGGGAAGAGAGACAGCCCTCGCATTTGCGATTGCTGGAAGAGAGAGTGGCAAGAGAGAAAAAGTTTGAAAACTAGCAAAGAGATGTTGCTTTCCTGGAGGTATTATATAGAAATGTCACATTTCTAACATGGTAGAACGTCTTACAAAATGATTTTTAAAAATGTAAAATTCTTAGGAATCAAGTATTCTCACAACTCAATTTTTCAATTCTATTGGAGAAGTTGGAATAATAGATTCTTATATGACAAGAATATTTTTTTAAAAAAATTATCACTTTACTTCCATTTTTCATTACCAAATGAATGGGAATGAATTAAAAAATAGTGGCCCATTTAAAATGATCTTAAACTTGCCAACTGCCAACTTTTTTAGTCCTCAAAACAAGGATGAGTGGCTTAGCCAATGCTAATGTGCGGATAGAGAGGGAGAGAAATTCTCTTTTGAAAGCAAAAGAAATAGTTTGCTTAGCTTGGAAGTTAGACGAGTTTGAATGAGGGTATGTTTCAAAGAATTTATCTTATTTATTTTGTAGCATAAGTATTTATACATGTATTTTGAATAGCTTATAAAAGTAATTTATAGTATGTTCATAAGTTATTTTTATCTTATTTTCATAAGCTCTCTAGGATAGCTTATCAAAATAAGTTAAAAATAACTTAAGTGAAATTTGTCATTATAAACCTTTTAATTATAAAAATAACTTATATATAAGTACTTATTCTATAAGTACTTAAATAAATTGCTTACCTAAACAAAGCTTGAGTCGACTTACAAACCAGCCTCCAAAATGAGAGAGAGACCCTCTTTTGAATTAAAAGAGATAGAATTGTGTTATGCTCGTTAATATAAATATAATATGAATGAAGTATAACAAAAAAAATGTATATAATAAAATAAATTATCAATATATATTTTTTACTATGTCAGCGATTGATGTGACGTTGATCATTAGTCAACTTAACAGTTTTTTAAACAGAATAGATAAATAGCACAAAAGAAAAAGTTTATAAGAGTTCTTTGTTAAATTTTAAAGTTTATAGGAATTTTTTATACATTGAAAAAAAATTATTAGGATAAAGTGCATTTTTTTCCTATATTAAATGAATAGGGATAATTTGAAAATTAGTTAGATATTTCTAGAAATATTAACATGAATCAAACATGAAAATGTCATATTCCCATAAAATATAGGGAAAATTTTTCATCAATATTTGTAATAAATCAAACACAAAAATGTCATATTCTTGGAAGGCATCACAGTTCTAAGAATATAATCATTATTGAGAATGTTTGTAACAGTTTAATAAATAAGTAATTTTAGATTCAAATTTTATTTCGTTATATACCAAAAAATGCCCCCTAATATTAAATTAAATGACACACGTGTGAATTGATTTATTTTATCATAATTTTTATTTATCAAATTAATATGAATAATATAAGCTTCAAGTTTTGAAATAAAACATAATGATCATATTAGTAAAATTTAAATTTAACAACTTGCTAACGAGAATCAAATTAAAAAAATTTAAAGCTATAATAATTCAATGACACTTTAAAAACTGGGTGGAAACGAGATAATGAGAGAATTTCAAAACAGAAACACCGGGGAAACAGAGAATTTCATAATGCAACAAATATTGCGACATGGAAACTATGTTAATGTCGTTGAAGCTATCACATCCCGCGTCGTATGAAACTTTGGTTTGTAACAAAATCAATTATGTGAGAGGATTGAGAGTCGCTAAACCAAACATGCCAATTGTGAAAAATGCGATTATGAGGGACCAGACGCGTGTTAATGCCTTCCTGCTGCGCAACCAAACACACTGTTAACCAAGTTCTTCCAAAGACGACATCTGAATAGAGTTTCCCTTTCCGAGCCTTATGGAGTTGACGTAATCTGTGGGACAATGATCAGAAATACCAGGAAGTGCCAATCCTATTACCCTTCCCAATGTGCGAAACCACCCTTCCTTGTAGTTTGGTCCATACATGTAGCCCATTGCTAAACTTCTCACCAACTCCCACACAGCATTTAGATGTCCTGTTATCATATATCTCATTCCAAAGCAATTTGGATTTGGCTCCTCCTTCACTCTCTTCAAAATTGAGCACACAAGAAAAACAAAAATGGAAATCAGTACCTTGAAGACTATAAAACATCAATATTTAGGTGAATGAACTTGTTTACAAAAGATAAGCATACCTAATCCGTAGAAATTTGTGGACAGGATAATCATGTTAGACATATAACGTCGAAAGTTGTGTTTAATATATTGACCTATCTATTTATGATTAGTTTAATTAACATTTTTTTTTTATAAACCAAGACTATATTCAAGACTCTTGCAAGGTGTTTTTCATGTCTTATATGTTTATTTATAATTGATTTATTTATTTTTTCTAAAACGTGATGAACTGAAATCAATTTATTTAATACCTAACTAGTCAATTATTCAAAAATCAACAGAGAATTAAATTGAACTAGATAGCTTCCAATTTAAATCTAGTTAGAATAAAAACATATGCTAGCAACATCAGTATCATGGCCATTATAAAAGCAAGGCATAGATGATGCAATATAAGTCTTACTCGTGACATCAGAGTTATGGAGAAAAGATTGGTAAAATTTCTTCTTTCTCTCTAGCATTCAATTCGATTTTGAGTTTTAATTTTGTCTCTAATAATTATTTGTATTAATTTCGTCTCATATGTTTATTTTTTTATTTCAAATTTGTTCTTAATACTAATATTATTAATATAGTTGACGAAAAATGCTAACGTGTATTTCTTCATGTTATATGTTTATTACCAACATATCATACTAATTGATTTTGTCTCAAATTTTGGACTAAATTTTAATTTCACCCACAATTGAAGAGAGAAAATTAAAACAAAAATTTGACAAACAACAAACTGAATTAGAACAATGAAGATAGGAAACACGTACTTGTTCAATATATAGGCTGTTGTAGTAAAGGCACACTCCGAAATGTTTGTACAGGAAGGTTTTATCATCATAAGGCAGCCTGGGCACAAGATCATTGCAGTAGACCACCCTGAAGTACTTTTGAACAGGATGTTCCATATGAGCTTCCATGAACCTTCCAAGCTGCCTATTTCCAATCCTGGGTTGGCCATATGTGTATACACCCAGAAGCCTTTCCATTATCTCTTTCTCTTCATGCAACACTAGCACTGTTGGAAACAGTATGGCTAAAGCCCCACCCAAGCTATGCCCAGTAACTACAAATTTGGCATTCTTGTGCTCATTAAGCAAGCTTTTGAGTTTCCTCCTCACGGTATAATACGCAGTTCTCTCATCATTCTCCAGTGGAATCTCATAATCAGAAGTTGAATCAGAATCAATGTTTGAGGACACATATGAAGATCTCAACTTCCCATGTTTCCCTTGAAGGTGGTTGTAGAATGTGGAGGGTTCAATTCTGTTTCCCAAGCCTAAGGCTTCTAGGAACCCCATGTGGATTTTCCCACGTTTTGGGATCTCATACCAGGAGTAATCAAAATCAGTACTCCAATCATCAGAATCAAAAGGCTCAGTGCCCCTAAAGCTGACTAGGATCAAGTTTGCATCTTGGGGTTTGTCACAGAGAATAAACACTTGGGTAGACATCTGTTTCTGGAAATCTATCAATTCACAGCCAGAAGGAAGAATTATGAAACAACATAAGTATCTGATATGCATTTCTAGCACAATACTCCAGTATGTCTCTTATGATATCTTACCATTCCAGCAGTCATAGAAGTCCACAAAATGCATCTGCCATTCAAAAGAGATGAAGGCACTTTCTTAAAGTATATATCAAGGTAAGAAGCCTATGTGTAGAATAGTAATCTTTGAAGAGATTGAAGCAACTTGCCTTCCAGTGGCGGTTCACAACACTTTTGATGACTTTTTCATTCTCATATGCTAACTTAGAAGCCATCATGCAGAGATCCATTAAAGCCATGTTCCCTATTTCTGGTTTCAATATGCCCTCTCTCTGTACAGTATCTGCTTCTGCTATCTCTCGTCCTGTGTACAGATCAACCCTCTCATCTAAGTGACCAATTGTACTGATAAAGGTCTCTGTGCCCCTCTGTGGTACCACCAATTTTCCTGTTCAAAACCAAATATAAAAGCCAACTAATTATGAAAGAGTCTTGGCATTTGAAACAAACCTGAATAGCCTTCTTACTCTAATCTTTTCCATTTGTCCACTATGCCCGAAAATTTTATACGATAATTGCTTTTGGCTCATATATTGCAAGAAACAGTTCCGAATAAAGATACACTTTATAGTTTCTACGAGCTCCATACTCACGTAGTAAATGCTACCTTATTTGTCAAAACATAATGGCCAACGATACTCAAATTTTCAATATCACCAAGCATTGTGAGTACTGTTTGATAGTTTCGAAATCTTCTTTTCACTTTCAGAGTTCAGAAGGCGATATAATTGGTAAAAGATAGCTAGGCTTAAATACAATCAATTTATGTGCAATCCACCAATTCTTCATATCAATTGTAGCCGCACATCAAGAAGCAACTCACGGAGATGACAGAGGGCAACTCAAGGGCAAACAACAGACAAAACCATTATAAGATACCAAATTACCACGAATAAAGTGAAAAAGTAGACCAAACAAGTTCCCATTCCGGGACAGAAGATTCAGCAGAAAGTCCACCACCCAGCCAGTCCACTCCATAGGCTTAGCCAAAGAATCAATGATCTTCCGAACTATAATGGAAACCAGAATAACCCATCTGTGATCATCAGCCACCACCCCACCAACTCTTCCCTCTTCGTCATCGTAGTTTGTCTCCAAAAACCTCTCAAAACTCTGTACGTCACCCCGCACAGTGTACCGAAGCAAGTCCCTCACGCCACCCCTTTCGGGACTCACAATCAGGTACCTGCAAAACCAAAGCACTATAGCTCAACTGATAAATTAAAATAGTAATTCACCCAAGTAATTTACGATCAAGTTTTCGCAGTAGCACTCGGATTAAAATCCTAAATGCATATACGATGTAAATAGGAGATATCTCAACAAAAGGTAAATCGAGTACCTAAAACCATAATCATCCCTTGGTTTTTCACCCATAAGCCCATCACTAGCTGCAGCTTCAGTGGCGTGATTCCTCTCGGCAGCCATGACAGCTGATTGTGCAGATTTCCAAGGGCAAAGGCGTACAGCCAATTTGTTCGTACTTAAAGAACAAATAAACTTCTGAGGTTACGTTTTGGTGAGTAGTTAATGCAGGTAGCAAGCAACTTCGTCAAATTCCAGAAAGTACTGTATTATGGGGATTGTGGTTTATGTAGAATAAGGATGTGGGGAAATTACAAGTTGCAACACTGACAATCATCGCCGTCATCATCATCCAATCGTCGTCAATTTCTGTCTGCAAAAGGATAGATAGATTGATTCGTCGGCAAGCATTGCTCGACTCGTGATCCATCTGGGCAAAATCGGTTTTCTCGGATAGTAACCGTTACTTAAAGCAAAAGAAAGGGCATCATTCCCCGCCAGTCCGCCACCACAACATCACATTTTCCCATTGCTTTTTCTTTGTTAAACCAGCGATTATTTATTTAAGCACATAGGTACTGTTTGGATGAGCTATAGTTTATTGCATAAGTACTTTTGAAATAATTTTTTTAATGTTTGGATAATTTTTTTAAAAGAGCTTATAAGAAAAAATAAGCTCTTTTGAGCTTATGCGAAACTCTCATGACCGGTTATAGTATTACTAACACATCTTCATTATTTTTTGAAATTTCCAACATTGCCCTCATGTCCTCGTGCTCTCAGTCTCTGGCTCATTCTCTCATTCTCCCCATCTCTTAGCTCTCGTGCTCTCTCTTCAGTCTCCAACTCTCTGGTTCTCTCAGCTCCTCGTCTCTGGCCGTTACTCGTCTCTAATCGCTCCCGTCATTGAGTTCTCTATCTTTTCATCTTCGTCGGTGAGTTCTCCATCTCTGACCGCTACTCGTCTCTAATCGCTCCCGTCGCTAAGTTCTCCATCTTTTCAACTTTGTCGGTGAGCTTGAATTTCTGGTTCGAACTGTATGTACCTCTGAAGAAAGTAATGATAGTGGAAATTGCTATGTTCATTCAAATTGGCGTTACTTTACATCTTGCTATGTACCTCTGCATTGTGAATTTTGTATTCATGTAGAATCTGATAACATGAGTCAAAGCCAAAGTACTGTTGAACGAAATTCCCCCAGTCTTTTTCCTTTTAAAATGTATCTACGTAGAAAGGTAAAGCTTCAAAGAAATGAAAAGTAGATGACAGAAATAGCCAAGTACAAATCAGACCAATAAAGAAAATCCATACTTCATGTCATGCATCCCTACACATCCTTGGGGTTGTAGACTTACCTGAGGTGGTCTCTTGTTTAAGCGTAAGCCCACAGCTTCCACTTCCCTTATCAATATTTGCCTATGACCCTCACTCTGACAGATTCTCAAGGGAAAGAAAATCGGATGAAAAAAAAAAGAGAAGCTTCTCAATTGACAATAACTTAAAACTACAATTAGTGTATCTAAATAGGGTGATATGGAAATGATTAAAGAAAAGAAGCACAAACAATAGCAACAAAGTGATGTGCTATGATTATATTTTCTTTACAAGGGGAAGGCCAAACAGAATAAAAGGATGAAGTGGTGAGAGGACTGTAAAACAAAAATGAAAATTACAGTAAAAAATATATTTACTTTGGAGGCATCTATGCATCTTTTCTGACAATGGCAAGTATTGTTTAAAACCCATAGGAAACCTTGAGTCTGAGATTTATATATGCCAAATAATGTAACATGGAACCACATCTTCTCTAACATGCCAAATTCGCTCTTGTTTCCATGTTTATTTACACTATCAGGTTTGCTAGTGCATATATTCATGCAATATAATTTATGCCATTTGTTGATATATGTGGTCCCAAAATTAGGTAGGGGCTGGTATAATTTTAATAGGTATTTATTTAAAGAATCTTTATAATAGTTACAATTATCTTCTCCTTTGTTGACAGAGCTCTTAATTCCTGGATATTTTTGATATTTCTGGATTATAGTTTATTGGTTCAATTATTTGCTGATAATTGCTAACTTATAGATGATTTAATTACTGCGCTTATATGTTTCATCTTTAATATGAAAATCACTACCATGATGTTATTAGCAATGAATTCAAACCAAGTTCAAGAGAAGGGAAATAATAGTGGTAGTGGGAAACGACACAAGGCTGATTGGAGGGCGAAAAATCATGACATATTTGTGAAGGTATGCGTTGAGCAAGTATGGGCTGGGAATAGGCCACATGCTCACTTTAATAATGTGGGGTAGGCAAATGTGATCAATAATTTTAATGAGCAAACAGGATTATGTTATGAGTACAAGCAACTAAAAAATAAATGGGACCTTTTGAGAAAAGAATGGCAATTGTGGACAAAACTTGTTGGAAAAGAAACTGGTCTTGGATGGGATAATTCAAAACAAACTATTGCAGCAAGTGAAGAGTGGTGGCATGCTAAGGTTAAGGTAATTTCCTACTTATATTGAATTATATATATATATATATATATATATATAATGTTTGTATAATATTTAAGTGATTTTATTGTTGCTTCATGTCAGGATATTCCCGAAGTTGCAAAGTTCAAAGATAAGGGCTTAAGGAATTTATCTGAGATGGAGATCCTTTTTAAGGATACTGTGGCCATTGGTTTTGGAGCATAAGCACCTTCCGAGGACCTAGTAGAGGAGGGAGGAAGAGTTGAAGCAAACAATGGATCAAATATAGAGACACCCATGACTGAAACACCTGTGACTGAGGAAAGGGAAGAATATGAGGGGCTTGAAGAACTAGAAACTGACGTAAATCATTCTACTCAAAGGTCAAAAAGGAAAAGAGTTGGGAGGAATAATAGAAGAGATAGTATTGATCATCGAATGTGTGATCAATTTGATCGTATAATTGAAAGTTTCAACAGTGAAGACTCTATTGCTAGTGCAAATGTTAGTCATGTTCCTACACTTACTGATTGCTTGGACAAGCTCAAAGTATTGCCAGAGTTGGAGTATGGTAGTGAGACTCACATAATTGCTATTAGACTGATGAAACAAAAGTCAAATAGCGAGACTTTTGTTCTTCTGAATGGCCCTGTACTTCAACTTAGTTGGATAAATAGCCACACTTTGGCAGATGTGTCTCGTCATTGATTTAATTCTAGTTTTGTAACTTTGAAACATATTTTCTAGTTTATTTGAATTCTAGATATATTTTGTAACTTAATTTCCAGACATATTTAGATTTTTTTTGTTTGAATTATATTCGATGCTGCAAGTTGAAATTATGTTATTAGGCACATTTTCAAGTTATAATGGTGTTGTTCATCATTTATCTTTTTCGTTTTGTTTTGAAGCTTATGAAAGCTTATAATGTTATTTTTATTACTGAAAATTGCACAGGATGTCAAATATTAGTTCAAATGATACTACATCTGGGTCAGATAGTGAAGATTCATTCGACAATAACCATGTATCACATGTCAAAAGGAAAAAGGTTTCATTGCTTATGGTAATGCATGCTGCGAACTATTCTCTAAATCATGTGATTAAGACTCCACGTAGGACGACAGGTCATGAATGGGTTCAAGAAATTATCAATGGACATGATATTCGTTGTTTTCAAATGTTCAGAATGAGTAAAGATGTGTTTCTATAGTTGTGTAATGTTTTGCAATGCAATTACGGTTTAAGGCCAACAAGAGGTATGGGAATTCATGAACAGGTTGGTCTTCTGCTATATGTCTTAGGACAACCAGGTTCAATTCATAATGCAGATGAGAGATTTCAACATTCTGGAGAAACTATTTCTAGACAATTTCATAGTGTCTTGGAGGCAGTTTGTGGTCTTTCTAGGGATATTATTAAGCCTATTGATCATATTTTTTCAAATATTTCTCATCAAATTAGAAATGATGAACGATATTATCCTTATTTTAAGGATTGTATTGGTGCTATAGATGGAACTCATGTGAAAATTATAGTCTCTGCAGAACATTAAATTCCTTACACATGTAGAAAAGGGTACACAACAACTAATGTAATGGCTGCTTGTGATTTCAATTTGTGCTTCACATTTGTGCTCGCAGGATGAGAGGGTTTTGCACATGATACTAGGATCTTTATGGATACTTTATGCAAACCTAGCTTACATTTTTCTCATCCTCCTACAAGTTAGTAACATATTTATTCATTTTTTATAATAAAATTATCAACACACACATATGTATATGTTTCAGTTGATTAATATAGTTTAAATTCTTGTATACTTTTTTGTAGGAAAATATTACCTTGTTGATGCTGGATATCCTAACTTTACAGGATACTTGGGCCATTATAAAACCACTAGGTATCATTTGCCTCATTTTAGATTAGGAGCTAGAGCTAGGGGAAGAAATGAAGTATTCAATTACTTACACTCTAGTCTTCGAAGCTCTATTGAACGATCATTTGGGTGTTGCAAAGGTAGATAAAAGATATTAGGCAATATGCCTACTTTTTCATTGAAGACTACGACTCAGATTATTGTTGCTTGTATGGCTTTGCACAATTTCATAAGAAAGAATGATACAAGTGATGACGAATTTATGCTATTGAATGATAATGATGAATTAGACGACGATGCTATTGAGGTATATAAAAATATACTTGAAGATGTCACATGGGAGGAACCAAATCAAGAAAGTATTAGGCAGATGGAGCGAGTAAGAGACAACATCAAAAACCAAATGCCCACAACTATGTAGCTTTAATTTTATGTTTATTAGCTTTTTTTATAAAAATTATTATGCAATTGTTAACTTTTTTGTAAAGTTCATGGTACATCAAGTTCAACAATTATATTTTGATTTTAATATAAATTTTGCAAATGCCTTTACACAACATTAAAATGTTATACAAGATTCGTTGTCAATTAATAAAACTATCAAAATTCAAAATCACTACATATTATATTTAAAGCCTCTTACGCTGGAGTCTTGTACCTCTCATCATTCAAAATTGAAAGTAAGAGAGACCTTATGTTGCATACAAAATTTTTACTGTCTTTGTGGTGTGAGGGTAAAGTGTTTGTCTCCCTAAATTGGGAGAACTCTTGACATTTACATAATTTAAAAAAATTTAAGACATTTGTTGAATCTTTTATACTTTACATATTCTTTAATTTCTTTTTCAACTCTTTCTTTAGTGGTGAAAGTTAGAATTGATATTAAAATTTTAAAATTCCAATAATATAATTCATGGTTTAAATTAATTAGTTTTTTAGTTTTTAGTTTTTTTTTAAATTTTTTAAAATTATGTCAAGAGCTTATTTATCCAAACACTTCAATTTTATAAGTGCTTATGATGGGCTTTTCAGTAATTTTAACTGTTATAAGTGCTTATACAGTAATACATCTAAACACCTTAAATACTGCATAAGCGTTTTTCAAAGTGTGCATCCAAACATAAATAACTTATTAAATTAAGCACTTATATCATAATTGCTTATGATATAAGTGATTAATTAAGTTGTTTGCCCAAATAGAGCTATACACTCAATTTTTTGAGCTACACAGTTATTTGCTTTTAACACAGCTTCTTTTATTTTTTTTTTTGAAAAAGGAAATAATAGTAGAATTTGATATGTGATTATTGATTAATATAGATTTTTTAAGCATATTTTTAAAAATAAATCTTAAAAAACTAAAAGTTTGTCAATAAAATTCAGCCTGGACAATATATATACTCACACACACACACACACACACACACACATATATATATATATGTATGAGAACAAGAGAATGTATAAAGTAAAAGAAGTGATACTTAAGTTACAAATTATTAGTTCAGATTAATGTACAAATTATTCATGTGAAAATAAAAAAGTATATTATTGATTTGTATTAAAAGATTTTTGTGTCAATCTAAACTATTGATTTATGATTTAATTACTAGTAATAATTTTTTACTTTATCTTTTATATTAAATTATTTGTCTCACTAAATGCCAAGGAATGAAAAATCAAACTGTATCGGTCGATTCGACCGGTCAAATCAGGAACAGAACAGGGGTTCGATCTGATTCAAGCAAAAAACTGGCCAGGAGTTAAACCGGGATCGAACCAATTGAACCGAGCGAACTGGCCGGTCGGGTGGTCGAACCAATTTTGTCTTTTTTCTTTTTTTTTTTGGTTGGATGAGGGAAATTTTTTTTCCTATTGCTTATGGAGGCAGAAAAAAAAAATGATAATCCAAGTTAATTTTGCAAACGTGAGTCTATCACTTCCCTTAGCTTTTCATAAACTCATTAACATATATTAGTATATAAAGTTTTTTTCCCTCCTTGTTCTAAACAATGTGAGACTTACTCACTCTTTTATAAAACTATTTTCACAACAAGACTTAGTTTGAAATTGTAGATATTATGAGTTATGATGAATTATCAAACATGGATTAATTTTTTTTTATTTCCTTCACTTATTGTTATGAATTATCAATTATATTAAGTATTTTAATATTTTAAATGATATTATATTTTTAATATTTTAAATTATGTATATTTTTAATATTTTTTAATTACCACCGGTTCGACCACTGTCCGACCACTGAACTTTGAACCGGTGGCTCCACCGGTTCAATGACCAATCCGATTTTAAAAACATTGCTAAATACATTCTATATATAAATATTGGAAGAGTTATATAAAATTCATTGTGTCTTTATTAACAAATTATCCATTAAAAATAGAATATACATAAAAATTACATTAAAAAACCACTCTTGCACTATCGACTTGTGAAAACACATAATTTTTTTTAAAATACTATATACTTATTGTATTCTAATTGAAAAATCATATACTTATCATATTTTAATTAGAGAACTTAATAGTAAAAACTTAAAAAAAAAACCTATATCTATGTTTTTTCGACTTACTAATGTCAAAGGTTCTCCCCAATTGACTTCCCAATCACAGACTTGGTGAACACATCAGCCGAGTATTTTGAACTAGGAACATACCTATATAGTGATTTCTTGATTCAAAACCTTATCTCTCACAAAATGTAGATATATTTTCACATGTTTTGTTCTAGCATGCAGTACTGGATTAGTTACAATAGCCTTAGCACTCAAGTTGTCACACCACAACACAGGGACTCTTGTAATAGGACAACCTAACTCCTTTAATGAAGACTTCAACCACACAATTTCACTGGTAAGAAAGGCTGTTGCTCTGCCTCTGCACTAGACCTGGCAACAACCCCATGTTTCTTGCTTGACCAGGCCACCAAAGACTCACTTAAGAACACATAGAAACCACCAATAGTATATCTTCTGTGTCATTTGCCCAATTAGAGTATGAAAAACCAGTGAGAGAGATCCACTGAAGGTCTAATAAGTAACCCTTTACTAGTTGTCCCTTTAAGATACCTTAGGACTCTTTTTGCTTTCTTCTAGTTCTGAGTTGTAAGAGCACTCAAGTGTTGGCTGAGGTGATTAACAGCAAAACAAATATTTGGTCTGGTGCTAACAAGGCACTGCAAAGCCCCAACCAAACTTCTGAATAAAGAAGGATTTTCAAGAGCTTCATCCTTAAACTTGGACACATCCTTAGTCAGAGTTAAAGGAGTAGGACAAGGAGAAATATTAGATATGTTAAACTGCTCCAAAATACCTTCAATATAATTCTTTCGACACAAGAATATCCCCATGTCAGTTCTAAGCATTTGAATGCCTAGAGAAAAAAAAAAAGAACTTCCCCAAGTTTTTCAAAGAAAAAACAAAATTTGATCTGTTAACAAACATCTCAATCAAAGCCTTCTTGTCCCTTGTGACTAACATATCATCCACATAGACTAAAATAATAAGAACATACCTTTTTGTTTGAAGAACAAAGATTGAATGGTCACTCTTTGTATGCTGAAAACCCCAACTTATTAGGGTATCTCTAAGCCTATCATACCAGGCTCTAAGGGCCGGTTTCAACCCATAGAGGGCCTTCCTCAGTTTATAAACATGCTTAGGAAAATTCTAATTCAATAGCATTGAGGTTGCTTCATGAAAACTGGCTCCTTCAAACTTTCATTTAAGAAAGTATTATCCACATCAATCTGCCTCACATGCCAATTAAGGCTGACATCAATGGTTAGAATGACTCTGACTATTGTCAACTTTGCCATAGAGCTAAAAGTTTCTCCCATATTTATTCTAGGGTCTTGTTGGAACCCTTTGACCACCAAGCTTGCCTTGTGTTTTAAAACTGACCCATCTGCACTAACCTTGGTCTTGAAAATCCACTTGCTATCCACCAATTTTTTTCCCCTCAAAAGGCACAAGATCCCATGTCTCATTTTTCTGCAATGCCTCAAACTTAGCCTCCATGGCCCTTCTCCAATGTGGTGACTCAAAGGCTTTAATAGGATTATTTGGTTTAGCCACACCTTTACCTTCTATTACACCAGTATAGATTTGTTTTGGCTAAATAACACCACCTTTCAGCCTTGTCACCATTAGATGAGTTGATCTAGGTTCAATTCTAGGACAATATGCTTCTATTGAGACATTAATAAATCCATTGGTCACATTTTGAAGCTGTTGAATCTCCTTTACTAACCTTGAAATTTCTCCTTCTATAAGACAAAACCATCATTGCTAGCGTTAGTAATTACTGCCTTCTACACATTGTTAGAAACATCATTAGAATTAGTACTTAAATTATTAAACAAAGGTGCAAGTGCAACAGTCTGTATAATGCTTGATACTTCTGTCACTGTATCAAAAAAAATCCATGTTTAAAAGGGAACTCCATTTCATTGAAGTTGACATGTTTAGAAACATAAATTCTGCCAGTGGAGGATAGACATTTAAACCCTTGTGGGACATACTAGGTCCAAGAAAAACACACTTTTATGAGTGATAGCTTAGTTTATGTTTGTTATAGGGCCTCAGATAAGGGAAATAAGCACATCCAAACACTTTAATGTTCTTGTAGTCTAGGTCCCTCTTAAAGAGAATAGAATATGGGATTTCTTCTTGGAGAGCAGTGGTTGGAAGGGCATTAATGAGGGTGGCTGCTGTTAGAAACACTTCTGGCTAATAATTCATGGGAATTGAGGCTTGAGCAAGCATGCTTAAGCCTTTCTTAGCCATTTTTTTATGTTTCCTTTCAATTCTCCCATTTTGAACAGAGGTGTAGAGGCATGGATGCCTCAATAAAATACCGTTATTTTTAACAATCTCATTTAAAGGCTTGAATTCAGGCCCTCATCACATTGCAGTACTTTAATTTTTCTCTCAAGTTGGTTCTCCACCAATTTTTTAAATTGAACAAAGATATGAGCTGCCTCCCCTTTATTTTTCAAAGGGAACAACCATAGGAACCTACTATGATCATCCAGAAAAGAAATATAAAATATGTAGCCTAAATCAGAAGGTACAGAGGCTGGATCTCAAAGATTAGTATAGACAATGTCCAGAGGGTTTTCTGCTCTAGAATCATAAACTTTAGAGGGAAGGGCATACATCTTTCCACACTGACAAACATCACAAAAAAATTTTCTTTATTTATCAGTTTTTCCAACTTACAATTTTCAAGGACCTTATTCAACACTTTTTCTTATGGATGACCAAGTCTCCAATGCCAAAATTGTTTCTCTGAACATTTTCCTTCTTTTTTCTGTCAGCAAGCATCTTGGCTTTGATTCTCCCTTGATCTTGTTCAATCTATCCAACAGTTATCCTCTAATAAGACCTTTTCCCATTTGCTTGTCCTTCACAACATAGCCATGAGAGTCAAATATAACAAAAACATTGTTGTCTGTGGTCAGTTGTGAGACACTTATCAAATTTTTACTTAT
Organism: Biancaea sappan; assembly: GCA_037074585.1. Taxonomy (NCBI): domain Eukaryota; kingdom Viridiplantae; phylum Streptophyta; class Magnoliopsida; order Fabales; family Fabaceae; genus Biancaea; species Biancaea sappan. The sequence goes on from CM073499.1 coordinate 39,996,221, forward strand.
TCCTGGCACAAGCAACAATTTCTTTAACTCAAGTGAAGACCCTTGTAAGGATGATTGACCAGTACTTTCAATATCAACCTTTTGCCCATTACCAACAATAATAAAGTTATCTTGAGAGGCTACCAACAGTGGGGTCATTGGTAACATGGTGAGATGCCCCACTATCAACATACCAATCTTGGTTGTCAAGATTTTCTTGTGTGATTAGGTAGGCAGAATTTGTGTTACTGGGATCTTTATTTCCATCTCCAACAATGTTTGTCACTCCAGTATAAGTCTGATCAACCTATAGAAGCAATTGTGCACTATATGGCCAACTTTAGTGCACAATTGACATGTGGGTTTATTGGTTCTACCTCCTCTAACTCCCCGTGGATTTCTTCCTTTGCCATGATTTGATTGCCCTCTTTAATTCTGATTGGGATTGGTATTATTCTTTTGCTTGCTGGAAACAAAATTGGTAGTAGGAGAATTTATCTGATTCAAGGAATTCCATTGCTCTAAAAGACTTTCAAAAGTTAGTAAGGAAGTCTGTAATTCAACCCAAGAAATATTACCTATTTTAGCCAATTGAACCACTATGGGTCCATATTCCACATCAAGACCAATCAAGGTCTGAGTCATCAAGTCCTCATGGCTCAATTAGTTTCCTGCAATGGCCAAATTATCTGCCAACCCTTTCATCTTTCTTACATACTCCTTCATCTTTAATCCTTCTTTACTTAAACGTTGGAGTTCAGCCTTGTACAACGTTATTCGTGAACGATTTCGTGATCCTGACAATTCTTTGAGAGCATTCCATAGTTCTTGAGAGGTCTTACATCCCAGGACTTGCAATGCGATGTCAACGGAAACATTATTGTACAACCAACCAAGGAGCATTTGATCAAGAGTCACCCATTCTTCAAACTTGGGGTTGACTTTCCGTTCATTTCCTTCATAAAGGAAAACATTTGGACAAGGCCTCTTACCAAGAATGAAACTATTAAGTTTATTTCCATAAACGACTAGAAGGACCATCGATGTCCATAACAAATAGTTACTTTCATCCAATTTCACGGAACAGAACTGACTCAATGTTGTCATTAATGGGTTTGACTTGGTCAATCGTGGGAGTTGCTGAGCCCGTGGTCGTAGAAGATGCTAAACGTTGCTCCATAGTGAACGATGAAGAGACCCAGATCTTGGGCTCTGATACCAACAAAAGATTCACAGACAGGGACAATAGAGAAGGCAGTAAAGAATAGAGAAAGAATACTTGTGTTATTCAAAGAGAGTAAGGAGTTATATATCCACATCCTTCCTAACGGTCAAAATAGAGCAACGAACTCAAAAAAACAGAGTATTGTAAACTACAGAAAAACAAAACACGTGCTCAGCATAAACACTTATAACAAAGACGAATATACACAAGCAACAAAACACGAGAATAAAACTACATCATTTAATACTAGGCTTCTCAACACTATCTAATGCTAAAAATTTTGAGTGGGGCTCGCATGGATTCCACCTATTTCACCTTAATCGAATAGTTCTGAAAAGTCCAACACTCTACTGGATGTCATGCCTAACGGAGGATCCAATTTCATAAGAGATAGAAGCTCTAATTGTTTTTGTTCCTTTCACAAAAAAATTTACTTTGATTATCATTGAGATTTTTTTTTTTGCAAATTTAGCCAAACGTCTCAAATTTCAAATAAGTATTTTTTTTCAAGAAATAAACTACTTATAATATCCCCAAAAATTAGTCAAATATGCCCTTAATTTAACCCAAACCATTTCTGTGTGAACATAATAAGCTTCGCAAATTGATTTCAAACTCTTAATTATGGTGTTTTTGGCTTTAAAATGGCTAGCTATGTCACTTTTGGGGAAAAAACTATAACAACCCGTTTGGTTAGCAATATAGAGTAGAAATGAAAAGGAAATAAGAATGAAAAAAAAGGAAAAGGAAAACAAATTGTTTGGTTCGCAATTAAAAAATTAATAGAAAAGAGAAAATAAATATTTTGGTATATATTTTTTTATGAGGTAATTTGACCATAATACCCCTAACTATCTTTTTGAAAAAAAAAAAGATTTTAGCCCCTGCCTCCAAAAACCAAAATCAACAAACTCCAAAAAACTCCATCATCGTCTTTTCTCTCTCAGTGCTTCTCTGTTTCTCTCTTATTCACCGTTGACAGCCCCTCGCCTGCCTCTACGCCATCTTTATCAGAGACTACAATGACTCTAACTTCCAAATAGTACCCATTTAATTGAAAACAAGTGTCTCTCATATGCCCAGGAGTATTACAATAATTGCAATATTTGGCACTCTTATCATTATTGTGAGTTTTTCCTCTTCCGGTGCTCCAATTTTGATTTAGCTTTCCTCTATTCGAGTTATTTCCTCTTCCTCTGTCTTGTTGAGTTCTTGCCAATGGTGCATTGTTTTCTTGAGAATCATCGAATATGCTTTATTGGTATTGGGAAGGGGTTCCACGAGGAAGATTTCCCTCTGATGGAGTTATACATTTCATTGAGACCCATTAAAAATTGTATGAGTTTATTTGAATCAAGGGCTTTAACAACATTCTTTGCAGCACCACAACTGCATTTTGGAACAGGGGTTAAGCATGCTAATTCATCCCAGCATTTTTTTAGTTTAGTATAATACTGTGCAATAGAAAGACTTCCCTGAGTAATGGTAGAGATCTCTTTGTATCTCGTAAAGGAGTAGACTGTTGCATCCATCGAATCACTCCTTTAACTAGTCCCATAGTTCCTTGGCAGCATTTACGTATAAGAAGGCTTCTACGATGTCCTTTACAATGGAATTAAGTATCCATGATCAGACCATACAGTTGGCCTTGACCCACATTTCATACTTCGCATCCTTTTCATCAGGTTAGGCACACTTGTCGTTAATGAAACCAAGCTTAGTCTTGGCCCCTAAAGCTATCCTAACCAAACAGCTCTATGTGAGGTAATTACCTCCTGTTAGGATAGATGTGATCAAAATCATACGAGGGTGATTGAAATTATGTAAAGATAAAGGATCATCGATGGTACGATTCCGGTGCGATCACCAGCATCCTTGCTAGTAGTCATCATCTTTGACGAGAAAAAAAAAATAGATCGAAACTAGTGCTCTAATACCATGAAAAATGCGGAAATAGGGAAAAACAATGTATTTGGAACTTTGATTACTTCTCTGAAAGTGTGAATATACAAGAACAAAAGATACAAAAGAAAGTTGAGTCTACTGAAATATATATAGACACAGGAAAAAAACAAAAAACTAACTCTAACGGACAATTCCAAACTAACTATAACAGAAAATAAACCGAAACATAAATCATCACCTAACCCAACATCTAAAGCTATCAGAACAAAGACTTGAACCCAGCGCTTGAAGCTATAGAACAAATACTCAATGCTAGTTGCAAAACCAAATTTTACATTATGTCTAATGAATATGGCCCAACCAATCTTTCCAACACTATATATATATATATATATATATATATATATATATATATATATATATGAGTGTATGTATATCTGAATAGAGTGATATGACAAAATTAACCTGTAAGAAATGTAAAATTACCTTAACAAAAGTTGAGATACTCGAATCTCAGTTCAGTACCATGCAATTTATATTTTTTTACTCGAACATTTAGTTCTTCTATTTTGTGTTAATTCTTGTTTTTCAGGTTGTTGCTCCAACACTTTTGATTGTGGGTGTTGTTTATGCAAATTGATATCAAATTGTTTTTTACTGAATTTGAAAATTTATAGTTATAGTCTTTAATTATATATATTATTTTTTAAAATATATTAAAGTAGATCAATTCAACTATAGTTCGATTATTGATCTTTGAATCGGTACATCTACCGATTCAGTGACCATTTTGGTCTTTAGAACCTTGTTTGCCATTTCTTTGTAAGCAAAGTTAGCCACAAAAGCTCTTGAATATTGAAATTGAAGTGATTTCTCATTGTAATAAATAGGGAACAATCTGCATTGGTATAAAAAGTGCATAACCTAGCTTATTTGCATATCAATAAGATGCTGAGAATATTTAATTACAACCTACTTAGTTTGGTTCTTGAAATCAAGCTTTTGTAATCTATTCACAACCATAAAAAAAATAAGAGTGAGAATGTCATAAAAAGTAAAAGATGTTTCTGTCGCAAGGAAACATGTTCCCTTCCACTCTCTCATATTGCATCCAACCAAATCAAAAGTTGTTATATTGCAAATTAAAAAATGACCCGTTTTAATTGCACTAAAAAAAATTGATATGTGATTTATTATATTGTGAATATATTTGTTTTACTAAAAATAGAACATATTCCAATGTCAAATGGTTTAGGTAGTTCGTAACTTGTTTTATTAAATAAAATTATGAGTTCAAATTTTTAAATAAAAAAATTAGTGTCATATGAGCTATAATAATATAAGTATAAAGTATTATGGGTTAGGGGTTTCATTCGAGTTAATTTTTTATTAAAAAAATTTTTAATTCATGACCACTTGCAACTTAGGGGACTTTTTTTTTTAAAGATTAAGATGTTTAAATCTAAATACATATTTGAACATTAAAATATTGTCTTTGAATTTATATACTAAATAATTAAGACTTTTTTTTCAGCATCTAAACACATAGAAATTAAAATTTATCAATAAAAAATAATATTCAAACAAATTAGTAATTAAGCATATATTATGAAAAAATTGATGTAATCAAACTTGAAAAAAAATTATATATTCAATGAAAAAATTTTAAACTTAAGAAATAAGTATTAATTGTTATTCTAGTTAATGAAATATTTAATGAAATGATTGTTTTGCAATTATTGTAAAGTTCAAAGGGGTCATTTATTAAGTTTTAAAGCTTAAGGGGAATAAATTACACTAAAGGCAAAATTTATATTGGTAAAATATATTTTTGTTTAAAACGAATAATACATTGAAATGGTATTAAGACTTGTTACAAGATCTGATTCATTAAAATGTATTCAAACCTATTAAACACTTAAAAAAAATAAACAAATGCATTTAATAATTTGAATTTTGAATGAAACAAATTCAAACATTCATTAAGTATAAACAAATAAGACCTTAGTTAAATGCTAACATCACATGTCCATATACCTAAAACTTTTAAGTTTAGGCTATAAATAGCTATAGTAAAAAATACTTGGTTAGATGTTTCCTTCTTTTAATTAAGTCATGTTTGGTAGAATATAACTCAATGTTTAGTTGGAGAGGAATGGAGGAGAGAGGGGAGGGGAGAGATTTTTTAAAAAATGACTTTGTTTGTTTCAAAAAGTTGAATGGGAAGAAAGGGAAAATGGAGGTGAAAATTTACTCCCTCATTCTCATTTCCTTTTCCTCCGAAAATGAAAAAATTTGGAGGGAAGAAAAATTGTAATCATGTTAAAAGACAGAAATGTCATTAATAATTTTGTTAATACCAAAATTATCCTATAAACCTAATTCCCATCATCCCCTCCCTGCGTAGTTCCTGCTCTTTCATATTAGCAATTTTGCAAGCTTCCCTTCTTGAACTTTCCTTTTGCAAGTCCACCAATCACCACCTGTCACCACCTTGGGTTGCCGCCATTGAAGTGAAGGGGCTCTTGTCTCTCTGGCTGTTTTTCTCTGTTCAGAGATTTAGAGGTATGGCCTTTGATCTAGTAATCTCCCTCCCTTACCCATCGATTTTCTTTTTATTTTTATTATTAATTGCTACTCATTTCAAATTAGTTGTTGACCATACTTGTGTGGCTCTATCGTTTCCAAGTGCATTGACCAAGCATTGTTCCTAGACTTCCAAGTGCCTTCTCGGCAACCTTAGAAGAAGCATTTCAATGCTCTGATAACATATAATCATTTTCTTTCTACTATTTCATTGCATATTAATATTTTTGTTTATTTGATTACAAATAATTTATAGCTTACTTTATTTTGCTACATATTTATTTAAAATTAAATGGCTATAATAATCATTTTATTTTATTTCTCATTCCCTCCCCTCGCAAATCAAACAAATGAAAGCTTATTTTCCTTTGTTTCTCCTCCACTCAAACTAAACCAAACAAATAAATTTTATTTTTCTTTCAATTTCCTTCATTGAACCAAACAGTCTATAAAGTGAATAGGAAAAGGAAAATTATTTCTTTACTTAATATTTTGAATGTCCAAATTGTTCTCTTAAAAAATACTTATAATGAAAACTTTTTCTTTTCTTTTTTTAAAATTTAAGTTGGGATATTTTAATAAAGCCACATTAAAACACCTTATTCTCATTTCTATTTTCTTTCTCCATACCAAACTTATAATTAGGATTTGGAGTCAAAGAATGTGTTCTCTCATCAAATTTTAGAGAAAAAGAATAAAAGTATGAATGAATTTTTAAGAAATGGAATCTTGTGATCTAAAGTTATGTTTGGTATGTAAATGAATGATAAAATTAATTTATTTTATTTTGTTATTTAGTTAAAATAATCTATATAAAGTATAGAAAGAAATTTTAGGCAAATAACTACATTTTCCATGAATAAAAAAATTAAATAATGATTTTCTTACAATAACATAGATAAAAGTTAATAAATCCTAATGCCATAAATAATTTTCCTTATCTGATGGCATTTTTGTGTAATGCATGCTAAGTTATAATGACCATGCATATGAATATAATGAAACGAGTAATTTAATATAAAAGACTAAGGGTTATAAATCAATTATTTATATTGATACAAAATTTTTTTAACGCAAATGAATAATTTTTTTTACATAAATAGAATTTATATAATTATAAACCATCATTTTATGATCTAAAAATGATTATTTTTTTCTTTTATTGTCCGTAAGACTGTTGGACAAAGAATTAATAGTTTTAATACTGAAGTCAATCTAGTTTCTCAGGGATGTGAGTAATTTTTAATTGAGCATATGATGTTTAAAATAACAAAAAAGGAATTAATCATGTATGGGATCATTTAAAAATTATTAGATTAATTATAGTCTAGAAAATTATTTTCCACCGACATAGCTGACGTGCCATTTGATCTAGCTTTGAAAACGTGGAGGCTCGTCACAACTTGTCTCACAATGTAATATAAGCCACACGGCGTGCCAACCACGTAAATCATTTTCCAAAAAGCAAAATTACAAAAATAAAATAAATTGTTATTTCTTTCTTTTTTCTTTTTACTCCTCAACTATTGGCCATTAAAAAATGAATATGTTAATACACTTGCCCAAAACTTATTTAATTAGCTAATAATACAGAGTAAATTACAGGTTTAGCTCTTAATTTTTTTAATTTTGTCATTGAAATATCAAGTAATTTAATTTAATCTTTAAAATATTATATTTATTTTAATTTAATTTTTTATATTGCTAAATTGCATACTATTCTGTTACTAAATATCATATTTTTTGTTGTTAGTCACTTTGACTAAAAGATAGATTAAATTAAGACAAACAGAATATTAAAAATATTAAATTGAGACATTAGGTTTTTAATGACTAAATTGAGACAATTAAATTTTTTAATTACTAAATTAGTAATTTCTTCAATAATTTGAGCCCATATAAATTTTTATCATAAAATGTTTAATATTTTGGATTCAATTCTTTTTTTTTTATCTTTTTAACTTATTTTTTTTTCATGTATAGTTAAATATACTATTCCAAACGTATATGAATATATCCAACACTAACTGCATATTAATAATGGTTGTTTGAGTCCAAGAATAAACATAATTCGATTCTTAGAGATGTCCATTTAATAATGACTTCATTATTTATGCCCAATAAACATGAAAAGAGTTTAATCTTCTATTTTATTATATGAGAATTGAGAAGTGTTATTACTAAAACAAATAAGAAAAACTACTAAATGTGTAAGTCATTTAGTAAATAGTTGTCATAATGTAATCAAAAGTTTTGAATTCAATTCTTTAAAAATATAGTTATATTAAAATTTAGTAAGGAAACTTTGTTGTCTATTGTAGTCATACTCGACTCAAATTCAAATTAATTGACGCTCATGTAGTGTTGAATACTAGATAATTGTTAAAATATATATATATATATATATATATATATATATACCATATATTAGTATTATGACCAATAATTTTGAAACAACGTATTTTTAATAGTATTTTGTGTATAAAAAAGGGAAATAAATTGTTTATCCCTACTTAATTTTCTAGTGCATTTTAATGCCCTTATATACTATAAAAAATAAATTGTTTAATCAATTTTTTTTTTCTTAAACGCATGTATATTCTCAATGGATGTAGCTTTCTTTGTATACCTTTTATGTCAACATCAGCACTACAAATAAAGTGTGTATTATTTCTAAAGAAATGAAATTTAGTAATTCTTTGACTATAAGAAAACACTATTTAATGCCATATGCGTTAGCTCTTTATGATTTTGGTGTGCAACATAAGACTAAATCGTTGTCACATATATTTCAGACGAAATTTTTTCAGTGGCTTTAACTCTAAGGAATATCTTTAATTTTTTTTAAATATGGAACAGTATTGCTTTAAGATTTGACATCCATATATTTTTAATTTTTAACTTGGAATAATAGGTGTTTGCATTCGGTTGAGTCAACCTATCCAACTCAAACCAACCTGTAAGATTATGTTAGGTTGGTGGGTTGGTTTTGTTTTATTTTTCCCAATCAGTCGACTATTAGTTCATTTAATGGTTTTATAAACTTTTAACCCGTAAAATCCGAACTAACCCATGGGTTCGCTCAATTGTTTTTTTAACTGTAATACTTCTATACTATACACTTATGTTGTGTGTACAATATTTAAAATTTGATTAGCGTACTATTTAGTTTGCCTTTGTAACATTTGTTTTTTTAATAATAATGTATAGTATTATAAATAATATCTACCATCTTAATTATCTATTAAACCATCAATCTCTCCTTTTAAAAGCTTATATTTCTTCCTTTCGCCCAATTCTAATAAACATCAAAAGAAAACGTTAACTCAATATCAAATTGTAGATAAGATTTTCTTTTCAAAATATATAATTATGTAAGGTCTAATTTTATGATTCTTTTATTATTTTTTCTTATTAATTCTATAATTTTAAATCAAGTCTACAATAAAAAAAAGTCAAAATGTCAACCCAAACCAAACTAATTTATTTAACAACAGGTTAATTCAATTCAAGTCGAGAGTAGGTATAAATGTCTCAACTCGAACCAATTCAATCTGTCAATTTTTTTTTGTTGGTTTGATTCTTAAAATCCCTTTAAACTAAACTCAATCTAACCTCCGTTCACTCCTACAAAAAAGTGATTCAATATTTAATCTTTCATATTAATTTTTATATTAAAAAATATCATCCTAAAAAACAATTCATCAGACAATTGATAACCCATTTATATGGCGAGGGACGTAACAAAAAATCAAAATTCAAAAAACTTCTGATATTTAAAACATATATTTTTAATTAAATTATGAGTTGTGAATTTAACATATATTTTAAACGTAAAATATAATATTTTGTTAAAAACAAAAACAAGAGAACTCCAATACAATTCCACTCCACAATAGTACAATTATTATTTATTAGCATAAGTACAATTCAGTTAGAATCCAACAATGAGACGTATGAATTTAAATTGAAATATTCTCACTAGTACTTCCCTATTATGATCTTCTACAAAGATTTCTACAGATATGTGTATATATGTACTATGTGTAGTAACAAATCTAATCTAAAACTAATAGAAGATAGATAACAAAAATATCCTTTAATTAGATATATGTGAAGGATAAGAAAATGACAGAAGCCAGGATCTGCAAATTAACTTTATTTAATTGGATGTTAATTTAATTATAACTAGTATTGTGACTCGTACGATGCACAGATAATTTATAAATTTAAAAATTTTTGTGATTTATAAAATAATAATAATTGAATGACCTAAATTATTAGTAAAATGTTGATTCAGCTCGTATGCGAATTGTTCCCATAATATACACATAATTTTATTATACCTTAAAAAAAAAAAAAACACACACACACACACACACACACACACATATATATATATATATATATATATATATATATATATATATATATATATATATGTTAAAAATAAGAAAAAAAAGAGAATACTAATAGAAAGATGTAATAAATACAAAAAAATAGAATAATCAAATATAAAAAAAATGACAACAACAATATTCTATATCTTCAATCTCAATTTGTATATGCTTGCTCTTGATAACGTTCTTTGAACTCTCTATGATAGGATCAAATTTATTGACCATTCTAATAACATTTGAAACGAAATAATATTATTCGTATAAAGTTAAAATCAATAACAAATAAAACATAAGATAAAGACTAACCTACTAAATAGTTCTCGTCTACAACATGAATCACTGAATGAACAAAATATGAAAATAGATTTTTGAATACTCAAACCATCTTCACCTAGTCGTACATCAATTAAAAATCAAAACTCAAACATGAATATTGTTGTTCGATAATCACTGTTACACTTAACTATACTAAACATGAACATCATATAAACATTTTCCTCGATTATTTGACGCTTGAACTTATTCACATATGATCTCTTCACACGACTGTGTATACGATCACCCTTGAAAGCCAAAAAATAAACACAAGACTAAAAAAATTAAATTAAATTTACCTAAGAATCTCGCAGAACTGTCTTCAGACTAAAAATTTTCTCAAACATATTGAACGATGGAACTGTCTACAACCTCACTACCTAAACCTTAATCCTCCAATAATTCCTTTATGCATTAACATCAACAACGTCGCTAAATTTAGCCATATGTGAAGCATTAACGAAATGAAAACTAATTCTGCAAGAAAAATATTCAATACAAACATGAGAAGAATACAAGACAGTTAGAATAACTATTTATTTATATAACATGAATTCTGAAATAGTAAATTGAATATATTAAATGCTAATGATGTAGTTATTAATTATTTAATAATTAATAAAATTTATGATAAAATTTACGACAATTCATAATTTTAAAATAGATGTTTTAAATTCATTTGCATTCAAATTTTTCAAATTCATTTGAATGCGATCTATATAATCAATCACATCAATTTGCATTTAATATTTTGTAATTATTATTTATATTAAATTTGTAATAAAATTTACGATAATTCACAGTTTTAAAATGGATAGTTTGAATTCATTTGAATGCAAATTTTTCAAATTCATTTAAATACAATTATAGAATCAATCACATCAATTAGTATTTAATATTTTGTAATTATTAAATTATTAATAAAATTTATGATGATTTACACTTTTAAAAGAGATTATTTGAATTCATTTGAATGTAAAATTTTCAAATTTATTTGAATGTAATTATAGAATCAATCACACCAATCTACATTTAATATATTACAATTATTTAATTATTTAATTATTAATTAAATTTACGACAATTCACAGTTTTAAAAAGGGATAATTTGAATTTATTTGAATGTAAATTTTTAAAATTCATTTGAATGCATTATAAATTCAATCAAATCAATTTGCATTTAATATATTATAATCTTCAATCAAACCAATTACATGCCAATTATATAGCAACTATATCAATTATAAACCAATTATATAGCAATTATAGTAATTACATAGTAATATACCCTAATTTTTTCAAATTCATTTAATGTGATGTGATTAAGTTACCAAATTTATTCATTTAAATTTATTCTATCATAATAATTTAATGATTTACCGACAATTAATGCATTAGAGTGGAATTGTTTTAACCTATTATATAGATTTGATCATAAAAAGAGTAATTTACTTCTAAGTATTTCACATTATTTTTATTTGAAAACAAGAAAAATTACATTTTCATTTATCAAAAGCTTTATATAAAAAATAAATTAATTTTTAAAACTTTAGATATATCAAGAAATTATAAAAATTAAATAAAAATAAAATACTATTTTGGTCCCTTATAATTATGTCAATTTAGTCCATAAAAAATTAAGTATCTCAATCCATGCATTTAGCTATGAAAGATTGTATTTAATTTATTTCAATTTAGTTCATCTGTTTTATCAAATTAAATTTTGTCAACGAAAAAAAAATATTTAGCAATAGTAAATGTTATGATTTAACAATGAAAATGAATAAATAGAAACAAATGTAATATTTCAGAGATTAAATTAAGACATTTAGTTTTTCAAAGACCAAGATAATAATTTACTATTAAATAAAGAATAAGACTTATATGTAATTTCTTATATCTTTGCTATTAAGTTATTCACTAAAAATAAAACATGTGTAAAAGACCAATCATGCAATTAATGATGAGTTGAAAATAATATACAATTATTTTTTTTATAGAGACCATACATTTCTTGTATTCTGATTGAAAATCAATACACTTGTTATATTTTAATTGAAAATTTTGATATTAAAAATGTAAATAACTCCTTAAATAAAACATCTCTTGATCACTAAATACCAAAAGCTGTTTTTTTTACATCTTAAAAATTAAAAAAAGCATTTTATTACATTTTAAAATTTGTAACTTAATTTTATAGTTAAATCTTAATTCCAAGCTTTTAATTAAAGACCCTATTTTTGGGTCTTTTATATTTTTTATTTTTCATATATAATAATCTTATTAAAGAATTAATAAGTACTTTACATGATAAATTGTGCCGAAAAATTAATGAATCAATTAGGTATCTAGTTTAGTTTAAATATAAAAACTGGTGAGAGTTTAAACCGGTAAAAAACTAATCAAATTGGCTAGTTTGACAATTTAGCTTGTTCTTTTTTTTTTTTTAATTTTTGTAGCCAAAATGATGGCTTTTCATGCCCTTCATCAAAATCCCTAACTGATTTAGATGATCAGATTTCTTCATGCCATAACTGGTTCAAAGTTGAGACTCATGGAGCCACCGTTCGCCAAAATCCCTTATAAGCCACTGTCCGCCATCGGAGACATCTCGTTGTGCTTTCTCAGTGACGCATTGTAATATCCGTCATTTTCGGATATTAGTTCATTGGAATTTTATTAGAAAGGATTTTGAAAACCAAGGAAAATTTTTTTTGCTTTGATGGAGTCTAGGGACTAAATTGAACACAAGTAAGATTTTGTTGTTGATTGGGAATTTTGGCATGGGAGGTAGTATGTTTAAGTGGGAGTGTTGTGAGGTATCCTATGTATGATCTATATCTCCTTATGTTCCTTGCAAGTTCTAATTTAAGTTATTCCTTTAAGGGGACTAAATTAAAGAGATACAAGTAGGGCCAACACACTTTCTTTTATACCCATCTTCTTTCTCTCCCTCTCATTTTCTCCTTCACTCTCCCCTACTCGACGCCAACCACTCTTCTGCTTCATCCACGGTCAGTTGAGGAAAGAAGGCATCATAAAGGCTAAGGAAGAAGATTAGTAAGTGTTTTATGCTCTTCTTCTTCTCCGTCCTCTTCCCTTCTTTGTATTTTCAAATTTGAGGCTTTTGGAGGGGATGTAGTCAATGTACAAGTTTACAACATGGATGGTGTGTTTAAAACAATCTGGGTTGATGGTTGATGGAATTGGATTAACAAAATTAAAAATAAGATGTTGAGGTTAAGAAGAGTTATTATGAAAGTTAAGGTTCTAAATAGGAATTCAAGATTTGAGCATCTATTCTTGGTTTTTGTTGGGGGCTTTTGTGCCAAATTGATACTAGAGTACTAGGATTGTATACCCATGAAGAAATTTGGGGGAAAATGGTGATTTTTGGCTGAAATTACACAAACCCGCAACTTAGGTTTGCAAGTCTTGGGCGCTAAGCGCCAATGTCACTAAGACTTGAAGGGTTAGCGCTAGCCTCCTGATGCATGCTAAGTGTTTTGGGTGATATATTGAGCATCATTTGGGTACATTTGGAGCTTGTAAAGCCACTTTTAAAGAGATGGACTCATTTAAGAAGCTTGGGCAAAGGTGAGGGGATTTCTATCTTACTCTGAATGTATTTTCAATCTACATTTACAATTTTATTAATTTAAGCACAAGGTTTTGAAACCCTTGAAGGTGTTCATAAAATGGAAAAGTATGCAATTGTCAGAAAGGAACGTGATTGTTTAATGAATGTGGTCAGGTATAGGTTGAACTGATAGATATGAATAGGTTCAGCCATAAAATAATTATGTGTGCTAAATTATATATTACCCATGGAAAGATACACATGTTTGCTATGAGTACAAGTATTCTTGTGTATGTATATATGTATATATATACATTTATACCAAGCGATGTGGGAATAACCTGAGCGATGTATGTATGCATATACTTGTTTGCTTCTCATTTCAAATTGTGAAAAAAAGGAAATGTGAATATACATATATATGTATATGGAAGTGTCAATTACAGATTTTTACTATAAGTGTATGTGCATACACATAACCTCTCATCCTTAATGGAACTTACTTATTAAAATAATTGAGTATAGATATATGTATATATATATATATATATATATATATATATATATATATATATATATATATGTTGGAATAGAGATGCATACACTCCCTATCATTATGAATTTAATACAAAAATGCTTAGATATTATTTTGGTTAGCATAGCACATACATGAATAAGTGCATTATGTGAGCATAAATTGTAAGGATGATAATTGCCTTGTGATAACTACATGAATATATATATATATATGTGTGTGTGTGTGTGTGTGTGTGTGTGTGTGTGTGATTCCTAGAGTTGAGGAAATCTTGTACATTGTGAATAGTGGCTACATGAACATGTGGAAATTCTATGAACTGTGTGTATAATTATTTGTCGCATTGAAATCTTATTGATGCTGAGGTAACAGTCAACTACGTTGGGTTGTATACGACAGTTAGAATGAATAAATGGCCTTCCTCATTAAGGTAATCATATAAAATTATTCTTCTATTTGGATTGGTAAGAGTGATGTGATGAAATAACCATGTCTAAACGACTGATTGATGTATAGTTAATTAGAAAGTATTGTATTATGCTTGTTGATAAACTTATTATATTATCATGAATACGGATGACTCTAATTGGCGTTGAGGTAATAGCCATATGATATTATATTATTATAAATATGGGTGACCCCAATTGGCATTGAGGGAAGAGCCCTATGATATTATGTTATTATGAATGTGGGTAACCCCAATTGGCATTGAGGGAAGAGCCCTACAATAAGTCGCGATGTGGCTAAGCGACTATATTCCTTGAGAATGCCACACTCGGGATGCTGCATTTGTGTAGGAAAGGCGAAGAAAATTATATATGTCATTTAACGGTGGGCAATACTTATTTTATAAAAGTGCCGGAACAGTGGGAAATATTAAAATTCTGAAAATTTTTAAGCGATAGAAATATTGTGAATTGGCCTCAGTGACCTTTCTACTTTTGAGTGAACCTTATTGTTGGACTAATAAAAAAATCTATGCTTATATGTATGGACATCGATGCATGCTCATGTTTTGACTGACAGTTATAACTCGAAATTATTGTTTATATTGAGAAGAAAATACGTTGTTTAATTTAGTTGATTGTGTAGCAGAGGATTTGACGATCTAGTTGTTACGGGTGGTGTACTACCTAAGGTCCCATGCCACTACCTAAGGTCCCACTCCTGTGGCGGTGTATAGATTTCAGGCACGTTGGAATTATTTCTCTTTCACTGAGTATTTGTACTTATCCTCCTTTGATTATGCACCCTTGCAGGTCCCTGCTCAGCTGGTGAGTTTCCGTATGAGAAGTAGTAGAGTCTCCAAGTCCATGGCCATATCAGCCTAGAAATGTTGGTGATGTTTCGGGGACGTACATGTTGTTGAGTCGCTCTGTAGTAAATAAGACTATTAGGTTGGTGGTAAATGTTTTAATCTTATTAATATGTTCGAATTGTGCATACTGAAAGCATAACGTGTTAGGCTTACGGTGGTGATGCAGAGCTAATTGTTGTGCCAGTCATGTCTTAGGATTGGGGCGTGACACGCACGCCCAACCCGCTCATCGAAGATGCTTCGTTGTTGTACTATGCCTTTGCTTGTGTTTCTTAATTTGCACATCAAAAGACAGTTGAACCACACCCAGCCATTGTCCACCATCAGAGTCGCCTCATCGTTGTGCTTTGTCACTAGTAACGCACGCTTAGCTTGCCCATCGAAGAAGCCTCGTCGTTGTGCTCTACCTTCGCTTGTGTTTGCTTTGCTACTGGTGATGCACATTATTTTGAAATTTTGATTATTTTGTGGTCTATATGTTTTGCTATGCTTGATATAATAGAAATTTCGTGTTGCAAATTTATATATATGAAATATTTAATTATTTATAATTATATATATATTTTAATATATTTTAAGTGTTAAAAGTTAATCAAACTATTGACTCGGTGCTTTAATTGATTTAACATTCGATCTAAATCTTCCAAGTAATATTAATTGATCTCAACTAAAAGGATGAGAGACACGTGCACACGCACAACGAAACCAACCTGTGAATTATTAAAGCACAGGGATTGATGATGTTGACTCTATTATGTCCAGTTCATTACATGGAATAACACCGACGTTTCTTTTATTTTATTTTCCTTCGTTTTCATTTTATTACGGTCCAATAAAAATATGCATCATCATCATCATCATTATTATCATCTCTATTATTATCTCTCCAGAACCTAAACCTAACTAAAATTATTGATCTTTATTATTCCACCCCCCCCCCAAAAAAAAAGAGGAGAGAGAGAGAGAGAGGACGTAAAAGTCCAAAAGAAAAACCCCCAAAAGTGACATTAGTTGAAAAGTCTTTTCGGTGATTTTCCTTAAATAAACCAGTGGTTCTACCATTTAACTTAGATTAAATTATTAATATAATGTATAAAAAACTGTAATTATATTAATTCAATTTTTGAAAAATGTAATTTAATTATTAAAAATTATATTTATTTTAATTTCTCCATCAGTCTATAAAATTAGCTTTTGATAATAATATATTTATAATTTAAGAACGCTAGATTTAATAATTTAATTAAAAATAATTAAATTAAAATAAATATAATTTTAATAACAAAACGAAAAAGTTTAATTTTTTGAGGTTTAAATTAAAATAACTAAAATTTTTCATGTTTAAATTCAGTACCTAACATTAGTTGGTTATAATTAGTATTAGTTATTTGAATTTTAAAAATAGAAAAATGTTTGACATTTGAAAACTTCGTTTTGAATTTTTTTTTCTTTACTCGCAATAAATATAATCAAACAAATATTTAATTTTGAGTTTATATTTTCCCTTGTTGTTGACTTTAATCACAAGCAACAACCCTTTTAATGGTTTCAAGAATTCACAAATCGTCCGCTGTCTAGCCGTTGCCATGAAAGCCACGTATACCTATTCTTCCTTATTAACGAATATATAAATAAATAATCAAATAATAAATAATAAATAACAAGAATCACTCCAAAGCGTGTCTTTCAGATTGAACAGTGTGAAAGATACTGAATTGATTTATTTTCAATTAAGGGAAGCAATCCAGACAGATTTGATGAATACCGTGGACTGGACACACACGAGACACACCAACTAAGCTCGCAATTTTTTTTTTTGTTCCTTTTTTGAGAGAACTCGACAGTGAAACGAATAATCATAAATAATAAAATTTATTAAAATATAATTTTTTATCATTTATGTACTGTGATAAAGTATTTGAAACTTCTGTGGCTTTGGCTTCTTGTATGCTTGCCAGCTTTACTTGAGGAGACATGGCTTCATATGTAAATATAGACCCCAGAAATCATTAAGGAAAGAAATTAAAATTTGAGAAAAGGATCTACTGCATCTCCTTCTTGGCTTTCTGGGTATAGGAAGAATTTCTTAGGCAGAGATTGACCGGGAGAGAGAGAGAGCGAGAGGGGATGAAGGATCGGGGGCTTTTGCTGGTGGTGTTCATCAGCACCTGCATTCTGGGTTGGATGCTCATTGCTGTCGATGGAGCCACAGATCCAACTGATGGTCAGTGTCATCTTTGACTTGATTCTCTAGTTCGCTCTTCACATGAATTTCTGGGCATTCTTTGTACTTCGATAAATTTGCCTTGTGCTGGAGTTTAACTAAAGTAAATCTTCATCTTCACTTGCTCCTTTGCTTACTTCTCTGAGTTATGTATCATCTGCGTCGAACAGTTCTGGCAAATTGTGTGCAGATCAGGTGTATACATTGTTGAATGAAGTTTAAGTACTTCGTTTTTGAATCAGTGAAAAGTTTTTCAGCTGATCTACTTGACCGGTACCCGTTAATTCAGTCACAGATTGTTATCATTCATTGAGACTTCTGTCTTTTTCTTTTTAATTAAAATTTTCAGGAGTGGCCTCATGCTTTACATATCAACGATTCAACGAAAAAAAAATAAAATCCTTATGTTTGAGCTGTATGGTTTGTAGACTTTATTGTCTGTTCATGCTTTTTGGGGGATTAATTACCTTCCGTCCTTTCCTGACATCACTTTGAGTGGAAAATTCCTGCTTTATGAAGTTTAATTCTATGTCTTAGTCAATTCTTACAATTTATGGTTTTACATGCTTACTTTTCTGTGCGTTATTCTATTGAGTTAAATCGATGAAACCAATATAGATGGGCTCGCCTTTACGTTCTCTCAATTATTTTACTAATCCACCGATGGACCAAATATTTCTTCTATCTGTGGGTGTAAATTTTTTTTTTTTTTCAATCCCTCAACTTCTGACTAGATATTAACATTGTATCATGGGTAGCTCTAATAGAATGGGGAAAAAAGATATAGCTTCATCAACTACTAATATTTGATGTAATATTAATATTTTTGTTTTGTCAAGTTTGCTTCTTAAGATGTTGAATACATACATCCAAAGTTCAAAGAAAGGAGATGCCTGTGATAATTCCAAGCTGCAATAAAAATTGTGTTGAATGATGCATCTCTACTTTTGTCACCAGCCCTGATATTTTAGGAAATAGTACACTTCAATAGTCAATACTGCCTTGCATCCCCCGACGTGGCCTAATAACAATCAAGGGCACTAAACCAGTAATGCACTGACATGATTTATATTTTAGAGGTGTTACAAGCCACCGTACTGCCGTTGTCCTCCTTGACAATGGGACCATTCCTCTTAGTAGATCTCAGCTAGCTCTTGTATGATGTGAGTGTATGATTTAATAATTAATACCAGGACTGTTGACCTTAGAATGTGGTAGCCCCAGTGAAGACTTTAAACTTATGGGCTCAATTGTTCTCGGGCTTTATATAGCATATATTGTACCACCATACTTTGGGTATGGGATTTGAAGTATCACACAGGAAGTGGTTTTAACAATTTAACTAGCTTGTAGGGTACAATCGTTGGCATATGTAACTTTCGAATTGTTGTAGTTACTAACATCCTGTGACTCCTTAAGGTAGGGGAAAGCTTGCAGGGCTTAGATAAGCTGATTTCACTTATTTTCTTCGTATGATTCATATTTGGAATAGTCTTCTTCTAAATAAATTTTTTATGTTATTTTTATTTGTAAATTTATATTTCCACACGTATCCAGTAGTCTTCTTTGTGGCACTTTGAAAATATGTCATGTTCACTAATGCTAGCGATCTTGTTTCTGAATGTTTGATGCAGCTGCTGCTTTAAAGGCTCTGTTTAATGGAATGAATTCACCATCTCAGCTTGGTTGGCCAGTTGAAAATGGTGATGATCCCTGTGGACAGTCTTGGAAAGGCATTACTTGTTCAGACAACCGAGTCACAGAGATGTAACTTTCATGCTCCCTTTTGACTTTATTTCACTTGATTGTTAATTATGTCTGGTTCTGAATTCTGATGAAAACTCATTTGTTACTCATCAGTAAGTTAACTAATCTTGGACTATCTGGATCATTCGGTTACCAGTTACAAACCATGACATCTGTGACCAGCCTGTAAGATTAATGATCTCCTTAATCATTTATCTGGTTTTCCATGCTTTTTTACTTTTGTAGTCACCTTCTATATTTTGCAGGGATATGAGTAACAACAATTTTGGAGGCAACATACCATACCAACTTCCTCCAAATTTGCAGAAATTGTATGTTTCTATATAATTTATTCCTTTTTTTCTGTTCTGATTTGTTGGTCTTTTAACATTCTTGTTTCTTCATATGCAGAAATCTTGCCAACAATCAGTTCAATGGGGGTTTACCATATTCTATTTCTGATATGACTTCTCTTACGTACCTGTGTGTAGTATCTTCGTATTCATTCTTAAATATTATACCTTATCATCCCCCATCACAAGCAATTAACGTAATTTTTTTAACTTCTTTTTGGGGAATGTAGAAATGTTGCTCACAATCAGCTACAGAATGGATTGCCTGACGTGTTTCAAAAGCTTTCTTCCCTATCCACATTGTGAGATATCCTCCTGCCCTTCAACTACGTAAAAAACAGGCTCAATAATGTTGAGTTTAAGCATAAGATATTATGATATTAACCTCATTATAATTTTATGTTGTTAGTCGTGAATTGAATTACCTTATGCACCAGCAATGTAATAGTATCATAATACTGCGTCGGATTGCATGCTTAAGTCATTTTTCCTCATATGTCTCTGTCACTGATGACCTATATATTGAGGTTCTTTGACAATCTCTAGTGGCATGTAGTTTTAAGAATATCAAAATATACTTGCTTTTATGTTTTCATCACTGGGTGTAAAGAATGGTAGAAGTAGGTTTTAATTTAAAAGGAAAAAAGAAAAGAAAGCTAGAACTTGGTTGCAGCCATGATTGAGGAAGAGGTGACAGTAAAATTTATTGCTTGTTGCAGGGATCTCTCTTTCAATACTCTGTCAGGCGACCTCCCTCAGAGTTTCAGCTCACTTTCAAACATGAACAACATGTAAATTCTAATTTATTTATTTATTTATTTTTGTTAATGTTTTGCTTGGGTGTTAATTACATGTTGAATTGTCTTGTGTACCTATTTTCAGGTATCTGCAAAACAACCAGTTTACAGGCACCATTGATGTCCTTGCCAATCTACCTCTTGATACTCTGTACGTGTCTTTTGTATTGTACGAATATTAACATAGTATGAGTTTTTATTCCTATGTTTTCCTAGAAATAGTGTAAAGCAAGTTATAATTATAGTCTAAAATGCTCCTCAGAAATGTGGAAAACAACCGTTTCACGGGCTGGATACCTGAACAGTTGAAAGGCATTAACCTACAGTAAGCATTTTTGTTATCAGCAATCAAAGTACTATAAATATGTTTCTTCATACATAAGTTTCTATAAGATTTTAAAATTTGTTCAAACTTATTGACAGGACGACAGGTAATGCATGGAGCTCAGGCCCTGCACCCCCACCACCTCCTGGGACACCTCCTGCAACTAGAAGAAACCGGAATCACAAATCTGGTGGAAGCGACACCTCGTCAGATGATGGCTCTGGTGAAGGAGGCAAAAAATCTGGTATAGGAGCTGGTGGTATTGCTGGAATAGTGATATCCATCCTTGTTGTTGGGGCAATAGTAGCTTTCTTTTTGGTGAAAAGAAAATTCAGGAAGTCGTCCTCAGATATAGAAAAGCTTGATAACCAGCCCTTTGTTGCTCCTCTAAATTCAAGTGAAGTGCAAGGTAAGTTATAGACCTTTTTCATCTTCCACGCTTTTGAAAAATTCTTTTCACTCTTATCATGGGGAGGTCATATTTATTTTATGCCGCTAACTATTATAGTCATAACATTTTTTTTTTGACTCTCCATATGTAGTTATTATTTGCGGCAAGCACTTGCTCCTTTCTCTTGATGCACTGCCTTCAATAAACGAGTTTTACATTTTGGTGCATAATTTGTCCTGTAGAGCAAATATAGTAGAATTACTTCAGCATTTTTTGAAGGGAAGGATGCATTCTTAACTCTATGGCAGACATCAATCTTGCAATTGGACTAGAGGAGCTTATAGTATTTTCCATCTAGCTAGTTTTGGCAAATTTGACTGTAGTTTAGAGCAAAAACATGACTGGGTGGTCTGTACTCATTAGCAATCTGGTTCTTACCAAATAAATGCAAACAGTTTAACATTATTAAGATGATTGACATATATCTGTTGTAATGCAGAAGTGAAGTCTGTGCAAACTCCCTCTGTAGTTGATGTCAAGACGTTTGATACTTCTGCCTCAATAAATCTTAAACCCCCACCTATTGAACGTCACAAATCATTTGATGAAGATGAATTTTCCAAGAAGCCCATTACTGTCAAGAAAACTATAAAAGCTCCTGCAAATGTGAAATCATATTCTGTAGCAGACCTACAGATTGCCACCGGAAGCTTCAGTATGGATCACCTCCTTGGAGAGGGATCTTTTGGACGTGTTTACCGTGCTCACTTTGATGATGGAAAGGTATCCTCATCAATTATTTCCTTTACTCCACTTGTATGTCAAATTTTGGTAGCAAAGACATAGTATTTCCTTTGTAGGGTCATCTTACTTTGTATTTTATCTAGAAGGGACTGACTGAAAAAGTAGCCATACATGCATGCATTTAGACACCTAAGGAAAGAACAAGTTCACTAACTGAGAAGTCTTAGAAGTCCATGTGCATATGAACACTCAATGTATTGCTAAATTTCTAATCAATGCCATAGATTCTTTTACAATTGACAAATCCTTGTATCTATGCATGTGTTTAGTACATCTTAATGATTTTGATTTTTTTTTTTTAAATGTTTTCAGGTTCTTGCTGTGAAGAAGATAGATTCATCTGTCCTTCCCCATGATTTGTCTGCAGAGTTTACTGAAATAGTTTCAAACATCTCCCATTTGCATCATCCAAATGTAACAGAGCTTGTTGGTTATTGTTCGGAGCATGGACAACACCTCCTAGTCTATGAGTTTCATAAGAGTGGATCATTGCATGATTTTCTTCACTTAGCAGATGAATATAGCAAACCATTAATATGGAATTCCCGTGTCAAGATTGCTTTGGGGACTGCACGTGCTCTAGAGTAAGTTATAGTGGGTTAATGGGTTTAGAAGATCATGATATTTCATTTTTTAGGAAATTTTGCATTGTTCGTGATATTATCTTGACCTTACCTATCTAGTTTTACAATGACCTATTGGATTTGGCTTGCCCTTGCTGTTCCCTTTCTCTTCTATTATTCCTGTTTTATATATTTACTTGAATTTCCTGCTTAGCTTGCATTCTGTACGACTTAGCTGGTTCAAAATTAAGGTTTCACCCAAGTTTATTTTGTAAAATGCATTTTTCTATGTCCCTCTGCATTGTGCATGACTTTATAAACAAATATTTTGTTAATCTAATGTTTGAATATCAGAATTGTAAGGGAAGGAAGACATAGTTTGACTTTGGACTCACTGATCTAAATGTTTGCTATGACACTTAAAATACCATGAGTGTACTCACTGAAGTGTTTTCTAGGTACCTACATGAAGTTTGTTCACCATCAGTTGTTCATAAGAATATTAAGTCAGCCAACATCTTGCTTGATGCGGAGCTCAATCCTCATCTTTCTGACTCTGGATTGGCGAGCTATGTTCCAGATGCAGACCAGGTGATTTTAGAATCTTTTTTGGAACATTATGCAGTGAGTCAGTGCTTTTATAACTGCATGTAAGAAAAGTTTTGTTTGGCTGTGATAGTCTTGAATCCCTTTGCGATTTTTATATTGTTTTTGGTGTCACTGCTTATTCTTATTCAATTTGTTTTGTAATTGTTCTCTTGTTGAACTTTTATTCTTCATGGAACCAAGCAAATTTTCTGAACATCCAAATATCTTGCATTGATAACCAGTGGTACTAGTTGCCACTTGCCTATCTTGTATCCTAACAATATAAATGCAACTACACTGAGTATTTCATCTTATGAAAGCGGCAACTCTTAGAAATTAGGAAGGAAAACTTACATGTTGGATGTATAGCCGAGATATCAATAATGCTCTTGATGAATTTGGCTTTCTGTCTTGGATAATTAGATTAGACAGTAAAATTGTGAGAATTTCTTAATTTTTTTTATCTTATATTCAGGTATTGAACCGTAATGCTGGATCTGGGTACGATGCACCTGAAGTTGCCTTGTCTGGCCAATATACTCTGAAAAGTGATGTCTACAGCTTTGGAGTTGTTATGTTGGAGCTTCTTAGTGGACGGAAACCATTTGATAGGTAAATGATTGACATAGCTTTAATGTAACTGTTTTCTACATTCATAGGCGCACCTGCGTCTGAAACACATAGGTATACAGTTATAAAGTAGAAATAATTATATGTACAGTAAGCACTTGCCTTCACATAACATAGCTTCAACATTCAGCTCATAGCTTCAACATTCAGCTCATAGCTTCAACATTCAGCTTTGCTTATAGGACTCTAATTTGTTCATATGATAGAACAATTTTCTGCAGAGTTTTTCCCTTGTATAAATACTAATAATCCATATAATAATATACAAAAGAAACACGTAAATAAAAGGTTTATTTCCTATGTTGCTCATTCAGTTTGGTGACAATTTTTGCAGTGTTTCTCTTGTGCTATACGTGAACTAATATATATCTTTCTGATTAACGTTGTCATAATGGTTGTTTCTTATGGGGAAATCTAACATTGTTGCGTATGCTATTCTTGGAATCATGGAAAAAATAACAGCCTTATCTTACCATTTTTCTGGTTTTTAACACATTTCTTAACAGCACAAGGCCAAGATCTGAGCAGTCTTTGGTTCGATGGGCAACACCTCAACTGCATGATATTGATGCATTGGCTAAAATGGTTGATCCTGCTCTGGAGGGGCTATACCCTGTTAAGTCTCTTTCTAGGTTTGCCGACGTCATTGCTCTTTGCGTTCAGGTAATGTCAGTTATATTGCACTAGACATTCTTCTTTTGGTGAAAGGCAAAATTTAAGTATGTTCTTTTTTCTCTAATAAAAATATGACGTGGAAGAACTTTTTTGAAAGATTCAAACCATATGATGTTAAGCTATAAAAAATATCCACTTTTTATGTTTGTATTGATAAACTTGATAGTCGATATCTTTGAAGTACTATCTAAGTTGTGTACTTTTAAAAATAGGCAGGAAAATATTTATATAATTTAATGCATTGTGAATTGTGATGTTTGGTTGCTAACTTTCATTTTTGAGCAGCCGGAGCCCGAATTCCGACCACCCATGTCAGAAGTGGTTCAAGCATTGGTTCGATTAGTTCAGCGAGCTAACATGAGCAAGAGGACATTTGGGACTACTGATCAGGGAGGATCCCAACGAGGAGGTGATGACCCAGACACACAAGATATGTAAATTGGAGCAGAATCTATCCTTGTACAATCACATATAGAGAAAAGTATTTATTTATTTATTTTGTTATTTTGTTATTTTCTTTTAACCCCTTCACAGTATCTCTGGGTTAGATTGATTTCGCTTCTT
Source organism: Biancaea sappan (assembly GCA_037074585.1). NCBI lineage: Eukaryota > Viridiplantae > Streptophyta > Magnoliopsida > Fabales > Fabaceae > Biancaea > Biancaea sappan. The sequence goes on from CM073499.1 coordinate 40,021,724, forward strand.
GATTAACAAAGTTAGACGATTGGTACTGTATGTTGTTTGAGCTGAGTTCTTTCATTGTTGATGTAATAAATGAACTGGTTCGACATTTGACGCTCTGTTCAAATTCATGGTTGTATTTTTTTTTTCTTTTAGATAGTACATATTTTGGAATATGGATTCTTTCTCCAATTATTTGTGATTTGGGCAAGTTGTGGATATCTTTTTTTTTTTTTTGGGGGGGGGGGGGGTGGGAGTCGATATTAGTAAGTAAAAGTTGTTGGAATTGTTGTTGAATGATTACCAAGTATGTCTGCAGATTTTGTTTAGATTGTGCAATTTGCCTTTAACAATCGATTATAAACTTTCTGAGTTTTCAATTTTGTGTAATCCAATTCTTTGTTAATTTTTTTGTCTGATTTGAACAGTACATGTTAAAAAACATCGAATTAAAAAAAAATGTATAACTTACTATTTTAAGGGAATTTTATACTAAAATTTAAAAGAGAATAACAGAAATAAGTCATTATTAACTTAAGACGATTTCGTGTATATATTTTTGGCCTGATAGCCTAATGGCAAAAATACCACAAGTGATTACGGCAGAATGTTACATGAACATTTCGTTTAGGGCAACTCTAAAAAGAAAAAAATAAAAAAGAAATTATGAGTAGTAAATATTGGTACCATACAGAAATTACAGAGATGAAAGTTCCCAGGTGAAAACTACGAATAAATTCCAAAGTTTATATTATGTATACATTATAATCAAATATTAAGAAAGACATTACAATAGCGTAAGATAGTCTCGACCAATATTTTAATTTATAGTTTATTAGTCGAAGTAATAATTAAATATATATATATATATATATTATTAAATTAAAAATTAATCTTTTTTATTAAAAATATTATTATATATATATTTATATTAAATATAAAAATTAAAAAAATTAATTCAAAATTTTAAAATCACAATTTCTCTCTCAACGCTGACTACCATATTACCATTCTCTCATTTGATGCTTTTGTCAGTATGCTTTCTCATTTCTCCATAATCTAATACTCCACATATACAATTATACGAGTTCGGTGTTTCTATAGTAGGACGCATAAACTACATTATAGTTGGCGCGCCTACTGTCCGATCTGTATAAATTCGATCGTCTTCATCGCGCCATGTGTCTTCTACTATAGTCAGATTTTGCACCCCTGGGCCTCTGACTATTTTTTTTTTCTCGCGTGTGAGATCTTGGCCGTCCATGCTTTCACCTTCTGATATTGACACATGGCGCACCAAATATAAAAGGACAGGAATAAGAAACTTTAGCTATTTTCTCAGCTCTCTTCCCTATTCATTCTCGTCCTCTGTCTATCTCTCTCTCTCTCCCTGTTCATTCTCTTGGTCTCTCTCTCCCTGCATGTTCTGTCTCTTCGTCTATCTCTCTCTCTCCTTGTGCATTCTCATTCTTGTTGGCTAGGAAAGTGCAATTAGATATTGAAGAAAAAAAGAAAAAAAGGAAAGCTATACGATGAAGGTCATAGCTTATTTATTAGGAGTTTCATCCTTGAGATTTTCCCATGGTAGAAACTGGAAAGACATATTAGATAATAGACATTGAAGAGAAAAAAGATAAAAAAAGGAAAGCTATCGGGTCATGAAAATCAGAACAATGCATTAACTATTTTAACGTTTTACCACACGCTTTTAAAGCATAAAAGAAGCAGAAGATATATTCATTCCAAACAAAAGAAAAGCGGCCAGAATCCCATTAACTACTTTTTCTTTCCCCATAAAAGAATCGATGAAATTGATAACCTAATCAATTTTATTGGTTTAGAATTGGTTCAACCAATTTTGTACTAATTTTTATTTCAACTAATTTTAAAAGCAAACTAAATCGAATTAATAGTCAGATCCCGATCGAACCAGCCAAATCAGTTCGATTTTTAAATCATTAGTTTCAACTTCAAATATCAACATTAAGAAGTAAATTTATAACAAAATTATCATATACCAGTTTACCACCATTTTCAGTATTTTAACTTTAAAAGTAATCATATTCCTCATTTAAGTTAAAATTCTCACTCTCAACCAATGTTAGAAAAACATTTTTATTTTCAAAAAAAAAAACCTTTAATAAGCATGTTGAAAGTTCAAACGACCATTTCAGGTCTTTGAAAAAAAACATTTTGTATCAGGAGCCTCCTCTTCTTACTTCCCAAATCTTACTCCATAGTGCTCGCACACAATAAGCAAAGGATATTTCTGTTTGGGGGAAAGGTTGTTAATTGCAACAATATTCAAATCAATTTAAATGTAGCATTGGAAAAAAAAAACGTTTGGTACAGAGATGTTTAAACAGAATCACATGTTCACATGTTCAACCAATTTTGTACTAATTTTTATTTCAACTAATTTTAAAAGCAAACTAAATCGAATTAATAGCCAGATCCCGATCGAACCAGCCAAATCAGTTCGATTTTTAAATCATTAGTTTCAACTTCAAATATCAACATTAAGAAGTAAATTTATAACAAAATTATCATATTGGAGTTTACCACCAATTTCAGTATTTTAACTTTAAAAGTAATCATATTCCTCATTCCTGCTATAAGTTAAAATTCTCACTCTCAACCAATGTTAGAAAAACATTTTTATTTTCAAAAAAAAAAACCTTTAATAAGCATGTTGAAAGTTCAAAAGACCATTTCAGGTCTTTGAAAAAAAACATTTTGTATCAGGAGCCTCCTCTTCTTACTTCCCAAATCTTACTCCATAGTGCTCGCACACAATAAGCAAAGGATATTTCTGTTTGGGGGAAAGGTTGTTGATTGCAACAATATTCAAATCAATTTAAATGTAGCATTGGAAAAAAAAACGTTTGGTACAGAGATGTTTAAACAGAATCACATGTTCACATGTTCAACCAATTTTGTACTAATTTTTATTTCAACTAATTTTAAAAGCAAACTAAATCGAATTAATAGCCAAATCCCGATCGAACCAGCCAAATCAGTTTGATTTTTAAATCATTAGTTTCAACTTCAAATATCAACATTAAGAAGTAAATTTATAACAAAATTATCATATTGGAGTTTACCACCAGTTTCAGTATTTTAACTTTAAAAGTAATCATATTCCTCATTCCTGCTATAAGTTAAAATTCTCACTGTCAACCATTGTTAGAAAAACATTTTTATTTTAAAAAAAAAAACCTTTAATAAGCATGTTGAAAGTTCAAACGACCATTTCATGTCTTTGAAAAAAAACATTTTGTATCAGGAGCCTCCTCTTCTTACTTCCCAAATCTTACTCCATAGTGCTCGCACACAATAAGCAAAGGATATTTCTGTTTGGGGGAAAGGTTGTTAATTGCAACAATATTCAAATCAATTTAAATGTAGCATTGGAAAAAAAAACGTTTGGTACAGAGATGTTTAAACAGAATCACATGTTCACATGTTCAACCAATTTTGTACTAATTTTTATTTCAACTAATTTTAAAAGCAAACTAAATCGAATTAATAGCCAGATCCCGATCGAACCAGCCAAATCAGTTCGATTTTTAAATCATTAGTTTCAACTTCAAATATCAACATTAAGAAGTAAATTTATAACAAAATTATCATATTGGAGTTTACCACCAGTTTCAGTATTTTAACTTTAAAAGTAATCATATTCCTCATTCCTGCTATAAGTTAAAATTCTCACTGTCAACCATTGTTAGAAAAACATTTTTATTTTCAAAAAAAAAAAAAAACCTTTAATAAGCATGTTGAAAGTTCAAACGACCATTTCAGGTCTTTGAAAAAAAACATTTTGTATCAGGAGCCTCCTCTTCTTACTTCCCAAATCTTACTCCATAGTGCTCGCACACAATAAGCAAAGGATATTTCTGTTTGGGGGAAAGGTTGTTAATTGCAACAATATTCAAATCAATTTAAATGTAGCATTGGAAAAAAAAACGTTTGGTACAGAGATGTTTAAACAAAATCACATGTTCACATGTTCAACCAATTTTGTACTAATTTTTATTTCAACTAATTTTAAAAGCAAACTAAATCGAATTAATAGCCAGATCCCGATCGAACTAGCCAAATCAGTTCGATTTTTAAATCATTAGTTTCAACTTCAAATATCAACATTAAGAAGTAAATTTATAACAAAATTATCATATTGGAGTTTACCACCAGTTTCAGTATTTTAACTTTAAAAGTAATCATATTCCTCATTCCTGCTATAAGTTAAAATTCTCACTCTCAACCAATGTTAGAAAAACATTTTTATTTTCAAAAAAAAAATCTTTAATAAGCATGTTAAAAGTTCAAACGATCATTTCAGGTCTTTGAAAAAAAACATTTTGTATCAGGAGCCTCCTCTTCTTACTTCCCAAATCTTACTCCATAGTGCTCGCACACAATAAGCAAAGGATATTTCTGTTTGGGGGAAAAGTTGTTAATTGCAACAATATTCAAATCAATTTAAATGTAGCATTGGAAAAAAAAACGTTTGGTACAGAGATGTTTAAACAGAACCACATGTTCACATAGACACATCTAACAATCTCCTCATGAAAGAACCATATTCTCTGGTAATTTTCACTGGGGAAAATATTGATTTGGTTTAAGCAAAATCAGTTGTAGACCATGTACTTGGGAGTAGCACTGAACTTTTGGTACCCCTTAATAACTTTATTCACTGCATCGAGGAAGTCTTTTTCGGTTACCGTCTTCCTTCGGGCACGGATAGCAAACATGCCAGCCTCAGTGCATACGCTCCGTATATCAGCTCCTGGAGAGAATAAGAAGTATGAGTCAGAAAGATGATACCACAGACCTGGTTGCAAGAGAAGGAAAGGAAGCTGTGGAAATCCCTCCAAATCGAAACATGTCAAACCCAGAGAGCATACTAAAAGTAAAACTGACTTCACAGTTTGATGGTTTAAGAGACATAAGCTAGGGCATAAGTTGTCAAATTTTGAAGGGCTTCTTACCGGTGGAATTTGGGCAAAGGCGAGCTAGAAGTTCAAATCGGATATCCCTCTCACAGTTCATGGTTCTTGTGTGTATCTTGAATATCTGAGTTCTGCTCTCTAAGTCAGGGAGGCCAAATTCAACTTTACGATCCAAACGACCAGGACGTAGTAGTGCTGGATCTAGAGTGTCAGGCCTAGAATTCAAAGACAAAAGCCATATAATCAGCCAAGCTCAGCACAAGTGATACTTACAAATTGAAAGAAAGTACTCCTAGAGCCATGTAGCAAAATGCATTCAAAGGACCACTTGATCCCTATATCGTTTCACATGAAGCAGTAGCAGACTTGGGACAAAAATGACATGTGTCGGTTAAAGATACACCATTAAGATTCAGTACTTCAATGAATAGAGGAATAGAAATATCAAAGATTTCAGAGGATAAGAATTTAATAATAATAACATAAAAACTTATCCAGCTTCAACTTTGCATATATTTGCGGCTTAACAAATTAAAAAAAAAAAAAGAGATAACATGGAAAAAGTATCACAAAAAAGTCATTTTAGACTATTGCTTAATGTTTTTTTTTGGGATAGAAAAAGAACTATTATTAACAAAGAAAGAGGGATACAAAGAAAGAAAAAAAAAGAGGAGACAAGGGGAAAAAAAGGAGGATAAGATATCCTCCTAGAAAAACAAAACAAAAAAGAAAAGAAGCAAAAAGCCCAAAAACAAGGCTAATACAACAAAGTCTTCCAATATCTATAAACGTTTTCAGGTAAACCCTTTAAAAAAACCATTAGCTGAAACCCATAGAGAAGCAACGAAACGAACTCTATCCCACAACAGATGAGGAGGAAGAAAACTTTGTTTAAACACCCTAGCATTTCTCTCCACCCAAAGACACCAAACAATCGCAAACATTGCCGCCTTCCACAAAATCTTATTCTCCTTCCTCAAACCAAAACCCGAAAAATTAATGACAAAAAAGGCACTAAGATCGACAGGGCAAACCCAACACTCCTCAATGAAACCAAATAATCTATTCCATATATCCCAAGCCATCTCACAATGTAAGAACAAATGATTATTAGTCTTAAATTCTTAAAACACATAACACAAACATCAGGAGATAAGGCAATAGAAGGCTGCCTAATCTGACGCAGATTATTTGTACTAATTTGATTGAGCAAAGCAGTCCAAACAAAAGCCTTCACCTTTGAAGGCACCTTCACTTTCCAAAATAACTTTTTAAAGGGGACACCACGCGATAGTTACGAGTCAAAAAAATAAAGAGAGAGGCACAAGTATAGGAACCCAAGGAGTCCAGATTCCACAATCGCTTATCAGGGAGAGAGGAGATGCGAAACGGAGCCAAAATATCCAAGCATCGAAGAGACCTCACCCACAAGTCTATCATTTAAGTTTCTGGAAAAATGAAAGTTCCAAGAAGAAAGATCCCCTTCAGAACAAAAGAAATCAATAATTGGAGCATCATGCAAAGAAAACAAGGAATAAAGACAAAGGAATCTTTCCATAAACGGGGTATGACCAATCCAACAATCTTTCCAAAAGTGGAAACGGGATCCATCTCTAACACGTAAAGACAACATTGGAAAAAAAGAATGATATACCTAAGAAATCACCTTCCAAGGACTTACATGCGTAACGGCATCTCCCGAATTAGCATCCCAACCATTTAGATGTAAACCAAACTTGGCTTTAATCACCTTAATAATGCCAGAGGGAATCAAGCTCTAAAGGGAAACGCCATAGCCACTTAGCCAAAAGAAATATGTTTTTAGAGATCAAATTACCCAGACCCAGCCCACCATTTTCCTTAGATCTACAGTAGACCTCCCAACTGAAAGTGAGCCTTTTCACTCTCCCCACCATCTGAAGACAGGAAATCTCTCGTAATCTTTTCAATCCCATTGGCCATCTGAACCAGGATCTTAAACAAGGACAAGAAATACAAAGGTATACTAGAGAGAGAAGCTTTAACTATCGTAATTCTTCCCCCCAAAGAGAGATAAGCCCTTTTCCAGCTTTCAAGCTTTCTAGAAATTCTTTAAATCATAGGGTTTCAAAAAGACTCAAAACGAGGATTACCACCTAAAGGAACACCTAGGTAAGTAAGAGGCCAGTTCAGAACCCCACAACCAGCTAACTCAGCTAGGTCATGTAAAAAATTGTCCTGAACGTTAATACCCACTAAATTACTCTTACCTAAGTTAATGCGAAGCCTAGACACCAACTCAAAAATCTATAAGAGCGATAACATATTTTGAAAGTTTTCCTTATCATCAGGCAAGAAAAGAATAGTGTCATCCGCAAACTGCAAATGAGAGACATGACACCCATTAGCCCCTATCCACAGACCACGAGCAACCCCTCTATCAAAGCCTTTTATCAACATACGACTAAGAACATCAACCACCAGAGTTAAAAGAAAAGGAGATAAGGGATCACCTTGTCTAACCCCACGATACCCCTTAAACCAATCCTTAGGATGACCATTCACAATAATTGAAAAAGACACCGAGGAAAGACAACCCCTAATCCAAGACCTCCGACTAACACCAAAACCCTTTCGACAAAAAACCTTATCCAAAAAACCCTAGTTAACTTTGTCATAGGCATTCTCAAAATCCAACTTGAAGACCAAACCCTTGTGCTTTCAACGTTTAGTGTCCTCCACTAACTCATTAGCAATCAAACTAGCATCAAAAATTTGACACTTAGCAACAAAAGCACTTTGGTTTTCATAATTAGTGTCTCCAAGCACCTCATCCAATCTAATCGAAAGTACCTTAGCAATGATCTTAGTGACCAAACTAATAGGCCTAAAATCCCTCACCTTAATGGACCTATCTTTCTTAGGAATGAGAATAATGATGGTAGAGTTCATAATAGTGTTTATACGACCAGTGTGGTGGAATTCTTCAAAAACCTTCATCAAATCTTCCTTAACCATAGACCAACATGCTTGGAAGAAAGCCATATTAAACCCATCAGGCCTAGGAGCTTTCTCTTTCTCCATCATCCAAATAGCACCTCTAACTTCTTCCTCCTCAAAGGGTCTCTCTAACCACTCACCCTTATAACTATCTATGGGTGAAAAATCTAACCCCTCAATAAACGGCCTCTCAAGCACATCCTCAGTGTAAAGCTTCTTTTAAAAAGTGGTTACCTCCTCTGATAACACATCATTATCCCTTAAAATTCTTCCTTCATCCACCTATAACTATTTTATAACACTCCTCCTCCTCTTCCCATTAACAATCTTGTGGAAGAATACAGAATTCACATCACCCTCCTTAACCCATTTAACCCTGCTCTTCTGATGCCAACTAATCTTTTCTTTCATGATAATATCATCTAAATTGTTTTTAAGGGTCACCTTTCGAATAGTTAGACTCTCTTCTAGACCACCCTGACTCTCCAATTTATCTAGGACATCCAACTCCTTTAAAAGCTCTTTTTTCCGCACCCTAATATCCCCAAAAACTTCCAAGTTCCAAACTTTCAATTTCTCCTTCACATATTTTAACTTCTTCATAAACTGATAACCCTCCCACCCAGTCACTGAGCACTCAGCGCATCAATTCTCCATGTTGCTAAAAAAAGACTAATGATGCAATCACATATTCTCAAATCTAAAAGGAGTAGGGCTCCACTTGACCCTGCTAGACTCTAAAATAATGGGGAAGTGGTCAGACACCAAGCGGGAACCCACCTCTCGAGTAAGATCAGGAAAGAATCTTCCCACTCAGGAGTAACTAAGAATCTATCAATCCAAGAGGAAGCTATCCTGCCCCTATTAACAGACCAAGTAAATTGGGCATTGCATAGAGGAAGATCTTTTAACCCACAATCCCTAATAAAGTCATCGAAACCCCTCATACTAGCATTAATCCTAGAACTCCCTAATTTCTCAAAAGGAAAATGCATAGCATTAAAATCTCCCCCAACACACCAATAGGGGCTGCAGAACCCATGAACATAAGATGACAACTCCCAAAAATAACCCCTCAACCTAGGGTTCATCGGACCATAAACAGAAGTCACCCACCAACATCCTCTACCCTTAAAATCCAATAAAACGGAAAGGGAATCAACCCCCACTAAACTTAGAGACTACCCTAGTGTCCTAGACCACCAAAAGGCTACCTGAAGCTCCCATAGAAGGCAAACACTCCCAGTCCTTAGACCTATGATCCCAAAGGCTACGAACTAAAAACCTGTCAATCTCCCCTAGCTTAGTTTCTTGAAACAAAACAATGTCAGGATCAACCCGCCTTAAAACTTTTTTCACTTTAGATCTCTTAGACGGGTTTCCTATCCCATTAACATTCTAACTTAAGATCTTCATAACATAACATACTTGCCCTTCCCATTCTTGGGGTTACCATAATTTTTAGAAGAAAATAACCTTTTCAACTCATTCTCGATTCTCTCCTTTTTTTTTTTTTTTCTCTCATAAATCCTAGGCGTTACTTGCACTTTAATCTCTTGCCCGGACTTATCTATCAATTGAAAATTAAGAGTTCCAAGTAAGGCTTGTGGGTCATGATTGTGCCTTTCACCTCCCAAATGACTTAAAAGGACACAACTCCCTTCTGATTCCTTACCTCCCCTTTTAGCATAAGTAGATTTGAAATATTCTGGTAATGGAAGGATACCATCTCGAGTAACGTCATTATGCAAAGCATTCCCTACAAAAAGATAACCAGGCATAGCATGTTTAGTAGAATGAATCAAAATAGAATGGGAAGAAGGCAATTTTTTTGAGGAGGATCCACAGCTAGAGAAGGTGCCCCTAGACCTTTAACATTGCTCAAAAGATTAGTACAAATTTGTTCCAGACCTTCCTGACCATCATCATCCTTGGCATCTTCACTTTCTCAGAAGAGTTGAGGAACCCCATCAAGAACACCATCCACTTCACTCCTTACTTCAACATGATTCTCCTCACCCCTAAAATTAGACAACATAGCCTCTTCTTCAAAGTCTTCTAAGCAACAGTCATCCAACCCATCTTCAGAACCTTCTGTATTTGCCTCTTCCTCACTTAGGACCACCATAAGATCTTTTCCACCGGGCTTCTTCATGGCCACCTCATTAAAACTCCCATAGCTCTCTAACATACTACCTTCACTGAACAAATGAGCGATATTTTCCCCTCCACATTGCAGGGGAACATCGCCTATCACATCCCCTGGAACTTCGTCAGACGTTTGTCGACCGTTCGAGTACTCCGGCAACCACTCCCCGCCTCCAACCATCTCATCGGCCTGTTCTGTCTGTTCACCGGCGGCTGAAACCTTCTCCTTGGTTTGGGTCGAAGACAATGCTTTAATTGCATTACTTGGTCCTTTAAAAGTCGGATGGTTGCCAGCCTTTTAAGGGCTCCGGCAACCTCTCCCCGCCTCCAAACAGCTCATCAGTGTGATCTGTGGCTACAACCTCCACATTGGATTCGGTCGAAGACACTAGTTCCTTCCCGAATTGCACAGCAAGAGTTTGTGAGCTAACAGGGTCAGCCCAAAATCGAGTATAGTAGTTCAAGTTGGTCCAAACTAACCCACCCAACCCAGAGTTGTGGACATGGTGTGTTCGGTAGCTGATGGTGGATGTAACCCCCTCCCTTCTTGTAATCGTCTGGACTGGGTATCCACCATTTCTCTTAGGGACCCATATAAATGGACCTCTATTCTTCTGCTGGATAGCTTTCTTCCCATAGCCCATTTCTTTAAAGCCTCTAACTGGCCTCTTAATTAAGGCCCAATACACAAGCCTTTCTCCATCATCCTTCAACTCCACCCTTAAAAGTTTTTTTAAACGAAAATCCCAACTCACTCTCAACTAATCTCTCCCCCTCTTCATGACTCTTAAATGCAGCCATAATGTTAGCTGTCTTATTTGAAATATTGCCACGCTGAGCTGCAGTCTTCCACGCACTGTCACCTCCATAGCCATTGGACCCGCCATTCATAGCCACAATCTTCTTGCTTCTGACAGTATCAGCAAAGGAAAGAGTCCTGTCAACAGTATGACCTGGAATACCAGAAACTAGTCTTCGATATCCATTGACATGTTTAGAACCATCAGTTTGCAGCAGAGCTTCCAAGGCCCTTCCAAAAGAACACCATCCCTTAACTACAGAGCCCATGGGGATCACAATAGAGACCCTTCTTCCACCTTGAAAGAATTCAGTTACAGCAAGGAACTCCCCCCTGACATTCTTTCCAACCTCAGCAAGATAAAATTTATCCTTCTCTCTGCATCATTTCACAGGTGACCCCCTCCACCTACCTTCACCCAAGTCCTGAAAAACAGTACATAACCAGCAAGCAGAATTCCATCCCAGAAAGATAGAGAACAGAAAACCCCTTCCTGTTTCAGTAATGGAGCACTTAAAAAAATCTTTTGACTTCTCCACAAGGAGATCAAAGGTTTTAGCTTCAATAGCTAACCTCCGGATGCCCCTAAGTGAGAAAGAAAACTCTACCAGCCAACACTAAATCAATCAAAAACTAATGGGTTGCAATGCTGAAAACATAAACAACAAAGAAAACACTAGCAGCATCATAGAGATTCAAGAGAGCTAAAAGAACTGTTCCAGAAAAACAAACTCTACCAGTAGGGTAGAGAGAAGGAAGAGCTTCTCGCTCCAACATAAATTAAATGGTGATAATTGAATATTGCTTAATGTTAGTCATTATATGAGGTCAATGGGCAACGAACCAAAATCACAAGTAGCCAATAATTACAAAGGAAAAAGAAATTATTGACACAATTTCAGAGCTAACATGTTAATAGAATTCTCAGTGTCTCACACTCCAAAGAGAACACAAATTTTGGCAACTAAAGTTAATGCCAATGAATATGCGTCTAAGGCATTCTTGAGTACATTATTATCATGATCATATATGCCAGAGTGCAGAACTGTGGATGCACTCAGTGCCATAATGAGAAATATCAACAGCAAAAATGCAAAATTGATTTAAAAGGAAAGTCATATAATAACCAAATCATCCAACCTGTTCGTTGCCATCAAAACTTTGATGTTTCCACGAGCATCAAACCCATCAAGCTGATTCACAATTTCGAGCATAGTGCGCTGAACCTCATTGTCCCCACCAACACCATCATCAAAACGAGCACCTCCAATTGCATCAACTTCATCAAAAAACACAATACATGCTTTCTTTGAACGGGCCATCTACAGGAGACAACAATTTAAATCAGATGATGTCAGGGCATAAGAAGTGTGATTAAAAGCTAGAACACGGATCTCAGATTTTGACCTGAAATAGTTCACGAACCATCCGAGCCCCCTCACCAACATATTTCTGAACTAGCTCACTTCCAATGACCCTAATAAAACAGGCATCAGTCCTATTAGCCACAGCCCTGGCCAAAAGTGTTTTGCCAGTTCCCGGTGGCCCATAGCAAAGAACACCCTTTGGAGGATCAATTCCAAGCTTGACAAATTTCTCTGGATGAAGCATGGGAAGTTCAACAACCTAGAAGAGAAAAATTTTAAAATTAGTGCCACACATGGCTTATTTTCTCTTGATTAATAATACTTGTAGAGGTGGGAGCCTTGTCCACTGGGCTTGCCCTTTTTTTAATAATACTTGTAGAGGGAATCTTTCCACCACTTACTTCTCGCATCTTTTCGATCTGCTCCTTACAACCACCAACATCATTATATGTCACATCAGGCTTCTCTTCAACTGTCATCATCGTAACACTTGGATCAATTTTTGGAGGCAAAGGAATCTGAATCTGATATTTGTTTCTATCAACCCTGCAGTGATAGAATGAGGTCAACAAACAAGTAGACAAAATACATTTGTCTCTTCTCTCTATGTTTAGAATATTTTGATATCTAAAGTAACAAATAGGAAACATACCCAACACGCATCCCTTCCTCTATGTCAGTGGGGGAGACTTTGTCACCCAGTCCAACAACAAACTGTCATCCGCAAAAATTAAGGTAGATTAGGCCCAGCAACTGAAAGAAAATAATCAATAGGTTTGCCAATTCACTGGCATTTTAAAAGCATAAAATATAACTGCTCAGTAAGTGATATCTTAAACAACATTAAGTCAAGTAGGACTCCACAAACAAATAATATCTGGAAGACATGGTGTTGAAAAGGAACAATTGCTAGAATTAAGACTACCTTTGCAATCTGCTTCACATTGATAACATATTTGGCATCTTCAGAATTTGGATTTATTATCTTCGTGCACCTTGCCACCTGTTCATTAAACAGTAACAGTTAGCAGTGTCTAGTGAAAAATATTTTGAACAAAATATATGAAGATACCACCTGAAGAGGCTGCTCCTCCTGCATCATTTGCTTATCAGAAACAAGATCCCATTGACTTGGGGCAGCTAAACCAGTATCAGACTCCTTGATACCTATAAATTATAGAAAGAAAGTATGTTAACTTCTGACAGAATCTACAAAATTGCAGATATTATCAGCATGCCATATATGCAATTAAGATAGTCAGTAGAAAAATACAATAAAAAGAGCACATCCACAAGATATAAAAAAGAAACAGAAAATAACACCAGATTAAGGGGCCAGATAGAACTTTATAATCAAGAAGGTGCATGTGCTAAATCACCACAACAAAAAGAAAAACTACAATAATGAAGTCATTATCTTTATTATAAACAATTATAGCAATCTAACTAGCAACAAGGAAATGTGGTAACACAATATGCCACCAGCTCATGAACAAGAGCTGATAAACTATATATGGTTCCTCTTAAATTGAAAACGCAGTAACACAATACACTAGTCCACTTCAAGAATGTTTTACCTGGAAGCCAACTTGTCCTACAGATCATGGATGATGTTTATATTACAAACAAACTGATAAACGGGTCATTACACAGAAAAATTTATGTCTGAAATGTGAAGTATCATGCATCTCTGACATTCGTTGATAAGATACAAAGCTTCTGAAGAGCTGCAGCATGGGTAGCGGAACATATTATTTTTTGAAATACTTGCAATTGAATCAATCTTCATTACATCATGATGATATTTGCAGAAAAATGAATGGGCATTATCTATCAAATGTAAATCTGAATTTGTTTAATAGAATTGAATCACAAATTGATTAATCATTCAAAAATAATACCATAGACTTTAGCACAAAAGTGCAAGCATACACTTACACACAGATTTTAATCAATGAATACATCCTGTATCAAATCATAAATTTTCTGTTAAGGAATATGCTGGTTCACATGAAAGCGAGATAAAGAATAAAACTTGAAAACATACCGCACAAGTCATTGACTTTCTTTGCCATTTCTTTGATTTCCTTTTCCACTTTTTTTATACTTGTGGAATAAGGTCCCAAACCCTGCATAAACCAGGAAATACTTTTAAAAGATAAATCTCCATAAACGAAGTCACTAAGGATGAGAGAAAGACCGATCACAGGCAATTATAATGTTTAAATTAAAGTGTTAGACACTCCACAACTATTATGAGAAGAAATCGGCTTAGTAATGATTAAGACAGCTATGAACCACAAATATCACTTGCATGGCATATAAAGAGGAAAGAGACCAACATCATCACTACTTTGCATTTGTCTAATCACTAGTATACATGAGTTTTACCTCAGCCACTCTCCTAAAATTTACTGATGTGAGACAGCTAAAAATTTTCTCAGGTGTCAGGAAAAGTTATAGACTCACATAACTGTCCAAGCAACTAAGGCATCCCAATTCCAATTATCACGTCACTTGCCTTACATATTGAGAGGAAGGAGACACCTAGTCATCACTACTTTGTATATTTCTACTCACTATTGTACATGAATAGAACCTCAGCCACTCTGGATTCACATGACTAATGCAAGCAGCAAAGGAATCCCAGTTACCACGATTTATCTCTACAATTAAATTCAAAACTATATGCATCTATAGCTTGAATATGAAACCAATCAGATAGTGCAATGAAAACTGGGTTGGCATATAATAAATAAAGATTTTTTTTCTATTTGACATTCAGCAGGCCTAATTGATCCGGCAAGAGGGCCAAGGGGAAGTCCTGCTTTCATTATTTTCGGGAACATCCTTCAACTTTTAAAACCGTGATTTCTAAAACCAACGACGACTTCGAAATTTCCGTATTAAACTGACCCGTGATCGAGTATCAAAATTAAGTCAAAAACACCAAGATAATTAAAGTACAGAGTAGACTAATAGTAAAATTTGCCAAACACTGAACGATTAGAGAGCCATATAAGATTGTTGACGAAGCACATTAGCAGCAAAGTTGAGCATAATCAAGACCCAAATTCTGCTAGTAAAACATTGAAAATACCGCCCAATGAGAATCCAAGACTCAAACGACTACGCATATCTGCGTAGCCTAAACAGAAAGAGCAAAAGCCAAAATTAGGGCTTTTCTATAGAGCTTACATAGGTTTTAAGTAAGGCGATATCATCCTCGTCGAGGGGGCGAGGGTTCTTCTCGTCCTTGATGTCGTCTTCATTCTCAATGGCCATTGGAACTGATTTTTTCAGAATATGGTTTCTCCTTAGACAAAGATGTGAACTTTCTCTAGTATTCTTAAGAGGGAAGCGAGACTGAAACGATAATTGATACTATTTGGGTTCACCTGGACTTTTTATGCAAGCAAGAAGTGCAACAGAGAGAATAATCATATAGAAAGGAGAAACGAAGAGCGAACACAAGTTAGAATTTAGAAATGTGCCTGAAGTAATATAAGCTTATTTAGAGGCAGAACGAAAGAAACCCAATATAAGCTTATTTAAAACCCAATAGTATATAAATGACTTTTCAATCAAGAAACGTTTTCAACTAAAGTAAAAAGAGAAATTACAAAAATCAAATAAAGAAAAAAATTTGCAATCAATTCGTATATTTTTTATCATTAAATTTTTTTAATTAGAAATCATGGGTATACTATCTTTAAAAATAATTATATATTTTTACAATTTAATATTGCTTGATTATTTTTTAATTTTTTATATATTTATTTTTAATGAAGAACATGCTAATCACAATATAAAAAAAATTCATATACGTTTAGTTTCAAATTAAAAATTTTTTCTTATACAAACAATATATAATTATAAAACACATCAGAACACCATAATACTTTTTGGACTTAAATAAAAAAAATTATAGTTTAAGTAAAATTAACCATCTTCTTACTCTCTGACTTTAACAATTTTCACATACCGACAGCAAGTTAAGCAAAAATATATAGATGTAGGGCTTATTTAAAAGAGTTTATTTTGAACTTATCTGACTTATTTTATGACATAAGTGCTTATATATGTATTTGGGAGAGTTTATAGAAATAGCTTATGATATGCCAATAAACTGTTTTCAGCTTATTTTCATAAGCTCTCAAGAATAGGTTATGAAAATAAGGTGAAAACAGTTTATGTGAAATCTGCCATCATAAATTCTTTAATTATAAAAATAACTTATATATAAGTATTTATATAATAAGTGCTTATTTTATAATTATTTAAATAAGTTGTTTACCCAAACAGGATATAAGAGACCTCAATAGAGTGAATGAATCCTTTGATGGGCAGTAGGGTGAGTACCACCCAATCGAGATGAAACTCACATGTTAGATCTTATATGTCCCACTCAATTAGACAACATTATGGAGCTCAGCATCCTGCTAGGCATATGACGCCCAATAAAAAATTTAAACTCCTCAATAAAATAAGTAAATCACTTGTCTTTTATTGTTAATTTTAACAGAATTTTATGTCTTCTTTTTAATTTAGACTTCAAGACCTTATTTGGGATGGGTATAATAATTTTTTCATAAAACTATAATTTTTCTTTTTATATTTATCTTGCAAAAGTTTTTGGATTTTTATTTTACAAAAGACTATATGTCTTTTGGCCTATAAATTCGTCATTGATACTTTGTTAAAGTTAATATAGGCAAAATATACTTTATATCCCTAATATTTATATTATTTTTATTTATGCCCCTGAAGTTTATTTTTGGTAAGTTTTTATTAGATATACCCTTTTTTTAAAACCGTTAAATTAGTTAATGGAAAACGCTGATTGGGTTGCCACGTAAAAAAAAAAATCTGGTACATCACTTAACACATGGACCCATAACCTAAAATTACAAAAACACCCTTAATAATTTGCCACATGACAAAAATATCCTCTACGTCACTTAACACATGGACCCATAGCTTAAAATTACAAAAAAAAAACCCTTAATAATAATTTAAAAGTGTCATTCTCTCTCTCTCTCTCTCTCTCTCTCTCTCTCTCTCTCTCTCTCTTACACACACACACACACACACACACAAAAACACATACTCATGTCTTAGTCTTTCGTCTTCCTCTGCCACTCTGCATTTCACTAGATTCTGCCCCATATGCCTCTGCAAATGCCTCATCGTACTTGATCCCAACTCATATGCTCCTTCGTCTTCCTCTGCTCGCACATAGAGGTATTAACTTTTCATTCCTTGCGCATGATTTCTTTTGCTTGAAAGTAATTAATTTACTCACCAAAGTAAGCAAAAGCAAGGCCAAAAAAGAGAATGAAAGTAACTCAAACATGACATTATAGAAATCGGTTCTTCAAATAAACCCAAAGACTAAGAAAAAGAAGTATAAAACAGAGGAATTCTTGACACAGTGAGTGACTTAGCATTTTGCATCATTCTCTTTGTTAATGACTTTGGCTTCCACAACTTCAATCACTTTCTCAATAACCACTTCCTCTGATGTCGTTTCTTCCACTGGAACCTCTAATTTTTTAGTTTCTTATTTCACTGCCTCGTCGCTTTACTTTTCCTCTGTAGATTTCTCAGCTTCTAATGCCTTTATTGCTTTCGTCTTCTAATATGCCTCATTACTCTATTTTTCACTTAAGCCTTCTTCTTTCACTCCCTCACTATTTTCACTTTTCTCTGAACATTTCTCCTCCTCGTAGATTCTTCCTCGATTACCACATTGCTTTCACTTTCCTCGACCTAAGAAGATTCCTCTTTGATCGGATCTCTACTTCTTACTTCCTCTGAAGCATTGTCCTCGACCTCTGCACATTCCTATTTTACTGTCTTAGGGCATTTACAATCTTCTGAAGGCTTCTCTGTTTTTGACGTTTCTTCTGTCGCTGTCCTCTCCACTGAGGTCTTCTCATTTTCCTCACTCGCCTTTGCTTCTTCTTAAGGTTTAGGTAACCGTGATTTTCCCTCATTGTTTGAATTCCCATATTCTATGTCGTTGTTCCTTGGTTGATACTTGTTAGCACTATTGCAACTTGGCTCACTCGGAACTTTCTACTAATTTTTTTTATGAGAAAGTCCTCCTTCTTGCTAGGGGTAAGTTAAATCCTGTCATTGACATCTTTTTTTAATAATAAAAACTTTTTCATTTTTTTCAAATTCACTTTTAGTCTCTTCATTGTGATGTCATTATTTTCCTTATTGTTATTTTCTATGTTTTATTTTAATGACAACTAGCAACCTTAGTTGCCAAAACTTTCATCTATAATTAAACTTGGGTGCAATGGGATTCCCTTCAATGTCCATTGAATTTACAAATTTGAAATCCATTAAAACAAGCAATGCTTGATAAAAGACAGTTTCTGTAGTCTAGATTGTGATCCCAAAACAATTAGTGGGCAGAGGAAGACGAAGGATCATAAGAGTTGGGATCGAGTACAGCGAAGCGTTCACAGAGGCATGTGGGGCAAAATCTGATGAAATGCAGAGTGGCAGAGGAAGACATTCGAAGAGGAAGACGAATGAATAAGACGAGAGAGGTTGATGTGTGTGTGTGTGAGAAAGAGAGAGAGAGAGAGCATAGTTGTAACAACTCGAGCTAGTATGAGCTTGTGTGAAAGGTTCTCGTTGGATGAGCCCAGAAATTCCAATGGTACGAATAAATGCATGGACCCTAGAGGCCGTCTAATGGTGGAGTGTGCACTTGTAATGTTCATGGGAGCTAATTAATCTATGGAGGAAAATATATTATTTATTACGTGCATAATTGTGTTGTAGAGTTTAATTGGATATTTATGCTAAACACCCAGTGAGAAGGAAAAATGATTGGAACCTTACAAGGACTAAAATGAAAGAAATGTGATTTTTAGGAGTTTCATAAAATATTGGTGGGGTGACATCCAAATGTGTCCAAGTGAGATGCTTGGAAACTTTGTAATGTGTAAAATTGCCTTAGAGTGGGAAAGAGGGTATGGGACACTTATGTGTGTGGCATATTGCAATAAGCTTTGGAAGGTGGGGGCATTGTGGTCCATTTGGGTACTTTTTTATTTTAAAATTCAGACGTTGCCCTCATTCTCTCCCCTACACGATGGGAACACACATTTGGCTCAAATGGCTCCCTCCCCTTCACTCATGGTACACACACACATTCTTCCATCTTCACTTCCGAGCCTCTCTCTTGGCTGGCACCACATTTGGAGGACCAAGAATTGTAGCCATTGCTTGAGGAAAGAAGAAAGTAAGTAGATCCTCCTTCTTCTTCCTTGGTTCTTTCTTGCATAAACCCTAGAAATGTATGTTGGCTTGATGGCTATTTTGTTGGGCTGAGAAGTGATTTTCTTGAGTTATATTGTAATTTTCTTTTGGTTCTAAGCTAGCAAAGCTTGGGAGAAAGGTGATTGGAGGTGGAGATTTTAGAGATCACAACTTTCTTAAAGAAAACTCCCTTCCATGAATAATCAAAGAGTTTGGTTCCATTGGCTTTGGAGCATGGGTTTTTAGAGATTAAATAAAGATTAAAACACCTAAAGAGCCTTGGAATTAAATCTTGTTAAAGCTAAGCAAAGGGAGTACCAAAGGGAGAGAAAAACTAAAGATTTGTGGAGTTTGGAGATCTTTTTGTCGAAATCTATTGGTGACCAGTCGACTGTCATGAAGAGACCAGTCGACTAGCTACCTCTGGTGCTTTCTGTCTAGACCTGACCGAGACACACCAATCGACTAGTAACTTCTGGGTTGAAATTGCAGATCTGGTAGTGATACATCGGTCGACCGTCAGAGTAACACTAGTTGATCGATTACTCTCAAGTTAAAGCAAGATACACTAAACCAGTTGACTCCAGTTAATAGGGTAGTCAACCAGTTACTATCTGACAATGTTTAGTGTTTTATTTGCTTTCTTTCCCTATGTGTTTTCCATTCCAATTGGCTAGGATGCCTTTCCAAAATATTCAAACAAGGTTTTCATCCAAATACCAAGTATTGGGATAGAATAAATAGCTTGGAGTTGAGGTGAGTAGATGACTTCATTTAACTTAGACTAGGAGTTAAATTCTTGTACATCATTTCTTGTTGTAGTACAAGTAGCCTTGTGAACAATGTGTATTGTTATGAATGTTGGGTATCGTGATTGAAATACCATGGGGAAGGAGATACTATAGGACCAAGGAGAAAAAGTGTCTTGTCATTAGAGTTGCACATTAACATCTTTGATTAAAAGCATGATTGTTTTAATTGACTTATGGTGTTTATGTAATTGCGTTTGTATTGTGCAACATGTATATACTTATGTACGGATATTTATATATTGCATGACTATTATGAGAAAACAGAGAATTGTATGGCTTTGTGCCAAGGATATTTCATGGCCTTATGCCACAGGGATTGTACGGTGTTAAAACCTTGAAAATGACACGACCTTATGCTAAGGAGAAGTAGATAAATTAGCCCTCGTGCTTGGAGAATTTGACATATGATACATATTACGTAATAGGTATTGCACCTTTATAGGTAATATGTAAGTTATATAGTTATGTGGAGATAAAGTGTAGAGAATCTCTTATGGTGAGTATGAACACCAGGGTTCGTTGTGTGGAGTTGGGATGGTGCACTTCATGCACCCATTGAATGATTGTGCATTAACTTATAAGCACACAATTAGTTTAGGAGAGTTATCCGCTCTTTGAGATGTTTGCACCGTCCTAAGTGGTGGTGAGAGATACTCTACCTTCAAGCAAATAAGGACGTGGTGCCCTTGGGCAATGGTGCATTCGTACCTTGAACTATAGGAGTGTAATGAAATCGGGTATATTGATACTCACTTAGGGCTCTCAGGTATTTGAGTCCTTTGTGAGTAATTGTGTATAGTTAAGATAATGGACAATGGGAGAGGTAACCTCAACATGGAGATCATTTGTCTTTGGACATGGAGATCATTTGTCTTCGGACATGGAGATTAACTTACCTACGTGTAAGGAGATTAAATTACCTTCGGGCAATAGAGATTAAATTGCCTTCAAGCAAATGGAGATTAAAGAGAGATTAATTTGCCTATGTGTGAAGGGATTGATTTGTCTTTAGGCAGGGAGATCATTTGCCTGTAGGCATGGAGATTAACTTTGTAATATCTACTAGACTTTTACAGTTTTAAGAAATTATAATAAGAGTGGTGTAAGAAAAATGATTAAAAACCAACGATTTCCTTAAAAGTTCCTGTAAAATGCCACTCATATAAATATAGGAAAATTTGAAAGCATTTTAAAACTTAAAATATTTAATTAGGCAGAAGAAAAAATCTTTTAAAAATATAACTTTTCTCTAAATCAATTTACTAGGTCAAAAACCAAGGATTTCTAAATAAATTCTTTCAAATAATTATGATTTTTACTATTCACAAAATTTATTATTCATATGAATAGTAACCCTCGTAGAAAAATTATTAGAAATCTTGATAATTATGTCTGAGTTTAAATATATACAAAAATTAATTTACATCAAAACTCATGTGTTTTTTACAAGTCTCCAAAATCCATATAAGAATCAATACTACTTTCTCTTCTATTTGAGCTACTTTAATATCTCTAACTAGTTTATTCTTTTTTCTTTCTCCTACTTTTCTACTTCAGCTCCTAAAATGGTCATTTATGAGAAAAGGGGTGAGATATAAATCTCAGTAGCTAGCATAGTCTGTGAAGTAACAATATAACCATTTCAGTCATAAAAGCAATATAAATAAATATTTCTCATTTCCATGAAGTATAAACTAGCATATAAATATTAGAATATTTTCATTTTTATTATAGTGTACTATAATTTCTAACTTTTTCTCATGAAAAGAGCTCTATGTCCCATGAGAAATTTCTATCATTCCATGAGAAAAGTTTTGGTTCTGTCATCTCATTAGGACTTTTACATCCTATGAGAAATTTCTGCCATCTCATGAAGAAAGTTCTAGTTCTGTCATCCCATAAGGAATTAGGCTATACTTTTCATGATAATTCTTATTCTAAAACATTCATGGAAAACTTTAATATAAAACTAGATATATTTCACAAAAGCATGATAAATACATACAAATAACTTGCTTTTATGAAAAACTAACTACCTTATATGAAGAACAAGCCTTTAAATCTAGTTCAATTTTCTTCTTCCTTTGATCTCTCCTGAACTCCTTCTCTTTTTCTCTCTTTCTATTCTATTTCCATCTCTGTCTCTTTTCTCTTTTCCTCTTCACTTTCCTTATTTTCTCTTCTCTTGTTTCTTTCACTGCACCCCCACACACTTATGTGTCCCATATATATATATATAACTTCATTAATTACATCACATCACACTTTTTCAACACATATATCTTATGTCTCCTTTCTCTCTTTTTTGCTTTACACGTACCCATGGAGAATTAAGATAAAGATTTGTTATGTCTCATCTCCCTCTCCCTTTGTTTTACATGTATATTAAATTAAATCTACTTAACTTTATCTCCTCATCCACCTTGCCGTTCAACTCCCTTCCTTTATCTTAAGTCATCATTACAAGATTGCCAACACATCCATTTTGGCTAAAAGTAATAAAAAGTGTCCATATCCTTTTTATTCTATTCAATTAGGTCCCTAACCTAATGAATAAAATTCTATTTATATCTCTCAAAATTTGCTTTATGATTATTTTCTCTAATTTACCTATTCATTCATTTATTTAGACTCATTTTATGAGGTAGTTAAATTTGGGATGTTACATTTCTACCTCCTTTAAAAGAATTTTGTCCTCAAAATTTCAAGTTTCTTACTTTAATCAAATAATTTAGGATATCTTGCTTCATGTGGTATGCCATTTCTCATGTGGCTTCTTCATGTGTCAAACCCTTCTAGATAAATTTTATTGAGGAATTTGCTTATTTCTTAATGACTTGATGCAGGTATCAACTATTCTATCCGTTTTTATCTCATATGTCATATTATCTTGTAAATGCATATTCTTATATTCAATAATATGTGCAAAATTTGGGAGGTATTTTTTAGTTGTGACACATGAAAAAATCATGAATATTACTCAAGTTTGGTGGTAAGGCTAATTTGTAGGCTGTGATACCAAACTTTCCGAGGATTTGGAATGGTCTCATGTATCTAAGGCTAAGTTTCTTTGCTCTTATTACTCTGTCAACAGCTATGACTGGGGTGATTTTGAGAATTCCAATGGTCTTATTCTTTTATCTACATAACTCTTTTGTCTACTTTGTGCATTAATAAGACGTTCCCTTATTAATTGTATATGTTCAGATGTCTGATCTACTATCTCTGGTCCTAACATAACCCTTTCTCTTACTTAACCCAACAAATAGGCGATTTAACTGTTATTATAGGCAAATTCTGCTAATTGTGCATAGCTATCCTAGTTACCCTTGAATTCTAATACACAAGCCCTCAACATATCTTCTAGAATTTGATTGACTCTCTTAGTTTGTCCATCAGTTTGAGGGTGATAAGTTGTACTGAATCTTAGTCTAGTTCCCATGGCAGCTTGTAAAGATCTCCAAAATCTAGAGATAAATCTAGGGTCTCTATTATATATGATGCTATTTGGCATTCTATGAAGTTTGACTATTTCTTTGATGTGTAGTTGTGCTAACTAATTTAGAGTATATGTAGACTTGATTGGTAAAAAGTGTGCAGATTTTGTTAATCGGTCTACAATAACCCATATAGCATCATTACCTGAAGATGTCCTAGGTAAACCTACAATAAAATCCATGGAGACACTATCCTATTTCCAAACTGGTATATCTAAAGATTGCAAAGTTCCTGGGGGCCTTTTGGTGTTCAATCTTGGTCCTTTGGCACACAAGACACATATTTACAAATTCTACTATATTTTTCTTCATTCCTGACTACCAAAAATTTCTTTTCAAATCTTGGTACATCTTAATTGCTCCTGGGTGTATTGTATATCTGCTTTGATTTCTCTCTAAGGTTTCCTATACTTGGAATATATAATCTATTCCTAAACTCAACAGTCTAGTTTCTATGAATTCTAGATCAGAAGCATTTCTTCTTTCCTTGAGTTGTTTCACTTCCTCTATGTAAGGATCATTTGCTATTACCTCAAGAATTTGCTTTTCTAACTCACTTTCAATTATCAAGGAACTTACTCTAATGCTGTTTAGCTCAAAAGACACTTCAAGTTTTAGATCTCTAAATTCTTCAAGAAGTTGTTCTTCCCTTAATATCATCATAACCATATAGATGGGTTTCCTACTAAGGGCATCGGCTACAACTTTAGCTTTTCCTAGATGGTACTTAAGGCAAAACTCATAATCCTTTAGGAATTTTATCCTTTGCCTCATGTTTAACTCCCTTTGATCAAATAGGTATTTCAACTTCTACGATCCAAGTAAATTTGAAATTTATTCCATAAAGGTAATGTCTCCAAATCTTAAGGGTAAACACCACTATAGCAAGTTCTAGGTCGT
This sequence comes from Biancaea sappan, assembly GCA_037074585.1. Taxonomy (NCBI): domain Eukaryota; kingdom Viridiplantae; phylum Streptophyta; class Magnoliopsida; order Fabales; family Fabaceae; genus Biancaea; species Biancaea sappan. Next base: position 40,046,444 of record CM073499.1, read on the forward strand.
GGGTTGGATAATTGTGTTCATGGGGTCTTAGTTGTCTTAAGGCATAAGCTACAACTTTCCCATATTGCATTAACACACATCCTAAACCTTTCAAAGAAGCTTCTGTATAAACCACAAAAGGTTCATGAAGATACAGAATAACTAAAACAGGTGTTGAGGTCAATCTAACCTTTAGTTCTTGAAAACTCTCTTCACATTTACTATCCTAAACAAAGGGATAATTTTTCCTAATCAGCTTGGTTAAATGTAGTGCTATTTGTAAAAAACCTCTAATGAACCTTCTATAATAACCAACTAAACTTAGGAAACTTTTAACCTCAATTACTGTCTTTGGTCTTTCCCATTCTAACACTATTTCTATTTTACTAGGATCAACCTTTTTCGTAAAAATACATGACCCAAGAATTTTATTTCTTTTAGCCAAAACTCACACTTGCTTAGCCTAGCATATAATTTCTTCTCCCTTAAGGTTTGAAGTACAATCCTCAAATGTTCCTCCTGCTCTTTTGGAGTTTTTGAATAAATCAAGATATCATCAATGAATACTACTACAAACTGATCTAGAAAGGGTTTGAAAATTTGGTTCATATAATCCATAAACGCAGCTGGTGCATTAGTTAAACCGAAAGGCATTACTAGATATTCATAGTGGCTATACCTAGTTTTGAAAGTAGTTTTTGGTACATCCTCATCTTTTATCTTTAACTAATAGTAACCTGATCTCAAATTTATCTTGAAAATACTGAAGCTCCTATTAATTGATTTAACAAATCATCTATTCTTAGGACATGATATTTATTTTGATTGTGATCTTATTTAATTGTCTATAATCTATACAAAGCCTTAGGGTTCTATCTTTCTTTTTGACAAATAAGACTGGGGCTCCCCAGGGTGAAACACTAGGTCTAATGAAACCCTTTTCTAGCAATTCCTCAATTTGCTTTTTAAGCTTAGCTAACTCAGTGGGTGACATTCTATAAGGAGACATAGAGATAGGGCTAGAACCAGGTATTAAATTTATAGAAAATTTCACTTCTATAACAGGAGGTAGATTAGATACATCTTTTAGAAACACATTTAGGAAGTCTCTTACTACATGAATTTGCTCTAAACTTTCTTCCATTCTTGTTGCTATGCAGAAAAGGACAAAGTACCCTTGGTAATTTTCTTTCAAACATTGCGCAGCTTGAGTGATAGATAAATATGTATTCTCAGTCCTAGACAATGGGGTTGATGTATTGATAGGTAAAGATATAGTCTTTCTTGAGCAATCAATTAAAGCATCATTTTGGGATAACCAATCCATGCTAATAATAATTTCAATATCATGCATGGGTAAACAAACCAAATCTACAGTAGATGCTCTATTCTCAAATTGTACTACACAATTGAGACAAACTTGGGTTGTTCTGACTTGACTTCTAGTGAAGGTGGAAATAAACAATTCATGGGGTAAAGCATGCATTTCTATTCCTAGATTCTTAGCACATATATATGAAATAAAAGAATGTGTAGCTCCTGAATCAAATAATCCATTTACAAGAGTATTTCAGATAGAAATCTTACCTCGAATCAAGTTAGGAGCTTTTTAAGCTTTATCCTAGGTCAAAGCAAATACCCTCCCTTGAGTTGGTTGTCCAATATTACACTGTCTAGCCATGTGTCCTGGCTTCCCACACTTGTAACATACACTCTGACCTGCCAAACAAAGGTTATTGTCGTGATTTCTCTTGCATTTCGGACACTGGTTTTTGGAGGTTGTTGCCTGTGAATTATTCTTGACCTATTCTTGCATAGTCTTTGATTTCTTTCTCCACGAGCTACCCCTCTTATTGTCACTCCCACTAAATTCCCTTTTCTTCTTTTCTTTTGTTTCTTCCTCACTACTCACCTCTTGCATATATCTTTCAACTAATCTACATTTGTTGACGTACTGGGCAAAATTTCTAATCTCTATAGGTCCCACTTTCTCTCTAATTTTAGCATTAAGTATATTCTCAAAATGGCGTGTCTTTCAAGCTTCACTGTAATGATCTTTCATATAGGTAAAAAATTTGGCTAACTCATCAAATTTAGCTTCATATTCTCCTATTGATATATCCCCTTGTTTTATTCTCATAAACTGAGCTTCTTTTTCATTTCTAATACTCTTAGGAAAGTATTTCTCATAGTAAGCCTTTTGAAATTCATCCCAAGTAACCTTCTTCCCATAAGCATCTATTAATTTCTGAGCTCCCATCCACTAATCCTCCGTATCACTTTCTAGTTTAAATGTCGCTAAATTAACTTTCTATTCTGGGCTACATTTCATAACTCTAAAAATTTTCTCCATTTGACTCATCCACTCTCGAGCCACAATAGGATCATAAGTACCTCTAAAAGAAGGTGGTTTCATCTTCCTGAATTTAACAATATTTTAGTATTGGGATTACTGTCACTAATGCCCTTTTCATTCTCCTTTCTAGTCTCTTCCCCATTTTTCCTTATCTCTTCTCTCATAAGTTTGAGAAGTTTAACTATGGCATTCTGTGTACTAGCCATATTCTCTAGCATTTTAGATTGATAATTCTGATGTGAAGACAACTGCAAACATACTCATGACATATTGACCACTACATGAGCTCATGTAAATACTAATAAAATCAATTTCTTGTATAATCATTCTAATTCTACCCAGAAGTGCCTTAAATCATGCTCTGATACCAAAAATGTAATATCTACTAGACTTTTACAATTTTAAGAAATTGTAATAAGAGTGGTGTAAGAAAAAGGGTTAAAAACCAAGGATTTCCTTAAAAGTTCTTGTAAAATGCCACTCATATAAATATAGGAAATTTGGGATCATTTTAAAACTTCAAATAGTCAAATGGGCAGAGGACAAATCTTTAAAAATATAACTTTTCTCTAGATCAATTTACTAGGTTAAAAACCAAGGATTTCTAAATAAATTCCTTCAAATAATTACGATTTTCACTATTCACGAATGAATAGTAACCTTGTAGAAAAATTATTAGAAATCTCGATAATTATGTCTGAACTTAAATATATATAAAAATTAATTTACATCAAAACTCGTGTTTTGTACAAGTCTCCAAAATTCATATAAGAAGTTAGTAATACTTTCTCTTCTATTTGAGCTACTTTAGTATCTTTAACTAGTTTATTTTTTTTCTTTCTCATGCTAATCTATTTCAGCTCCTGAAATGGTCATTTATGAGAAAAGGGGTGAGATATAAATCTCAGTAGTTAGCATAGTTTGTGAAGTAACAATATAATCATTTCAGTTATAAAAGCAATATAAATAAATATTTCTTATTTCCATGAAGTACAAATAACATATAAACATTAGAATATTTTCATTCTTATTATAGTGCACTATAATCTCTAACTTTTTCTCATGAAAAGAGCTTTATGTCCCATGAGGAATTTCTATCATCTTATGAGGAAAGTTCTGGTTCTGTCATCCTATTAGGACTTTTACATCCTATGAGAAATTTTTGCCATCTCATGAAGAAAGTTCTGGTTTTGTCATCCCATAAGGAATTAGGCTATACTTTTCATGATAATTCTTATTCTAAAACATTCATGGAAAACTTTAATATAAAACTAGATATATTTCACAAAAGCATGATAAATACATATAAATAACTTGCTTTTATGAAAAACTGACTACCTTATATGAAGAACAAGCCTTTAAATCTAGTTCAATTTTCTTCTTCCTTTGATCTCTCCTGCGCTCCTTCTCTCTTTCTATTCTATTTCCGTCGCTGTCTCTTTTCTCTTTTTCTCTTCACTTCCTCTATTTCCTCTTATCTTCTTTCTTTCACCATACCCCCATGCTCATGTATCTCATATATATATATATATATATATATATATAACTTCATTAATTACATCACACTTTTTCAACACATATATCTTATGTCTCCTATCTCTCCTTTTTGCTTTACATGTACCCATGGAGAATTAAGATGAAGATTTATTATGTCTCTTCTCCCTCTCCCTTTGTCTTACATGTATGTTAAATTAAATCTACCTAACTTTATCTCCTCATCCACCTTGCCATCCAACTACTTTCCTTCATCTTAAGTCATCATTACAAGATTGCCAACACATGCATTTTGGCTAAAAGTAGAAAATATTCTCCATATCCTTTTTATTCTATCCAATTAGGCCCTAACCTAATGAATAAAATTCTATTTATATCTCTCAAAATTTGCTTTATGATTATTTTCTCTTATTTACTTATTCATTTATTTATTTAGCCTCATTTTATGAGGTAGTTAAATTTGGGATGTTACAAACTTTCCCTTTGGCAAGGAAATAATATCGGCTTATGTGATGGGAGATAATATCGATCTATGAGCCAAAAGGTAATATTGGCCTATGAGTTGGGAGATGATATTGGCCTACGGGCAGGGAGCTATACATATAGGTATATATATATATATCCTTGATTGAGAGATTATTATGGCCTTCTTTGGCCGGAGACTATTATTGTCTTTTGGAAGAGAAGATGTTGTCTATGTTGGAGTATTATGTATAAAAATAATTGTTAACCTGTGTGGTTGTAATGGAGTTGTAATGCCCTAAGTATTACTGTGTAACTAAAAAATATATGATTATGGGTGAAAATTTTTTCACGGATTAAGGAGTCCCATCTAGAGGATCGAAGAGTCTCAAAATTTGATAAGGACTAAGACTAGCCCTGGTCAAGTAGAAAAATTTCACCGAAAAAGGAAATATAAAAAATGAGTGTAAGAGAAATGCGTAAAGACTAAAGTGAACAGAAAAAGGAAATATGAAATACTCTTGAGTAATTATCGAATAGGAACCTGTGAGGGAGAATAGACTTTATGATAATGAAATTTTGAGCTTGGTAATTTAAAGTTGTTCATTTAAGGCTAAGTGGAACTTGGGACACCGTGAGGGACCAAAGTGAGATAATGAAGAATTTTGATTGTTATTTAAAAAAGAAGAAGAAGAAGAAGTAGGATGAAAAGCATTTTATGGAGTGTGTATGGGTGCCAAAGGGATGATCAAGTTATTTCATTATCTTGTAAAATGGTAGTTTGTTTCTTTCAAGGAATGACCAAATTGAAGAATCAATGGGTGGGCCACACATACCTTCATAAAACTCATCCTCCTTCCCCATATACCTTTCTCTTCTTTCTCACAACGTCTCTCTCTACTTCTAGGACTTGTGAACCTTTCTTCTCCCACCATGCTCCCAGCTACTCATCATCAGCGAGAAAACGAATCTTCAACAAGCCACCGCACCGGAAGGGCAAGGAGATTCAAGTGAGTTTCTCTCTTCTACCTTTCTTCATGGCATTTTTTGAATTTGTGAGCAATAAGGTGGAATTTATGTTTGTTTCTGAAGATTAAAGCTTGGTTAATGTTTTGAAACCCCCTAGGATGATTAATGATGAAATTAAGACCACAAATTCATGAATGTGGCAAGATTAAGAAGAGATTTAAAGGGAATGATGAAATAAGAACAGAGTAAGGGTTTTGAATGGGATGTTCAAGATTCAAGCTCAAAACTATGAAATTTCTTTGGGGGTTTAGTGCTAATGATTCTAGAACATTAGGATAGGAACCCCATTGAAGGAATCATGCAAATGGTGAGGAATTGCTGAATTTCAGGCTGAAATTGTGTGGGGTCACAACTATGCTGGAAAGTTTGTGACTTGGCGCCCTAGATGCCAAACCACTTAGAGTAAGAGGGCTGGTGATGTGATTTCCGGAGGGAAAACACTTAATCGATTTTCTGGATAGGTTGAAAGAAACAAACAAAGAAAACCAAATCACTCAATTGATAAGCCAAAGGGCGCCACAACTAAGAGAAATGGGTTGATCTCGCCACACTCAAGAAAGAAGAACGTGAGTGATAAGAAATCTAGTTGCTCTCGCCACTAACCCAAGTTAGATAAGAGAAAGAACTCAAGAATCCTCTTGAAAGCAAAATGCCAATATCTCATATATGATTCAAGGATGGTTTACAACATATGGCAAGGACCCTTTTTATAGAGGGTCTCCAAAACAAAAAGACAAAATACTCCAACTAATGCATTAAATGCATCAACTAAAAGTCAAGTAGTGTAAGCTAAATGTCAAAGACAATAAATGCATAGGTAGCTAAATGTCAAAGAAAATAAATGCATAGGTAATAGACTACAACTATATTCAACAAATACAACTATCCCACATGTAATCTTTTTCACACTTCTTCCACTTTCAACAATGTGGTTAAGCCCAATCCAAGCCCTTTAGCCCTTGAACGAGTTAGAGGCCCAATTGAAGTGTTCTCCCTTTCTTGGGTTGCAATTAGTCCAAGCTCTTTAACCCTTGAACGAGTTAGAGGCTCAATTGAAGTGTTCTCCCTTTCTTGGGCTGGAATGGGGTTATCCTTGATTACATCATCCTCCCCTGGTTGAAATGGATTTGTCCTCAAATCCAAGTCCTCTTTATCTTCTAAGTACGGGGAAAGATCTCTCACATTGAAAGTAGTAGAAATAGCATAGTCTTCAGGCAAATCAATTTTGTATGCATTACCATTTACCTTGTCTATGATACGGAAAGGACCATCTGCCCTTGGCATTAATTTGGACTTCCTTTGGTTTGGAAATCTTTCTTTTCGAAGATGAACCCACACTAAATCTCCAAGACTGAATTGAACAAATTTCCTTCTCTTGTTGGCAGTCTTCTCATAGATGGAGTTCTTCTTCTCAATTTGCTGTTTAATGTTTTCATGTAACTTCTTTATCATGTCAGCCTTCATTTTTCCATCTATGTATTCTCGAGCTTCAAGTGGTAATGGTACTAAATCAAGTGGGCTCAATGGATTAAATCCATAAACTACTTCAAAAGGAGAGTGTTTAGTAGTACCATGTACACTTCTATTGTAAGCAAATTCAGCATAGGCCAAGCATTCATCCCAACTTTTCAAGTTTTTGCTAATGATAGTTCTTAGCAAAGTAGAAAGCGTTCGGTTCACCACTTCAGTTTGCCCATCAGTTTGTGGGTGATAGGCAGTACTAAAGAGCAACTTTGTTCCCAACTTCCTCCATAAAGTCTTCCAAAAGTAGCTAAGAAATTTGGCATCACAATCCGACATGATACTCTTTGGAATGCCATGAAGTCTCACAATTTCTTTAAAAAATAAATTGGCAATGTGCACAACATCATCGGTCTTATGGCATAGAATAAAATGAGACATTTTTGAAAAACGATCAACAACAACCATGACCTAATCTTTACCTCTTTGTGTCCTTGGTAAGCCTAGCACGAAATCCATGCTAACATCAGTTCAAGGTTGATCTGGAACAGGTAGAGGTGTACAAAGTCCACGGGCTGCTTCCTTGCTCTTGGCTTTTTTGCAAATAATACACCTTTCAATCACATGATGCACATCTCTAATCATGTTAGGCCAATAAAAATGCTCTTTCAGCATCTCCAATGTCTTGGTTTCACCAAAATGCCCAGCCAATCCTCCTCCGTAAGCTTCTCGTGTAAGTAATTCCCTTATAGAACAATTTGGAATTACAAGCCTCCCCAAGCGAAATAAAAAACCTTCAGATCTATAAAATCCCTTATATGCCATTTTCTCACAAGCGAATTTCAGCAAGTGTCGAATCTTCCATGTAATGGTCTTTAATAGATTCAAATCCCAACAATTTAGCATTCATCATGGAAATTAAGGCATATCTCCTAGATAAGGCATCTGCAACAATGTTGGTTTCTCCCTTCTTATACTTCAACACATAGGGAAAAGCTTCAAGAAATTCCACCCACTTTGCATGTCTTCTATTCAGCTTGCTCTGACCTTTCAAGTGTTTGAGTGATTTATGGTCTGTGTGAATTACAAATTCTTTTGGTAACAAATAGTGCTGCCATGTCTCAAGAGCTCTAATTAAAGAGTAGAACTCCTTATCATAGGTAGAGTAGTTAAGACTGGCTCCACTCAACTTCTCACTAAAATAAGCTATAGGACGCCTTTCTTGAAGAAGTACAGATCCAATTCCCACTCCACTAGCATCACATTCAATCTCAAAAGTCTTAGAAAAATTAGGCAAAGCCAATATGGGTGCATTGCACAATTTTTCTTTGACAAGCTCAAAACTTCGTTGGGCTGCATCACTCTATTTGAACTCCTTTCCTCCCTTAATACATTCAGTTATGGGCGCTAAAATGGTGCTGAAATCCCTTACAAATCTTCTATAGAAAGAGGCAAGCCCGTGAAAACTTCTTACTTCAGATATGGTTCTTGGAACAGGCCATTCTTTGATAGCTTTCACCTTTTCTTCATCAACTCCCACTCCTTGCTGAGATACTACAAAGCCAAGAAAAATCACATGCTCTTGACAAAAGTAGCATTTTTTCAGATTAGCATAGAGTTTCTCATTTCGCAACACTTTCAAGACTTCCTTCAAATGTTGCACATGCTTCTCATAACTTTGACTGTAGATCAAAATATCATCGAAATATACAACAACAAATTTTTCAATGAAATATCTAAGCACATGATTCATCAATCGCATAAATGTGCTAGGGGCATTAGATAGCCCAAATGGCATTATCATCCATTCGTAAAGTCCATGCTTTGTCTTGAAGGCTGTCTTCCACTTGTCTCCCTCTTTCATTCGGATTTGGTGATAGCCGCTCTTCAAGTCAATTTTTGAAAACACATTGGAACCATTCAGCTCATCCAACATGTCATCCAATCTTGGAATTGGATAGCGGTATTTGATGGTAATCTTATTTATAGCACGACTGTCCACACACATTCTCATAGAGCCATCTTTTTTAGGGACTAATAATGTAGGCACAGAACAAGGGCTCATGGATTCCCTTACATAACCCTTTTCAATCAACTCATCAACTTGCCTTTTTAGCTCCTTAGCCTCATCTGGATTCATTCTATATGCTGGCTTATTTGGTAAGGCAGCACCGAGCACCAAATCAATTTGATGCTCAATTCCCCTCAAGGGTGGCAATCCCTTAGGTAGGTCATTTGGAAAGACATCTGCAAATTCTTCTATCAACTCCCTCACAAGCTTAGGAAGCTTTTCTACAAGTTCTGGGTTCAGCTCCTTGAGAATTAGCAATAAGACGAAGTCATCCCTTTTTATTACCTTCTTTAACTCATTCTTAGAAGCAAAATAACTAGGCTTCTTCTTCTCGATTACATCCTCCTTCGACTGTACTTGTATTGGCTTTAAGGGTGCCAACACAATCTTCTTTCCATCCTTCTCAAAAGCGTAGGTGTTTTTGAAGCCATCATGTAGTGCTCTTCTATCAAATTGCCACGGCCTCCCAAGTAGAAGATGACTAGCATTCATAGGGACTATGTCACACAACACCTCATCTTTGTAATTCTTCCCTATAGAGAAAGGTACCTTTACTTGTTTGGTGACCTTCATCTCGCCATGATTATTTAGCCATTGCAGCTTGTATGGACGGGGATGATTGATGATAGGTAGCTTCAATTTGCCAACTAAGGTGGTTGAAGCAACGTTAGTGCAGCTCCCACTATCAATTATCACGTTACAAACTTTGCCTCCTATAGTGCACCTTGTTTGAAAAATATTCTCCCTCTGTTCTTCTTCTACCTTGGCTTGGATATTCAAGGCACGTCTAATAACCAAGGCAACACTTCATCAGCATACTCAACAACTTCTTCTTCGTCAGAATATTCTTCCTCTTCACATTCCTCCACAATATCTTCATCTTCACTCTCTATTTCCCCTTGTTTCTCCTTCAAGATCATTACTCTTCTATTAGGACATTCGGATGCTATATGGCCATGACCTAAGCACTTAATTTCTCGGCTTCTTTTAGAGGGTTGGTTGTCTTCTTTCTTCTCTTTCCCCTTAGAACTTTCAGTTTTGTTTGGCTCCTTCTTCCATATCTCCTTATTACTCCCTTTGGTAGTGTTTGAGGTTTGGGAAAATGTTTGGAAAAGTTTACTCCCCAATGGTTCAGATACTCCATTGTTTCTTCCATAAACTCTTTTTTTCTGTCTCTCCACCTTAATTGCCAATTTAATTACATCTTCTAAGAAGACATAATTTTACAACTCTACTAAGTCAGCAACTTCTTTGTTCAAACCACCAAGAAATCGAGCTATGGTTTGCTCTTGGGGTTCAGTTAGCTCGCACCGAATCATCAAAGTTTCAAATTCTTTAACATAATCTTCAACACACATACCTCCTTGCCTCAAGCTTTGAAGCTTAAAATAAAGCTCTTGCTTGTAGTAATCAGGTACAAAATGCCTCTGCATGAGTCTTTTCATCAATCTCCAATTTCGGACTTCTTCCTTTCCATCTCTTTTCTTCGTTGGTTCTTCAAATTTTCCCACCATAGATTCGCATAATCAGTGAATTCAAGGGCTGCAAGACGGCATTTGGTAGCTTCTGAATATTCTTGATATTCAAAAATCTTCTCTACTCGTTGCACCCACTCCAAGTATTCTTCAGGAGAACTTGTTCCCTTAAATGGAGGAATTTTCATTTTGATGTTGGCATCACGTTTCCTCTGCTGCCTTCTTTGCCTAGGTTGATCACCTTCTTCAGCTTCAGATTCTTCTCCATGATGTTCAACATAAGCTCCTCTTCTTGGTTGTTGTTGTTGTAGCTCCATAAATCTAGCCATTTGAGTGATTAGTTGAGCTATTTGTTCCATCATTTCTTCTTGACCTCTTTGTAGGCTAACAATTTGAGCTTGTTGTAGGCTAAGTCCAAAAGGAACTTCAGAACTATTTTCTCCTGTCATAGTGATTTGTAATTTGTTGGTTTGAGTTTGGTGAAGGGTAGGTTCACTCTCTAAGTGTTTACACTCGGATTAACAATGAACAGTAACGATGAACAATGAACAGTAACGATGAATTTTTTTTAATAAAAAAGCTGGAATAAAATAGAACAACACAAGAATAGAAATAAAGATAAAGATGAATAGGCCAGAAAATTAGCCTTCTATGTAGGTGGCAGATTACAAAATAAGGAAAACTAAGCCTTCCATATAGGTGGCAGAATACAAAATAAGAAAAACTAAGCCTTCCATGTAGGTGGCAAAACACATAATAAAATGCAATAAAATTAAGCTTTCCACGAAGGGGCAAAACACAAAACAAATAATAGAACCTGAATTGAAGTGGCTTTGATACCAATATGATGTGATTTCCGAAGGGAAAACACTTAATCGATTTTCTGGATAGGTTGAAAGAAACAAATAAAGAAAACCAAATCACTCAATTGATAAGCCAAAGGGTGCCACAACTAAGAGAAATGGGTTGATCTCGCCACACTCAAGAAAGAAGAACGTGAGTGATAAGAAATCTAGCTGCTCTCGCCACTAACCCAAGTTAGATAAGAGAAAGAACTCAAGAATCCTCTTGAAAGCAAAATGCCAATATCTCATATATGATTCAAGGATGATTTACAACATATGGAAAAGACCCTTTTTATAGAGGGTCTCCAAAACAAAAAGACAAAAAACTCCAACTAATGCATTAAATGCATCAACTAAAAGTCAAGTAGTGTAGGCTAAATGTCAAAGACAATAAATGCATAGGTAGCTAAATGTCAAAGACAATAAATGTATAGGTAGCTAAATGTCAAAGACAATAAATGCATAGGTAGCTAAATGTCAAAGACAATAAATGCATAGGTAATAGACTACAACTATATTCAATAAATGCAACTATCCCACATGCAATCTTTTTCACACTTCTTCCACTTTCAACAATGTGGTTAAGCTCAATCCAAGCCCTTTAGCCCTTGAACGAGTTAGAGGCCCAATTGAAGTGTTCTCCCTTTCTTGGGCTGCAATTAGTCCAAGCTCTTTAACCCTTGAACGAGTTAGAGGCTCAATTGAAGTGTTTTCCCTTTCTTGGGCTGCAATGGGGTTATCCTTGATTACATCAGCTGACGTCCATGGGCGCTAGAAGTTTTGACCCTTTTTCTCTTGCATCCTTGGTTTGTAGGTTTTGAATGATGTCTTGGGGTCTTCCTTGGACTCTTTGGAGCTTGCAAGCTACTTCTAAAGAGATGCATTCAACTAGGAAGCTTGGGCAAAGGTCACAGATCTAACCCTACCTTGTACGTTTTTACTTCATAGGATTTATTTTCCTTCCTAGAATTTAATTAAATGAAATCATGAAATGAATTGATGTTATATTGATGTGCATGAATTCTTCAAATGTTTAGAAATGGAAATAGCATTCTTGTGTGCGCTATTGTCGATCAAGAAGCGTGTGGTCCTCATTTGTCATGGATGAAAACAATTTGGTGTTGGTATTATTGTCGTTGTTGCCAAGGTAAGGTTATGAGACTAAGCCTTGTAATGAATTATGCCTACATATGAAATGATATGTTGTGGGATAAACTTGCATACACATAGTTATATATTAGTATAAGGCATGCTAATCTCCAAGCTAATGTTGAAGTCAAAGCAACATGTCATTAAGGTGAAATATGTAGTTAAGTATAAGTATATGATTGTCATTTAAATGTGAATAATGATGTGTAAGAGCATATTGGAGGAGAAATAAAAATGTTATTTCGATATTCTCATACTGCCATGTACCTATATTTAAGTGATCGAAAATTTATGGTTGAATGAAGGAATCAAGTTGCTTAATACTTCTTTTATATGTTGATTTATTAATAGTATGTCCATTCATGTGTATGTGGGTAGAATGGTAAATAATTATGATGATAATGAGTTGCAAATGTGCAAATATGATATATGTGCCTTCTTTAGGCGTATAAAGTGTGTCGTTTTTCAATGCTAGTGCTAAGATAAGAGTAACATGTCGCTAAGATGAATTATGTTACCAAGCCTAGGTAACTGATTTCTATGATATGTGGATATGAAATGCAAGCTTATGTTGAATGATGCATTCGACTGAGTCCCATAAATAATATGGTTGAATAGTTATGATTGCTATGTCATGTGTGAACATGTGTGATGTATTGCATACATTGTGGCCATGCTTCTATGTTATATAAGCACTTGTGTTGTGCTCCATGTGCCCCTTTGAAATGTGATGTAAAGAATTTCCTGAAGGTTGGGCTTCAATATCCTTGGTCTCACGTTGTTGCACGCACAGGGCCAGTGCGTTGTGGTCATTGAGTTTTTAAGGAATCGACTGGCTTCCTACCCTTGTGTGATTGTGATATGGTTGGGCTTCAATATCCTTGGTTTCACGTTACTGCATGCACAGGGCCAATGCGTTGTGGTCGTTGAGTTACTTAGGGATCGATTGGCTACCAACCCAAGTGTGTATATATATATATATATTGTTTAAGTCGACTTGAAATGTCATTTAATATTTTCCTTGCTTTTGACCGGATAAGTATAAGGCATGATGTATAGAGCATACCTAGAGTTATTATGTTTATATATAATAAATGAATGTGCATTAAATTCAACTATTCTTCCATGATATTGTATTTTTCATGTCTTGTATTTTCCTGTATGGGTAGGTTTTATGGTAAGTCTCGTGGTTTGGATATACCCCCTCACAGTTTTAGGTATGGTGAATCCTATTCTCCAGAATTGCGTATTCTTGAAGACCTTCCCTTTGTTTGGGGTGTAGTCCCATTGTAGGTAGTATCTTTTAATTATGTATGTAGTTAGAAACTCTAGAAAAGCTCTGTAATCGGGTAGGTTACGCTGTGTCAAGTAATAGAATTTCTGAGAAATGTTATGAATGTATCTATTTGAGAATAGTATAATGAATATGTAATTATGAATTTATGAAATATATTTTTTTAAGTTGTTATAGAGGTTGAGTTTGGGCTTGCGGCAGTAGGGCTAAGGCACAGTCCGCATCAGTTATGATCCCAGTTTGAAGGTCGTGACAGGAGTTCCATTTGCATGTGTTGCTTGGAGTAGTTGGTGACATATGGGTTCGAGTTATCATTAGCCTATGAGCTAGGAGATATTAATTGACCTATGGATTAGGAATTGGTAAATTAGCTTAGGCTTGGCGATGTACACTCAATGTCGGTACATATGAGTGAATATTAAGAACTTACCATACTGGAGATCAAAATTGCTCTGAGTAATCTAAAGTACCAGAGATGTTTATATAGAACTACTACCAAGTTGTTTTTATGCAATCGGTTGGTATGTGTACCAAAATGAGGCTTACTTAAATCAACTTTCACTATGGAGATAATCAACTGAGCAGAGGTAAGGAAAAGGGATTGTCTACTCAGTAAGATATTTATCTCATTCTATTATTGCTTTACCTTGCATGTTGCATTAGCCGTGACATCGTTGCCCTAGGAGTAGTTGAGGTTTGAAGTTTTCGCTTCCTTCTGCTTGAAGGTCAAAGCTTGTTAGTCGATATGTCATTGTGAGCTAGCCAACTAAGACACCTAAGAAGGAGGGGTTGCATGTAGGGAGTTTATGACATGACATGTTTACTTATTATTTTCGCATATTTGATTAATCATTTTATATGATCATACATTTCACTTGTTGCATGGGAACTGAGAGTTAGGAGAAATAGGCTTACGACATAGGAAATTAATCTCATGTCGTGTCAGTCACGTGCTTGAATTTTGGGTTGTGACAAGAGTGGTGGTGAGAGAGAGCAGACAGAGAAAGAGAGAGAGAGAAGGATTTTTTTTAATTATTATGGGTATTTTTGTAATTTTAGGTTATAGGTCCACGTGACAAATTATGTTTGCCACGTGACAGTCCAGTCAATATTTTTCATTAACCAATTTAATGGTGTTAAAAAAAGGTATATCTAACAAAAAATAAAACATATAGGACATATTTAACCAAAAACAAACTTTAGGGATATAAATGAAAATCAATGTAAACGTCAGGAATATGAAATATACTTTTGCTGGTAATATATGAATACTTTTCAAATATATGAAAGTATCAAATATTTAATTAAAAAGTCACTAAGTGATGGTCCAGTAGTGATGAATAGGAATAGTCTAACAAACCTTGCTCCATCATCTACCCAGATATGTAGCATAAAATAATTGTTATTTTTATTTATTAAAAAATATGAAATTCTAATGGTGTTTTTGATAGGTAGGGTAGTAATAGGAGAGAGTAAAAAGTTGTCTAAATTATCCTATCAAAAACACTAGATTTTTTTTTAAAAAAATTAGAACATTTTAGTAAAATATTTTATTTTTATTTTTATTTTCATTCTTTTTTCTTTTTCGTATACTAAACACATCAAAGTTTTGGAACTTTAAAAGTGAAGTGAATAAGACTATTAAAATGAATTTGACCTATTAGGCTAGCCATCCCTAGCCCTATAAATAGGATAGGCCAGTCAATAATTTAATAGCTTTTGCGACTTAAGTGGTTGGTCTTATTAGTTTTTATTTTATTTTATTTTTTAAAGTTTTATTTTTGTTTAAATTTAGTTTAAATTTTTGAAGTTTTATATCTCTAATATATAGTTTTTATTATTTAAAATAACTAAAAATACATTAAAAATGGACCCATTTTAATGTTTAATATACTTTTTTTAAGTTTATTCCAATTTTTTAAAAAAGTTTTATAGCCATATAATTTGTCTCATTCGAAGTAACTAAAAATACATTTAACAAAATTAGCCAAAAGATTGATCCAACCCAGCCTATAACCCATGGTGGATTGGGTTGAGTTAAGACTTAAGATTTCTCGCCCATGATTTGTATATGGCCTCCTGACTTAGCCTATGGTCTCCATTGGCCCAGCTAAAAGGTTTGGACTGGATTGGATTAGCTCATTTGACAATTCTAGAAGTGAAGAATTGACCAAAAAAATAAAAAATTAAAAATAAAAAGGTTGCTATTCTCCCTTAATTATAATATTTACCAATCAAAGATTCAAAAACCTATGATTTGTGTGTGTTTTGTGCTTCAAAACTCTTGCTTTTAAGTACCAAAAAATGAGAAGTGTTATTCTTTTAATAAATTAAAAAGGTTTTATAATTAACGAAAAAGTTCGACCTCTTGGAAACTATAATTTTGATTAAATTTCAAATTATAAAAATTCCAAGGCAATAGAAAGCTTAAAAAATTGCCATCTTCGTTGAGACCCCATTAGGAAGGGGAAAAGAAAAAAAAAGATAACTAATTCATGTTGGAATTGTAATTATTTGCTAGTAGTTAATTTTCAATTAGAGTTAATCTTCTATAAATACATTGATGTATTCAATCCTGAGATAAGTGAATCAGAGTACACTTTCTCTAATTTTCTCTCCTTCCCTTCTTGGGAATTATTTTTTCTTTGTATATATATATTTTTAATTCAATATGGTATCAGAAGCAATTTTTTTTAAATTTTTGAATGATTTGGGATTCCCAATTTTTTACCCTAATTGTTCTGTATTCGTCAACGTTTTTTTTCTTTACTCCTTCATCATCATCGTCCCCACTATCTCTAGTTCATGTTCGATTGCATTTCCTGATTCTTTTCAAGCCTTCGTCGTCTCCTTTGAATTGCTGGAATCGTGTTTTTCGCTTGCTGATACTCAGAGCTTTGAACCTTCTTTGCGCTGTGCGAAGACGACAGCTACCTTCCAAATGGTGGCTTCCCTTCCTACCTTCAGCGTGTTCGAAGCCTTACTTTGCCAATTAATAATGGCAGAGAGTTCCAATTTCTAGGTGGGAAGTGAAGGTTGGATTTGCATACGTATGCCCGCCTTTCTTGAATCTTGACCTCTCTCTGTTTCGGAGGCGACATTCATCATGTCCGCCGTGAATTCTTCATTTGCGTTCCACGGCGATACCCTTCGACCTCATTCAAGATTCTTCTGCCTAGCAGATGCAAGAGTTTGAGGGCCTGATTGGAATTTCATTTAATTTAGATGCCAGTTCCTATTCTTGCGTTGTCTTTATTTTTTGTTCCCAGAAGCCCAGGTGCTTTGTTCTTGTCCCTCGATGTTTGGCTCGTCTTTTTTTATGTCTCCTTTTTTCTTGGTGGTGAAAGTTGATTGATTATATGTTCCTAGTATGGTATTTGATAGATGAATCCAGGTTCAGGAACTCTATGCCTATGCGTTTGCCTAAGTAATATTAATTTTCAAGTTCTTGTAGATATCTTGAGCCATTTGGATTTTGCTAATTACTATTGTGATGCTTTCTGGTCGAGTAGCCAATGAATTTGCTACCATATTTTCTAGTGAACTGATAGATAGATTTGGACATTTCAAGATATGGCACGATGCAGGATATTTACTAGTGCTATTCTTCCCGTCGCGGTGTTGTTCTGTTAGTCTATTCTTGCCTTGTCAAAGATTTTATGATGTGCTGATGCATTCATTATGTTCCTATTTTCTGTACGGGGATTGTTGCTGGATGTATGATCTGGATGGTTTTTTGCTGTGTTCCTTCTTGCAATGGGGGTTGCTTTTGTCCATGTTTCCAGCTCCAATGTTTTGAAGGTCGTTGCAATCAGTTTTGTTATTTTACATTCTTATGAAAGTTTTATATATTTTGGTATTTTATTTTTTAAGTTAGACTTAATTCAATTCACCATAGCTCCAACTTGAGGGAATTGTAGTTAATTTGCTAGTAGTTAATTTTCAGTTAGAGTTAATCTTCTATAAATACATTGATGTACTGAGATAAGTAAATGAGAGTACACTTTTTCTAATTTTCTCCCCTTCCCTTCTTGGGAATTTTTATCTTTGTATATTTTTTTTTTCTAATTCAATAATTAATTTATCGAAACGCGATTTCCCGCCATCTTTTTATGACCAATTAAGTGTAGTCCAACAAGGAAGGCTTGAAATTATGAAGAGTGTATGCGAAATTCCAGAGTTCATGTGACAAAAAAAAAATTATCATAGACAGCAACAGCTTCCATTTCCCTAAAACAGATGTTGTAGAACGAAGAGCCACTAATTGCATTGGGGCCGAATTCAGGACCAAGTTTGCATTATACAAACAAATTCATCTTTGATGAAAGAATATCAATAAGAAACAAAACTTCTGAGACGAAATCACTAATGTCTAATGCTATTATCATACATGACAAATTGACAATCAATAGAGATTGATAAATTTTAAACAAACCTATCATAGGAAGGAGGAGGAGCTTTCATTCACGAAACACACGAAGTGATCAAATTTTGTAGTATCATCATTCAATTTCGGCTACAATATTTGGCTCCTCACCTTGGCAAAGGTACTCATCACAATACGATGCTGATCCCCAGCCCTTTCTGAGCCGCAAGATGTCTTCAGTAAAAGTGGAACCTGGGGCTCCAATGAACACACTAGACATGGCACATATAGTCTTGTCCAACATAGCTTCCACCTTAGTTTCAAAATATTCATAATGCATGTCAGTGGAAGAATTTGATGGCAGGCAACATTAACAATTCAGTAGGCTTCTCTATGTGCAAAGCTATCAGCAAACATAACATGCCTAAACGTTTCTCACTTGTCCAATTTCGTTATGTTATACCAAAAAAAAAAAATTATGATGAGGAAGGCAAGTAGGAAAAAAAAAAGAAAAAGAAAAAGAAAATAGAAGTATATAACTAACGTCGCAAAATTTTAAGATTTTATACTTAAATCAGCTTCAATGTGGCCCAGTACTCTGAACTTTGTTCAGCAGCTGCAGACAAAAATAAGTGAAAAACCATCGGCAGGACAACTCAAATCAACAAAATTGAGTACTATAGAGCCAAAGGTTCTTTAAACTTCCATTTCCTGGAAGCAAAACATCAACATTGACTGATAGAATCAGCAGGTTTGTATTTACGCAAAGAGGTTCTCAGTCCTAATGATCTGAAAAGGCATAGGCATGCCACTCTGTATTTAGTGATACAAACTAATGTATCGGAAGATAATGCTCCTCTATTTTGGGTGTCACTACCATCATCCTGTAATGATGGCCATAAATATCAATTTTACAAACATAGATGGCAAGAACTGAATCATCCCACCTAATATAGAAATCAAAGGCGATCTTGAAGCTTTTGGATAATACTCAACCTTGCTCACTCAAGATAAACAGAAAATTTATCCGGCAGATGCAGCACAAATATAACAAAAATTGGGGAAGCATGATGAGCAGATATATGTTGTCTTAACTGTTCTAAACTTTTTGGAACAATCTAAAACCAGATATGGGTTAGCAAATTGAGGTGGGTCATAATTATCTCCCTGAAGCTCAAAACCACATGAAAAGCACTGTCATCTCACCTGAGAGTCTCCCTCAATACCATGCCTGTATAACAGAGCATCCCATTTTTCTGCTGAATTACGAGCTGGGCGTTTTACAAGTGGAACAGGCCTGTTATTCAGCACAACAATTGACCGAAGCAGATCAGTTTCACTTTCTGCTGCATCTGTGGAAAGATAAATGACAGGCGCATTGGCCCTTTCAACCACCCGCAAGATGCAATCTGCTGCTTGAGGGATGGGGTAAAAGCAACTTGGTTTTTTAACATTGCTGTAAGTACGAAACTGAATCATTAGAGGCAGTACGATGAAGTATAATATTATAAAATAGAAAAGGAAAATTGCAGAACAATTTCTCATGAAGCAGAACCTTAAATGCATAATCTTTGGCATAGACATAGTTCCATGAGATTGTACTAAGTTCAGAAAGAAAACAAGATGACAATCATGAGATGAAGATCAAAATGCAGTAAACAGTTCACTTGTCAGAAAGCGTGCATATGCAGGCAAAATGTACAGAGTACAGTAAGTATATCACGCTCAAGTCATTATAAATTAAGATTGCCTTCCTAGAAATATGAGCATAAACATCAATTTTGGTTACTAGGGGGAAGAAAGGACGCACCAGAATTTCAAAAAGCCATGTCTTCGAAAATGTAGAGCAACGAAGTTCCTTCCCAGGAATGTTTGAATAAAACGCTGAGCAGTAAGCATAATAAGACGGCTAGGTTCTATCAGAAGCTTGCAGTTGTGAGCAAGTGGACCGCCCGGTTGCATCACCCAATCTTGCTCTACGTCAGCAAAGAAAACATCCCCAATTGCCATAACATCATCATCATGTGTAAACTTAGATAAAAAATCTTGAACCGTCCTCTTGTTTGGCCTCTTGACATCCTCAACCCAAACAGGCTCAGGTTTACTCATTGACAAACCCAATGACTTCAATTTCTTTATATGGTCCTCATCTAGATAACAAGGTTGAGGCAGAGAAAAGTAACACAGGAACTTATCTATGTTCATATGATCCTTCTTGACATTAGCAAAATCTTCAAAGGAGATGACGACCTTTCTTCCAAAGCATTTATTAATGTGTTCGATATCCAAAACTCTGTCAAACTGATAATCCACTTTCGAGCTAGGTATAACCAATACCCGATTAAGAAGAGCCGCGAAAAACATATGTTTCTCCAAGCAAATCAGATGGTTGGACATCTGGCCCGACACGCATATAGCAAGCAAAAACTTATCAGCTTTTGGTTTCCACTCAATTGTTCTTCTCTGCGACAAATTCTGATCCACTGTTCTACACCTATCATAACTGAGGCCATTCAAACTAGCATTTCCAAAATCAAATTCGGGTTCAACAAAGTCCCCAGTCTTATGAGGAGACAACAAAACCTGCTGAATCTCTTTATTCATAGAAATCTGTTTAAACAATACAGATTTAAGTTCTTCCAACAACGCCGAAGACGAGGACGATGGCAAATGATTCAGATCCAAGGCTGGCGAGCTCGAATTCAAATCATTCGCTGAATTCCCAGCAGAATTCAGTTGAAATGTGTGATTCCAAACACCCAAAAGCTCCAACTGTTGTTGCCGCAAGAGATAAAGAGCGCGCAGTTCGGACTCCTTCATTTGATCATGGAGTCGATCGAACTTAAGAGAAGAGAAACTGGCGGGGAAGAGTGTATGGGCATCGGTGGTGAAGTAAAGGAGAACAATGAAAATAACGAGAATGACGAACAAATACCTCTTTTGGAACTTGAAATTCAAACGAGGCATTCGAGAGTTGAAATCCTCGACGTGGAACACAGCAGCGGCGGAGGAGGGTGGAGAAAGAGGCTTCCTCTCGTTTTGTTCGATCAAATTGAGGCGGTCGTCTTCGTCATCCGAAGACGAATCCCTCTCCATTGCTTCCTTACTGACCACCGGAGAACGGTCCGTGACAGAGTGTGCGACTCGGTGGAAGCACCAGCACTGGTAGAAATTGAGCAGAACCAGCGAGTCACCGACAATGCGAGTCACTGAGTCAGCGAATCGCCGGTGAGTGTGAACGAGATCCGACTATGGAGAAGGAACGGGAAATCTCAGAGAGGAAGTGAGGGACAAGGGAGAGTGAATGTGAATCAGTGGGTGGATGAAAATGACCGTTTAACGGCCCATCTCAACGGCTAATGGTTGTTGGACCGGCCCAACCACTTAATGGGCTATTATTATAAATTAGAATAAATTGTTCCCAAAAATACTACTAATATTAAAAGTGATTTATTAATTTAGCTCATGAACGGTTATAATTATCTCCGCATAAAGTTAAATGTTTAATTTATTTTTTTAAAATTATATTTGTCTCAATCTTTTTTTAGAATTTCAAAATTTATATTGTCATCAGATCTCAAATTTTTTATTGCCAAAAATTATTTTAATAAATATAGAGACAAAATTGAAGTTAATACAATTTTTTAAAGATTAAATTAAAATAATTATAATTTTTTTGGAACCAAATTAATAGTTTACTCAAACATTAATCTAGTCACCAATTTATTTTTAATTTGATCAATTTATTCACAATCAAAAAATTTATTTTCATTAATTTTAATTCTAATTGATTTAAGATAAGTGATAAATAATATATTTTAAAAAAATATCAAGAATTTTAAAAATTAAATTGTCATCATAAGAATATTTTAGGGACTAATATTATAATTGATCTTTATAAAATGTCTGGTCTGAATAACAGACAAACTCAATTATAAAAGGTAAGAATATGAAAAATATTTCTTCTTACTCGTATTTAGCAGCCTTATATTTATGAGAATATATATTCTTTAATCTTCATATTACAGTGTGTTGTACTTTAAACCGGATCATTTTCCTATCTTTTAATTATTTTTGACTGAAAAAATATAAAAGAATTCACATCATCAAAAAACTAAAGGGATTTTTTATAACAATTATATCTTTTTAAGAAAACTGAAGAGGGTTTTCACCCTATTCATGGAGAGTTATATCTTTTGTTTTTTCTGCTATAATTTAGTGATATCTCTATAACATGTAGGAAGGGCTATCACATGAGTTTAGTTAAAGAAGTTAGTTCGTTTTGATTTGTAAATAAGATAAGGTAGATCAATAATTTTATAATTTATTTTAAAGAAGGACCTTTTGTTCGGTCCATCAAAGTCTAATGTATAGTTGAGGTGAGTTAGCTTGTGCGGACTTTTTATTTTTTATTTTTACATTTTATATTTGAAGCTATAGTTTATTTATTTTAGAAGTTTAATTCTATTTTTTGAAGTTTCATTATTTCAATACCTAATTTTTGTCATTCAAAACAATTAAAATTACATTTTAAAAAATAAAAATTGCCTATTTTAATGTTTAATGTATTTTTTAGAAGTTTAATTTAATTTTTTAAAATTTAATTATTCAATATCTAGTTTATATCATTAAAATAATTAAAAGTACATATTTTGAATAAGATAAATAGGTCTACGAGATCAACTTATGATCCATGATGAGTTGTAATGGACTAAAATTTTTTAACCATAAATTATAGCCCAACCCAACATAGCCCATATTCACTACTAACTCTGTAAGACTTGCGTTGACCCTACATATAGATTAAATTGAATAATAACATAATAGATGAAATTTAAGTTTTTTTAAAATTTAATTTCGAAGTCCTAAATAAGATTCCAATTTTGTTGAACTTTAACTCATTAGCTTAAGTAAAATTTTTATGTATTTATCGTCTAATTCTTCAATAAAAAAAATATAATAAATTAATACCATTTTTATAATTTAGTGTTGTATATTGTGTTATATTTTAATTAAAAAAATTTCAAATAAAAATTTTCACTAATCAAACCTCTACACCTAAGATGATTTGGTAAAAATTAAGCAATTACCAATCAAGTTCCAAGCTTGAACCTCGGATTTATATGATACATCTATGATCTAAAAAAATGCTTAGATCTAATTGCTTAATTTTTACCAGAAAACACACACACACATTCTCTCTCTCTCTCTCTCTCTCTCTCTCTCTCTCTCTCTCTCTCTCTCTCTCTCTCTCTCTCTCTCTCTCACATTTTAAAAAAATGCTTAGGTAGATTGGGTTGGGTTGATACTTACGGACTCTTTTTTTCATTTAGTTTATATTATTCAAAGTAATTAAATATATATATATATATATATATATATATATATATATATATATATATATATATATATATATATATATATATATATATATATATATATATATATATATATATATATATATATATATATATATATATATATATATATATATATATATATATATATATATATATATAAAGTAGCCTATTGAATGAATTAATCAAAGTAAGCTATTTCATCAGAGTTGATGGAGTCTTGTTATTAATAAGTTATTGGTTAATGTGGTAAGCAGTATTTCTCTTATAATAAAGAAAACACAAGTTTAAATTTCAAAAAATATACTTGTTAAGAAAAATTTAACCTTAATACTTTTGACCCAACAAAGATTAATTTCAAATCTAATATAACTTAGAAATACTTAAGTTGTTACCAAAAAAAAGTCTTATAAATCTTTTACATCTCTTGCGCGCTCGTCCGCACACAATGACACTATTTAGATGGTTCAAGAATAACAATTCTGGAAGATGTTTTGATTCTAAAAATCCACCATGGATAAAAGCACAATAGACACGTAATTGAGGTGCTTTGATGCCACATAATCCATTGAACTATGACATGGAAGCCTCGAGAAAATGCCATATTTCTCTATTTTCTCTTCCCATATCTACCCACACATCGTAAGTTTCATAGAAATAGAAGAGAGATTGGATCATAACCTTGAAGCAGCCTAATAGAATTTTGAAGCTCTGTAATTTTTTTTTTTCCTGCAACTGTATTGGTTTGGTCTGTTAGCATGGAGAGGAGAAGACAGAGTCTCCTAATTTGCAGGAACTGGATGATTTCTGGTCATTGGAAGCTCATGACCACCAAGGCTTCCAACAGGGCTGCAGTTCATGGTGCTAAGCTGCCTGTACCTGATATTGTCGAGGTAAGCAGATTCTGTTAACGAAATATAATCTAAGTCATGTTAAGACGTTGTCTTAAAGATTATTTCGCCATATCAAAATAGGTTACACTGCAAAATTCCTCCAAAATAAAACAGACTCCTCCAGAAGAAATTCTAGAACCAGAATAGCAAAAAATTCACGATTTGCATTGACACTTTGAGTGTGGGAGAGCACTTCTCTTAACTCTTTATAAGCTTATAGCAATAATTTATTATATAACGACTGGTGCCCTTCATTCTCAAACAATGTAGGACTCAAGGATCTCACAACAGATTAATATAGTTGAGACTTCTGCATAAACTTTAATCATTATCTTGCTTTTTTTTTTTTTATTGTCTTTTGAGAGGCTGAAAACTTTGACTTGTGTTTTTGCAGAAGGAGGAAGTGGAAAGGGATATTCAGAAAGCAAAAGAAGAGAAAGAAGCAAAGAGGAAGCAGATTGAGAAGACTGTAGAATCCCACATAAACAATTCCAAGTCTGAACATCATTCTCCTGCTGATTGACACCGTTTTTGGTCTAGCTGGGTCTCTGACAGTCCAGCATTGTGCTGTTAAAACAGCTGTGACATAGTACAGAAGTTGATGTCTATGTCTTAATGAATGTTATTCTAAGACTTTAATGCCTCAATGTCAAATTCACTTCTCTCTTTTCTCCATTGCCTTTACTTGTAGCTCTATATTTCCTGAAAAAAAATTGCTGTTCAAGCGGCTGTGGCAAAGTACAGAAGTTGATGTCCATGTCTTAATGAATGTTATTCCAAGACTTTAATGCCTTAATGTCAAATTCACTTCTCTCTTTTCTCCATTGCCTCTACTTGTAGCTCTATATTTCCTAAAAAAATTTGTCAAAGGCGAGGCAAAGCAGAGGCAGAGAAACTTCCAGGCTATCACAGCAAGCAAGCAGACAAATACACACACAAGTGAATGCTAATCTCTATATTAGACAAACTAAATGCAAAGTATTCAAGTCATTTTTTTAATTTAAATACTTTGTTTTATTTTTCTTTTAGAAAAAAAGGGATTTTTTTAAATGATATAAATGGAAGATTTTTAATTTTTAGTGAGATTGGCATTTTCTGTGTGTATATATATAATATATGTAGAGAGAGAGAGAGAGAGAGAGGACAAAGATACAAGTGAGAAACAATGATTACACAGTTAGTGAATAAATTATGGTAGTGTTTTCTGTGATCTATATGACTTACAGCAAGCAAGTGTAACAATGTTTCGAAAACTGAGCTAATCTTCCTCTACCGCTTTTACTGAGTTTCTTCTCCTACCTCAACCAGTCTTCCACGAACCCACTTTTTAGTTACAGTGAGTGACTTAGATGGCGTTTCATCTTTAAGGGTCTGAATTTCCACCACAGTTGGAGAAGGGTCTGTCCCGTATTCCCTGCTCTGATCTTGTTGAGTTTCACTTGGTTGATTTGTTGAACCTGATTCCTTTTCGAAATCAAAAGCAGAGGAGGCAATATCGTTGGAAGTTGACAGGTGAAGTTCAGGATTACCATTAAGTAAGGAAAATTTGCCAAAATCATCAGATGACTTGTAATCTCTTGATGCTTTGTGTCCGTTTACTTGGCTCTTATCAGACTGGTTTAGAACTTCCAGTGCTGGTGCACTCTTTGCCTGATCAATCACGCTCAAGGAAACAGAAGAAGAAACATTAGTCTCAGTTGTGTGCTGGGTTTCAATGGATTCAAGTGATTGAATAGCTTCAGCTATAAGCTTTCTGGTCTCAATTAGGGAAGCTTGAGCAATGGGACTCTTCGTAGCAGCAACCTCAAGGGCCTTGGCAGCCTTCTCAGCTTCAGCAATTAATAGTCTGCACAATTACATATAATTTCATGAATGTATAAGTAGGTGACATAATAAGAATCAATTAAAAGTACATCATGTGTGGTTCAAAGAGCAAATGATCACAGAAACGAAGAGGCCATTTTTTTTTATGACAAAAAGAAAAAGATGTATGTATACTGCAGATGAACTTTACCCAAGTGCTTGGGACCCTTTCTTTTTTTTAAAAAAAAAAAAATTCTTTAGCATCTCAAACCAGCTTTAAATCAACATTCTGTACATGTGTTCTAGTTCCTACTTGACCCATGAGTCAGCATGTGTTTTATGAACAATACATTAGACGAAGCTTTCAAAGGAGATCATTTAATTTGATTCTGGTAATCTCATTCACCATTAAGCCATAATTTTAAGTCCCTTAAAACAAAAAGAAAGTTCATGAAAGCAAAAAAGTAAAAAATAAAGAATAAATTTTGGGCTTAAACAGAAATGCTACAATAAAATTTACTTGATAAGTAGAAGCATAATAATTTGCCACCAATCCACAGAAGTAAAGTTGAGTTTACCTTGCTCGTTCAATCGCTTCAGTCTGTTTTGTTTCTGCAACAGCTCTCTGTGCTCTGATGTTCTTTATCATCTCAAGCTTAGAACTCACCAAAGGATCCTTGTAAACAGGAGATTTGCTTCTTTTCAATCGCTTCTGAAAGAAGATTCTGTCATCACTCTTACCAAATATGCTAGTATCAGTAGCTTTTTTCTTTATCGGGTTCCTCCTTGTAGATTGTGTACCATCACTAGGCCTTCTTCTTGGTTTTCTTTCAGCTCCCGCTTCAGAGCCATGATACTTGGCCAACGCAGAGCAAACTCTTTGGCGGTATTCCTGATTTCAAAAAAATAAATAAATAAGGGAATAAGTTGGTCAGGAATCAATCTATCAATTCTAACCAGTGATGATAAAGTTAAAGCTCAAAATTTTAAAATAAGGAGGCTCGGTTTGAACAGCTTGTTAGAATGAGAAAGTTTTGTAATTAATTAGAATAGGAAATAACCTTTGTTATTAAAGTAGTTCTATCATTATGATTCTTTGACCCTAGGAATTAGGCTTAGTCCAGGGATTTATTAATCCCCAAACTCTAGGGATTTGATTTAACATTTATTTTCTTTTTTAGGATAGATAATCCTCTTGTGCATAAATACCCTGTATACAAAGCATTTTGAATCAACACAGAAATTACATTCAGACATATTTGTCATGGTATCAGAGCCTTGGGGTTCTTTTTCTTGCTTTCCATGTTCTTTCCTCTGTAAGTGGTCTTCGTTGCCACCAAGGCAACCACTTTTCTACACCTTTTCACCCAAGCAGCTTAGGAACAATCATAGATCACGCGGGCTGGCCTATCCCTTCTAGCTGAAGACCAATCGACAAGGCACACACCGCGACACGCTTCCTATTTCTTTCTGCTCGTTGCACCATGCACTGACGCATGAAGGCACATGAGGCACCTTCTCCAGCAATGGTTAGCCCAGAACAACTTGCCAGCCACCATTTAGGAAACTCCCACCATGTCAGTGGTTACCATGACCAACAACAGTACTCCTTCCAGCAATTTGCAAAATATTCCAGTGAATATTGGGAGAAAACAGATTGGGAAATTGAAAAACCTGTTGGAGTTGTTGGAGAAAGACCCTACTACAACAGGAACATGCCCTTTGGCATGCTCAGATACTTCCTCTCAAACTCTACCTTCATCGGTCTTTAATGCCTCGAATAAAGTTTCCTTAGACTCTTGGGTCATTGACTCCAGAGCCACTGACCATATGACTAATTCTTCTCACAAATTTATTTCTTATACCCCATGTCCAAGTAACAGAAAAATTACCACAGCAGATGGATCGATTACTACTGTGACTGGTCAAGGTGATATTTATTTGAGTGATTGCCTTACTTTGAAAAATGTCCATGTTCTGAAACTTTGCACCAATTTGATTTCCATTCAAAAGCTTACTTTTGACATCAATTGCAATGCGATTTTTTCCCCTACTCTAGTATTCTAGAACAAGGCAAGAATCGGGTGATTGGACTTGCTAAGGAAAAAGATGGCTTATACTTATTTGAACAAAAGAATGGACATAGTAGTTTGAAGTTCACCTTTCTCCTTTCATTCAAAATCCAATAAAAATAAGATTTGACTTCACTACCTACACCTTGGTCATCCCTCATTTTAAACTATTAAATTGATGTTCCCTTTTACTGTTCAAAGGATTGGCTAATGAAACTTTTCATTGTGATGTTTGTGAACTTGCAATACATAAATGTACTTCTTTTCCAATCAGTCACAAAAGAAATTCTGTTCCATTTGCTTTGATTTACAGTGACATTTGGGGTCCTTCTCTTGTTCCTAATATTTCTGGAGCCTGATGGTTTGTTTCATTTATTGATGATTGCACTTGTGTGACTTGGATTGTTTTTTTTTTTTTGTTGAAACCACAAGGTATCATTCATGAGTCCTCTTGCATTAATACACCTCAGCAAAATTTTGTAGCTGAACAAAAAAATGACCATCTTCTTATTACCACAAGAGCTCTTTTATTTCAAAATAGTATTCCCAAACAATATTGGGGGTAGCCATTTTAATTGCTATCCACATTATTAACAAGATTCCCACCTAGGCTCTTGATTTTAAAAGTCCCATGCAGATTCTGACTCATTTTTCCCCAAATTTCAATGCATCTGATAATCTTGTTCCTAAAATTTTTGAATGTGTTGCTTTTGTTCATGTGCATTCTCAACATCACACAAAACTTAATCCCCGAGCTATCAGATGTGTATTCCTCAGCTATTCCTCTACCCAAAAGGGTTATAAGTGTTATCATCCCCCTAAAAGAAAATACTATGTGTTTGCTGATATTACCTTTGCTGAACATGATTCCAATTTTCATAAATCTTATCTTCAAGGGGAGAATTCTATCATCGAAGATAAGAATATTTTTCTTTGGGATTTTTACCAGCAAGTGTTCCTTTGCATTCTAATCCACAACCCCCCATTCCTTTTGAAGTCAACTTGCAAGCAGAGCATACTCTGGATTCTACCTGCCCATTACAAATCTATTCTTGAAGAAAGGATCAAACCTCACAACTAGAGCAAGTCCAATCATCTGATTCTTCTCAAAAGGATGCCTAAGGTAATAGTTCCATCCACTGACAATGTTTCTAATAATGTTTCGGATTATGACATTCATGCTTTATGAAAGAGGACTAGAAATTGCACTAAACATTGTTTTCCTTCATTAGCTATGAGAAATTGTCTTATAACTACAGAGCCTTTGTTTCTAGCCTAAATGCCATTCCCATCCCTAAAACTGTATTCGAGACATTAGAAAATGAAAATTGGAAACATGCTATAAAGGTTGAGATGGAAGCTCTTGAGAAAAACAAAACATGGGACTTAGTGAAATTGCCAAAGGGGAAGAAACTAGTTGGGTGTAGATGGGTTTTCACTACTAAATATAATTTAGATGGCACCTTGGAAATATAAAGCCTGCTTGGTTGTCAGATGATATACCCAAACCTATGGTGTAAACTATGTGGAAACCTTTAATTCGGCTAAAATGAATACTATTATAATTTTATTGTCTGTGGCTACTAACCTTCATTGGAATTTACAAAAATTTAATGTGAAGAATGTGTTCTTGCATGGTGACTTGGAAGAAGAAATATATATGGAGGTCCCACTAGGGCTTGATTCACAAGTCGAACAAGGCACAATGTGTGAACTCAAGAAGGCATTATATGGGCTAAAACAATCACCGAGATCATAGTTTGGAAAATTTACCAAAGCAATGGTCAGTATGGGGTACAAACAAAGCCAAGGCGACTACACTTTGTTTGTGAAACACTTAGTCTTAGGGGGAGTGACTATTCTTTTAGTCTATGTATATGACATTATAGTCACAAGTGATGACTTGGAAGGGATGGAATCATTGAAACAACAATTGGTGAAGGAGTTCAAGATTAAGGAGCTAGGTGGGCTTAAATACTTTCTTAGGAGGCAATCTTGTCAATTGAAAAAGCAAAAAGAAAAACTAGACAGTGGCCTAATTATTACTCTGTTTGTTCCTACAGGAGGTCAGCTAGCGGATGTGCTCACTAAAGGATCATGTGCTACCTTTCAAAGCTTAATTTTCAAGTTGGGAATGGAGGATATCTATTCACTAGCTTGGGGGGGAGCGTTAGAATAGGAAAGTGTAGTAATTAATTAGAATAGGAAATAATCTTTGTAATTAATGTATTTCTATCATTATGATTCTTTGATCCTAGGAATTAGGCTTAGACTAAGGGACAATCCCTAAACTTTAGTAAGGGATTTATCAATCCCTAAACTTTAGGGATTTGATTTAGCATTTATTTTCTTTCCTAGGATAGATAATCCTCTTGTGTATAAATACCCTATGTACAAAGCATTTTGAATCAACACAGAATAATTTAATAATAATAATAATTTTTTTTTAAACTAGCATAGAGAACCCAAAAAAAAAAAAAAGAGGTCTTCGTAAGAGAAGAGTAGAATTAGTCCACGCCAAACCTATTTGCTCTTAAATTTATTTTGATGCTGGATAGGAGTACTTGAACAAATAAACCATTTGGAGCAACAGGATAATTGAACAAGTACAAGTCAAATCACATAGGCAAGGATCAATGGAAAGACACTTATAGACAACAGGAAAACCAGCCTACCTATCGAGTTTTACCAATTTTTGGGTAAGACAATGATAGACCACAAAAAGTGTCAATAGGTAATAACATCTCCATCTCAGAGATGCAACTTATGGTTCTAACCTTTGATTCTTCTCTGACTGCACTTCTTCCCTCCTCCCCCCCCCCCCCTCCCCCCCACCAAACTTATGTATAACCAGAGTTCACACTTCACACAGTGGTCGTTGGACTTAATTTTCAAAATTACACAGAATTTACCAGCAGACATTTTTGTGAAATAGGTCAAAGAAGAAGGGTTAAAAGGGTTTAACATATAAAACATAATTTTAACAGGAAGAGGGGGGATGGGGAAGGAGCTTACTACTACCAAGAGTATTCCAATTATTTTAGGTTGCTTGCAAAATAGCACTTAGTGTTTCTTAAGAATTAGAAGAAATTTGTTTCAAAGTCTTAAGGAGCATTATCATTGAACATTGGTAATATTATCAATATATATCAAGTATTTAAACACATGGATCTAGAATTAGATTTAAGGAACTATAAATATCATGTATCTGTATTTAAATCATGTGTTTGAAAACTCATTTGCAAATCTAGTAGGTCTAATAACAAAATATAACCAATACCATGCATGAGATAATTAGAAGTTGTCGACTAATATTAGATAAATATAAATATATTTGTTGTTAATATTAGATAAATGTAAATAGCTTTTAATTATAGATTAGGGCATCCAATTTTTCAATATCTTAAAACTATTTATCAATAAAGATCCTTCTACTTTTCAATGTGATTTTTGTGTTATGGCTAAACACCATTGTACTTCTTATGCTTCAAGACCCTATCTCCCCTCTAAACCTTTTCAACTCATTCACAGTGACATTTGGGGACCTTCTCGGGTTCCTACTAGTACAGGAAAAAGACGGTTTGTATCATTTGTAGACAATCATATTCGGTTAAGTTGGATATTTTTAATGAAAGAAAAATCTGAAGTTGTTGATATTTTTCAAAAATTCTCTTCTATGATAAAGACACAATTTAATGAAAAAATAAAAATTTTTAGAAGTGACAATGGAAGAGAATATTTTTCAAAAACTTTGGAAATTTTTTTTTTCGAAAAAGAGGATTTTACAGCAAAGCTCATGTTTTGACACACCATAGTAAAATGGCATTGCTAAAAGAAAAAATAAACATCTTTTGGAAATTACTAGAGCTTTGTTATTTATAAATTCGGTTCCAAAGCAGTTTTTGGGGGATGCTGTTCTTCATGCAGCTTTCTTAATAAATAGAATGCCTTCCAAGGTGTTAAACTTTTCTACTCCACTACAAGTTTTTCAGAAATTAAAACCTAATTCTAAACTAATATCTGATTTACCTCTAAGAATTTTTGGCTGCATAGTATTTATGCATAATCTTAATAAACAAAAAAAGTTAATTAGACACTAGGGCTTACAAAAGTTTTTTTGCTGGTTACTCTGTGTCTCAAAAAGGATTCAGATGCTACATCCCATAGTTAAAAAAGTATTTGGTCACAATGGATTTTTTTTTCTGGAAAAAATTCCTTTTTTTACTACTCATCTTCAGGGGGAGATTCAAAATTCAGATATGGTTATTAAGAGTAAAGAAGATTCGGTAGTATCAACTATAAATCTAGATTTTCTAGAAATTTCTGTAAATAACAAAAATCACTTTGAAACCAGTCCAAGTTTGAATTTAAATATGGAAAAACAACCCTTAGAAATTGAATCTGCATTGCCTGAAAAAGAAAGATTACCCTTTGAATACTTTGAACAGACTTACCAGAGGAGAAATCCATCTCAAGCAATTCAGCATGACCAATCTTCCAACCCGCTGTCAGAATCGAATCAATCTAGTACTCATTCTTCTGATTCATATCTGTCTAAACCTTTTGCTCTTAGAAAAGGGGTAAGATCATCCTCCACTAAGCATCCAATTTCCAATTTTGTTTCTCATCAGAATATTTCTCCATCTTTTTCATGCTTTATGACCAAACTCATTAATATTGAGATTCCAAAAAATGTACAAGATGCACTACGGGTTTCTGCATGGAAGGATGCAGTTTTGGAAGAAATGAGGGCTTTAGAAAAAAAAAAAAACTTGGGAAATTGTTGACTTACCAAAGGGAAAGAAGACCGTTGGGTGTAAGTGGGTCTTCAATGTGAAATACCATGCTGATGGCTCACTTGAAAGATATAAGGCTCGATTGGTTGCAAAAGGGTTTACACAAACTTATGGAGTAGAATACATGGAAACATTTGCTCCAATGGCGAAATTAAATACGATCCGAGTGCTATTATCTGTGGCAGTAAATCTAGACTGGCCACTTCAACAACTCGACATTAAGAATGCATTTCTTAACAGAGATTTGGAGGAAGAGGTATACATGGATCCCTCAGCCAGTTTTGAGGAGAAATTTAATTCACAAATATGCAAATTGAAGAAGTCTTTGTATAGACTCAAACAATCTCCAAGGGCTTGGTTTGAGAAATTTACAGGGTCTTTAAAACAGCAAAATTATCAACAAGGATAGACTGATCATACAATGTTCTTTAAACAAACGAAGGGAGAAAGGTTAGTTGTGTTGATAGTTTATGTTGATGATATTATCCTAACTGGCAGTGATATGGAGGAGATGAATAGATTGAAAAAGAATCTAGCAAAAGAGTTTGAAATTAAAGACCAAGGAAATCTCAAATATTTCTTAGGAATGGAAGTTGCTAGATCAGAAAAAGGAATCATAGTCAGCCAACAAAAATATATTATGGATACGTTAAAAAGTACTGGGATGTGATCCTAATGTGAAACTTGGTGCAGGAGAGTTAGAAAGTCCAATTGATACAAGTATGTACCAGAGACTTGTTGGGAAATTAATATACTTGTCTCACACTCGCCCAGACATTACATTTGCTATGAATCTTGTGAGTCAATTTCTGCATTTCCCAAGGAAAAACCATCTCGAAGCAGCATATAGAATCTTGAAGTACCTTAAAGGGACTCCTGAGAAGGGATTAATTTTCAAGAAAACTGAGCACAGAGGAATTGAAGCCTATACAGATGCTGATTGGGCAGGATCCATCACTGACAGGCGATCTACAAGTGGCTACTGCACATATGTGTGGGGTAACTTAGTTACATGGAAAAGCAAGAAACAGAACGTTGTGGCTAGAAGTAGTGTTGAGGTTGAATACTAAGCAATGGCAAATGGAGTAGCTGAATTACTATGGCTACAAAGGATTATGAATGAATTAAAATTATTACAGAAGAATCCTATGAAATTATTTTGTGATAACAAGGCTGCTATAAATATTGTGAATAACCCGGTTCAACATGATAAAACGAAACATGTGAAGGTAGATAGACATTTCATTAAAGAAAGAATTGAAGGAGGAGAAATATGTACTACTTTTATTCCTAATACAGAGCAAGTGGCTAATATTCTGACCAAGGGGTTATTCAAACCTACTTTTGAATTACTTGTTAGCAAGTTGGGTTTGCTTGACATCTACAAACCAACTTGAGGGGGAGTGTCGACTAATATTAGTTAAATATAAATA
Organism: Biancaea sappan; assembly: GCA_037074585.1. Classification (NCBI taxonomy): domain Eukaryota; kingdom Viridiplantae; phylum Streptophyta; class Magnoliopsida; order Fabales; family Fabaceae; genus Biancaea; species Biancaea sappan. The sequence goes on from CM073499.1 coordinate 40,080,779, forward strand.
TATTTGTTGTTAATATTAGATAAATGTAAATAGCTTTTAATTATATTTAATTTTGATGTAAATCCCTACTTTATAGGGATATAGATAGGTTGCTTTGTGTTTAATTGTTTTCTTGACTATTTCCTAAATATTAGGAAAGTTAGTTAGTCCTAGTGGTCTATATGTTAAACTCTTGTAATCTGTGATTATTCAAGTAATTGGAAATACTTCTTGTTTCAACTACAGAAGTCAATCACAAAAAAAAATAATAATAATTTCCACCTGCTTTTATGAGACTTTACTAGTGTGCTAGACTGGTAGGCTGTCAGCTGAGTGTAAAACCATAAACCATGCAACCTCAAGGTATTGACATATACTTACAGGATCGGCCCATTTTGCAGCAATGGCTTCTGCAATTTTCCTTCTCTGCTCAGGGGACTTGGGTGCTCTTTTGCTTCCAGGTGCCCTTTGCATTTTTTTCCTTTGTTCAACACCCTCAAGCCAGTCCTGCTTCAGCTGTTCATCCAAAGTTTCATAGGAATTCCATTGCAGCTCTTCCTCACCAACAAAGCCTTGTCTAGAAGCCTCTGCAATTAAATTCTGCCACTCAAAGTAGCAAGCCTCCTGCACCATCTTTTTTTCCCGCCTCCTTTCCCAACCCTTTCTCACTCCAAGACCTATCTTCTGTCTTGTTTCTGTGCTGCACAACCAATAAAGAAGGATGAGTCCAGCAAAATGCATGAAAAAAATAAAAAATCATCTAAGGAGCAGTAGTTATATAAAAATAAACAGGTGGTAGGCATCAAATGCCTCCATTAGCCTGCTATAATTAGAATCATTTAGGAGCACTTTAGTACACTGTCATCTTCATCATAGTATCTTGGATGTCAAAAGGTATACAAGACGCCTGCGTATAGTATACTAGTCCATATTTAAGATTCCTAGTTGCATGCAAGATACCATAAGACATAGGATGACACTTCTACTTTAGTGGTATTTCATAATACCCAAAGCCTATGAGATCACATCCCTGGTGTTGCACCAGCCTTGCCATACTAACTTTTTACGCAATACCAAATGTATCACTCTTCTACAAATTCAATTGTCATACCAAAAACAAGAATCTCAAATATCAAATGTACTCACGTTTGTGCATGTCCAAGATCAACCAACTTCATTTTCACCTGCATTATAGAATTTTATATAGAAAATCGATTATTGAAATAACCTTGGCCGAAAATTTCAAAAAGCTAATCAACAATCCCATATTAAATAAATTATCAAACCATAAATAATCTAGTAATATCATCACTGCATAAGAAACTAAGAAATTATTAACTGAAACCAAAGCCAAATAAGAGATGCTAAATTTGAAGAAATCTTCCAAGTAAATTTCATAGAATTTTGGAAAGCTCCCCTAGCAGAGACTCGTTAAAGATAAAATTATTATAAGTTTTTTTTTTTGGGGGATTTTGGGGGGGGGGGGGGTGAGTTGACAAGAACACAATCACATATTTTATTAGTAGGTCAGGAACGCCTCAGTAAAAAATGAGATAGAAGAAACTACTAGTATTATAATCATTGCTGCAGATTTGTCGTTGACGTTAATTTCACAATGCATTCCATTAATCTATGTGCTTTGAATGGGACAAACCTAACCCCAAAATAATGTTTGTTTTCCTGTCAAGCATATAAGAAATAATAACAGTTCATTCAAACTTCCTTATTCTTAAATCTTGGTCCTTTGCAGATTTCCCAATTAAAATAAATTTGATTACCTTAATAAAGTAAAATCAGTGCCTGTCTGCCAGAAGAATCTAAAATCTAGTAAGTTTTAGTGCATTATAGAATTTCATATCACCAAAAAAAAAAAAGAGGATGTTTTGTTGCTTAATATCAAAATCATAAATATATTCTTACATGACATCACCTTAGGGTTCTGCATTGCAAGCCTTGTTCTTTCCCTGATTTTCTGTATAGTTTCTGCGCATCAATTAAACATTTGAGCCAAGGTTAGAACTTGGAACATCAAATATTAAAAATAGAAGTGACAGGAAAGTGAAACAAAGGACATAAAGATGGAATTATTTACCAGGAGTATGCTTCCTGCCTTTGTTCCATGGTGTGTTTCCTCTATTTGCTTTTGAAATTCTCATTCTTCTCATCTTCTCCCTCTCATCAAGTTCTTCTTCTGGTTCTTCATTTCTAGATCTATGTCGAACCAGAGGTGGATTAGACTTTAGACCCAGCTCTGAGTCCTTGAAACTCATGCATTTATCTTCATTTGCAGCCAACCTCTTTAGTTCAATAGTAGCAACTGCCTTAATCAGGAGCCTACCCTTTCCCAACTCGACACGGCCCTCATTGAAGTTCACCTTTTTAAGCTTGCCCAAAGATTTCCAAGCACAAGGAAGCCTCTGCTCACTACCAAATGCAAAATAAATTGATGCTACTTTACCACCATGAAATGGTCTTTGAGCCCTGAGTGAAGACAAAGTATGTTGGAAGTAGGGATGTGCATTTGCAATCTCTGTTGACAATATTTACCAAAAAAAATATTAGTATTGAATAGTATTATCTGCCAGAACCAATAAAACGCATAAAAAGTAACTAACATCCAGCATTAGATAAGGTTCCAACTTGTCGAAATCTCCAGTGCCACACACAACATGCAAATAATATAGTTCAATGGGTCTTCAATATATGGTTTAACAATGACAAAATCCTCAACAACTACAGAACAAAATGACGAAAAAGAAAACGAGAATAAGCCAGAAACCCACAAAGCCAAAAGAGAGAAAGAGTAGAGGAGTGTACTTACCCAACAAAGGCATGGGAACTCATTCAGCAATTTACACAAACATACAGAATGCATAATTTGGTGGAGGCAGCATCTGAGTTATGTCCCTTTCTCGCTTGGTATGACAATGTTGGACAAGAGTGACTGAGAATTCAGTCACTATTCACCAAGAAGCTGATACTGCGAAAGCAAGAATCGATCAATCAGTGACAGAAGCTGAGAAAGCTAGACGGTAAACGAAGAAAAGCAGAGCGCAGGAAGAGCCACAGACATCCACCAATGGCATAGGAGCCAGAACTGGATAACGAGTGGTTACTTGAGGAAGCCCATAAATTTCTTAAGAAAAAAAATCCTTATTTCCAAATATATATAAATCTTGCGTATTGGGCTTTCAGTGGTGTGGGCCTTAATATGGATCATAAAATTAGTGGGCCGTAATAAATGGCTTCCGTTATGGATCATTGGATTGGATTATTCGATGGGTTGATATGTTAACCCAACATAATTATTTGGCACAATTTTTTGGTTTGGGCCTGTTTATTTGATTAACATAATTTTTTTGGTTTCTTGACTTTATGTCAAATTTTATTTGGTTTCTTTAATTTTATTTTTATCATAAATTTTAGAATAAATTATAGATTTAGCCCTTAAAAAATTATTTTAGTCTTAATTGATCATTGAAATATCAAGTATTTTAATTTAGTGTTTGAAAAATTACACTTTCTCAATTTGATAATTTTTGTTGCTAAATTGAAAATTTTACCATTGCTAATAAAAAATGTTATTGTTAAAAGTTATTTTGACAAACAAAAAGATTAAATTAAAAAAAATAATTTCTCATAGACTAAGTTGCGAATCTGTGATGCTTAATCTCTTAAATATTAAACCAAATCAACTATAATATTTGAAGGACTAAAATCAATAATTTATTCTTAATTTTATTTAATTCCAACTTAATCCCTTTATATTAGGTCTTATTTTCATCCCTAAATTTTATTTTGTTCTAATTCAATTTCTTAATATTTAAAGACTATGCAAGCATTTATTTTCCTCTTAAGCTGTCAAAATATTTAATAAAAATAAATGGTGACGTGATCTTAATATATCTAAAACCATTCATTTCCCTCTAACATTGTCAAAATATTACTCGTCATATTTTTCACTTTTGATTTTCAAAACTTTTATGTTGTGCCTTCTTTATAAAAGAAATTAAAACTATTTTTGAGAGACTAACACTGAGTAGTTCAAATATATGTATAATCAAATTATATACGCAATCAAAATGTGTTTTTCACTCAATTTTCTAGCAAACAAAAGGTGGATTCTAGGCTATGGGAAGACAAGAATATGCAAAAGTACTATTTATATTCTTAAATTTTAACTCGTGTTTCAATTATAACTCAAAATTTTATTTCGTATCAATTATAACTCATATATTTTTAATTAATTTTGATTATGTCTCTAAGCTCAATATCATTCAAATATTTAACGAAAGACACTGAATTGCATTCCATCTTGCACAATCAACACTTACCACGTGCAATTGAAATTGATAATGATCAAAATAATCATATATCATATGAAATAAAATAATCATATATAATATAAAATAATTAATATTTTGGTCAGTTCTAATCTCACGTGATAAAGATATAACAAATTAATAGATATTAATATATACAAGATAAAATATCATATCAATATCGACTATTAAATATTTGAATGATATTGAGTTCAGGATATAGGACTTAAGATTTAAAGTTTAGAGATACAATTAAAATTAACTAAAAATTTATAGATTTTAATTGATATGAAATAAAATTATTAATTATAATTAAAATATAAGTGAAAGTTGAGTTGGATGATATTGATAGGAAATGGTTAGGTATTGATATTGTGTTGGTTGGTAATGTATCTCAATAGTTGGTGCGGAAGCAAAATTCCTTTGGTTAAAGGTCTTCGCTTTATGCTTCACGGAAGCCATGAAATGTGCAGAATCAGAATGTGACAAAACGAATTCAGACTATTGAAATACAAGTGGCTTCCCAACACACGCGCACGCATATATATATATATACCATGGAATTAAAGTCGACTGCTTCAATTGGCATCTCAAACCAAAAAATGCTGTATTAAATCTATCTATAGACTGTGCTGGATTTCTTTTTTTTATTCACCCTTAACATATATTATTAATATTTAATATATATGTATATATATAATATATCTTTAAAAAATGGATTACTTGCTGGTTATGTGGGTTCAACCCACAGGTTAACTAAGTTAGACTAATTAAGTCTGGTTCTAAACGAGATGACTTTTAACTAGTTCAACTCACTCCTTAAATGAGTTCAACTTTGGATTGTACCTGTTTTGCTAGCACTAATTTTACATTGGGTTTCTAAAATCATGATTTAGACTGTATTAATGTGATTTTGGTGCAAGATGGCATGTTTAAAAAAAAAAAAAGCTTTTTCTTTTAGATCTATATGAAGATTGTCTTGCCCTTATTTCAACTTTAAACTTTCTGGTAGTATGAGAGAAAAGGAAAGAGTTGATCTTATCCCAACTTATATCCGACGACTCTGCTTTTCTTGCCACCACATGCATGTATTCGAATATTTTATGTAAGACTTCTAATATGATAATGTTATATAAATAGAGAAATAGCTACAAAGCGTACAGAGTTTATATATTTTATTTGATTTACTATTTAACTGAAATTCACATTTTAAATAGATTTGCGTTTACTATTTTTTTTTTCATAAAATATTGTGATTCGTTTATGGAGTAAATTATTAATTTGGCTTTCAAAAGATCATAGTTTATTTTAATATGATCTTTTAAAGATAAAACATTTCAGTTTAGTCTCTACATAATTGAATTTGTCCTAATTTTGTCTTTTTTTTTGTCAAATTAACTTTTGATTAAAAAAAGTTAAAATTTGACAACAAAAAAAGAGCAAATTTAACTTTGTAAGGACTAGATTAAAATATTTGAGCTTTTAAATACTAAATTAAGATATTTATAATCTTTCATAAATTAAATCAAGGTAAAAGGCATAAATGAAAATCGGGATAAACGTTTGGGGTATATAGTACCATTTTGCCTTAAATCAATAATGTACTTGATACAAATGGACAAAGGAATCTAAAAGTTATTGATGAAATTACTGATAGTAAAGATCAATTGAAAACAGAATAGAAAAGGAAATACCATTATTCACTCTTTTTATATTCATTCTTACTAATTGACTAACCCATGTGGAAATCACGTGTCCACCCTGGGGGTTTCCTTTGTTTTTTTTGCTGCTCACTTTGTTTCTTTGCTTCCTCTTTTATAGATGTATCAATACCCCCTCCATCGAAAACAACCTTGTCCTCAAGGTTGAACTAAGAGTAAGCAGCTCTCAGAGATCCCAATCCTCTCAAGTTGGATCTTCACTCAGTTCTCCTTGTCATTCAACCAGCACTTGTCGTTTGGTAAAGCTATCGAATGTGATCTCCCTAAAATCAACAATGGCTGCAGGTGCTCTAATAGTGCCTTCTGAGGGAAGAAAAGGTTGAATGATAGTGGGAAGTAGGCTTTCTTTATACTCCTTGAGCGTTGAGACATGGAAGACTGAATGAATCTTGTTGTCCTTTGGAAGCTATAATCTATATGTGACAAGACCAATTTTCGCAATTATTTTAAAAGGGCCAAAATACCTTATGGCTAGCTTGTAATTGAGTCTTCTAGCAACTGAGTCTTGTTTATACTGTTGTAATTTGAGAAGTACCAAATCACCAATTGTGAATTCTTTATCTTTTCGTTTCTAGTCAGCCAATATCTTTATACGAATTTTTGCCTTCTCCAAGTTAATTCGAAACTGCTATTGGAGTTTGTCTTGGTCAAGTAGAAGTTGGTTAACAACATCTACAAGGGAACTATTATTCTGATATGATGGCGGTGCCATGGGAGAAAAACCATACAAGGCCTGGTGAGGCTTTATGCCTATTGCACTGTGGAAAGACATATTATAGCAAAATTCTACCCAGGTTAAATAATAGTGCCACTGTTGAGGCTGCTGGCATGTGAATATCCACAAGTACTGCTCAATGCATCTATTGAGGACCTCATATTGACTATCCGTTTGTGGATGGTAAGAAATACTATAGTGCATAGATGTGCCACTATATTTAAGGAGATTCCTCCAAAAATGGCTGAGAAAAATGGGATCTTGGTCTGTTATGATGGTTCCAAGAAAACCATGGTATTTGACAATGATATCAGTGAATAATCCAGCCACTATACTAGTAGTATATCCTGGTTTCAACGCCCCAAGATAAGTCACTTTGGTAAGTTTATTAATCACCACAAAAATGGCTCTATAACCATTAGATGGAGGTCAAGACACAATAAAGTCCATTGAAATGTTAGTCCAAGGCCGAGAAGGGATCGGTAGGGGTTGTAATAGCCCTTGAGTTTTAGAAGTATGATATTTGGTTTTTTGGCATAATAAACAACCTTCAACATATTACTGTACGTCAGATTTCATCCTTTTCTAAAAACAAAGTACTCAATATGTTGGTATGTTTTAACGATGCCTTTATGTCCAGCGAGAGGGGTATAGTGAAACTCGTGCAATATCAAATGTTTTAAGTTAGCATTATCAGGAATTAAAATACAGTCATGGTAGTATATAAGGTCCCTTTTCACTAAATAGCTTGTAGGCAGTAGATTAGCATTTGCTTGGTGGTGTAATTGTTGCAATAAATGTCAGTTTTATTTGCTTGTTGTATAAGTTGGAGAATGGGATTTGAAACTGTTGTTTAGGTATTAAATGCAGTATCGTTTGGGTCCTGATCAACTTCCATTTGTCTAGAAAGCGCATTTGCGACTTGGTTTGTGTTCCCGCTCCTGTAAATTATTTCATATTGAAAGCCCATTAGTTTAGCCAAATAAAACTACTGTTCATGAGTTTGTATAACCTGGTGCATGAGTTCTTTCAAGCTTTTATGATAATAGGTCACAAGCCAAATAATACAGTATAATACAAGCTTGTATTTCTATAGGTCACAAGCCAAATATCATACAGTATAATACAAATTTTCAAGCCTACGTGACCTATAGAAATTACTGAGCATTTCCTAAGCTTTTGGATTCATAGGCCTCCAAATAACGTGGAAAGTATCCTTAAGGAATACTATTTCTCCTACGGATTTCCATTGTTCTCATCCACTGTATCTAAAAAAATGTTCATAGAGAGTGTGAGTTCATCAAAACTTAGTGGCTAAATGAATGTACAATAATAAATATGTCACAAATACAAATATCATAATCATAATCACAATAAGAACAGTTATATTCATATTCGGGGTTTCTATATCTATGTATTTAGTTTATGTTCAGGGATTTAATTCTCGTTGTATTTATGTTCATAATCATTACATGCATTGGTATCTTAGGAAATCAAGCCGTTAATCATTCCATGTGTATAACTTCATGCATTGGTATCTTGGGTCAAGCCCTCAACCATTCTATATGTATAATTTCATGCATTGGTATCGTGGGTTAAGCCCTCAACCATTCCATGTATATATTTACAATCATAATTATCATCAACATAACAATAAATTTGATTACCTAGCTATCATCATTAAATAGGAAATCTAATTGTGATATGAGGTGAGATTTATATTGTACTTGGAATAAAAGTAAATAAAATCGGTTAGCAAGGTCATCTACTCACATAGATTCCGTATCCAAGTCACTTTTTCGAATGACTACAAAGAAGAGTACGTAGCTGGATTTCATATTCCGCTACGGAGATTTTCATTAAGATTAGATATAGAAAATCAGGGTTGCTTTTGTATCAAAATACTATTTATATATACAATCACTATTTATACATACGATCACTATTCATATATATATGGATATTATTTATACGTACGGATACTATTCATACCGAAAATAGCAAATATAAGCCGTAAAAGAGTACACCAGGAAAGTTCTCAAGAAAAAGTGGAGGGTCGCAATGGACACACTTAAGTACCAGGTCTTTCCTTAGCCAGAACTTTCCTATACATGTATTCTTCACAGTTTGTATTCTATTTTGATAATCAGATAATCAAAATAATATATAGACAGCTAAGGACAGTTTTTCTGATGTGGAAGATCAGCTAAAACCGCAACCACAGAGCATACTTAAAAATATAACTTCTAAAATAAAAAAGGGTATAGTATCCTCATCTTGGATCTAGGCTAAAGAAGAAAGACATAGAATTTCAGAGCCCTAACATCGAGGCAAAAGAAGTTTTGAGGAGAGGAGAGAAGAGAAACTGAAGGTGTGAATTTAGAACTGAAATGGAGGGACCTATTTATATAAAAAGTCAAGAGTACTATTTGATATTATGCGCTAATAAAATATTCAATTTACTATTTATGAAAATAATATTTCTAATAATTCATTTACTGTACGATCATGAGAAAGGCTAGGCGGCTGAATTATTGGTTACTATTGGGAGCTTAAAGCGAAAATTATCTTTTTCTTCTAAACCTTTAAGTTTCTTTTCACTTTTGTCTTTTTCAATTTAGTTCCTAAGGAGATTTTCTCATACAAAACGTTATTTTTCTCCCAATTTCTTTTAGATTCCTCATATGCTCAAGCCATATTTTCTCTATAGGATAAATTATGTATCATAACATCCATTATATCCCACAATTCATGCAATCTATAAAAATTCGTATTTTCAACAATATGCACAAACAAGCATATAAAAATTAAACAGATAAGGGAATCTATTTTCTCCAAAATAAATTTATCGTAATTCTTAAATATTTATAACTTTAAAATATAGTATATGTTACATTCTACCCCTTTTAAAAGAATTCGGTCCCCCAAATTTGAAAACTTACCTTATGATTCAAATAGGTATGGATATTTCGTCCACATTTCATCTTCTATTTCCCATGTGACTTTCTCATAAGAATGATTCTTCCACAAAACTTCGACAATGGGAATTTCTTTGGTGCAAAGTTTCTTGACCTGCCTATCGAGGATGGCTGCTAGCACCTCTTCATAAACAAGAGTCTTATCAAACTGCACGTCTTGTGACTAGATGATGTGAGAGGGGTTAGAAAGATACTTACGTAGCATCGATACATGAAATACTGGGTATACTCCCTCTAGGTCCGAAGGTAAGGCTAGGCGGTATGCCACGTTACTCACTCTCTCCACAATTTCATAAGAACCAATATATCTTGGACTAAGCTTTTCTTTCTTTCCGAATCTCATTACTCCCTTTATCGGTGAGATTCGTAAGAAAACTATATCACCAACAGAAAACTCTAAGTCACGTCGTCAATTGTCTACATAGGATTTTTGCCTACTCTGGGCGCTAATAACCTTTCCCTGATCAGCTTAATTTTCTCCACGGCCTCCTGTATCATCTTGAGTCCCACCATTTTGGGTTCGCTTAGTTCAAACCAACCAATAGAAGATCGACATCGCCTCCCATATAATGCCTCGAAAGGAGCCATTTTAATGCTACCTTGATAACAATTATTATAAGCAAATTCAATAAGTGACAAATGGTTTTCTCATCTTTCACCGAAATCCATCATACATGTTCTCAGCATATCCTCTAAAGTTTGAATAGTCTTTTTAGATTGTCCATCAGTCTGAGGGTGAAAAGTTGTGCTCAAGTCTACTCTAGTGCCCAGAGCTTTCTGAAAAGTTCTCTAAAATCGAGAAGTAAACTGGGGTCCTCGATTTGATATGATGGACATTGGTACGCTATAGAGCTTTACTATCTCCTTCACGTACAGTCAACTAAGTTTCGCTACACTGTAGATGGTATGAACACGAAAAAATGTGCCGACTAAGTAAGTCGGTTCACAATGACCCATATAGAGTCATACCCATTCAAAGATTGGGGCAAACCTACCACAAAGTCCATAGTAATCCGTTCCCATTTTCACTTGGGAATTTCAAGCTTCTGCATCAACCCAGGTGGTCTCTGATGTTCAGATTTGACCTGCTGACATGTCAAGCATCGAGTGATAAAGTCAGTCACATCTCGCTTCATGCCCTCTCACCAATAAACTTGTTTCAAGTCTTACATCTTGGTAGCACCAGGATGAACAACATATGGTGCTCCGTGAGCTTCTCTTAAAATCTCTTGCTTTAACAGTTCAATGTTTGGAACACATAGTCTCTCGTTAAACCATAATACACCTTTCTCGTCCACCGACAAACCCTGTACTAATCATTTCCTCACCTTGTCTCTAGTTTTAACCATTTTAACATCATTTTCCAATGTTGCCTTTACCCTTCCTATAAGGGAGGACTTAACCGTCAAGTGAGCCAAGAATGCACCTGACTTAGTAATCTCAAAGAATACCCTACTAGCCTCTAACTGCTGCAATTTCTGAATCAAGAATTTCCTTCCTGTGGTAATATGAGCTAGACTCCCTATCAACTTCCAACTAAGGGCATCCGCTACCACATTTGCCTTCCCTGGATGGTAGAGGATGGTACAGTCATAATCCTTTAGGAGTTCCATCTATCTTCGTTGCTTTAGATTGAGATCTTTCTATTTGAAGATATATTTAAGACTTTTGTGATCCGTGAAAATTTCACATGTTTTTCCATATAAGTAATGCCTCCAAATCTTTAAAGCAAACACTACAACTGCTATCTCTAGATCATGAGTGGGATAATTAAGTTCATACTTTTTAAGCTGTCAAGAGCCATAAGTAATGACCCTACCGTGTTGCATTAACACGTATCCCAATCCTACCTTCAAAGCTTCACAATATACAGTGAACCCCCCGGTCCCATTGGTAGAACCAGAACCAGTACCGAAGTCAGACACTTCTTCAACTTAGAGAAACTTTGCTCACAAGCATCATCCCAAACATACTTAGCATTCTTCCTAGTCAACTTAGTCAGTGGAAGAGCCAACTTAGAGAAATTCTTGACAAAGCGACAATAATACCCCGCTAAGCCAAGGAAACTCTGAACTTTAGATACAGTTGTTGGTCTAGGCCACTGCTTCACTGCTTCGATCTTACTTGGATCTACATAAACACCTTCTTGGGAAATTACATGCCCCAGAAATGTTACTTGACTCATCCAGAATTTGCATTTTGAGAAATTAGCATATAACTGATGTTCCCTCAAAGTTTGCAGTACCATCCTCAAATATTTTGTATGATCCTCCAGACTCTTGGAGTAAACCAGAATGTCATCAATGAAGACGATCAAGAATTTAGCAAGGAAATGTTTGAACACTCGGTTCATAAGGTCCATAAATGCTACTGGCATATTAGTCAACCCAAATGACATTACGAGAAATTTATAATACCCGTATCGCGTCTGGAAGGCAGTCTTGGGTATGTCTTCCTTCTTAATTTTCAGTTGATGGTAACCAGATCTCAAATCTATCCTTGAGAAGCATTGTGCCCCCTGAAGTTGGTCAAACAAGTCATCAATTCTTGATAAAGGATATTTATTCTTTACCATGACTTTGTTTAACTGACGGTAATCTATGCACAATCTTAGAAAGCCATCTTTTTTCCTCATAAAGAGTACTGGGGCACCCTAAGGTGAGAAACTTGGGCGGATAAACCCCTTATCTAGCAGGTATTGTAATTACTTTTTAAGCTCTTTCAACTCAGCGGGTGCCATATGGTAAGGAGAAATTGAAATTGGTCTAGTGCCCGAACCAATTCAATATTAAATTCAATATCCCTTTCTGGTGGTAAACTAGGTAGATTTTCTGGAAATAAATCTGAAAATTTGCTAACTACCAGTATCCGTTCAAAACTTCATTCTTCCTTATTTGCATCCTTAACAAAGGCCAAAAATCTATGACAACCTTTTCGTAACATACATCGGGAGGTTAACATAGATATCATGTTATAGGGCACCTCACTCCAGTCTCCCTAAAATATGAAATTATGTCCCCTCGGTATACTAAAAGAAATGGCCTTGTCATGATAATTCAATGTAGCATGGCATGAGGATAACCAGTCCATACCTAAGATTACATCAAAGTCTGTTATATTAAGAAGCATGAGATCTACCTCCGTCTCCATGTCCTTAACAGTTACCTTACAAGAACAATATCCAGATCTAACTACTAGGACTTCCCCCATCGGTGTCGCTACCAAAAATGGTTCATCCAGTATAACTAACTCAGACTCGAACCTCTTGGTAAATAGAGGTGACACATATGAATGTGTAGAACCAGGGTCAAACAATACATGTGCAGCTAAAACACCAGCTAATAAAGTACCTGTAACAACGGCATTGGATGCCTGGGCCTCTTGTTAGGTCAAGGCATATACTCTGGCAGTTCCTTTACTGGCTGCTTGCTGCTCACGACCTCCTTCACCTCTATCAGATCCTCTCTCAAAGCTACCTCCAGTAGAAGTGGTCGATGCACGAGTGACTAGAGTAACTCCCGATTGGGTGTAAGATGGAAGAACGGATGTCTGACCAGATTTAGAAGTAAGTTGAAGGCATTCCTTCCTGAAGTGCCCTTCTTGTCCCCAATGAAAACAACTTGATGTTTCTATCTTCCTGAGGCATTCTCCAAAATGGAATTTTCCATACTCAGGACATTGAGGCTTCCCTCTTCTTGCTTGAGAATCACCCCTGCTCGAAGAACTGTAACCACCTCTATATTCTGAGTGGGGCTTAGCTGCATTAGCCGTGGAAAATGTGGGTTTAGATGATGCAATCAGAATATACTATAAAGTGGTGAGAGGCTTCGAGGTTCTTGAGTTCCCTCCTTGGTTCCCGTCTCTAGATCTCTTTTTGTTTTTAAATTCTTCCTTCTTATTCCACCTCTTTTCCATTCTACGTGCAGTATCGACAGCGGCAGAATAAGAGTTATAATTAACCATATTCGGACCCACCTGCAAATAAAGAGAATCGTGAAGACATTCCATAAACTTCTCCACTTTAGCTTCTTCAGTAAGCACTATTTATGGAGCATATTCTACTAACTTAATAAACTGGGCATTGTACTCATCTACCGACATGGATCCCTGTTTCAAATACAAAAATTCTCTTACTCTAGAAGATCGAACACTTTTTGGAAGGAATCTATTAATAATCATTTTCTGGAATTTCGTCCATGTAACTAGTAGTGCACTTTAGGTTCTCTCATTCTTCCAGCTCTTCCACCATTTACCGGCTCTCCCTTTTAGTTGAAAGGAGACAATCTCTACTCTTCGTGCATCAGAACACCCCAAAGCATCACAAATTACCTCGCAATCATCTAGAAATCATTGTGGGTCCTCATTAGGATCTTTGCCGGTGAAAATGGATGGCATCATCTTTAGGAACTCAGACATTTTCACGTCCTTAACTGTGCCTGCTCTAGCCTGTTTGGTCTCAATAACAAGAGGAACCTTTGATATACCAATAGGTATTACTCGTTCTCCCTACCTTTCCTCTATACTATCTAACCGATCGTTCATCAGGTTGAACATCTGCATGACAACAGCAGCATCAATCTGTTGGGCAACTCCAGCTCCCTCCGCTCGGCCACTAGTTGAACCTTCAATATTTGGAGCATGTGAATTATCTGCATGGTCAGAAGGGTTATCCTGCGTATTAACTGGTGGAATTAAAGTCTTCCCTGAGCTTATACGCTCGTTATGATTTGAGGATTCCTCTGATATCGTAGAGTCAAAAGTCTACATAGAGCACAAATACTTCTTAGATCAAACAAGATTACCTCATATTAACCTACCAAGGAATAAGTTATAAAAGCAAAAAACACTATACTCTATAAGGTCTTTTATGTAACTTAATCCCATGGTCATGCCGCGGCTCATGATAATAGGGAAGGGCCCACAAAGAACACTTTGCTCTGTAATTTATAGGGGACCTAAAAACTGAGCTCTGGTACCAAAATTGTCACATCCCAATTTAGGGCATGTGAGTAACTCTATAAACTCGAGGGTATACCTTTATGGTATTCCATAATATCTCTGCATAAGATAATTTTTCAAGAAAGAGATTTTTGCATATATATATATATAAAGTTCAATATAGTGAAACAGTATACACAAGCCAAATATCATACAGTATAATACAAATTTCCAAGCTTAGGTGACCTATAGAAATTACAGAGCATTTTCTAAGCTTTAGGATTCATAGGCCTCTAGACAACGTGAAAAGTATCCTAAAGGAATATTATTCCTCCTGCGGATTTCCTTTGTTCTCATTCACTATATCTGAAAAAATGTTCATAAAGTGTGAGTTCATCAAAACTCAGTGACTAAATGACTGTATAATAATAAATATGTCACAAGTACAAATACCATAATCATAATCATAACAAGAACAGTTACATTCATATTAGGGGTGTACAAAACCGATCATAACTGACCGGACCAAACCGAACCGCAAAAAAGCCAAAAAAATCGAGAAAAGTAGGCCTAGATCGGTTTTTAGAAATGCCAATTGTTTCAGTTCGGTTGGTTCTTCGGTTCTCGGTTGGTTTGGTTCGGTTATAACCGACCGAACCGAACCCCATATTAAAAAAATAATTTTTATATATTATATTTATATTTATATTTATTTATAATTATATATATATATATATATTAAAAATAAAATATTAGGCTAAAAAAATTTTTCCTTTCCAGACTTTACGGTTTACGCTACTTCCCTTCACTGTTGCACACTCCACTCACTCACTTTCCCAAATCTCTGAACCCTATCCTCCCTACCCTTTCGGCCTTTCCCAGTTTACCTTTCGTGCAGCTTCAACCTTCAATAATCCTTCTCTCCAAATCAAAGTTAACCTATGCGAGTATGCGACAGTGCGTGACTGCGTGTGTTTGGCTGAGGCGAAGCTTCACGCTCACTGTGCGACAGAGCAATTAGCGACAGTGCTGCGTGTCTTGGTTTCTCTGGCTCTCAGCATCCTCGACAGTCTCACGTCGGTTTCTGGCTTTCTATGATTCAGCGAGTCTGCATCCTTGTCTCATATCAATTCCCTTTCCGTTTCCATTTCTGGTTGCCGGCCATTGGGTATGTATTATCAATTATGTTAAGTTCACTTTTGCTTGGCTTTTCTTTTCAGTTGTTATGGCTTTAAGATAAGAAATTCATTTTGATTATCTCATATGAAACGTGAGATTAAGTTGATTGATGCTCCATTCAAGCTGCAAGTTAAGGAGAAGACGTGGTTTTATGTTTTCTTCTTCTATATGTATTTTTGTATTAACTTTTATGTTTATGTTGTCAACCTTTAATTAAAGTTCATTTTCATCTGTCTAGTAGCTTTGCTCTTCCCTTGTTTAGGAATGTCCAACCTGAGTTACAGCTATCTGAGGAAGATTCAAGAATTTTAAATTTGGAAGTAATAACTTCTTTCCATTTGTTGAGGACTGGGGTAACTGGCAGTTAGCAGAAATTATTTGTAGGACTTTACATCTAGTTCACTATAATGTAGTTTCAAGAATTCCATGCGACCTGTAATATGCATATGGCAT
Organism: Biancaea sappan; assembly: GCA_037074585.1. NCBI lineage: Eukaryota > Viridiplantae > Streptophyta > Magnoliopsida > Fabales > Fabaceae > Biancaea > Biancaea sappan. The sequence goes on from CM073499.1 coordinate 40,097,064, forward strand.
GCAATAAGATGCTACTGATAAGTTACACTTTGGAACACATCCAAGAGTGAATTGGAGTATATTCTATTCAATATTAGTTTCATGTGAGATGTAGTTAAGGCTTGAGAAACTTGGGTAACCAGCAAAACTTCATAGATTGATATTACCTTAACATGAATTGTTGACTTCTTTATTATGTTATTAAAAAAAATTGTTTTGTGGAGCTACTACAGTGGGATAGATATGCTGTCAACATGTTTGGCTTGTTAGGATGTCTTCATCTACAGATTTTTCCTCTCGAAAATTAAGCCAGTAATTTGAAGAATCTTTTCTTTTTATTCCCCCTACTACTGAAGATTGGAATAATGCAAGGGTGTTCATACAATTTCTGAAAGTTTTTCATGATGTGACTAAAAATATCTCGGGCACTTTGTTTGTCACATCATCTCAATATTTTCATGACTTTTGCTTAGTCTTGAACACTTTGAATAATTTGTGTAAAAGCGATGATCCATTGCTTAAGAGGATGGCTGAAAAGATGAAAATGAAGCATGACAAGTATTGGGGTGACATTAAAAATATTAACATGAATATTTTTGTTGCTGTGGTACTTGATCTAAGATATAAGTTTAAATTTGTGGAGTGGAGCTTCAAGAAGTTATATAATGAAGAGTTGGCTGAACTTATGTGTCAAAGGGTGAAGGATACCATTAGTAGAATGTATAAGAGTTATAAAAATTTCCATGGTTATGGAAAAAGTCAAGTAGCCCCCACCCAAGATATGACAATGGATCATGATGTGATTACTAAAACAAGTGCTTCATTTGCAATAAAGTTTGACAAAGTTATGAATGAGGATGATCGTTTAGATAATCAGTCAGAGTTGGATCTTTACTTGATGGAGGTTAGGGAAAAGATGACACCCAAGTTTGACATCCTCAATTGGTGGAAAGTGAATAGCACCAAATATCCAGTTATTGGATGCATTGCTAGGGACGTTTTGGCAATGCCTGTGTCCACTGTTGCCTCTGAATCTATATTTAGCACTGGGGGACGTGTGCTTGATCAGTACAGAAGTTCATTGACTCCAAAAACTGTCGAAGCCCTTGTTTGTGCACAAAATTGGTTTCGTTCTAATCCATTGTCATATGAAGTTGAAGATATAGTAGAAGAAATTGAAAAAATGGAGCTAGGTATTATATTTTCTTATTATGATATGTGACTTGATATTATTTTATTTCATTATGGATTGAATCACTAATTTTTTTTTTAATTTGATTAGATCTTGGTGTAATTTCACCTACTGATGATGATGATTATTGAAGATCATTCTTTTGGTCATTTTTCAAGGTATATATATATATATATATATATTTTGTATGTGTGTGTATGTGTTTCCTTTTTTTTAATTAATTGATAAACTAATTTTTTTTATTTTCAATATGAATATGAAGGAATGCATTCAAGGTTTGAAGATTGAAGATTGAAGATTGAAGACGGAAATGATGCTTTTGGCTTATTAGTTATTAGTTAATCAAGATGAAGATGTTCCTTTTGTTGTTGATGGTTGGTTTACTGATGTTGTTGTTAATAACTTAATATAGTTGTTGGTTTTGTGGTGTAGTAAAATTCTCAAGCAACAAGTAACTCTCTTGTTTAATGGTTGTTTCTTTTGGATGTAGTTGTGTTGTTGACTTGTTGCTTTATTAATGTAGTTGTTGATGTTTAATTGTTTTATGTCAGAACAATTGTTGATGTTTAATTGTATATGCATAGCTGAAAACGTGCATGACCCTCATTTTTTCTTTGTTATTCCATTCCATGCTCTTGTTTCTTGCTATACTTTGTTTATCAAAGTATTGCAAACTGTACTTGGTTCAAAATTACTAGAAATGAATAATAATTTGATGTTGTTTATCTAAGTATAGTTACTCCATCAATCTGTATTTTGGTAGGGTAATGAATATGACTAATGTACTATAAAGTATAAACTGGCAATAAATTCAAATTCACCTCTTATTTTTTGCTAATAAATTCTTAAATCCTTAAATTTTGAAGAAATTTTAAATTATGCAATTTGTTTTTTACTTAGGCTCATTTACATAAAGTCTATTTATATGAAATCATAACCAAAAAAAAAAGTATCTAACAACCAATAATATAAATCAAATCACTTGGATTGTCTTTTGGTACATTTAAGTAAAATGTTTCAGACATTTGACATAAATTTCTCAATAAAAAATGATACGATTAGACTTTTTGAATACCCAATATGTTTGAATATGTTTAAAAAATTTCTGCATCTTCAAAATATAAGAAACAGAAAAAATAAACATGCAGTTAGGAATATGAGTATATGACTTTGTTTATCTAAATATAGCAAACTACACTTGGTTGAAAATTATTAGAAATGAATAATAATTAGGAAGTTAGTCATATTCAAAATAGATTTAATTCACTAAATAACTATTTTTTAAAATTTTAAAAATCAAAACACATAAAAATGGTATCTAACTACCTATTACCTAATCTAATTATGTTGAAAATTAACTAACACTCAAGATATCAAAGCCAAATGTGTATCTCTTCAAAATATATAAAAGAAACAGTATTTTTTTTAACATAAACATCTAAATTTCCAATAAAAAGTTGTTCACATAAAACGAACCGAACCGCCAGCCCAAAAATCGAACCGAACCGCCCAAAAACCGAACCAAACCGCCCTTCTTTTACAACCGAATAGGTCTTATATTTTTTAAAACCGATTTGGTCGATTTGGTTTGGTTCATGTCCAAAACCAAACCGAACCGACCTGTTGTACACACCTAATTCATATTCGAGGTTTCTATACTTCTGTATTTGGTTTATGTTCAAGGATTTAATTTCCGTTGTATTTATATTTACAATCATTACATACATTAGTATCTTAGGGGATCAAGCCCTCAACCATTCTATGTGTATAACTTCATGCATTGGTATATTGGGTCAAGCCCTCAACAATTCCATATATATAATTTCATATATGGGTATCTTAGGTCAAGCCCTCAACCATTCCATGTATATATTTGCAATCATAATTATCATCAACATAACAATAAATTTGATTATCTAGCTATCATCATTAAATAAGGAATCTAATTGCGATATGAGGTGAAATTTATATTATACTTGGAATAAAGTAAATAAAATCAGTTAGCAAGGTTATCCACTCACATAGATTCCGTATCCAAGTCACTTTTTCGAGTTGCTACATAGAAGAGTACGTAGCTGGATTTCAAATTCCGCTACTGAGATTTTCATGAAGATCAGATATAGAAAGTCAGAATTGCTTTTGTACCAAAATACTATTCATATATACAATCAATATTCATACGTACGATCACTATTCATACATACGGATACTATTCATACGTACGATTAATTTTCATATCGAAAATAGCAAATATAAGCCGTACAGGAGTACACCAAGAAAGTTCTCAAGAAAAAGTGGAGGTTTGCAATGGACACACTTAAGTATTAGGTCTTTCCTTAGCCAGAACTTTCTTAAACATGTATTATTCATAGTTTGTATTCTATTTTGATAATCAGAGAATCAAAATAATGTATAGGCAGCTAAGGACAGTTTTTCTGATGTGGAAGATCAGCTAAAGCTGCAACCACAGAGCATACTTAAGAATATAACTTCTAAAATAAAAAGAGCATAGTATCCTCATCTTGGATCTAGGCTAAAGAATAAAGACCTAGAATTTCATAGCCCTAACGTCGAAGTAAGAGAAGTTTTGAGGAGAGGAGAGAAGAGAAACTAAAGGTGTGAGTTTAGAAGTGAAATAGAAGGACTTATTTATAGGAAAAGTCAAGGGTAATATTTGACACTATGTGCTAATAAAATATTCAATTTACTATTTATGAAAATGACATTTCTAATAATTCAGTTTACTGTGCGATCACGAGAAAGACTAGGTGACTGAATTATTGGTTACTATTGGGAACTTAAAGCGAAAATTATCTTTTTCTTCTAAACTTTTAAGTTTCTTTTCACTTTTGTCCTTTTCAATTTAGTCCCTAAGGAGATTTTCTCATATAAAACGTTATTTTTCTCTCAATTTCTTTTAGATTCCTCATATACTCAAGCCATATTTTCTCCATAGGATAAATTTTATATCATAACATCTAGTATACCCAACAATTTATACAATCTATAAAAATTCGCATTTTCAACAATATGCACAAACAAGCATATAAAAATTAAATAGATAAGAGAATCTTTTTTCCCCAAAATAAATTTATCATAATTCTTGAATACTTATAACTTTAAAATATAACGAGCGTTACAACCATGGTGCCTTCCTTGGTGATTATATGCCCAAGGTACTCCATCTCATGTTGACAGAAAATACATTTGGATAGTTTGGCATACATAATGTGTTGTCTAAAGGCCTCTAGCACCAGAGCAACATGTTGTACATGGTCTTGCAGGTTTTTGCTATAAACTAGTATATCATCGAAGAACACATAAACAAACTTATGAAGGTACCTTTGGAAAATTTTGTTCATGGTGGAGTGAAAGGTGGACAGTGCATTAAACAAGCCAAAAGGCATTACAACAAATTCATAATGCCCTTGATGAGTTCTAATTGTTGTTTTATGGGTATCTAGTTCCCACATAAACTAGTGGTACCCTGAAAGTAAATCAAGCTTTGAGAAATAGGCTACCCCATATAATTCATCTAAGATTTCTTCTATAATAGGTATGGGAAATTTATCCTTTATAGTAATGTCATTAAAGACTCTATAATCTATGCAAAATGTCTAACTCCCATCTTTCTTTTTGACTAAAAGAACAGGAGAGGAAAAAGAGTTGTGGCTATCCTTGATTATCCCATGGTGCAGCATTTCTTCCACCATTTTCTGTATCTTCGTATTCTGGAAATTTGGATATTTATAAGGGCTTACATTGACTAGTTTAGCTCCTAGAACAATGGGTATTCAATAGTCTATTTCTCTTAGGGACGGTAAGGCCGTGGGTGCAGCAAACACATCAGCATATGTGTGAAGTACTTCCAATACTTCTTTGGGTAGATTTTCACTCATAGGAATTGTTTGGTTTGCCACCACTTGTAACTGGTAAAGTGAAGCTATTGATTGCTCGGCCATTAGCTTATTGAGCATCTTATAGTTTAGTGGTGCACTATCTGCCATGATTTCTCCTTGCAATTTCACTTTGTCTCCAATATATTGGAATTCTATTATTCTCTCCTTTTAATTTGTCAACACAAGCCCTAAAGTTTCCAGCCACTAAAAACCAAGTACCATATTTGATCCCCTGATATCTAAGACATAAAAGTCATTATAAACTTTTGTTGCTGAATCTCCACTTGCACATTGTCACATTTCAACTCACATAATAAAAATGTTGCACTGCCAATAGCCACTTTAAATGGAGTGATAGGCTGTAATGTAATTTGTAGCTCTTCTACCATCTCTTTTTTAATGAAATTGTGGGTGCTCCCATTATCTATCATTATAGGAATCTTCTTGCTTTTGCATTGCCCTATCATTTTCAAGGTTCTTGGGTTATATAGCCCTCCCAAAGCATTAAAACTTATTCCAGGAAGAATCTCTTTAGGTCCATCATTTCCTTCTCCCTCTGTGTTAGGTTTTGTTATCCGATTCTGAGTCATTTCGTCTGCCTTTTCCTGCCCAACCAATAAGTAGCATGTTGTCGTACACTTGTGGCTAGGATTGTACTTTTCGTCATAGTAATAACACATACCTTTCTCCCTTCTAATTTTAATTTCTGCTGCAGACAATTTTCTGATTGATGGAGCACTGTCTTGGCTTGAGGTTTGATCAGGAGTGAAGTTGGGTTTAGAGGTATTGGGCTTGCTTACAAAAGAATTTTGAAGGGTAGCTGGTTTATTTGGGACAATTATGGAAGGTTGAAAAGAGCTAGTGTATAGTGTGGATTTCGTATAGTTTCGATCATCTCCCAAAAAGAAATCTCCTATATTTCTTCTTAATAATTTAATAATAATAGCTTTCCTCCAAGGTTTGCAAAGTTTCTTTCTTTCTTCTGCAGAAATATGAATGTATGGGTAGAGGGGATCCATTCGTTCACTGTCCTCTTCTTGCATTTCATCTTCTGATTCATCCTCATCGATCCAGTTCTCCACTTCCTCCTTGTTGTCTTCATTTTCCACCCCATTAACGTCCACCAGCATGCTTCTGTATGTTTTAGGTTTCTTGATTGTGCTTTCTTGCTGTATTATCATTGGTTCTTCTTCTACATTCAAACCTGCTACGGAATCTTCCCTCTGTATTACATCATTTGTTTCAACATTTGATTCCTTTTGCTTACCCTCTTCCATCTTCACTTTTTTTGTCCTCCTATCTCTTTTGTTATCTTCATCAGAACGAGGTTCATTATCATCAATGATCATCCAAGAATCAGAATCTTGGAGTTGTTCAACGTTAGAAATAGAGTTGTTTCTTGTTACATTTTTGTGATTTTAAGTCCATTTTAACACTACTAATCAAACTCTGAAAAATATATTTCACAACTAAATTTATATAAACTTTATTTATATTTAAAAAAGTTTGAAAACATCTAATCACACAATTCCAAGTTACAAAAAGGTACAATTAATTAAAAAGATGATACCTTTATTATATTCTAACTGAAATTTTTTATAATAACAATATAAAGATGGGCCTAAATTTTCTATGTTCTTTTATTTTTTTGGTCAAATGAAAGAGTTTAATATTATTGTTATTTATTATACTCTAATAAATATTTTTTTAAAAAAAAACTTCATGATTCAATCCATACGTGGTTTTAAAAATAGATCATTATGTTATTTAAATAAAACAACCTGTTATAGTTATGTCATATATACCAATACTGACAAGTTTAAAAACGCTTGATTAACCAAAACCTTTAATTTGTCATCAGCTATATACTTTGACAGGTTTTTGGACGTAATTAAACTAATTGTGTTTAAGAAGTTGGTCCAATTCATCATTTTATTGGTTGTTACCATTTCAATTGGAATAAAAGTTGTTGATGACCCCTTTGCAAAATAAAAAGAACCAAAAAGAAGTTATAGTTTGTGTAACTAGTTTAACATTGTATAATATACGAACACGGATCTTTTGCTGGGTTTGCCTGTCCAGTAGGATGCTGAGCTTCCCAACAACATTCAATGTTGGGAAGCTGGGGAGATGCCCACATGGGCCTCATCTGTCCCGTCCTAATAGAACAATACTGGTAGCGCTTAGCACAAGGTGGCCAAACTCAGCAGAAAATTCGTGTTCATATAGCATGCATGGTTGGAAACATAATATCACAATAATGTCCATATCCTAGGTTTTGATTAGTGCATTTCACTTTCTTTTGAGTCCATTTACATATATATCAATTATTATTTTTTAATTCAACTAGGAGAGTAATACAATTTTTCTTGTATTATCCTTTGGAATTAACAAATTAATCAGAGTGGAATTTTTTTTCCAGAAAATAGTCAATAGGTTCAAATGGTTGAAAGAAAAAAAAATCTCTAAAACTTCTATATTTTTCATGTCCAAAATTCAGAATTTTTCTTTAATTGAATATTCTGTTTGGTGGTCTCCTTTTTTCGGAAACAGCAATTTTTTTAGATCCGTAATATATATATATATACACACACACACACACACACATATATATATATATGGACTATTTTGTGAAAATGTAGAATAACAACCTTTGAGATGACGAAATAATTATTGGAAATGGCTTCTTGCAATTTTTTGCATGCAGTGCGATACTATTTTTCTGGCTTAGATTGTTTATTTTATGATAAACAGTCTAAATTAAAAGAAATTTAAAAAAAAATGCACCTTTCAGCTGATTTTTTTTAATGTAATAGATGGTTTATATAAGAAAAATGAATTTTCAATTTTCTCAAAAATTAAGAGAAGGTTTGGTTTCTTGCTAGTGTAGTAATTTTCATTTCTATGAAAAATAGAAAATGTAAAATTTGATTATTTTGAGGCTACCGGATTTACTTAATTAAAGAATCTATTTAAATCATTCTCGTAATGCACACATATTTTTCTTGAAAGATTGAAAAAGTTAAAATGGCATCAAAGGTCATAATGAGGAAGACCAACAATCATTTTGTCTGAGTATACATTTTGACTTCGGTAGTTGAAGCCCTAAATTATGGCAACAAATGCGTTTAAAATGGCTTTAATTGTTGGTATAATGGTACCCATCTTCCATGTGTGATGTCTCACTCTCACTCCATATATTAAACTAAAAATTTAAAACACCATATAAATCTGAAATGGTAAATATAATATTCAAGTATTAACATTAGCTAGATTTAAACACTTATTTTTTTAAAAATAAAATATTCATAATAAAGTTCAAGTATTTTTTTTACAGCTATCATTTACTAAAAAGGCAACTTTATTCAAGGCACTGTCAAGTTTAAATGTTGGCAACTCTCAAAATAGATATTTAAATTTGTTTTCACAATTAACAATTCAAATTTTATAATGTTATTTTCTTTTTTTAAAAAAAAAAATTTTGAAATATGAGTTATTAGTTATAAAAACTAACGTCTAAAATTAGACAAATATCCTGTTTTTTTTAAATAATCTTGAAATATGGGCTATTGATTGTAAAAACAAACTATTCATATTGGATCAGCATCCTGTTGGGCGCCAAATTTTTTTTTTTTTAGCTAAATCCAATTCTTGTTGGTAAAAGATGGGACTTGAACAAGTTTGACTCAACTCGAACCAGTTGGAGAGCTTCACACCTTTTGTATTTGACTTAACTTAAATTAGATTAGTCAAAATTGAGTAAATTATTTTAAAACTAGTGGTTACGACCAAATATATATATAATATATATAGCAAACAACATTATTAATTCCAGTGGTTCAACAAATTATTTTCCTTAAATAAGATATTGAGTTTTAATCTTGTGAATGAAAAAAATTGTCACCATTATAATAACTTTATACATTTGCCATCCAACGACTTCGACTAAGTTTATTAAAACCCAATAAATTTTGGTTCACAAATGCTTCAAACTATATATATATATATATATATATATATATATATAGAGGTTCCGAAGAAAAAGAATGCATAAAAACAAAAAAGTGAGTACAGAAAGAAGTTTGAGAATTGAGAGGGAGAAAGGATACACTGTAGAATAGCCTGCTAGCCTGCGTTGGAGGACAATGACTTCCATAAACTTTTTTTTAAAAAAAAATGATATTGGTAACCACAAAAAGCTATGATTATACTTAAGAAATGCCCAAGGAGGAGATTTCATTTGGGGCTTGTGGGTAAGAGTTTTTACCATGTCTAAGTTAATCAAGGAGAAAAAAAAAATATGATAAAAGTACTATTTATGTTTTTAAACATTAATTTGATTTATATATAAAATGAAATGTATTTTAGTTTTGTTAAGTTCAAAGATATAATAAAAAAAATTTTAAGATATAATTGAAATATAGGTCAAAGTTTAGTAGTATAAATAGTATTTTTTTTAAAAAAAAAAACAGATACATAATAAGTAAATTTTTTTTTGAATCCAACGTTATTAGATTGGACGATCTAATATTATTTCTTTCACATCTCTTGTGATTGTTGATACACTTGGAGAAAATTACATGTAGCCTTCTAAATTATATAACTTAATTATAACTTTAGTATCTGAATCTTTAAACATAACATTTGACCCCTTAAATTATCACATATAGTACAAAAATTATCCATAAGACAAAATTAATATTTAAAAATTATATAATTTATCAGGTAATATCTTATACTTCTATTATTATTTTTATTTCTTTTATTTATGATCTTTAACTTGTATTTTTTAAATTAAATAATTTATACACCTTAATTTTTACTAATATAGTAATATGTAACCCTTTTTTTTTTGGTAATACTCTAGAAGGATAAAATTGTATATTAAAGTTCAAATACTGATAATCTATATTTAAAGAGAATATTTATAACTTCTCCATAAATTTAATAATTAATAAACTTTTCATAAACCTATCCATTAATTAGTTATATTATACTCTTCTAAACTAAGAATTCGACTATTTAACTAAATAAGATCATTCAATTGACCTTAAAAGATGAAACTCATGTGAATTTTACCTAATTAAACGATTTTATTTGGTCAAATTAGATGCACATGAAATACGTGGGCCTAAACTAGGACATAGGGATTTGAGATTTTGTCATCAAGGTTGGGTTGAAAATATAAACAAACACAATCAATGCAGGCATGTGAAATATCAGACAGTATTAAAGCACCTAATTAAAAAATTATGGATATAAAACAGTGTTAGGTAATTTTCTCTCATTATCATTCCTTTTATAATTCTTCACCATCGAATTTTAGCATTTCAATATGCTAATTAAAAAAAATCCGTAAATTATATATATATATATAATATCAATGATTAAATTATTTAATAATAAATATCATCATGTAAAGTATTTGTTTCGTAAAACATATCTTTTAACATATATAAATGTCTCCTTTTTTTCGTAGTTTTATTTATTATAGACTGGAGACCTACTCAAAAATATTTTTACCAATAAATTAATGTATTTTTAATTTCATAGTTGATTTTTACTCTTTATACTAAAGGGTCAATTTATTACTTTAGCCCCTATAATTTTATTTTTATAATTGGACTCTTATAATTTCAAAAAAATTTATTTAGTTCTTATTATTGAACATTGGTCAGTATTTTGTTAAATTTTAATGAGATTATCAAATATATATATATATATATATATATATATATATATATATATATATATATATATATATATATATTTGTTTCTCATAGGTATCCTCCAATAAAGATAATCCTATTTGAGACACTGTCAAACATTAAATCACAGTTCAGAGAATCAAACCAAACCAGCCGGTTTGACTGAAAAATTGGTGAACTAACTAAGTCTCTAGTCCAATTTGGACATGTGAATTGGTCAAACCATTAAAACTTACCAATTCAACCGGTTCTTTTTTTTTTGAAATTTTATTGAATATTATTATGTATTTTTAATAAATCTCCAAAAATTTAAACTACTAGGAGAAGATCTAGAACTAGTATAAATATATATATATATATATATATATATATATATATATATATATATATATATATATATATATATATCTATAACACACCTTAAATATTTTAATATTATATATTATACACTTTAATATTTTAATATATGTAACATAGACATTAATTATATATTTTAATATATTTTAAGTACTATCAATTTGATCACTGTTTGACCATTGACCATTGAATTAGTGTCTCAACTGGTTAATAATTATCAGTCCAATTTTATAAATCTTGCATTAAATATAAGCATCCCTCCAGCAAGAATTTGAACTTTAGTTTTCCACATTGTGAAGTACCAACTCCTTCCACTAGACCTAAACCTGCTGATTACCAACCAAGAATATACCATTTTAGCACTCTAAATATATATGATTTTTGTTGGGGTGTACTAAATATATATGAATTAAACTAATACTCATCCAAATTATTTTACATAAGTTGTATCACTTGCTAAGTACATGTGAATTAACCTCACTTGTTTACTTTTAGTCACTTCATTGGTATCAGTCACGCATATTCATAGTATTAATATACATATTTAGTTGGCTTCGTCAATAAAATTAAATAAAATAGTAAAAAAAGTTTAGTAATAGAAAGTAATTACAAAAATTTAATATTTAATAGTCTGTTTGGTTCGCAATATAAAGTAGAAATGAAAAGAAAATGAAAAGAGAAATTGGAAAGGAAATCAGAATGAAAAAAAAAAAGGAAAAAAGAAAAAATCGTGTTGTTCGCAATGAAAAAAATAAATAGAAAGGAGAAAATAAATATTTTGGTATGTATTTTTTAATGACTTAATTTGACCATAATACCCATAACCATCTTTTTGAAAAGAAAAAAAATTTAGGCCCTACCTCCAAAAACTCAAATCGACAAACTCCAAAAAACTCTATCATCGTCTTTTCTCTCTCAATGCTTCTCTCTGTTTCTCTTTCTCATTCACCGTCGGCAGCCCCTTGCCTGCCTCTCCACCATCTTCATTAGCGACTACAACAACTCCAACTTCTAAAAGCATGAGCTCTCTGCTGTCGTGTACTCTATCGTCGTCTTCTCCTTCTACTTCATTGCCTCCTTCTTCGATCTTCGTCATCGCCTACTCGATCCAGTAGTCAAAGAGGCTAAGGGCATCCCATTTTTGAAAGGCAACCCTATGTCTGCTTGAGCCCTCATCTCTCTCTACTTCACTGAGACGTCGTCGACCTCGCAATCCCTTACTTTCCTGTTATCTATTGACTGATTCCCAGAGATTCAAATCAAAAATCAGGGGTCAAATAAAAAATAACACGTGATCAGTGACCAGCAAAGAAGACGTAGAGCAGAGCAAAAGATGTAGAGCAAGGCAGAAAATTGAGAGGGCACCATTGTAAATTCAAGTCCATTCAGAGTAGAAATGTGACATTCCATCGCAAAAGAGAGGGAAAGAAAAAATGGAAAACGAGCAGTGTTTTTTCAGAGTGGAAAAGTAACTTTTTGTCAAAGAGTGCCAATCAAACATAAGAACGCTCACTATAGATGAAAATTCCACTCTCCATTCCTCCCGTGAATGCAAACCAAATGTGGTGTAAATATTGAATTAAAATTGAGTGAAATTATAATAATTTTGAGAACAATTCAACCTTATTTTCTGTAAAAGGATATTATCGAGTTTCTATTTTTTCAGGTGAAACTTAAAAAAGTTGTAGTCTGCATTGAAGAAGTTCTATATATGCCTTTTCTTGAAAATGCATGTGAGATTTTCTTTTTTTGGGGGCAAACACCAACATTTGGAAAAACTCATAGGGCTAACTCCGTGGTGGTTGGATCCCTGGCTTGGACTGTTCAACACTATTAAACGATGTTAAGTTGTTCAACACTTTATTATCTAGTACTGTTAAAAGGATCAGTATGTATTTGACTTATGGGTTAACGTGTTAGCCCACGATTTCATTGCAGTTTTTTTTAAAAAAATTATTCTATTTTTTTAATAAGTTTTAAACTCAAAACTTTACTTAAAAACAAAAAATTGAACCAAAACAACAAAAGTATATGTTTAAGTGGCTAAAATAGAGAGTAACAAGAATAGGAAACAGAGGAAAATGAGTGGAGAAAGATAAGAAATAGTAATCATTTAGTGGAAGTCGACTTTTCAAAAAACAAGCGCAGAAAGGAGAAAAAGATGAAACAATGCCATCATTCTTTTTTGTTTTGAGATGAGAATGTCATCATTCTGATAATAGGAGAGAATAAATAAATAATAAATTATTTATATCTTCATAATTATATTTCTCGAGTTAAATTATATTCTTAGTCTTTATAATTTTATATTTTTTAATTTAATCTCTATTATTAAAATTGTATTAATATTTTGTTAAATTTTAAGAACACAATCAATATATATATCATATTAACATTTAGAATATGCACGACTTAAGTTAATTTGTCATAATTATTTAATATAAGTTGCATTATATGTCATATACATATAGGTTAATATCACTTAATTATTATTTTTTCTTTTGGCTGGTATCAATAACATATATTTAGAGTGTTAATGTGCATATGTTAATCACGTTAGAAAAATTTAATGACATACTGACAAAAATTTAATAACAAGGACTAAATAAAAAATTTATGAAATTATAAAAACTTAATTATAAATTTTTAAATTATAAAAACCAAATTAAAAGTTAAGTGAAACTATGATCAAGTTAGATATTTGAATATATATTAAGAGATAAAAGCTCATAATAGCTATCATGGGACAAACATAATTAGATTTTAGATTTGAATATCAAAGTAGTTCGAACAGGGACATGGTTGGTGTTCATTAAAAGAGTCGAATATCAAAATAGCAATTATGAATATCAAAAGGCTATCATAGTTCAAAATAGCTCTCGAAAATTTTTTAAAGCAAATTAATGAATTATTTTTCTTTTGAAAGATTGCCTTTTTAAATTTATTCCATTATAAATATTTATTTACAAATGTTTGTCTTCAAAAATTCACTTTTTCATGCTCTTTCAAAAATGATGCATATCACTTTAGTCTTTTAAACATAAACTTTAAATCAAAAGAATATTTTCATTAGACAAAAGTCATATCCAACATGACTATTAATTTATTATAGAGTAATTTACTGATTTGGTTTTTGATAGATTAAAATTATAAAATTTACTATAGTTAAATCTTAAATTTTTGTTCTCAGAAGTTATTTTGATGAATAAATAGATTAAATTAAGTTAAATACAAATTTTTATAAATTAAATTAAAATATTTAATTTTTTAAAGACTAAATTGAAATCAAACTAAATGAATTAGAATAATTTTTGTACTGCATTATAAGCCTTCTAAAATTTGATTGGTAAAGAAAGGAGGAAAAAAAATAGTAATGCTTTTTCTTTTTTAAGTTCACTTTTACAGTACTGGGGAGTATTTTGAAAGATTTTAATCCCTTAGTTTTCAAAAGTGAAAAAAAAAAGTAAAAACATAACACATTCAACGAATAGGATTCCTTCCTGTTTCGTATAGAATAGAAGAGTCATGTGTCACAAATTTATGTTGGCTATTATGAAGATCAATATTCTAGATTTTTTTTATTTATTTTTTTTTCAAAATTTAAATTTAATTCTAAGGCATAGATCATGTAACCTAATTGGACGACTGGTTTAATTGATAATCGGTCATTAATTTGATTTGGTTAATTCAAAAAATTAACTAGTCAAAAAATCGATCATAAATCGATAAATCAATCAAACTATTTTTTGTAAAAAATAAAAAAATTATTTTTTATAAAAATACAATTATTTTTTACACTTTATATGAGATTTAGCAAATTTTTATTATTTTTTATCATATTATATATTTTTTTCTTTTCAATTATTTTTTTAATAATATTATTTTAGCACAAAAATAAATAATAAAAAAAAAATTATACTCGCGTGCGCACACATACACACATATATATATATATATATATAAATTTATTAAAATTAAATATCAAAATATGTAGTAATTTATTATATTATATATTTTTAATATATAAAATTAAAATATATATTTAATTATTACTAATTCGATCACAATTAAACTAATAAACTGTAAATTATTATTTTTATTGATTTAATAACTAATTCAATTTTTAAAACATTGAAGCTAAGTCATTGATCACAATGATCTAGAGTTCAAATCAACTAAAAACTTTTTGAAACGATTCAAATCCCATGTTCAAAGTTAAAATACCAAGTGTCTATTACTCTATTTGGACAATATACCTAATTTATTATGATTAATAATACAAGTGAATGATTATTCGTCGTGGTGTTGATTTAGCTCTATCATTAGTGTTAGATATAAACGTCCATGATTCTTATGGCTTTTAATTAATTTTGATAACAGAAAACACTGAAAAAGAAGTTGTGGTTAATTAAAAATGTGTTATATGATCCATTAGTAACAAATAATATATATATATATATAAACATACCGAAAATTTTGTCGTAAAATTGAATGTGATAGGTCAATTCGTTTTGAAATTTTGTTGTGACTAAAGTCTAAACCAATAGTCCAACTCCATCACATCCGTCAAAGGAAAAGGAAATATCCCTTTCAACACACAGCGTTTTGAGACAGTGAGTAATTACTAATTAATATTATCATATTATAATTAATTATTAATTTTTAAAAATTTGACGATGGCAATTTACTTTATGAAAGATTTTTTTTATTAAAATGACTTTTGACAACTTTTTTTTTAGTTTAATTTTGTAATTTAACACTAGAAAAAATTAAATTTGTATAAATGAAATTTTTTAAATACTAAATTAACAAATTTATTTTTTAATGATCAAATAAAAAATAATACTTTAGAAACTAAACCAATAATATACTCATAATATTATATTAAAATTTTGATTTTTTATTAAAATATAAGAGTGAATTCATGAATTAGTCTCTAAAAAATTATAATTATTTTAATTTAGTCTAAAAAATTATATTTGTTTCAATTTAATAACTTTTATCATTAAATCACAAAATTTATCATCGCTATCTTTCAAAATTTATTTTGATAAATAAGAAAATAAATCAAGATAAATATAAATTTGTAAAAATAAAATTAAAATGATTATAATTTTTTAAAAAAACTTATCAATAATTTACTTTTCACGGACAATGCGAGTCCTACACTATATTACATATATTTTTTTCTCTCAAAATACTATTGTATTAACTCGATTGATTGAATTCCACAGCTTCTTTATTATTATTATTATTATTATTATTATTATTATTATTAGGTTTTTAATATCCAAATTCTTATCCACAATTAATCAGAGCAGACTCCAATGCCGCCATCTTCCTCTCTCGTTCCTTCTAAATTCCAAGTTTCTAGTCCAAGGTGGAGGTTCTCCAACTTCTCTTTCTTCCTCCTCTGAATTCTCTCACGTCTTTGCTTGCGTCTTCCTCCTCTTTATTTTCCGACATTCTCAACCCCAACCACAATTGATATCCAATTTCTTCTTCTTCTTCTTCTTCTTCTTCTTCTTCTTCTTCTTCTCGCGCAGTCTATAATTCACCAATTTCGCATCTTCATTTATATGTGTTTCTTCTGCAGAATCCATAGTTCCAGTGATTTTTCCTTCTGGGTTTTGATCGTTTAATGCGTCTCCGGACTTCTGCCTGTGCTTGAATTTAGTGCTGAAAGCTTTCTCTGCTCTAGCTTTCTGGGTTTCTTGTGCAGAATCCATGAGTTCGAGTGATGCCCCATCTGGATTTTGATCATTTTGTTGGTTTCTGAAGTTCTGGGTGTGCTTGAATTAACATCCTAAATACTCTCTGCTCCTTCAATCGCCGGAGCATAAAGGGTAAGCTAGAATCATGGGTGATTCATTCACTCCAACTGAAAAATTGAGCGAATCTCCCGCCGTTGAAGTGACCGGAAAAATAATGGTGCTAGCTATAATAATCCTTTTCATGGTGGTTGTGTTTGTTCTCTTCCTCCACCTCTACGCCAAGTGGTTCTGGTGGCGCATTGAGGAACCCATTCCCCCGCCGCCTCGCCGCCGCCGTCGCCGGCGCTTTGTCTTCGCCCCCGGCCAAGATCCGGCGATTTACGGCTCTCAGAAAAGCGGCCTTGACCCTTCAGTGCTTTCGTCGTTACCAATACTAACATACCAGCCAGAAGATTTTAAAGAAGGTCTCGAATGTGCAGTCTGTCTCTCCGAGCTCGTTCAAGGAGAAAAAGCAAGAGTTCTACCCAAATGTAATCATGGATTTCACGTAGATTGTATTGATATGTGGTTTCAATCACATTCTACTTGCCCACTTTGTAGGAACCCCGTTGCTTCTGAGTCCTGTAACTCCAGTAGCACTCCAAGTGTTCGAGAAAATTCCTCTGAGAATACCAGTCAATCACAAGGAGCAGAAAATTCAGCTTCGGAGTCTCCAAATTTTCCAACTAATGTGTTAATTTGGGGAAACGAGACCCAAGTTAGTTCCACTGGTACTTCTCTGGAAGAACAGGATCCGTCATCTTCTTCATCTTCTTCTACTGCTACTACCAGTAGTAGTAATAGTAACAACAGACATCATGAAATGCTGGTGATTGATATGCCAAGTGAGGCCAATTCTTCATCTTTATCTCCTTCGGCAAGTAGATTTACAGAAGATGAGCTGAAATCACCAATGACAACGAGATTGAGATCATTGAAGAGGCTTCTGAGCAGAGACAGAAGGTTAGGTCCTTGTAATCATCCTGGCTCTTTAGATGTGGAACAAGCAGGGAGAGGTCAGAACTAGAAACATGTATGAAAAGTAGATCTATCTATCTATATATATATATATATATATATATGTATATGTTTTTGCTTGATAGAAATGCCCACATTGAGGCAGCACTCTGTATGAAAATTATAGAAGAGAGTCAGTCGAAGTAAAGAACTAAGCTGTGAAAGGTCTCTGATTTTATGGTCTGAGAGAGGTTAGGGTTCTTCCTCTTTTTGCAGTTGCAGAGAGATAGCACTGAAATTTATGTTATGTTATGCTATCTATCTGTGACTGTTATATGAAGCATGAATGATTGGAATCTGGATGCTTGAAAAGGAAACGATAGTTGTTTCTTGAGCAATTTATCTGAACTCCTGGTTAGCTTGGATTTGTTTTTCTTACTTATTAATGGAGGAGAAACTCCAACCATTATTGGTTCAAGTGATTTCACATTTACTTTTTTTAAACAATAATTTGATTTGAATCTTGTGAACATAAGAAATAAACTTTAGGATAGTTTTAGGCTTTTATAGTTTGACTTAGGTCAAACTAGATTAGTTAAAGTCAATAAAAAGTTTTTAAATATTTGTGATTCAAAAAAAGAAATTTACAAAAAAAGAATAAGAGACAATGAGAGTTTGCTTCATTAATAAATGAGAAAGTGAATTCATGATAAACTTTTAACCAACCCCAATGGAAACTCCAGAACACTGTCAAAAATGAGAAAACTGGACCTAATTAAGAGTGAATTATAAGACACAGATAATGGTAATGACTTGTTATTCAAGCTTTTTTGTTTACCTGTAGACTATGTTTGATGCAGATTAGAAGAGGAGTTTATCAAATAGAGACATTTAATCTTTCTTCGCATAATCAAGGAGGAAGCAAAGAAAGAAAGAGAAGGATGCAAAACCTTTCTACATCTTTTTCGGTTAGCTGATATGTTCTTTGCATAAAGCCTTTTCTATTCATAAAAAAGAATGTTATAGATAATTTGACTGAGTTTTATATGATCTTAATTTTTTTTTAAGATTTATGAAAAGTAATTTTTTATTATTATACTTAGTTTTAAAGATGATTTAACGGTAAATTTTTTTAAAAATTTTAGGAAATAGAGTTGTCTATAATTTTTTTATATAAAAATCTAGTAAATTGGCACTTAAATGAAAATATTTTGACTTAAAAGGAAGATAGGACGGTGTTTATAACCACTTTTTTGTTCTGTTTTCCTAACCTTAAGGAGTAAAGATCTCAAACAAAGAAGTATCTTTTTGAAAAATGAATCTTTTGTTGGACATCTATTGACTGTATCTTTTTGAAAAATGAATCTTTTGTTGGACATCTATTGACTAAGTGTCGGATGAATCTAAATTATTGAATCTATATATGGAATTTGGACTGTTGATCTGAAAGATCAATGACTCAAATTCATTGAATAGAGAATATGGATCCATACTTTTGATTTAATATTAACACATTGTGCACACATTTTCGTCAATTTTTATTAAGATAATCTAATGTTTCTCATGAGAAACCAACTCATAAGCACTTCAATTTTTTTTTTTCAAATATAAGTTTAGCTCCTCCTTTTCTTTTCATTAGGCCATTGGACACTTGGATGGCAGGCTAAGGCGAGTAGGGACTTAGAGATGGTCATAGATGTTGGACATACACATGTTCACATCTACACTCAAGAAAGCTGAATTGACATTATTTTCTTAATTACATTAAATATTGTGGACCTCTCTTTTTCCTTGCTAAGATATTGTATAATGAATATTTTTTTGGTCCAAACCTGCTCTTACCCAATGTTCAGGATAAGGATCCTTTGGCATGAGATATTTCACGTTATTGTGAGGGAAAATTTAAATCGTTTGATTATGCGAAATAGATGATATTTCACACGTTTGTGTCTGTAGTGTAGAATGTTATTCATTTTACACAATTAAATGATCTAGATCTTATGATATGGTGACGTGAAATATCATCATGTCATAGAATCTAGACTCATATCTGCTTTCGTCTGTTGCCATTGCTTGAACTTAGGGTTTTATTAACTACATGCTAGATTGTTAGTATATTGGATGAGATTTGCAGAAATATTTATTCTATTTTCTTGATAATAAAAAATTAAACCCAACTTCTATCTATGTTTTGATAAAGAAATAATTATTCTCTTGAATTTAAAATTTAAATCAATTCTAATTTAAAATTAAATTATATAAAGTTAATTCGATAGCAATTTGTATATGACAATAATATTTAGTTATTTAATTTTACATGAATCCCAAAATGAACTTAAGATTGGGGAGGAGGGTTATGACAGGTAGTCTTAGACATTCAATTTGAAGCTTGTAACTGATTCGTTTATCTTTATCTCTCAACGAATTTATCCGTTTGACACTTCTAGAAATGAGAATCTATTTTGTAATTAGAGCCATCTGTTTTTTTTTATATTTTAATTTCATAACAAATGATCTTGATTGAAAGAAAAAAATTTTAAATAAAAAAGCAAATCAACCTGGACCTTCTCATATGAAATTATAAAAAAAACACGCACACACACACGCACACATACAAAGATCAAATAACGAAATAAATTCTTATTTGTTTACCAGAAAATGAGAAAACTGATTTTCATTTTTGTTTTGAGATTGAAGCTATAAGTTAGTGTCCCTCTCTCTTGTGTGTATTTGGAATTTGTTGAGTAAAAAAGGATGTTAATGGTAAAAATTAGAAAACCAAGCGCTTGAATGCTGGTCGCTCGCAGGCACTGTATTATGCTGGAAAGTCAAGGTGGAATTTATGTAAATCTCACTCCAATCAAATAATGTTAAAAAGTTGAACATCTTACTAGGTGTCTGGTACTCAATAGAGAATTTGATTTCGAAATCCAAAGGGGCATTTTTCTGATAGGTTCTGTCACATAATTTGACCATATAACTCTTCTGAACAGCACATGGGGTGTTTTGGTGGCGGTGGATAGACATAAGAGTGAGTATCTTCTTTGCTGTGTATGAACACCCTTTGCACCTTTGTCACAGTTGTAAATTATTGGTTTGGTTACAAAATATTATAATTATTTTAATTTCATTTATGAAAAATTAAATGTTTTTAAATTTAGCTCTAAAAGCTTGTTTTTTTTCTAATTCCGTTCCTGTTAAAATAACATTTAATATAACAAATTTGAGTTTAGTTATTTGTTTGATCCATTAGTATCTAAAAATTTGTTAAATTCTGACTAATTTAATTTAAGTTAGGTTGAATTACAAAGATATAAAAAATTTTCGATGTTGATTTTTTTTATTTCCAAGATTAAAATATGAGATATTGCTTAACAAATTTGAGATTTGATTACAATAGATTCAACAATTTAGTAACAAAAAATTAAATTGAGACACATAAATTTTTAGAAACTAAATTAAAACAATTGATTCTTTCAAAAGTTAATTTAGAATAATTATAATCTTTCATAGAGTAAAACTATAATTTATTCTAATTATAATTTTAAATAATTTATTATCAAGCTTTTTTAATAACAATATGACAAGTAGTTACTATTTGTTATAGCTCGATGTTATATAATTTGAAAAATTATTTTATGTTATTTATTAAAAAAATATGATAACAAGCTATCAAATTTCCATAAATCTTTGTATTGGGTTTTTTACTAAAAATAAAATATATATATATAAATTTTTTAAAAAAATTAATCATACAATACTAAGATATTAAAAAAATAGATAATTAATTTTTAAAAATTATATACTTATCGTATTTTAATTAAATAATTATATATTTATTATATTTTAATTAAATAATTGGATAACAAAAATATAAATAACTCCATATATATATATATATATATGTATATTCTTTTCTTTTAATTTTTGCTTAAACCTAGTCTTATCATTCATTGAACCAGAAACACGATACTGCTTTTTTTATTTTTAATTGAAACCTTTGATAATTGTTAGTGGGTCCCACTTCCAGTTCAAGCTTTCATTTCTTGTCAGCTTTGCACCGTTTAATCATAGAATTTCTCTGTGAACTCTCACTTTCTCATCCCTTTTTCCCATTACTCTTTTGTGTGCACCGATAAGGAATCTGATTAGTTTAGAGTTTAGGTATTAGAGTTATTAGTTCTCAATGTCAATTACTAGATCCTTGATTAGATAATTGATGATAAATTTTATTTTTTTAATAATTTATTATCAACCGTCCAGTCAACAGCTAAATGACTTACATTGAGAGTTGATATTTTCAGTATTGAAATCGATCAATTTTCCACCTATAAGATCTTCAATTCCGTTATCCTTTGTATTTTTAAAATGTAAAGAAAATCCATTCAATAACAGCATTCAGTGCAGAATAATTGAGTTGGTTTTTCAACAATGGCTGAATATTGATCCAAAACTTCAATATGTAATTACATAACACAAACTCTGGTGGTTAAAATTGCAGTGTGGGCTTTTCATAATGAAGAATTGATGCGATTTGGAAGGTTGATTAATATTGTGAAAATGCATAATCCTATTTAGGAGAATACTTAAAAGTAAAATTTTTTAAATGTCTGCTATTAGATTTTCTAATAAAAATATGACAAATGAAGGGTTGCTCTGTAAAAAAAAAAAAAAAACAAAAAACTATCACTGGTACTTCTATAAAAATATGTAATTACAAAGACTTAGAAAATTATACTTCAATTTTCTCCACTGACTTATTGGCCACTCTAATAATTTCAAAGGAAGTGAACAACAATCTAGGTACTTGATTAACTCAAAACGAGAGCAAAATTATAAATTATTAATTTAATTCTTAAAAGATTATAGTATTTTTAATTTTATTTTTAAAAATTTAAGTGTTTTAATTTATTTTTTAAAAAATAATATTTGTCTCAATTTAATTTTTTTCTTACTAAATCACATGATTTACTTTTGCTAAATCTCAAACTTTCCATTGCTAAAAGTCACTCGACCAAAAATAAAATTAAATTGATACAAATACAATTTTTAAAAGATTAAATTGAGATACTTAATTTTTTATTATTTTTTATTTGTTATAAACATTTCTAATATTGGCAGCAAAAACAAATAGTGAATTATGTTTACTCTTCAATCGTGTATCATTACACATAAGGCACAACCTAAGAGCATTTGCAGGCGGACATGACATTCCATATTCCTGAGCGAGAGAAAGAAATTAGCAACCATTCAACCAACAATACCAGAAGACAAACCTCAAACTAGATTTATAGCAACATAACCAACATTTGCTTTTTCTTAGCATTGAATACCAAGCTGGAAATATAGACACAGAGGAGTAAAATCAGCAGAGATAGAACACAGCCTCCATATCCATAAATTCCCTATACAAATCACGTTGGGCATGACAACACCTGAGAAACATACAGAACCAGTCCCGAAACAACCCGTCACGGACCCCTTTTACCGAGAAGGATTTCGTTACTTATCATCATAGCTGAAGCAGAGGCAATGCCATTACAACCCCAAAGATGGAGAAGATTAATAACATCATCCATGTTGGGAAGGATTGCTTTCTGTTTTTCCTCACATCCTTTAACCCATCTACTCTTTTTGTGTCTTCCCCTGTGGAATCCAAGACTTTTTCCGACAAGGGTCTTGAAACTTCATCACGAGGTTTCTCTGATGACACCAGCTCAGGAGCAACTTTCTGAGAATGATGCTGCTGCTGCTCGTTGTACTTCTCAACGTACTCGGGGAACATTTTCCTGAATGTTGCGCTGTACGCAAAATTATCAAATCCAAAAGGAATTCAGAGTGAAATACCAATCACATAGACCTTGTTCATTGTTCTATCATGAATAGCTGATGCAATATACTTACTTTTTGCAATTGAAAGCAAGAGAAGCTTTTGCTAGACGCTGCTTCTCCGCAGTAGTAGTGTTGACACTACCGGTGGTTGGACTATTGTCCATCTGCAAAATGGAATAGTGCGTCATCTTATTGAAAGCTCACAACAAAGCACAGGATACATGGAGTATCAACTGTATACACAGCCAAAAGTTACATAAGGTACAAAATAAAGCTCTTAAGAAAGCACAATTATCAAGTTACTAAGATGATACCTGCCTTTCACTCTGCTATACATTATCAGAAACATTATAAGAAACTAACGACAGGAAAAGAAGAATAATCTTATGAGTGGAAAACAACCATTTGAGATGGAAGGAACGAGAATGTAATTAGAATGTGAAGAATCTACTGTATACTCACCATGAATGAAAGAAGCCCTGTAAGTATGCTGCATTCATATATTGGAGACATTAGTGGAAAGCTATATATTAATAAACTAATAATCAACATCATCTGTTTCTCTCAAATGGCAATTGCATGTACAGAGGCATATAATAGCATTGTGACCATTAAGAGAGAGAGAGAGAGAGCAAAATGAACTTCAAAACTAGAATCAGACTGACCTTGATACAGACCACATAGGATTCCAACTTTCAGGATGAACTGCAAAAGCAATGGAATACACGCCAAACATAAGCTTATAATAATATGGGTAATTCATGAAATAACTTGACTTAGTGCCCCAACAGATTAAAAAAAACTTACAATCACTCATAGACAAACAAATTTTTTTCTGTGTCATGAACCGTCCATTAGGTGTAGTCATGCTACATGATAGAATGTTACACAGCCAATATTATAATCTACCAAGTAATTGAGAACAACAATAAAAAAAGAATACTGCAGAAATAATGAACACCTCATTCCAGGAGGTTTAAATGGATATTCAGGAGGAAACTTGATTTTTCCATAATAATATCCACCTAAAAATATGACAAACACAAGTTTAATGCTATATAAATTGTGACATTTCACAAATACAGAGCACATAAATACAGTAAACGTAAAGTAACAAAAATAATAATCACAAATTGCAAAATTAACAAACCTGCAAAAGGTGTTCCTTCACTTCCCTCCAACACATAATCTGAGACATTAACAGAAAATGAGAATTCAAATCAAAATTAAGTAGCTGATACTGGATGACATATCAGATGACTAAATGTCCATTCTAAATAAATTTGCGTAACACATGGAAGTGAAAATAATCCAAGGTACATGAACAACGTCCAGAAATAATAAATTAGTTGTTTATATAAGCTAATCAGCAGACAAAAAGAAAAGAAAAAAGAGCGCCATTTTGAAAAATTCTTTCATTAAAAAGTGGAAAGACAAAATTACACCACAACTCTATCATTGAATGGAATGGTTGTCTTTCATTTTTTTCCTTTGTGGGGTTAAATAATCGTACTGAACGTTTACCATGGACGAATATGGAAATCAGTTTAAGTGTATGAAGATCCATCTAAAATCTATGGATATTACTTTCATTAGCAGTTAAGAAAAAATATGGTCATCAATAGAGGTTTTCCAATCGTGTGAAAACAAAAGTTCCCTTCCATTATGGACACTGTCCTCATAAAAAATACACATCACATAACATCTCAACTAATTACTGTACCATTACTTGGTATCCCAATAAAATCATCTAATATCTCAGCTAGTTCAAATGGCAAGTTTAAGTAGTTGTACATTAAGATTTCTAGCAATAAATGATAGTCAGGGAGAAGAGCCCCTTCTCTTCTCTGTTACAAGCACATCTTAGGATTAGAGTTTTAGCAATCCTCACAAGAAAAGTGGGTGATATTCCTTTAAGCAGTGCCTACCATATTAAAACCAGAAATATTTTGCATAAAAATTAAAAAATGAAATAAAAATAAGCAATCCTGATAATACAATGGCTGTGAACAAGTATCTGACAGTTGCTACCTTCCCTCCAAAGTTTATTCAAGGCTCCCCATGTTTCACCAATGACAGGAAGAAAGATTAACAAAGTCAGCCATAGAATTACCTGTATATACTGCAGTAACAGGAATCACCCTGCTTGAGTTCCAAAATTAAAGTATCACTATAATCTTTCATATTTCAATTTACCCCACTTCTTCATAACTATTGTTTCTCTTTTGTCCAGTATCTCTTATTATCTCTCACAGAAACTGTGCAACTAATTCGGGTCGTCATTTTTTGCTCTCTATATTATCAATATCTTAATTTCTTTATATATAAAAACACTTGTAAATTATAAAATTTAAGAGAGCGAAATGATGATCTGCAATTAAAAATCAAAAGAATTGATTTGAAGAAAAGGTAACAAAGAAGAAAGCACTTACGCCACTCAAGAATATCATTTGGTGAGGGGCGGGCCATAACATGGGATACTGGCTCCTGCAAATTCATAATAAAATGTCAAGCATTATCCAGTCAGCGTATGACACCTCATACACTTATTTTTGTTTAAAGAAAAAAATGAATTGATTGAAACAGGCTGAACGGACCCACAAATATAATATGGCATGGACTGATGGATGATGCAAAAGGCAACAAGAAAATACAAAAAAATTGCATGCAGAAATGCAAAATATACGGGATGATCGTGTCTTCCCTGTATCTTGAGCTAATACATCTACAACCCACAACATCAAATTACCAATTGGACACACACACATACAAATAGATAGAAAAATAGAAAGGGAGAGGGTCCAGATGGGATCACAATATGAAAGCATACAAGATTTGAATAACAACGATAAATAAAGAAACAGAATGTTAGATGAAAGAAAGATGATGTACTTTACAAAGAGCTCTATATTCCTTCTGAAGGCGTTTGATGCATGCCTTCTCCGCCATCCAATGAATTTCAATTAGTAGCAACAGCAAGGCCCTATACTGTACTTTATTTCTTTATTCTCAAAAGTAATATTTGTTGCCTGCTAAGAATTAATTGGGAACATGATTATTAAAAACAAATAACATATAAAATAAAGAAAATCATTAAAAAAAAAAAAGAGATCAGCAACCCCTGTAAAAAAGTAGAAAAGGCACCCAAAAATAATAACATTAATGGTGGTGAAGATGCACAAACTGTAACTTTTCATCATCCAAATTTTTGGATTCTGATAATAATTAACGAGTAAGAAAAAATGAATAGACAGCGGCACTAAAGACACCAATTCAGCCGAAGATACATATTTGTATAAATATCAAGATTTATTCTCCGTGATGTTAGAGTTGATGGAAGTTGAAGAAGGAGAATTGACACAAAAACCTCCTCTCAATTATTGGATTAGGGCCCCATGCTGCTACTGCAACACCCTATATAGATTGAACAAATCTAGCCTTAAAATTCAATCACCAGACTGGAGAGACCTATAATAACATTCATCAAATGAAAATATATAAAATCCTTCATATATACTCCTCTATACACTAGTTTTAATGTCTTAATGTTATGGAATGCTATCGGAAATATACAGCAACCAATTTCCCAGAAATCAGTTCTTAGAAGTAAAATCATTATCAACATTTCTTTATACAAGTTTAAAACAGAAAACAAAAAAACCAACCCCAGGGCCAAAGAAAACACCATCAACTCTGAGAGAAGCTTGTGTTATTAGAAGGACCATGAACAGTATTTATTAATACCTCTAACCCTAATACCCACTCATGAAGAAGCCCTTTGGCCCCTGAACACTTGGTCACAAAGAGCTTGTCAAGAAACCAACTCTCTCAAAAGCTCGATCCTATCAACAAATAAAAGCGACAGAAAAATTCATTTCTCAAAATATACCTATTAACAACTACTTAAAAAGTTTGTACAAAGCGTGCTTTAGCCAAAACATATCATTTCTGTTCTTGTTAACTGTCAACCAAATAAATGACTTCAATTATGGAGGAAATATTGTTCTCACTCCAGCGTTTCTTCCCCAATATCTTTAGCTAGCCCCTTACATCTTCAAAGGCCTGTTGCTGAAGTAATTGTACATAAAATCCTCATCCACAGAAAGGAAAGGGGAAAGAAACAAGGGGGAGGGGGTAAATCGATTCACTAAATGCATTTACCATTACTTCTCAAATATTCATCATAAGTTCTACAACGATTATGACCCATATCTATAAATTGCACAATAAAACATCAACAATACTCCAAAATAGATGATACACCACAGGGAAATGTCAAAAACGATCAATCCAATGATCAGCGGAGAGAAACACAGGCGCCAGAAGAAAGCAATCAAAAATCAGAACACAAAACTAACCAAAAGTTGCAATTTTCTCATCACCCAAGCAATGAGAGAGAAAAATCTAGAACAGAATTTACCTGAGATCTACTTTCCTCGAAATTAGAACCTGGAATTTGATACTGCAGAATTTCTTGCAATCCTTGGGATTGATTCTGGCGTTCGCAAAGCAAGAGCACCGAAAAATTGTCGGCGACGATTCAAAACGACGACGTTGAAAACTCAGAGAGCGAGATGACGTAAAACAATGTTTCCATTCTTGTGTGGCTCGCGAGCTTTGGCGTCCGAGTGTTTAGAGTTATGAGTTATGACTTATGAATGAATGAATGATGGGAGACTCGGAAGCTTTAATTTTACCGTATGATGACCATTTTATCCCTCCTTTAGTGTCCTTTGACGTCATTATTTCTCACCCATGACGCAAGTTAGTATCTTTTCATTTTATTTTAGGAAACTATTTATAGTATTTTATACTATAATTTAGTTAAAAGTCAATAGTAATATTTATGTTATTTAATTATAACAAAAAATACTTTATGTTAATTATATCTTATATTTTTTAATTAATTTTGATTATATTTATAAATTTAACATCATTTAAATATTTAATAAAAAATATTGACATAGTATCTCAATTTACACACGTCAACACCAAATATTTTATATTGGATGTACTCCATCAAAAACCAACTTAAAATGATCAAAGTATAATATAATTTTTTTTGAACCCAAAATATGTCTTTGAAAATTACATTATATTTTAGTCATTTTAAATTAGTATTTAACACAACTCATTCAAGGTGGATGATTTGGCTAGTATTTAACACAACTCATTTAAGGTGGATGATTTGGCACTAACGTGTTTGCGATTTCACGTCAATGTTTACCATTAAATATTTGAATGACATTAGACTCAAGAGTATTTATTAAAATTTATGGAAAACATATAAGTTATAATTGACACGAAATAAAGTTATAAATTATATTATCTAATTAAAATTTTAGTATTTCAAATTTAAAGAATAATACTGTAATTATAAATTATTAAAAGAATAAAAAAATTACATATCATTTAAAATTAACATTAAATACTATATAATGTTGAAAAGTAAGTCAATAATATGAACAAAAAACATTAAGGAAGATGATATGAGAAATTAGACGATGTTAGAAAGTCCAACACTATACTGTTCTTCCAGAAAATAACAGAAGATCTTAACTCAAAAACTCCACCTATCAGACCCATCAAACAGTGCTGGGAAGGCTAGCTCCATTCAAGAAAATTGTTGTGTCATTGTCAAAAAATGAAAGCTAAAACTCTAAGTGATATTTGGTATACACTTAAATATAGGGATTCCTTTTCTTTACACCCAAAATACTTGTTTGGTATCCATAAAGGTGGTAAGAAAGGAATCCCATTATCAGCTACAATGTAAAAATTCATTCCATCAGGCAACCTATGGAATGCAATTTCTTTCTATAATAATTGAGTTAAAAAGTCAATTTTGCTCTTCTCATAACTCCTCAATTTTTAGATTTGGCACTCTGATTCATACGTTTGTGTGTATAGCGCGTCCTAGCCATTTCCCTATTGTGTGGTTCCCGCGTGTAGCTCGCGCCATCTCGAGTTGTCACTTAGGCCATCTCTAGTCATTCCTTGTCGTCCCCTATGTGTAGCTTCACCAGTGAGTGTTCTACTCTCATATCGTCTGCTTGTTGTGTGGGTCCTGGTCTGCTTATCAATCTTCTTCATGTTGCCATGTCCTGGACTGTTGTGTGGCTCTTGATATTGCCATTCTTTTTGTATTTCTCTAGGTATTTCATCTGGTAATGTAATTTGTGTTGGTATTGGTATTGTTGTGTGCTGCCTGTATTATGTGTGAATTTTCATGTGTCACCTAGTTCTGCTGTGTTATAATCACTGTCAATAACAACACACATACTGTCAGCAATGGATTCGGATTCACTCCAGCTAACTAGAGAATCTAGCTCTTTTTAGATATAGCTTTTTGACTTTTAGCTACGGTTATAACCATAGCTAAACATTATAAAACTGTGGCTAAAAAAAGTTGGACTCTCCAGCTAGCTGAAGAGGATCCAAATGCGCCAGCAACTGGCTTTTCTCTTTTGGTGACCTCCACAGGTAGAGTGAGAATAGTGATAAATTCCTTTATGTTTATTTTCTTATATAAAGGTATTTCAATAAATTCCTAGTAAATTCATTACATTCCCTCACTTTAAAATACCAAACATATTGCCTTGCTTCTTTCCATTTCCTTTTTCATCATACCAAATATAATTTTTTCATTATATTTTCCTTTCCATTTCTCATTCTTATTTTTATTCTCTTTCTTTTAAATATCTAAATTTATACCAAACGGAAGCTTAGTTTTAGCAACTGACAGAATGTGTCACTACATCGACGTGAGCGACGAGTCATGTATCAAATAACAGTAATCTGAAGTCAAATATGCTATTTGCTAAATAGCATGCTATAATTAATTTCGTCGTTGTTACAAGGGAAACACAATTTCATATCACCACTGTACTCCTCTGACTTTTCAAACTTGAAATGCTATATATCTTTGGTGTGAACAATTTTTTTCACTGAAAGGGACAGAGTGACAAACAAAAGGAAAAAAAAAATCAGGACCACAAAAAAAATAAATTCTTTTTTTTAATCAAAAGTTACTATTTATGCCCAGAATTTTTATCTTTGTTTTAATTATAATGTAATATTTTATTTTGTATTAATTATAAATTATATGTTTCTAATTAATTTTGATTATTTTTAAACCTAATATCTCTAAATATTTAGCAGTAGATAGTGGCATCTCGTCATACACACAATAATACTTATTAATCTATTTTGACTTTACCACATTGGATTAAAACTTATAATGACCAAAATAATTAAATATATAGTAAAATAATGATTTTTAGCAGTGTTATAACTTATAAAAGCTTGTGATCTGCTGGTCGATTCGGGCTCACCCATTCATAGGCGTGTTTGGATTCATTGGTTTAGGCTTGTTTAATTACAAGTTAGCTCATTTTTTTTTTAGAATTTCAATATATCATATATAAATATATATATTTATTTATTTGTAATTAAAATGATTTATCATATATACCTATAAATGTTTAAATATCTATTTATTTGTAATTAAATTTATTTATTTATATTTTGTAAAAAATTAAATAAAAAATACAAAAATATACATAGTTCATTTTTATTTCAATAAGCTAAATAAATAGATATATCCCTAACTATATACATTCTTTTACTTGCTTTATATATATATATATAGTTCAATAATTTATCAAAAATTCATAATAGAATCAATGCGATCTCATGATTTAAATATTTTAAATTTTAAGAATTAATATACTAATAAATCGAGTTAAAAATTGACCTATCACCAAATTATAATTTAAGCATATTAAAAATAATATTTATTTGTATTTAAGCAAGAATTAAAAAATAGAACAAAAATTAAAAAAAAAACTATATCATGACTGGGCATCATATCCAAGGCCCATTTGAGCGCCTCCCCATTGTGGGGCGACTGACATGTTTGACAGTGTTAATGATTAGTAGGTATTAATCAATTATAGTCTCATATGGTGAAGTTATGATAGATTAGTAAGTGCGAGCATGTATAAAATAAAATATCACATTAACATCTGCCATAAAATATTTGAATAACTTTAGACTTAGAGACTAGTACTGTCAATTTAGCCCGTTGTTCGCTTGCTGCCCCAAGACCACTCGTATATGGGAGGTTTTGGAATGAGAAAAATATGCTCGTTTAGCCTACGGGCCGGCCCCCTCTTCTTTTTTTTTTTTATATTTTTTGTGTTTTGTAAAAAAAAATACATTATTTAGTATAAATAATTACACTTTACCACATCTCTATATTTTATACCTTATATTCAACAAATATAGTAAATTTGAATATGAAAAATTTTGTAATTTTTTAAAAATAAATACAGAAATTTCAAATTTAAATATAATTTTGTTAATTTTGAAAGAAAACATAAAAAATTAAATTTATCGGTTGTTTAAAAACATTAAAGAAGTAATGTTTCATATGTATAAATTTTATTTTAATAAAAAATTATTAAAATTTTTACTAAAAAAATTTAAAATTATATTATTTTAATATAAAATTAAAAAAAAAGTGACCTACGAGCCAGCTCTTTTAGGCCCATAGGCCAAGACCGAGTGGTCTTAGTATTGGTGAAGAGGCTCGCGGATCTAAATGGATTAGCCTGCTTAACAGTATTATTAGGGACATAATCAAAACTAATTTAAAATATATGAATTATAATTGACATAAAATAAAAGTTTGAGTTATAATTGAAATATAAGTCTAAGTTTATGGACATGAATAATATTTTTTTAAAATCACTATTATCTAAAAATTTATTAAACTCTAACTTATATAGTTTAAATTAAATCAAACTATAAAAATATAAAATCTTTTTAATATTATTTTTTATTTATAAAATTCAAACTCGACTAATATCTCATTTGATATCGTATCTATAGGGAAAAAAAAAATATCCACTTGCCTTTCTTGTATTTAACAACGAACACAGAAACCAAATTCCAAAGGACAGCTGGCAAATGCAAACGCATATTGGAGAAGCATTATTATGAATAGATGCGTGAATAGGATGAACCATTTAATGGACGAGGAGTTACTGTTATGCTATACTCTCTCCACTGATCTTTAACTTGGAATAAGAAAGATTTTGTATCAATTTGCAAATTTTTTATGAACTTGTCTTGTTGTACGAGCCAATCAAATATTCTGCGATATGACCAAAATCATAGTGGTGTTGTCTTTTTAAAACTATTGTTTTTGGATTTCGCCCAATGAATGACCCAGAATTCAACTCGGTTTAAATTGTCTCGTTGCACTAAAATATAATTAATTTGGTTAAAATTTGATTGACTCGACGAATTTTGATTGAATCAGTCATTTTGATTTAAAGTATTATTTTTTATTTTTTAATTTTTTTAAAAAACATATATAAAAAAAGAGTTTTAACCAATATTCAATCAATATCTTAAAGAAGAAAACAATATTTGAACCATCAAAATTCAAGCTCAGTTATTATATAAGTGTACCAAGAAATATATATAAAAATAATAATAGTATTTTTGAAACATAAAATATTTTAAAAAATAACTAAATAACCATCAAATATTTAAAAATAATTTTTTTAATTTTATTTTTACAATTTATTAATATAATTATAAAATATTATATTATATTATTTATTAAATATGACATTTGTGTGTTAAAATTATTTTAAGATATATTTTTTAAAATATTTTGATATAAAATTTACATATAAATAATCTGATTTATTTATTTTGATATATATATATATATATATATATTCTCTGATTCAATAATTAATCTGAAAATCTAGTAATTAGATCAATGATCTAAAAACTCAAAGATCAATCCAAATTAATGACTGAGAAGCATGCTTAAAAGTTAAAAACAAATAAGGATGAGGAGGCCGTTGATTGAACCAATAAAAAATATTCAGTAAATAATTAAATTTTGTGCAGAAATGGAAGATAAACGGATTACTCTGAACCAAAGGATATGGGTCCTCGCGAGAACAAAAGTGATCCAAAGCTTTCTCATTGTCATTTTGGGTGGAGTTTAGATTTTAGT
The DNA here is from genome assembly GCA_037074585.1 of Biancaea sappan. Taxonomy (NCBI): domain Eukaryota; kingdom Viridiplantae; phylum Streptophyta; class Magnoliopsida; order Fabales; family Fabaceae; genus Biancaea; species Biancaea sappan. The sequence continues at coordinate 40,130,783 of CM073499.1, forward strand.
CTTGCGGTCTCTCTCTGTTTGTTGGGCCTCTTTGTATTTTGTTGACCAAAAATAAAAGATCAAATAAATTGATCAGACATATCATATTTAGAATCAGAACTAGCAGACTCATTAATTAATTTATTAATCCTCTCAGTTGAAAAGTTTACTTTATAATGCTCAGCTACTGGCTATACATATGCTGAGAATCAATGGCATAGAAATAAAAGATGATTATGTAGAAAATATATAGCATTTCAAAAATTTATGGGTAATCCTTGGATCTATTGTCATTATATGTTTTGAAATTTGTAATATAATTCTTTATTATTACACACATAAATTTGGGGATAATCAACCTTGCAAAAGAAAGAATTTTTCCAAATTAATGTATTCAAGAATCTAAGAAATATAAATACTAGACACAAACATGAAACATGATTCAAATACAGTCTCTATAATCTTCCCCTTTAAGTTTATTTGTTGATAAAGTTAATTTTTTTACATAATCTGTGTTCTTTTCAAAAAATAAAATTACCTAATAGTCTTTCTAATCATATAAAAAATAAATCACAATCTTGTTAAAACTTAATCAGTTTAATTGCCCATATCAAGAATAAAACTATAATATGATAGATAACGAGTTGCAAGTTAATTTTTCTATACAAAATAAATAAGAGAAAAGACATTTGCAATATATATCAAAATATGAAGAGATTCAAATGTAAATTTTAAAATAAAAATAATACTAAATATAATTTAATTCAAATTTTAAAAAATTATAATTTACTCTTCAACCAATTGGCAAATATTTAGAAACATAAGTTTATAAAAAATTTAACTTTTCAAAAAATTAATTTTTTTTATCATCGGATAATTTTAAAGTTTATTTATATGTACTTGACAAAAAAGTGATTTTGTTTTTGGTAGACTTTCTCATCTCAATAATTAAAAAAAAAAAACAACTCAAAGTAACTCTCTGTGAAGTAACATCACAAACTCAAATGAGAGCAGAAGCCTGCACATCTGATCCAATCTGCATTCTGTGAAAAAGAGAATATCTGACAATACCAGTCAGTGAAATATACAGTGCCAGTTTCCCTCACTCTTTCTTAAGGTGGAAGTGATGCATTTCACTGAATAATATGAACAGTGAAGATTCACTTTCTGCCGTTGGCAAGTTTTCTATAATAATGATTCATCAGTTTGTTGACTTGCATTTAATATTACCACCTTTGCTTTCTCCAACAAAGTTAAAAAATAAGAGTAAATTGCACACAATCTCTATGAATTTTAGTATCTTTACAATTTACTCCTGTAAACTCTTAAACTTAGTAAAAAACTTCTTTTAATTTTTAAATGTTTGTAAAAGACTTTCTCTATTAAGTTGACTGTTATTTGATAGTTCAGTTGACTTTTTTTTTATGTTGAGTCAGATATAAAACACAATGGTCTTGATTCAATTTTTATTATTTTTTATGTGTAATTTTTCTTTTTTCTTAATTTATTAATTTGTTAATTTTTTTAAATTAAAAAGATAAATATACCCTTACTACATCAATATCCACATAACATATTTATATTAACTAGACACAAAAAAATTGATTGAACCGTTAACTAACCGTCAACTTGACAATGAGCCTATCTAATAAAACTTTTTACAAACTCTTGAAAGTTGAAGAAAGTCTTTTTACTAAATTTGAGGTTTAGAGAGATAAATTACAAAGACGTAAAATTCATAGGAGATATGTGTAATTTGCCCAACAAATAAATATCCAATGTCACGTGCCTGATCACATGACCTCTCTGAAGTTTCTGTCACCATTTTCACCAAATTCGAAGACCAGACAAAGCAAGACGCATCAGTCAAAAAGTCGAGCACATGACAATACGTGGCTTCAGATCCCAATATATTTTTTTTACCATTTGAAGAAGAAAGAGGAAAATCAGAATTTACTAAATTAATTTTATAAAATAATAAATTCATAGTGTACTAATACTTTTGTTAAATAGTTTTAAAATTTTACAATAAACATTATTTTATAAACTAAAATTATGTAAATATTAATTTACTCAACAATAAATCAAGGCTAGTTCTGCTGGGTTTGGTTTCGTTATATCTCATCATTATTATCACCAATGAGCATGAAGACCTGACTCAAAGTCCAAGATCCTCCACCACCATGAACGCCTGGTCTAGAGCACTGGTTGCTCTTACACTTACACTGTTACTATCAGCCTGGTCTGCAAGGGGCTACAGAGAAGTGCGTTCTTCGCCACTAAGCAAGACTTCATCTTCTCAAGCTCTGAAAGATTCCAAGGCACTTAGGAAGAATCGACCTTTCATGCAGCTGGACTCATCTTTCCGAAGGATACCTCCAAGCACCTCAAATCCTACACAGAACAAGTAACTCTAATTACTTTCAGTACAAACAGTTTTTAAGACTTCTTTGATCGTTATTTGCAGCTAGTGATTGACAGAAGAAAATGCCATGTTTCTTTTGCAGTTTCAATCCTCCCACAGATGGATGAAAGGACAGAAAATGGAACACTGCAGTATAATGAATACCTTTTCATCTTCTTTCTCTTTTCGTTTCTTTCATTTCTATGTAATTTTTTGTTTCTTATTGCCCCGTCTAGCAATGGCTAATTGTAGTGCAATTTATATTGCACTTACAGTTTTGAAGACTTAGCTTGTTGAAGAATTCTCTGATACACTTAAATCTGTAATATTTCAGTTGTATAAGAAGAATGGTCTACATCTACTGGTATATAACAAAGTCACATACATCCAGCACAACCCAAATATATTTGTCCAAATATTTCATCCTTACTTTTATAGTAAATACCTTTCTCACTCGATGTAATTGACCCTTCTAATTACATAGCTAATTCTTAGATGGTTCAGAACCAATAGGAACCTAAGAATTTGGTTGGGAAAGGGAAAATGAAAGTGAAGGAAGTTTTCTTTGAAACTTTTCTCTTGATTGAGAATTTGTTATAAGTAGGGGAGGAGAATAGAGAATGTTTAACTAATTCTCCTAAGTCCTTATTTTTTCTTTTATAATTTTAAGTTCCCCTAATGTAGGAAATTTTGGAGGAAAAGATTTTCACAAACAACTAGAGAAAGAGAAACTGGCATTTAAATATCCATTCCTTTTATTTTCTTTAGTTTCCTTCCCTTCCTTTCCCCCAAACTCCCAAATATCTGCTTGAATATCTGCTTTGAAAGTATACGAATACTATAGTAAATATCTGCTTGAATACTTTTTTGGGAAGCATTCAGGGTTTCAATTTGTGGCCAATTATACTTTTTCTAGCTCTAAGGTCAAGGTTAGGGATGTAGTCTTGCTCACATGATTGCATTATGCTAACTTATGTCTCTGACTTTTACCTACATAAATATTTGAAAACACAGCAGCTATTATTTAAGTGTAAAATAAAAACAGAACAAGCGTCAAATCCCCTAAATCACAAGTGCTCCAACCTGTAAATATTCCCAAATAAAATTAATTAGGTTTCAACCAAACAACTGCTTTCATGCTAAACTTGACCATTGAACCCATGAAGTAACTGAACATAATAACCAAAGATTGTGGAGTTTGAAATAGGAATAAATATCATAATCCATAAAGCGTATTTTCACTGACTGCATCACATAACCTTTTAGCATAGATGAGAGCTTAATGACAGATACAAAGGTATCTAGCACATGATTTGCTTCATAAATGTCATGCAGGATGTCAAAATTCCCGTGAAAACAAACAAAGTGTAGCAGAATGCAATGAATGAGGACTATAATTTAGAACCACACATGAATTAGGCTTCTCTGACAGACTTAGAACCACACTTAATGGTCAACAACAATATTAAGGCACCAGTATAGGAAGTGGTGACCGGTCATAGGTAGTGGTAAATAGCTATTTTCACACAGTTCGGTGTGCAGGACAGGCATCATGAATCCCAGACTGCTTGAATGGAATATGAGGGATGCGGAAGCTACACCTAGAAATGCGTCAGAAATGTCTTGTTTTTACTTCAACCGATGTTAATTAAATTGTTGTTATCAGGTTGATGAATAGTGTCTGCAAATGAACCCAGGACTAATCTGAACTCAACCCAAAAAGGAAAGAGAAAAAATCTCGAACAAATGAAAAAGAAAAATTCCATATAGATTAAGAAGGATTTTGTCAGCGTGAAATAGAGTCCAGAAGGCATATTACGAATAGAAAATTAGGGAAATAGAACAAAAAGAGCAAATGTAATGGCCCAACTCAATTAGGATTCGGCCCAACTCCTTCCGGTCCACTTAGTGGCCAATTTGTGATTCCTGTAACACCAGTAGCAAAGTTGTACGCGGAAATGTAAATTAAGGGCAGTTCAGTAATTCACCTTTGGGTGGTAAAATAGACAAACTCAATCTCAACCTTCCAAATGATGAACGACCATGATGAATTTTGATGGAGGGTAGATATGTCTTTCCACTTTTTTCTTTCTCTCAAGGGCACGAGATCTGTGGCTATGATGAATACACTTAAGGACATGCTTGGTAATTTGCCCCTCAATATATATGCAGACTTCTAGGATTCTTGTTTGAAGAAACCCTAATTCGTCTGATAGTCCTTCTCCATTATTTGAGAGATCCTCACAGCTGAGGGACCTGTTAGGGTTCCTATAAGGCTATTCCGTCACCTACCACCGATTGCCTCAAGGACTGAATGAAGGATAGCATTACCGGAGGGTCTCTAGATCCTCCCAAGTATCACCAAGACTTGGGTGGATGCTCTATTGCCTTTCTTGATTGCTTTTCTATCTAAAATTGCATCCAGATGAATGCTTGAACTTCCCATAAGGTCAATAATAGGTAGAGTAGTTGACACCATCACATTAGACCCGATCTTTTTCTTTAACTATGACACATGAAATATTGGATGAATGTTAGACCCCTTAGGTATGTCCAGCCTGTATGCAACCTTCCCGATCTTCTGTAGAAAGCTTCTAGTTAAGGCGTCTGACCACTGATACCTGTATGTATGGTTGTAGTTTGAGGTAAACAAAGTCCCCAATGTCAAATTCCCTATTTGTTATACCTTGGTCTGCATAGGTCTTCATTCTCTCATGAGCTTTAATGAGATTGTCACATAGAAATTTAACAGCTCACCATGGTCTTTAAGTAACTTTACTACAGCTTCATTAGGATTTTCTGTTTTGTCAAATCCGTAGTAAGTGGGTGGTGTCTCGTAAAGAGCTTGGAATAGAGTTATAACAATTGTTTATGATAGTTGATGCTGTACCACCATTCAGCCAAGGGTAGCGAAGCTATCTAGCATTTAGGTTGGGATCCTATCATGCACCTAAGATAACATTCGAGACACTGGTTAACGCTCTCTGTCTGTTAGTCTATTTGGGGGTGGTAGGCCAAACTGAGGTTGAGGTGACCCTTAGGGACTTGAAAAAGACTACCAAAAATTACTTGTAAAGATCTTGTCCCTGTTTGTAACGACAAATGTAGGAAACCCATGTAATATGTAGATGTTAGATAGAAATGATTGCGCAACTGGGGGTGCTATTATTGGACGGGAAAAGGCAATAAAATATGAGTACTTAGTGAGTCTATCAACCATTACTAGTATAATTTCCTTACCACTTGACTTAGGGAGTCCTTCAATAAAATCTATGGAGATGTCCTTCCATGCTGCCTCTGGTATAAGTAGGGGTTGTAATAGAACTGGGGTTTTCACATGTTCCCCCTTGTTCCTTTGACACACATTGCACTAAGCCACGTGCGTAGCCACGTCTCTCTTTAGACCCTTCTAGTGAATCAGGCCCTTAGCAAGCATATAAGTACTATGTATCCCTAAATGACCCCTATTAGGGTCCAAGAGATATTTTAAGGATTCATGGTCGATAGGATGATAAAGGTCCCCATCTCAAAGTGATGTCTCCATTGCTTGACTGCCATAAGTAGAGCTAGGTACTCTTTCTCATAAGTGGATAAACCCTAAAGCCTTGCTCATAAAGGCTAAAGATCTCTCTTCCTGCATAAGAACAATGCCTATACTTATGTCATAAGCATCAGTCTCTAGAACAAAAGGTAGGGAAAATTTTGGCATTGCTAAAACAGGAGCCTTGGTCATAGCTAATTTAAGTTCCTAAAAAGCATAGCCTTTTCATCCTACTTGAAATTGCCTTTACACAATAGATTAGTAAAAGGTTTACTAATCTTACTATAGTCCATAATGAATTTTCTGTAGTACCCAATCAATCCAAGGAAACCCTCAATGACTTAAGAGTGCTCCTTAAAGACTTAAGTCTTAGGAAATAGCCATTGTAGCATTGCTTTGATTTTCTAAGGATCTACAGCAACCCCCTTGTTAGCAATTTGACAAGTATACCAGTCGCACAAGTAACACAGAATGAGTAGAGTATCATTCTCACGAGGATTGAGGTGCCAAGTACATACGATGCTAAAGTAAAATACCATCTAGACGGTCCATTTAATTAGTGAAATTTAAAGGAGTAAATTTAAACAGAAATATAATTCTAAAACTAACAAATTAAACTAAAACTATTAACTAAGACTTAAGACTAAATTACTCCTAAAAACAAAAGCCTATAGTTGATGGGATTGACTTTACTTAATTTTTAATCCGACTAATTCATAGACAAATTAGTCTTTGAGTTACTAAATAATGATTCACTCCACTTACAAATCCTTTTAAAGATGGTTAAGCTCTCAAATTTATTTGAACCCAATTCCTTGGAGAAACAAACCTACCTAACTCAAAGGATTGTCTAATTCCTTTGTCCAATCATTCAAGTAGGTGATTAAGATTAGGAATTAAGATTAGGAACTCATAAAAATCACATAAATAAGATTATCTATTCCTACATTAATTCGATTTATGGTAGAAGATATAATGGAAAAATTAATATTTAGCTATCCCTAGCATAGATTAAAAACCTCAAACTCATAAAAATGGTGATTAAGCATTTTAGAGCAAATCAATCGGTAAAATCTACTTTAACAAAATAGAAAATGCAATTGAAAAGAATCATTTAATAACAAAACTTCATAAAAATCAAGTTACATCCACCTCCAAACCTTTCATTTCTCATAGGTTCCATTATCATTCTCTCACTCTCGCTTTCACCAATTGTACATGTTAATCTAGGGTACAAATATTCCCCCTTTTTATCAAAACATAAGTTAATTGAGAGTGTGCCCAAAAGCCAATTTTAGAATGTATACCCAAAAGCATGTTGATGGAAAAAAAAAAGAGAAGTTGACTGACTTAGAAAAATGGTTGTGAAGACAAAAATGTTTTCTATATCATGAAAAATGTTCGATTTAAATAGATGGTAACATAATACTGTTTAGTTTGAATGATTCAATATTTATTTATTTATTTTTTAAAGAATGTCTAGTCTAGATCTATAAATTTTGGAATAACATATTTTGATAGTTGTAGCTTTGAATAAATAAATTAAATAAATGAGCATATATATTAGGTTTTTCATGAGATTATGAGTTGATAACTTATGCCGGCGACTAATTCATACACAAATTAGCCTTTGAGTTACTAAAGAATGATTCACTCCATTTACAAATACTTTTAAAGATGGTTAAGCTCTCAAATTTATTTGAACCCAATTCTTTAGAGAAACAAACCTACCTAACTCAAAAGATTGTCTAATTCCTTAGTCCAATCATTTAAGTAGGTGATTAAGATTAGGAACTCATAAAAATCACATAAATAAGATTATTTATTCCTAGATTAATCCAATTTATGGTATAAGTTACAATGACAAAGTTAATATTTAGTTATCCCTAGCATAGATGAAAACCTCAAACTCATAAAAATGGTAATAAAACATTTTAGAGTAAATCAATTGGTAAAATCCACTTCAACAAAATACGAAATGCAATTGAAAAGAATCATTCAATAACTAAACTTCATAAAATAAAATTACATCCACCTCCAAACCTTTCATTTCTCATAGGTTTCATTATCGTTCTCTTACTCTCGTTTTCAGCAATTGTATATGCTAATTTAGGGTACAAATATTCTTAGAATGATTTTTTCAAGTCTCAACTAAGATAAAAACCTAAAATTCCATAATCTCTTATGTGAAAATCAAGTTCAAATGATGAATAAACCCTAATTTGACTATATGAGGTTAATGTTTATATTCTTATGACAATAACAAATTAATCCCTTTACCTTTAAGATTCAAGAACTCATATTACTCATCCCTTAGGTCTAGTTTGTATTTCCCTTTCCCAAGTTCAATAAAAATACCAAAACATCCCAATAATTGGCCAAACTAAAGGAAAGCATTAAGATTGGAATGATTAAACATGCATTAATCAACCATTGGTTACAAGAGTTTGAGAAATTACATAAAACTTAATCTAAAATTGGGTTTATAACAACTCTAGAAATGAAGAATAACTATCTAAACAACAAAGACATAAATTACAACAATGAAACTAGAAGAAAATGAAGAGAAGAGAGAAGAAATGGGGGAAGGAAGGCTAATCCCAAGTAGGAAGGCCTCCTTCCCCTCCAACTAGCTCCAGAAATAGCTCCTTTGTGCTGCCTCCAAGCTCCAAAATACCCACGTCCAAAAGTTGGGTTAGAAAACCCTAAAAGTTACTTAAATACTGTCAGTTTCGTGTCTTGGTGCTTGGGCGCCAAGCTTAACATTTTAGATAGTAAGTTCAGGGGGTCTGGCGCCTGAGCGCCATTTGGACAGAAGGCTTTTTCAACGTGGGCGGCTTGGCGCCAACCTTCTAGGAGCTTCAAATGCCTTTGACTTCTATTGTTTTCTCCCAAAATTACACTAGATTACAACAAAAATTCACTTAAAAGGACAAGAAAATGGAGAATAAAATAAGATAACAAGAGAACTACAAAGCACAAGGGAACTAAATGAAAACAAAGATAACAAGTGGAAAAGAATAGCAAAACAATGCTAAGAGAGGAAGAAAAACCCACTTTTAATGACATAATTTAATAGCTTTTTAAGACTTATCAACTCCTCCAAACTTAGAGTTTTGCTTGTCCTCAAGCAAACAACTACATAGCACAATTAAACACACTAAACTGAACAAAAGGATCTTTCATGATAATAAGGAAGTGTTGAACAACTTTGAAAGATTATGGCCAAACAGGTCAAATTCATGCATTCATCTAAAAAAAGTGAAGCTAGGTAATAAATTTCCTGAATTCATAGACAAATTGAAAATTTTCATTAACTTTAAAATTAAAATTGCAAATACCATTAACTTTCTCTAATTACTCCTTCAAAAGTTTAAAAGAATTTATCTTACTGTGAGAATTTTTAGCTCTACAAGAATATCATCTCACGCAAAGGGAATTTGAATTTATTTATGATTGAAGTAAAGATCGCGCACCTAACCACACATCTTCCCCTCATTTTAGGTAATATTTGATAATTGGCTAAGGAAACAAAGAATCGTCCGTGCGCCTAATCCATACAACAATACCTTGTCTGTCATCTTTATTTATTTAAGATATGATTCATTGGTTAAAGAAAGTATTGTGCGTCTAATCCACACTACATTTTCTCAACTTAAATCACACTTATTCTATTTCTTTTTTTTTATCTTCTTTTTATTTTAAGATTATAAAATTCCCTTATTGAGCAATTATGTGTTACAAATAAGAATAATTTTTTTTAAAATTTAAGGAGTATTTAAAGAAAATTAAATATGCTTACAACTTTTATTTAAGAATTTTTGAAAATTTCCAATTTAATTAATAAATTCATAAAACCCATAAATTAGCTAGATTTTAAATAAGATAACAATATGAATTCAATTCAAGTTGACATAACATAAAACTTGTATAGCACTTTCCAAAATATCAAGAAAAATTCTAAAAACACGATGGTTCAACAAAAAGAAAGGCATTCTTATTTAACAAAAATGGGTTAGCACAATAAAAAGTTAGTAGTATACTAAACCTAAAACCACTCTTCTCCGCCAAACTTAAACTAAACATTGTCCTCAATGTCAAACCAACCGCAAAATCAAGGTTTGAGCACCCAAAAAAGGACAATCAACAAAAAGGGGCGGGGTCAAAATGAATGCTTATGTACCAAAAATAAACCATCGTCAACAATGTTACAGAATTAAAAGACATAAAGAGACAACACAAAACAATTTAAATGCTAATTAATTAAAAACATAAAATACAAAAGTTTATGAAATAGAAACAAAAATAAAAAGAAAACGAACAACAAAGAGAATCTCAATCAATCCATCATAACAGAAAACACAAAACATCAAAATAGCCCAATAAGGACTTAACTGAATACATGAAAGTCTCAAAACATAGAGTTCTCAAATGACAAATATAATACATGAACCGTAAACAAAAGAAATAAAAACAACAGAAAATGAATCACAACGCCTTATTCCATGTCATCAGCGTCATTGTCTTTTCCCATGTCTTCATCTCCACCAGCTGCTCCACTATTGATTGCAGGATCATAATTGATGTTGTCTGTCGGATCATGAGAAGGATCCTGCAAAGTACAACCCTTTCTACTCATACCCCAATGGCTAGAAATGACATATAAAGCCTGAGCTATGCTCCTATTATGTTCAATCTGTGTCCCTTTAAATGCATCATGGGAGGCAAAAAAAGCAGTGTGAGAGGTTCTCAACTCATTTAGGGAGTTTTTAATATCAATAATATGTTACGACATATGTGGTCCTTGAGGTACAGGTGTAGCTCATGGTCTAAACGGTGTTAGAGGAATAAGAATAGGTACTTGAGGGTGGTCTTCGAGGGCTCTATCATGCAGTGCCATTGAATATATCACGTGTGCAGTAATAGGGCCCTCGGGATTACGAAAAATATCATTAATTATAAGCTCCTCATCCTTTTGACACAGGTTTGTGATGAGGCACAAATATCCCAATCTTTTTCCTTGTTCTTGAACCAATTTTTCTAAATTTTGGGATATCAAAGATCCAACATTATTCGCTATAACAATAAGATAGATGACCACAACTCTCTCTATGGTCACTTTAGAGCAGTTCAAAGTAGAGAGAAGGTTGGATTGGATGAATGTGCACCATGCTTTGGAGATTTGTTTCATATCAGATTTCTTAAAGTTTGATTTTTTCCCCTGAGTGTCCAACTCCTACCTCGCTCCCTCTTTACAGAGAGTGCCTATAACAGAATTGGATCTTAAATGTCTAAACCTCATTAACCCACTATATTCAACATTAGAATTAGGACCATATCTAAGACCAAATAGATTATTGATATTGTTTGAAGTAAAAAAAATTATTTTCTCCCTTACAAGAGATGTGTTTCTGTCCCTAACACTCTCATTACCCCTTAAATGCATTTGCATAAAACTGTTTAACAATCTCGGGGCAATATTTAGAAGCTGGCCTATAAAGAATTTCCCACCCCCACTATCTTATTTTATTCAGAATTTCTGGGTACTAATTGACTCTCAAATTATATCCCTTCTCCTTAATAAACTCCCTAAGTTCAAGCTCGGCAAACCTCAGCTTACTCTCAAAACTCCTAAACCTAGAGATGTCAAAATCTCTACTAGAGGAGGATTCAACTTCCTTTTTCTTAGGATTTGTAGCAACCCCCTCTTTAGATATGATATGCCCAAGATATTCCACCTGCTTCTGTTTGAAGGAGCACTTCCTCTCCTTAACAAGTAGCTTATTGTCTATGAGGCATTGAAAAACGCATTGTATATGTTGTAGGTTATTCTTCTAGATTCTTGCTATACACTAAAATATCAAAAAAAAAAAAAAACAGAACAAACTTCCTTAAGTACTCTACTAGAATAGAATTCATTAGGCTTTGGAAGGTAGTTGGAGCATTAGTGAGTTCAAAATGCCCGTGGTGTGCCCTGAATGTTGTTTTCTCGATTTCCCCCACTGTCATTCTTATCTGGTGACATCAGATCTCAAATCCAACTTAGTAAAGTTAGAAGCACCGTATAGTTCATCTAATAAATCATCAACAATGGGAATTAGAAACTTATCTTTAATTGTCATCGAGTTTAGCCTCCTATAGTCTATACACATCTATAGGGATCCATCCTCGTTCCCACTAATAGATCTGGTGAGGCGTAAAGACTTTAGCTAGGTCGAATTATGCCTATTTTTAACATCTCTACAATATGTTTCTCTAGCTTTGTCTTGTGCTGGTAATGGTACCAGTAAGGCCTCAGGTTTATAGGTTGTGAATCTAGCTTTCAATTCATTTTGTGGTCATGTGTCCTCTTGGGTGGCAATTCTATGAGATCTTGGAATAAGTCCCCATTTTGCTGAATCAACCTCTAAATAGGCTCAGGTATTCATCCTCTGATAAGTGCTTCTTGCATACTACTCAGTTGTGCCATCCATGCATCATCTAAATTTGAGATAACATCCAACAATTGTGCCCCAATGACCCTCAGCGAAGCGCTATTAGTAACCCCTTATAGTAGAATGAGGTTCCCCTAATAATTAAACTATAGAGTTAGATTTTTAAAATAAAATGTAATAGGACTAAGATCCTTCAACCAGTTAACTCCTAGCACCATCTATTAATTTGTAAGCTTAAGTACCCTTAGGTCAGCACTAAACTTTTGATTTTGCATCTCCCATAATATTCATCCTTGCTTACCATTTTGTTGCCATGAGCCACTGTAACAATTAAAGGATAGGTTTTGGTGGGCTTAATCCTTAATTTCTATAAAACTGATGGATCAATAAAACTATTAGTGCTCCCATAATTAATTAACACATGTACCTCTGTCCCTTTTAGAGCTATTGTTAACTTCAGTGTACTTAGTGGAATGTGAAAATTTATGGCGTTTAATGTGACTTTTCTATTAGATTTTCCTTGCTCTAGGCTATTCTTTAGTATCCTCGTCTTCCTTTAAAAATTCCCCCTCAATCTGGTGTAGTGTGTGAGTCTTACATTGATGACCAGTGACCATTTCTCTCTGCATTTGAAATATTCCCCCTTTTCAAACTTCTTGTTAGTCTTGTTTGCCTTATGACCAATGGCTGGTCTAGGGTAAGTGTCAGATCTTTTGAATGGTTTGTTCTGTGGTGATCTATTGAACTGATTAGAGCCTCTACTATAAGAGTTCTTTCTCCTTTGTGCTTATATCTTTTTCTCCTCATTCTCAGCTAGTTTATACATACCCTCTAATGTTTGAGGCTTAAACATCATAATAATGTGCCTTATCTTATCCTGTAAACCACTGATAAAGTTATGCAAAAAGTGCATCTCGGTTAGCATAAGATTGAACTCTAGCATACTAACCCTTAGATCCTCAAAACAATCAATGTAATTTTCTATGCTCCCAGTTTGTTTGAATTTATTGAAAGATCCCACAATCTGATCATAATCTAACTTATCATACTTAGTTAATATGGCCCTAGACAATTCATCCCATGTTATTTTAATTCTTCCGACTAGATGATTATGAAACCACTTGTCTACCTTCTTATCAAAATATAATGCAACAACCTGAATTTTCTCTCTTTCTATTGTACTGTAGTAGTTAAAGTATCTGTTGCATTGCCTGATCCAATACCTAGCATTTTGTCTAGGTGAACATGGTTAGCTCGATCTTGGGCTTAGGCTAGAAATGATAAAGCTTGCCTATCTCATTTTCCACCTCAACACTGTGAAGCCAATGACAAGTGCTCAGTTTGAAGAGTGCGTAAGATGCCTCTGTCATGAGCTGGTGAGGGTGAGCCTACATTACCCTGTACTCTGTCCTTTGATAGTTTGGTGCTTAGTTGCTGGAGAATGGCAAACAACTAATCTAGCTTAGAGCTATTGTCTCTTTGAACATCTTACACATACTGTTGTAGATTGTGAAGCTACATGTTAAACTCTTTGGATATCCTTTGCATCCTTGCCTCCATCCTTAACTCGAGGTTGGCAAGTTCCTTCCCCTTGTCAATAGCCTTACAAGCCATATCTAAGCCTCTGGTCTTAGCTAGTTTGAAGTCCCAAAAAAGTGTTGTAATACCACTTTTGTAATGGCCTAACTCAATTAGGATTCGGCCCCATAGTTCAGCCCTACTCCTTCTTGTCCATATAGTGTCAAAAATATGATTCTTGTAACACCAAGGCCAAAGTTGTACACGGAAATGAAAATTAAGGGCAATTTAGTAATTCACCTTTGGCAAGTAAAATAGATAGATGCAATCTCAACCTTCCAAATGATAAATGGCTATGATGAATTTTGATGGAGGGTACATCTGTCTTTCCACTTTTTACCTTTTCTCAAGGGCACAAGATCTGTGGCTGTTATGAATACACTTAAGGACACACTTGGTAATTTTCCCTTTAATATATATCCAAACTTTTGGGATTCTTGTTTGAAGAAACCCTAATTCATTTGATACTCCTTCTCCATTCTCTGAGAGATCTTCTTAGCCGAGGGACCTACTAAGGTTCCGATGAGGCCTTTTTGTCATCTTCCACCGATTATCTCTGATATTCCATCGATTAAATGGGTTGTCTCACTGGAATGTCTTTTTTGGCACTACTTCGATGATGTTCTCACGAGTTTGTGACCTAAGGAGATGATGGACCTATACACATTTCACAAAAGGTTACAACAGAAGAAAAGAAGAAGGAAGAGAGCCAGAAGAGAGGAATAGATTGAGATAAGTCTGAGATAGAAGAAGAAAAAAAGAAGATAAGTTCCAAAAAAGATAAGTTCATATATATATATATATATTCTATTTATTTCTTTTACATTTATGTTTTCTCTATTAATAACACCTCTCTCTTCTACTTTAATGCTCTATTTTTGTTGGCAGAGAGCCATGATAAAGTGAGGATTTTTGAACATGGTACATGAAGTTCGTGGTGCCTAATCTAGAGGTGATGCACTACCCCTATCTCTTCGAACATTTTTGTAATGTAGAAAATAGAATTTGTAAATTGTAAATAATGGACTGTAACAAACTCAATTGACTATAATGTAAATACGATGACGTCAGCCGTAGGTTGATGAGTGATGATGATTCTAATGTGGATCTTGAGCCACGTTGGTATCTAAGGATGTGGTAATGATGAGGATGTTTATTGTTCTTGCTATGTATGATGATATCTACAGTAGTGATATATGTTGATGTAATGTATGTATGCTGATGTGCCTAAGCTGAGTTAGTGTTTGATGCTGATGAAGCAATGATGTTGTTATACCCACCAAATTAGGGGTCATGTGTTGGGTGGTATTGTGGTATTTACTGCATTATTTAATTTTCTATAATTAAATTATTGTGTTTTAATTGTTAATTATGGAATTGTGCAAATTAGCTTGACTGATATATTTTGATATTGTGTGGTATATTTTGTGAACTGTGAAAATTATGGGAAGAGGGACTCATTTGAATTAATGAAATTTTATGGAAATAGTTGCTAGGCCACTTGGGCCAGAGTAAGATCCACATTAGATAGATGGGTAACCCATGGGTCACCCAAGGCCCAATTGGCCACTTAAACTCCTTTCCCTCCTTTTTCTTTCTTAGTCACGCTAACACATATATTTGGGCAAGAAGAGAGCTTCTTCAACCTACCATTCAGGCTCCTCCAAATCTTTTCTCCTATTTCCTTCAGCCATCATCATTTCCAGCCACCATTTCTGGTTCACTGGAGTTCTAGTGGAAGAGAGGTAAGTTCCATTCCTTTCATTCTCCCCAATTTCATTTACCTTGTGCCCTAAGTGTAGGAATGAGAAATTTGTGAAGTTTTGGTCATGAACCTTGATAATTTTGCCTTTCATTTTGGTTGATTGCTGATGTTAGTGACACAAAATTAAAGTGTAAGGTGGGTTCCATAGAAGCGAAATGGTGAAATGTATTTGTGAAAATGTTAAGGTTTTTCAAGGAACCATGGAACCAACTTACCCCTTGGTCTTTGAGTTTTACCTACTTTAAATTTCCCTTTTGATCTCACTTTAAAGCAAGAACCAATCAAAATGGAAGGGGGTGAAGGATATGGGCATAACTGTCAAATTTTCACATCTACAAGCTAACGGTCAACTGTCGAGTTAGAGGCAGTCGACTAGTTTCCCATGGTGCTCTCTGCCCAAGTGCACCAGCCGACTGATAGGTCATCATCAGTCAACCAATAGTTTCTGTGAATAAATGAAATTTTGGACAGAGACGCACCGGTCGATCGGTATGTCCTTATCAGTCAACCAGTTGTTTTTAGACAAAAATGACAATTTTGGAAGAGGAGCATTGGTCTACAGGTAAGGCATTAACAATCGATCTGTTATATTTGGGTGAAAGTAAAAATTTGGACAGAGGTGCACCAGTCGACCTGTAGAGTGTAATTGGTTGATCGGCTGCCCTCAAGTTAGGGCTAGATAAAACCAACCAATCGACTGCCAACAGTCGACTGGTTACTGCCCAATATGTATTTAGAGATTATTTTATTTATTTCTTTCTCCTGTGTGCTTATTTGATAGGGATCGACTCTAGATTTTAGGATGCCTTCCCTTTTTTGAGCCATCCTATTGTAGTGGGTGACCTTGCTAATTAAGTTTTTAAATTCAAGTACAATATAAACCCCTTTCACATCATGCCCAAAAAATGAATTAAATTTTTTAGTTAATGGTGAATCCTTGTAGGTGAATCTCGAGGGATCAAGACTAAGGGAATGTAGACTTTTAGCACAAACTCATTGAGTGGTAGCAACACAGGAGGGTAAGTCCTGTGGTTAGAGCTCAATGAGGCATTTGTGAGAAAGTAGACTCACGGGAGGAAAGTATGTCATTATTTGCATAATACGCTTTGGGTGTGTGTATTCTATATATGCTTGTATATACTTGAGGTATTTATTTCTAGTTGTGATGGTGACTATCAATATTTGCACTTGTGCTGTTATATTTGTTTCTTTACATAGTCATTTGCTTACTAAGTTTTGATGAACTTACACTCTCTGTGGTTACCATTTTTAGATTCAGTGATTGAGGAGAAGGAGTATCCGCTAGTGAAGTAATGGCTCTTAGAGACATCCTCCATTTTTATTGGTAAGTTCTTGGAACCAAATTTTGATACAAGTCTAAGGAAAAGCTCTGTAGTCATATAGGCCGCCTAGGCATTGTTGTAGTATAGGGGATTTATCGTTATTCAGATGTAATTTATATTTGTCTTGATTTAGATATTTTCCTCAAAAGCATGATTGTTGGGGAATAGAACCAAAATGTTATTATGATTATGTTAAATGAAAGGGGATTTCATTTGCAATGGGTATCGATGGTTTGTATGTGGATGCATAGTTGTGGTTTATTGTTTGAGTTAATGGAATATTAGGGTACCAATGAGGTACATCGTAGGAGTCTTGAGTAGATCACGTGTCTAATTTTTGGGTCGTGATAGATTCAAATGCTGGTGTTGATTTAATGACTTGCCACTTACTGATGTGTATGTTGAGATGTCATAATTATGTGTGATTATGATGAATTCATGTGACTGTGGGCTGGGTTGACATGTGGGCTATGCTGCGGCCGAGTGCTTACTGTGTTGATGTATGCTGAATGGTAAGGGCCTGAGCAGTGCTAGTCCATTAGGCCACCTGCTGTGATGAGCCATGCTTTGAGAATCAAACATGCATGCTGAATTAAATATATTAGGAAATAAAACGTGTGATGATGATTATGTGTTTCTTCTATTTAAGGCATGTGAGGGCACGTGACAGCAAACCAGATTTTAAAAAAAGGAAATTAATTATAGATGTATCATTAAGTGTTTATAAAGGTACGTCATTAAAATCACGAAATTGAGAAGCAGAGACAAAGTGAAGCGCAGCATTGAGAGAATTTAAAGTGAGTAAGTAGTCTGATCAAGATGTAGAGAGATACTGTGAGGGAATAATATATGCTAGCCTCTAGTTACTTTTGCGAGCTGACGAGAATTCTTGTTCGCTAATATGTATGAAAGGATCTCCGATATGAATGACAATGAAGAAAATTGTAGGAGTTATCGACAAAAAAAAAATAGTTTTGTCTCTAAAACGACGCGCCACTAATTACATATATATATATATATATATCATTTTATTTTGGCCACAAAAATATACTAATGAATTAGAATACACTGAAATGTATGCTGATTTTTAATATCATTTTAAATAAATATTCTAGGTAAAAAAATAATTATAATAACTTTTAGGGAAAAATGCTCCATGAACTTTAAAACTAAACAAAGACCCCCCATTTCGTGCCAAAAGCCATTCCATCTAGTTGACCACTAGTCAAATTAACGGTCAACGTTGACTAAAATATTTTAACTGCCACATTAGCTAAAAATTAATGCCTCAGCAGAGGACATGACAAAATTATTCCATGTCATCCTTGGATCTATTTTAGTAACAAAACCCGACCTTTGTGAAATTCATCTCCTTGCATCTGCATTTGCATAACCCCCGTGCTGTAACATCCTCGTATTTTTATTTCCTTAAAAATAATAATACTTCTTCTCTAAATCGGTCTACCAAATAATTTCTGAATAAATTCCTTTCAAATAATAATGAATTATTCATGAATTTTATTATTTATGTGAATAGTAAACTTACGGAAAAACTGACAGGATAATAATTTCTAAATAAATTCCTTTCAAATAATTATGAATTTCATTATTCATGAATTTTACTATTTATGTGAATAGCAACCTTACAGAAAAACTGACAGGATAATTTTTACTAATTATGTATGAGTTTGAATATATACAAAAAAAAAAAATTTACATAATAATTTATATTCTCTTTACATCTTTGAATCATGAACTACCACAAAATATATTTCTATACTTCAATCTCATCATTAATATTATCAAAGCCTTTCTTTTGCCATTTTTCCTAAAATGATCAATTTTTTAAAAGTGAGATATAAAATATCTCAGTATCTAGTCACTTTATTAAAATCATGCAAATACATAAAGAGATCATTTTAGCCATAAAAGCATAACATCACACTGATAATAATTAAATTTCTCTTATTCACTATGTAGAACAAGATTTATAAATAAAATTCTATAAAAACTGATTATGCACATAGATATCATAATAAATAATCATACTTTTATGGAAGACTAATTACCTTATGAAGAATGAGCCTTAAATATGGATCTAAATCTCTTCTTCCTCTGATATTTTCCATAGTCTTCTCTCTTCTTCTTCTTCTTTTCTATTTTCATCTCTTCCTCTCCCTTTTCTCTTTCTCTCTCTCTTGTTTTCTCCTTCTTTTTTTCTTCCCATCGTGCACTCCCATAACACACAAACACACACACACACACACACACACACACACACACACACACACACACACACACACACACACACACACACACACACACACACACACACACACACACACACACACACACACACATTATCCTTTAACTTTTCCTCATTACCCCACACGTTTTTTTTTCTGTCTTTTATTTTATTTCATCATTATATCTCCCTCTTTTCCTCTCCTCCGTCCACATATACACACACTTCACACACATCACTTTCTCACTTTTTCTTTGGCTAAAATAACAAAAGAATCCTTTAAAAGCTTTTACTTACAAATAGGTCCCTAGTCTAATGAATAAAATTCTATTTATATTTCTCAAAAATTTCATGATTACTATTTTATCCTTATTTACTTACTTGATTATTTATTTAGCCTCATTTTTCTAAGGTAATTAGATTTGGGATATTACACGTCCAGTGCCAATCGTCCTGTTTCTTTCTTGCAGATGCAAGGGAGATTGATTTCACATGGGTTGGGTTTGGTCATTAGAATAGATCCAAGGATGACATGGCATAATTTTACCATCTCATCTACTAACATGTTAATTTTTAGCTGATGTGGCAGTCAAAATATCTCAGTTAGCATTGATCGTTAGTTTGACTAACGATCAACTGAATAAAAGGACTTTTTAGTACAAAATGAAAAGTTCATAGGAGTTCTTTGTTTAGTTTTAAAGTTCATGGGAGTTTTTTGTACATAGATGAAAGTTTATGGGAGTTATCTGCATTTTTCCCTAATTTTTATTATATTCTTAAAATTATAAAAAGAAGTCACATTATTATTTTTCACTTCCTCACATATATTTAATTTCTCTTTGTTGTATTATCTTCTATATTTTGTTTTATTTATTTATGAACACAAAACTTTGAATCTAATTATCAACAAGTTTCAAAGTTATATATAATACAGATTCTTTTAGAATTTTAAATATAGTTTACCAAACTAGTAAAGTTTTACTACTATAATTTGTATGCGTTGGAATTGGATTCTTTCAAAACTTCTATAAAATGTTTGTTATGATAAATTCAAAACGACTTTGACATGTATTTTGAAAGAGAGATAATATGTCTTCAAACATATAATAACACACTTTTTAATCCTAAAAGTGTACCTTAATAATGGTTTAGTCTTGGAAAAATGGTCACTAATCACTTTAGTCCTTAAATTTTGAAATTGTTACACTAATAATCCCTTCAGCCATCATAGTTATCGTTATTTACAGATGCGGTAATGACATGATATTTAGAGACTATTTTATTTGTTGATCTATCATATTAAATGATGACATAACAATGACATGTTTATAAAAAAAAAAAAAGAACCTTCAAGAACCAAATTATTTAAGAAAAAAATTTTAAAATCAGAAACTAGCTTATTTGCATGTGTGGGAATGACATGACATTTAGAGATTATTTTGTTTGTTGATGTGTCATATTAAATGGTGACATAACAATACTATGCTTATAAAAAGAAAAAAACTTCAAGAACCAAATTATTTAAGAAAAAAAAATTTAAAAATCAGATTCAGGATTTTATCCTTTGTTGCTGATGGATGAATGAATACTTCCAATTAGCTTACTGAAGTTGAGGTCCAAAGTTAAATTCCTTGTTTGCTGATATTGATGAATCTAAGGTTCTTAAATTTAGACAATGACCGAGATAGAGAATCATATATCCTGCCTGAAACCATAATTGTAATACTCGTCAAAATTGGGGTTGTTAGCCCTAAGGCTTTATGCCAAAAGTTTTGATGATGAAAAATATGTTAGAAATGTAACATTAATATATAATGATTAATTATCATATATGCTACAAGTATTTAAGTATGATTATATTATTTAATGAGCAATATTTTATATATGAATCATGCTCTTTACAATATATATGTGATTACATTTACAATATATATGTGGTTATATTTTCTAAAAATTGTAGCCTTGATATGCTAGAAAAGTATTCCACATATGTATTTCTTGTGCAACAATTTTAAACATGATCGTATTATTTGGAATGAAATTATTTATATTGAATCATGCTAGTTATTATGAATTGAACTAACCATTTGGTTTGCAAGTAAGATATTTTTTATAGGTTGGTTCAAAATAAGAAGAGTAAGCATTGGATTAAAAAACAAGGAAAAACAACATCATGCTTTACTCAAGGAAATAACATGCAAGGATAAAGTTCCAAGAATTGAAGAATTAGAAGATTTGAAATCTTAGAAGATTGGTTGCATCAAGATAACCTATATGTTTACATTAGGTATATTTTAAATAGGCTAGTATACTTGTGCAACTCAATGATTTAGATTTGCATACATTGGCTCGAGTATTTTGAATAGAAAGATAGTGAGATATGAAGTTTTACAAAAGGTTAGTTTTTGATCTTTGGTTACTCTTTATATCATATCTTCTAAATGGAAAATTAGTTTTTAAAGATTCTTAATCTCATTTAATAGTAGACTCAAAAATCTTTCCAATGGTGTATTA
Source organism: Biancaea sappan (assembly GCA_037074585.1). NCBI lineage: Eukaryota > Viridiplantae > Streptophyta > Magnoliopsida > Fabales > Fabaceae > Biancaea > Biancaea sappan. Next base: position 40,152,586 of record CM073499.1, read on the forward strand.
TTTACTCAAAACAGAGTCTAAATGAGAAAGATATGACCATTTAAATTATAGTTTGAAAAACTGAAAGTTGATTTTACTGTACTCAAAAATTAATTTATTCTAATCTATGGTCAGTGTTTTGATCATATCTTTTAAACCAAAACTAATTTTTGAGTGAAACTTCTTTTATTTTAAAGTAGACTCTAAGGGCTTTCCAATGATATATAATTTGTTTAAAATGGAGATCCAATGAGGGAGTTACGAATTTTTAAAGAGAGCTCAAAAATAGAGTTTTGCTACTGCCAGCTAGAGGTCGACCGGTAGCCTTGGACCAATCGACTAGCAGCCCAAAAAATACTATCTAACGGTTATATTTAAGCTGGAGGTTGACCGGTTGCCACCTGGCCTACACTATAAGTGCTGTAATGACTCTATAACGGCTAGTTTTGTAAAATCTTATATATATGACCTTAGATACACTATTTTGAGCTACAACAAAGTGCTACAATATGATATTAACATGTTCTATCATCTTTGAGAGAAAGAAAACAATTCTTGTGCCAAATCTTACATACTCTCAATCATTTGAGTTATAGAAAGCTTCATTTGTATCCACATACTCTTTAGAGAGAGTTTCTTTGTATTGTTAATTTTGATCAACATAAATCTTATTCTCAAGTGTGGTTCACAAGTACCAGTGTTGGAAGAACTTGCTTTGGGTTGAACAGGAGCCCAGATTCAAAAATTCTCTGTTGTGGTTTCACAAACTGGATCAAATTTGCATCTTCACAAGCATCAACCAGTTACAATCTTGTAGTGGTTTCAACAAGTACCCAGATTGAACTTGTTGTGGTTTGCAAGCACCAGCCATTCACAAACTTGTTCGTGAAATACTCAAATGCTTTGCTTGAGGACTGGATGTAGGCTTGGTTTAGCTGAGCCAGTATAAATTACTAGTGTCAATCTTCTTCTCCCTTACTCTTTAATTTGTGCACATTTATATTTGCTCTTTTATATCTTTCTCTCTTCAATATTTATCTTGATAGCACTTTGATTTTCCGAATTAGATTCATTGTCTTAGCTTGGCATATTTCAAAAAATCATTTTAAACTTCCAACAAGTTTTAAGGAAAATTTTTATAAAATCCAATTCATCCCTTTCTTGGGATCCAACCATTACTTTCAATTGGTATCAGAGCTTAGGCTCTTGCTTAAAGACTAAACTATCTAAGAGTTAACATGGTTGGATTTAGTGATTGGTTTATGTTTGAAAATTGTTGTCACGTCCTAAAATTCGTGCACGTGACTGACACGGAAGGTGAATTTCACCTCACCTCCGTAAGCCTAACTCGACTATCGATTCCCACAAACATATTAGTTTGATATATAAATAATTTCTGCGTATAAAAATACAACGCTTTTTTTTAAAAAAAAAGAAAAATTATATTTCATTAATCTTAAATAAGTATTTAAGAATATTCATCATTGATGTTTATTCAAATATCCTTATAGTACCACACATACATATCTAAATACGACATCTTAATATCACCTACCCGATTACAGAGCTTTTCTAGAATTATACAACTTAACATAAACTGAGGTATTATACCTTTACCCTAACAAAAAAGAAGGTATTCTTGGCATTTACGTTATCGAAGCTAAAAAGTCTTCTGTGCCTAAAAATGTAAGGGAGTGAGTTTGGTCCACTTGGCTCACCATAAAAACTAGTCCTACCTATCACACATATACAACTATGTATGCCAAAAGTACATATAATGGTGCCTGAACATATGAATACTCGTAACATAAATAATTCATGAAGTAAATATATGTCAAGAGGAAAATATTATGAGAGAGTTCATAAGTATTTACATTGACCCCGCCCGAAGGTGTCATCCTACACATAGGTGATGTTCCTGCTCGAAGGCATATCCTGTCCATAGGCTATATCCCCGCTCGAAGGTGTATCCTGCCCATAGGCTATATCCCCGCCCATTGGCGTATCCTACCGGTAGACTATTTTCTCTGCTCGTACGCTATATCCTCGCCTGTAGGTGTCAACCTTATTTCACCCCCGCCCTTAAAGGGACGTTAAAGTAATTCAACCTTATTTCACCCCCGCTCTCAAAGGGACGTCAAACAATTCAACCTTGTTTCACTCCCGTCCTCAAAGGGATGCAAAAGTGTCTGAAATCTCTATTTCTTTCAAATACAATCACATGCACAAATAAGAGCATCCAAATGCACATCATGAACTTTAATAAATCTATGTCATTCATAGTCATCAATCATTCACATGCACTTTCTTTGCAAGTTCAATCCAAATATATAGAAAATATATTCATCCAATATTTTATTACATCTCTAGGAAACAAAATTCTAAAAATAAATCAAACAAGGCAAGACTAGATCCCTCACCTGGAGCCCGAGCTATTTTTCTACACTTTAAACCCAAATAGATACTTCAAGAACCTCACTGTAAGCCTAGGTATGTGCATGGCCACTCATTCACTGTTCCTTTGTGCTCCAACCCATTGTTGCATTTTTGCAGTAGAAGAGTCAAAGGAGGAGGAGGATAAAGTGGAACGAAGGCTATCCGGCATGGTGGAGTCTCACTCTCTTCCTCCCACTCGTGTTGCTTCCCTTCTCTCTTTTTTTTTTTCTCTCATGGCCTCATCTCTTTCTTTCTTTCCTTTCTTTTTCTTTTCCCACTTGGTCTCCCTTTTTCTCCTTCCTTTTTGTGTGTGCCAAAAATAGAGGGCCAAAGTTGTTGGAGAATAAAGGTTCACGGGTTTTTGAAGACAATAGATGAAAAAGATAATTTAAAGCACATGTGTCCAACTTGGAAGATGCCACATGTCTCTCCTTGGTTCATATTCAACAACAACAACAACAACAACAACAACAACAACAATGATGATGATGATGATATCCTCATAAAAATTTGCCAAACTCCTAAAAAGGTATTAAATATTCATAAAAATCCTTAGGGTATTACATTTTCCCCCCTTAAAAATTCAGTCATCCTAATTTCCATAACAAAAGATCAGACAATGTCTGGAAATCATCCACCCATTCCTAATTTTCATAAACTAAAATTTTTCAATTATAACAAAGAAGATTCAAAAACTTAAATTTTATTTCTGGTGCACAAAAACAGATAGTTTTATTAATCAAAACTTAGATTAAACTACATCTTTACATACAATCAAAGAAAAGATAGACTAGGAGCTAGGAGGCTTTTAGGATGAAGAAGGTGCTCTAGGTCTAGAAGAGGAAGGTGCTTCAGACCTTAAAGCGGAAGCTAATTGTTGTAGTCCAAAAAGGGTTTCTGGAGAAAGCACCTGAGAAATTTAGCGAAGAGCAAAATTTACTCTGTTCATACAGTCAATACATTATGCTTGTTGGTCACAGAAATTTTGAGTTGCAAACATCGAATGTCTATCAACTCGATTAGCTAGTGCCCCGAAACAACGATTATTAATTTCTCTTATTCTTCAAAAAGATGATTTATCAGCCTTTCCTAGTTCTCTATCTTGCATTCTAGGTTCTTTATCTTACGCTCTAGTTTTACTATCTTATACTATAAGAATACAAGCTTATTTTCTGAGGATATCACAGTGCTGCCATCCTCCAATTCTATTACATCCCTCTTTCTCTTCATAATTTCTGGTGACCCATTTACAGGTCTCTTCCCTTTGTTGTTTCCAAGACTTAGATTTAAATCAAGCTCTACGTTGTCGGTCTAAAAATCAGGTTGAAAGATTTATTGCAAACCATTACTCTAGAGATCTCAAAAATAAGTTCAAGCAAGAAAGGAATGAAGATTGAGGAATAGGTATACAATGAAAGAAGTAGGTTTTTTTGATGTGATGAATGGGATAACAAGTATACAAGATTTATAGGAAACCTAGAGCCCCTTGAATTAGAGTCACCACAACCTATACGCCACTCCCTTAAAGGTTTACAAATCACATACGTCGCAATGCCAATAATTAATGTCAAACATGCAAGTAAATAGTAATTATAATTTAATACAATAAACACAAGTCAAATATTTCCTCAAAAATTTTGACTAATCACCACTTTAATCTATGACTTTCTCACTCTATACTTGTCTCATCCTGTAATCCCATATCACGATATCACTCCATGATCTGATAGTCTCATACTAGCTTTATCTTGTTTCTAATCCGTGTCTTTGCTCAACGCTTACACATTTTCGAAGATCAAATAGAGTTAATTGCTTATAGTCATGCATCAAGCATAATCTTAGTGCAAAGAAATCATTGACTTTTATTTGCCCACAAGAGCATTATATGTATGTATATGTAAACACGAAGATGCATCATCCTCTACACATTTCATTTTATTCAAGTCATTTTAAATTTTTGACTTCTCATTCTCTATGAGTGCATGTGGAATCATCACATATTATTCTTGGCCATAGCCTTTACTCATTATGCATGAATAGCATACATATCATATGTTCTTATATACATGTAATCACAGCTTGATTAAATCAATCATGTATTTTATACTCTACTGAAGACTCTCAAGAGCAACATAACAAAGCAGAGAAATGTAGTTTAATTCATCACCATTTCATTAATCTTTAAAATTTTCGATCAAAACAAATTGAATCAGCCGCAAATCTGCCGAAAATTGACTTTCGTGGTTTCAGCATTAATGTAGTGCGCTGTTGGTGTGCATGCCTACTCTAGATTTTAGCTTCCAGCTTACAGAATTCTATAGTTAAGCATGTAGGCATGTGGCAAATAGATATCTTCTTTGGCTCTAAGTCCTAATTTTCTTTATAAAAACTATCTCAGAGTTCTCAGTTACCACACCACAAAGAGCAATCATCTCTGAACCTACAAATCCAACATTCATCTCTCCTCATATTCCTACACAAGTTTCTAAATCTTGTAAATCATGGCCATAAGGAAGTTTATTGGTCTCACGGTGGAGGCCAAGGAAGAAGAGCTCGAATTAAACTTGAGTTTAGGCAAGGATAAGGGCAAAATACCTCTCGAGAGATCTCAAGAGAAGCAAAAGAAGAAGAAGAAGAAGAAGAAGAATAAGAAGAAGAAGAATGAGGAAGCTAGCACGGGTTATACCTTGGAAGACAAAATTGCTTATCTAGAGCAGGAGGTGAAGGATCTGAAAAAGATTATAAAGAACCTGGAAAAGTTAGCTAAATGCAATAATGTGGCAATGACTTCGAGAATAGACAGGTTCTTCTATTGATCTACCCAGTGCTTCTGCTATCAACAACAAAGAAGTGTTGATTGTATGAATGAGATTTACATTACCCTTCGTGACATTGCTTTGTCTCTCACTCGAAGGAACGGTCAAGGGGTGATGTTGCAATACAACCCTCCTAATCCGAGACCACTTTGCTTGTAGCTTACTCATGCATGAGTAAATTTTTTTTAGCAATGTAATCCTTCAGCTTTTAATGCTAGCAGTTTCTTTTGTGGGATGGTGGTTTCTTTTGTGGGATGGTACTCTCAAATAAAAAAAATAAAGGAAATAAACCCCACAAAATCAATCATAAATTCAGCTTATAAAGCTCATCACATAAAAATCCTAAACCGACGGTAACATAATCAAAATAAACAACAACCTTTCCATTACCAAATTCAAAAGTGTAGCCACATTGTCCAAAACTAAAACTGAAAATATAATTCCTAAGAAAATACAAGTCTCGAAGGGAAAGGAAATGAAAATATCTCTCTCTATAGTTATGCCTAGGTTCACAATGATAAAGGAGGATCCACTAAGGTTATCTAGCTTTGTAATCAGTAGGAGACCTAATCCACCCTCTGATATCTAGCTTTGTAATCAGTAGGAGACCTAACCCACCATCTGATACCAACTTTGTCACGTCCCAAAATTCAAGCATGTGACCGGCATGAAAGGTGAATTCTATCTCACCTCTGTAAGCCTAACTCGACTATTGATTCCCACAAATATTCTTAAAATATCACATATACATATCCAAATACAACATCCTAATATCACCTGCCCGATCACAGAGCTTTTCTATAATTATACAACTTATCATAAAGTGAGGTATTATACCTTTACCTTTACCCTAAACAAAAGGAGAGGTATTCTTGGCATTCATGTCATCGAAGCTAAAAAGTCTTTTGTACCTGAAACTGTGAGGAAATGAGTTTGATCTACTTGGCTCACCATAAAAACTAGTCCTACTTATCACGCATATTCGACTATGCATGCCAAAAGTACATATAATTATGCATGAACATATGAATACTCATAACATAAATAATTCATGAAGTAAATATGTGTTAAGAGGAAAACATTATGAGAGAGTTCATAAATATTTACATATACCCTACTCGAAGGTGTCATCCTACCCGTAGGCGATGTTCCCACCTGAAGGCATATCCTGTCTGTAGGCAATATCCCCGCCCAAAGGCGTATCTTACCCGTTGGCTATATCTCCACCCGTATACATATCCTGTCCTTCGGTTATATCCTCTGCCCGTAGGCTATATCTCTGCCTGTAGGTTATATCCCCGCCTGTAGGCTATATCCTCTGCTCGTAGGCTATATTCTCGCTTGTAGGCGTCAACCTTATTTCACCCCTACCCTCAAAGGGTCATTAGAGCAATTCACTCTTATTTCACCCCTGCCCTCAAAGGGACGTCAAACAATTCAACTTTATTTCACCCTCGTCCTCAAAGGGACGCAAAGTGTCTGAAATCTCTATTTCTTTCAAATACAATCACATACACAAATAAAAGCGTCCAAATGCACATCATGAACTTTAATAAATCCATGTCATTCATAATCATCAATCACTCACATGCATTTCCTTTGCAAGTTCAATCCAAATGTATAGAAAATATATTCATCCATTACTTTATTACATCTCTAGGAAACAAAATTCTAAAAATAAATCAAACAAGGCAAGACTAGATCCCTTATCTGGAGCTCTAGCTATATTTCTATACTTTAAACCCAAAGAGATACTTTAAGAACCTCATTGTAAGCCTAGGTATGTTCATTGGGCACTCATTCACGGTTCTTTTATGCTTCACCCTATCCTTGCATTTTTGCAACATAAGAGTCGAAGGAGGAAGAGGATGAAGTGGGAAGAAGGCTCTCCGGCATGGTGGAGTCTCACTCTCTTCCTCTCACCCGTGTTGCTTCCTTTCTCTCATTTTTTTTTTGTCATGGCCTCATCTTTTTCTCTGTTTCCTTTCTTTTTCTTTTCCCACTTAGTCTTCCTTTTTCTCCTCCATTTTCGTGTGTGCCAAAAATAGAGGGCCAAAGGTGTTAGAGAAGAAAGGTTCACGGGTTTTTAAAGACAACAGATGACAAAGATAATTTAAAGCATATGTGTCCAACTTGGAAGATGTCATATGTCTCTCCTTGGTTCATATTATACAAGGCCACTCATCCTTAAATTTTTATTTTGCTCGGTTCCTTATAGTTTTTTTTATTCCCCTTTACCTTTCCACAATAAATCATTTGTTCCACACAACATAATAAAATTTTCAAATAAGTCTTTAATAAATGACGATGATGACGATGATGATGATGATGATAATAATAATAATAATAATAATAATAATAATAATAATAATAATAATAATAATAATAATATCCTTATAAAAATTTGTCAAACTCCTAAAAGGGCATTAAATATTCATAAAAATCCTTCGGGTATTACAATTGTTCTTTCACAGAACCTCCAATTTTTGATGCAAACCATTTTCAATATTGGAAGTATGAAATGAAAATGTTTTTAATTTCAATAGACCTTAAACTCTGCGATATTGTTGAAAATCGTTCCTGTGTTCCTATCAAGGAAGAACAAGGAAAATTTAATCCAAAACCCAAAAGTAAATGGGATGATACTGAAAGAAATTTAATACAACTCAATGCTAAAGTAAAAATGATTATTTCTTGTGCATTGAGTCAAGATGAATTTTTCAAAATCTCCAAATGTGCAACTGCTAAGGAAATGTAGGAAACTTTGGAAGTTGCGTATGAGGAAGATCTTATTGTGGAGGAATTAAGGTCTAGAAATCTCATTAATGAACTTGATATTACTCAAATGAAAAAACTGTGGAACCATTAATGAGATATATCTTATGCTTAATCAATTCAAGCTCTTGGTGTTGAACTTATAGGAAAATCTCAAATCACCAAGGTGACAGAAGAAGAAGAAGAAAAAGGAGAAGAAGAGAACCATAACCAAAGGTAAAATCATCAAAGAAAACTTACATATCTTCCATTTAGGGAAATAGTAATTCTAATGACGAGGACACAAATAAAGAAGCCAACATCTGTCTTATGGCTAGAGATGAAGATGAGGTAAATTTATTTGACTACGCTTTTGAAGAATTACAAGATACCTTTGATGACTTACTTGAAGAATATTTAAAACTTGCAAAGAAATTAAGTGTTTCAAAACAAAAAACTCTTCTCTTGAAAATGAGTTAGAAAAATTGAAAAATGAATTTTCTATTCTTAAGGAAGAGAATTTTGGGTTTAAAAATCAAAATAGAACTTTGCAAGAAGAGAATTTGATTTTAAAGGGAAGTATCTCTACCAACAAAAATTGTTCTTACAACAAGTATGATTCTTTGAAAAAGACAAATGACGATTTTAAAAATACACTTGAAAAACTTTCTGAAGGTAGAGAAATTCTAAAATCTTCTATTAAGAAACAAAGTAGCGGTTTTAAGAAAATTGGTTTTGCTCTTAACAAGTTAAACCAGAAATATTTTAAAAACTATTTTGTTTATGCAAAAATGTCTCATAGTCTAATTTGCACTTGTTTTTATTGCTAACTAAAAGGACACAAGGCTTACTCCTGTTTTTATAAGAAAAATAATTCTCTTGGAGTAAAGATGAAATGGGTTCAAAAAGGAACTCTTAACCCCAGCAGACCCAAACAAATTTAGGTACCAAAAACAAAGGACTAATTTCTAGATTAGCCTCGAGCAAGGAAATGAAGTGATGCCTAACAATGGGTAGCTCAATCCTTTGAACTTCATTCTTTTACACCGAAAGGAGGCAATGCACACTGTTTTGCAGGCCCTAACCCTCAAAATAATCCTCTAAGGCATCTCCTCGTCCCTCTGCATCTCAAAATCAGTAAGTATTCATGCTTTTGGACTCTATCTATTGACCAGCAAGCTGCTTAGTGGTCGACCAGCAAGCTTAAAAGTTGCCAAATGATGGACCAATGCTGAACACCAAGAACCATCATCGGACGCTGAATAAAATTAATTTGCTACCGAGAAGTAAGTCAAGAAAGAAAACTCAACATTGTATAGTGCCTTTTATGGAACCTATACCCATGGTCATGTTGCGCAGTTCACAATAATGGGAAAGGGCCCATAAAGAACACCAACCTCTGTAATTTATAGGTGACCTAAACACAAACCTCCCCTCTGATACCATTCTGTAACACTCCAAAAATTAGGCATATTACTTAAATATATAGTTTAGGGATACCTCAATGGTAGCCCGTACATTTTCCTGAATAATCCTAATATTCACAACTATACAAATTGTAAATTACAATTAAATAAAAAAAAACCCTCTAAATATAGCAGGACCTAGGTGGCCTATATGATTGCAGAGCATTTCTAATTAGTTCAAAAAGGAACCCTTCGACTAAATAGAGTATATCTCTAAACTTGGGCAAATAATTTAATAAAATTTAAATGGCAAGGTCATCCACTTACCTCAATGCCGATAAGGTTTACCGCATAAATATTTCTAGGAGACAAAGCCAAAGAAGCTCCCAAGTCACCTGGAATTAACCCAAATCAATAACTAAATAAAACAAAAAAATCCTTACCATTAAACCTGAACTTTAGTCATTCTTTTGGTTATAACTCTTAACTAGCGAAAGTTTTTAAACAAATCTTTGGAAACTAGATTTAAAGAGCTTTTCAACGATATAAAGTTTGTTAAAAAAGGAGTTCGGACGAAGGAGTTATGTTCATTTGAAAATAGACTAAGGAAACTGTCCAATGGCTGGCGCCTAAGGCGCCAGACGCCCAACTTTCTGCCCAATTTTATGTGTTTGGTGCTTGAGGCACCACACATGGCTCCTGGGGTGCCAAGACCCCTTTTTTCCACTCAAGGGTGGCGCCTAAAACGCCACAACTCTGAACTTGTGTTTTTTTCGCGGATTTGGCTCAGATCTGGCCAAATCCTCATCGTTTTCTAGGATTTCTTCCATAGGATCTCATCTTTAATGTCTAAGAAGTAATTGAAAACCAAAATCCCTAATTTTAACTGAGAAACGAAGCCAGAATCTCTGTTTTACCCCAACTACCCTTAAAACTATAAAATAGGAAAAAGTTTAAGAAATTAGAATCACTACCTCGATTCCTTGCTTTCCCTACGTTGCTAGGCCACCAATGACTAGCCCCACCACTGGAGAACGGTTCTGCAAAGTTGTTAGAGGATTTGGAGTACAGAGGGTAGAGAGAAGGAAGAGAGAAAGAGAGAAAAAAAGTGAGGAGAGAGAGAGAGAGAAAGATAGAAAAAAAAGTGAGGAATGAGGAAAAAGAGGTGAGACCACCTATATATATCCACCTATGGTGAAATTATTACTTTGCCTCTAGGTAACTCTCGGCTAACCTTAATAGTGGCAAACTCATAGTTTCTTTAATTTAGGTATTTCCTATATTCTAAGTGCCACCTAGTTCCTCATTTCACTTTAGTCCCTCTTTAGACCTCATAGGTACCCAACTGACTCTATGCCTCATGATTGCTTTCTCTTTGTTTCTTGTTCTCAACTCTATCTCCATGAAATTTTCTCTTTCTCTTATCTTTCTTCAACTCTCAAAATATCATCCGCAGTAAAATATCTGGTCTAGTCATTTATTTCTATTTCCATAAATAATATTCAAAAAGAATAAATTAAATATGGAAATTAAAAATAACCAAATAATTCCAATAAAATAAATGGAAATTTTTATTACCACAACCGTAATACCGCTAATCATGTGATCCAAAATTGGCAAGTATTACATTCTACCCCTTAAAAGAATTCAGTCCCTTCGAATTCAAAACTCACCACAAGCCTTGAAAGGTGACACGATATTCGATGAAAAGTGACATTTCCTAGCTTTCATTGGAAACTGAAGCACATTCGTTACCACTTATAAAACCCCGCGTTCTCCAGAACCAAAGTGAAAACTAAGATCCCTAATCATCATACAACTCCAATATACCGTGGAGCTCTATAACTTTCCTCACTTAAGGATGAGCATACATTGCTCCAGTGATCAAAACCTAAAGCACAGGGCCTCTCATATGAAGCCTCAGAAGGCATCACACCTATGTTGTCTTAGTAATTATTACCAGAAGCAAACTTAAGGAACTTAGGGTGGTTTAAGTACCTACCACACATAAGTTCCTCTACTGCTCCACCTCAAAGCACCCACACATAAATACATAAATATAAAAATGCCACATAATATTCCACACGATATCTGGTTACCCCAGAAGCATATGCATGATATGGTATCTTGCTTGTACCTCATACAGAGCGTATGTTGATACCATTATATATATATATATATATATATATATATATATATATATATATATATATATATATATATATATATATATTACCTTTTATTTATTAACCTCATCAGTCCCACACTTATATTAAATGTACCACAAACATAAACCATATGTATATATCACAATAATATAAAATAAATATACACCCCGCCCGAAGGCGTTATCCCGCCCGAAGGCGTTATCCCGCTCATAAGCCGTACCAATCATATATTTGACACTAAGCGTACCACAAATGCAAACCCACACATATATACTCACAATATAATAGAATATATGCACCTCGCCGCAAGGCATTATCTCGCTCATAGGTGATGCCTCACCCATAGGTGTCACTACATGATTAGCAGGTTGGCCCTTGGGAGTCAAGCTCACCTCGGGCTTCCATGTTGCCATCATATCCATTATCTATAGCCATATCAATAAAAATAAATTACTCGAACTAAAACCTATGCTATCATATACATAAAGCCACACAAACAGTTCTCTCATAGATCTACGATCCCATGGGATTCCCACTCAGGAATCCTATCATGTGAGTCTGTGATATCACAGACTGAATATCCCTACAGGTATTTCCTTGTGAAGTATATATGCCCATAAGCCTATTCCCAACCCTTTTTTGTTTTCAAGTGTATCCTCTTTAGCCTTATCCCCTGTGCCCTACATTAGTAGTTGCCGGTTTTGACCTCAGGAGTGTACCTGAATAACTCCTACAACGTTAACCAATAACTATCTAACCAACACAAATCCCACAAAAGGTTAATCCTGATTTCCATTCCTTCTTGGACGTTAGCACTTGACTTTCCACAATGTCAAGTAGCTATAGTCACTGGAATGTCTATGCCGGAAGACTAGCTCATGAAACAAATCACTCCACTAACTTCTAACGTAAACCCCCCATATGAGTCTCACTGGACTCTCATATACACTAAACCTATCCCATCTTTCGGTTCCTTGGGTTATGTTCATGACTAGTAACATGTCAATAGGAACATGCTTGTAACCACAACATAATAACCTACAGGCCAAGGCCTTTACCTTAATCCATGAAACTAAAACTAAGCCTTCTACCATATTTCCCCCAAATAAATTTATATTTGGGATCTTACTTATTTACACGTATACACATACCCCGCGTATGTTCATACGCAAGTAATTACGCTTCAACACCCACCTGCCCACACTCCTCCTCAAAGTAACACTTAGACCACCTAATTAGCTAGGTCCCATAAGCCTATTTGTAGGTATAATCTCCTCTAAAGTTTATTGACTCTTTCTGCAATAAAAGGTGTACCTATATCTACGCCACGAGACTGTCCGATTCCAGGATGTCCCCACTATACACCATCATCCCTCGATTCAGTCCTTTAGGACTACATGTCCTAAGAAGATCATTCTGCCTACATAAACCCCCATTTGGGATCCTTACATAACTACACATAGAAACACACTCTATGTATGTTCATATGTGAGTCATTGCGTCTCCATATACATCCCAAACACATTCCCTCTCAAACTAATATACCTAATTCTAAAGTACTAACTCTAACACCAATGAGCTTAGGTTTAACTTAACTCATCCCAAGCCATATTTTTGGTACCACTTCTTTACCCTCAACATAGAACACTCTCGGTGCTCACTCTACCAACTTACATTTTCCACCTCACCTAGTTATACGCAAACACCCAGGCATCTTATATATCCACAAAGGCCCTTTTATTATAGAAAATTGGGCCAAACCTCCCATTGACCTCTGGCACTACACTTTCACCATTACACCTACTCAACTCAGATGACACATATGCCAAAAATCTACTCACGGCACACTCAGACAATTCCAAGGTCATAAGGTTTCCACACTCTCACCGTGATAGAAACTTTCATAAACTACCCTTTACCTCATCTGACCTTTTCAGTGTAAAGACTTCACACATTCGCACACCCCTCATTTACTATATCTTTACTCAATGACTACCGAGAACTTATCTCGTGAGTCTTTTCTTCTTTCTCAGACTGATCCCACCTACCTGAGCACACTCACCGCACAATATCACCACCTACAAACCTTCAACCATATGGGCGCAACTTAATCAGGTTGCCCCTAAAGACTTATAACTCACTCCACCCTCCTTTATGTTGCCTTCTACCTCACTAAAGTGTCTCCCTTGGGAGAACTACATAGCCTACATCGATTCCCTTAACTGAACCTTACACTGCCAATTTTCTCTAGGATACATAATTAAGTACACGTCCCCACCTTGACTAACATAACCACTTTAGCGTCCAACTCCCATGTTATAACTTACATCCTAGCCCTTAGCCCATTTCACATGAGCATTCTCTCTTTTTGTACTCTCTTTGTTCTTAAGGGCTCCTAAATTCTTCAACCTCTACCATCCAACTTCAACGCAAAATAACTTGGTTGAAGTACCTGTTTACACACGGCCCATCTAGAATGCAATCAACACTTAAAAGGATGGACTATACGCCCGTCCATATAGGTTTTGATTCACGAAATCCCAAGTAATCTTACAAAAGCACCTAAAAGAAGTCTTAACAACTATGCATCTAAGATCCCTCAATTTTCCCTCAAAACACAAACTATAGTCTCCCTCTCAACCTAAAGGGTGCTTAGCGCGCCAAGCGCCACAGCCCAAACTCTCGACCACAAGCTCTTTTTTGGTGCCTGAGGCGCCAAGTGCTATACTTTCTACCCATGTCCTTCACCTTGTTGCCTGAGGAGCCATGCCTAGCGCTTGGGCTACTAAGCCCAAACCCTCAACAGATAACCTAGGTTTCTGTCCTTCACGGATTTTGGGTCTACACTCTTTCTCTTAATACCCTAGTTTTCATAATTCATTAAAAGATATAAATGAAAATTTATGTAAAATATACACAAGCATCCACCACAAGAAATCCTAGCAAGTTTTCTCCAACTTGCTAATATATACATGTATTCATAAAACCACCACGCATTGTTAAGACAAGTCTTATCATACCCCTCATAATTAATAACTGATACCTCGATTTTTCTACTTATCACTTACAACAACATTCCCAATTAATAATGTAGATATATATATATATACATATATATATATATATATATATATATATACATACCTTTCCAGTAAACAATTAAGTTTATACACCACAATATACTAAATCAAAAATAAATTATAACAGATAACCACACATCACAAGGAAATTACGTATTTCTACAATACATAATGATATCAGGCATTTTTATATACAATTTAGGCCCTATCTGAGTCCTATTGCCATTTTTATCTTACAAATTCTCCAATTTTATTATGTTTCGGAATTTATTGGGTGCAAATTAATTATAGATTGAATATGTCTCAATTTTATATTTTTAGGACATGATTTATTAAATACCCAATTTCATATTATAGAACTACCATTATTGGAGGAATTTTCGTTGACGTGGCATGCTGGAATGATGTGGATGTTGACTGGGCATATATTGACAATTTGGCATATATTGATGATTTGGCATTGACTAATTTGCTATCAAGTGGGTCCCATGAATCTGATATGGACAGAGTAGCATGCATGTTTTTTATTCAAATCAAAACTTGCACAAAAATGGAAAAATTCACAGGTCAGCTTTGGAGGCCAGAAAAGTCAATTGTTCAGCATCCTTTTCCATGCAAAGACCCTTGATTTCTATTTTTTATTTAGATCCTGTTTTAGATGATAGTTTTATTTTAGATGGTGTAGATAGTAGTTTTTATTTGGATTTTGTTTTAGATAATAGCTATAGTTTTAATTTTAATTCTATTTTAGAAAGTAGCTTCCCCTTTGTCTTAGATTCTAGTTTAGATAGCAGTTCTTCTTCTTTTCCTTTTCCCTTTTCTTCCCCTTCTCACTTTGATCCCTCCATGGCAAGTGGGGCTTTAAGATGCCAGCCAATCCATGCCTAAGATAACATCAAAGTTTGTTATATCCAACAGCATTAGGTCTGCCGTTGTATTTACTTCTCCGAATTTCACCTTACAAGCCTGGTAGCCTCGTTCTATTAGTAGGGTGCCTCCGGTAGGTGTAGTTACTAAGAACGCACATTCTAGTCTAACAACTTTTTACGTAAAATTCTTAGCAAAGAATGGTGACATATAGGAATGCGTAGAGCTAGAGTCAAACAAAACATGTGCAAAGTTTGGTTCAATCAGAAGGGTACCTACTACCACCGTATTAGACGCCTGAGCATCCTGTTGGGTTAAGATGAATACTCGAGTGATCCCTCAGCCTGCTGAAGCTTGAGCTCCACCACCTTGTCCTCTGCCAACATCTCTTCCAATTCTGTTGCCTCCTACTGCTACGGGGGCTCTATTGGCAATAGTGGCCTCTATTTGATTAAGGTGTACTGATCCTTGGCCAGACTCATGTAGATTTGGGGGCAATCTCTTTTGAAGTGACCCTGTTGACCACATTAGAAATAGACCTTAGTGTTGTTGTTGGCAAGACAAACTTCGAAGTGGTTTCTTTCACACTTAGCGCACCAGGGCCTTTGTTGACCCCCTGTACTACTTTGTTGACGCTATGGTGCACTGGCGGTAGAGGCTACATGTCTAACAGTTTTAGTAGGTGCAAAACTCCCTCGGTGGCCATGTGATTTCTCATCTTGTTTCATTTTTCTTTTGTTATTCCATTTTTTTTATGTATATCTCTTTCTTCCATTAAACGGGTAATGTCGACAACCTCTGTGTAAGATGAAAAGTCTCGTATCCATGATCCCACCCTCAAAAATAAGGAATCTCGAAGGCCTGTAACGAAACATAGGATCATTTCTTTTTCATCTAGGACCATGTGAGTAGTATATTCAGACAACTCTACAAATAGATTGTCGTATTCATCGACAATTCGCGCTCCTTGTTAGAGTGTCTCAAACTGGTTCATCTTCGCTTCTCGTATGCTTTCTGGAATAAATTGTTCTCCAAAAATTTTCTTAAAGTCCTTCCATTTGAGGAGTGGGGCGTTTCTGGCAATGCCCTTCTTCCATGTTCACCACCAGCGGTCCACCTTACCTCTTAGTTGAAAGGTAACAAGGGTCACTCTTAGGGGTTCAGGACACTCCAATGTGTCAAGAATTTTCTCACAGTCATCTAGAAAATACTGTGGGTCTTCATTAACATCTCCTGTAAAGGTTGGCGGATTTAGCTTCATAAATTCTAAGATCTTGACTTCTGTCCCTACTCCATCTTGGGGAGGGGTGGGGGTGGCATCTGGTATGTCTCTTGCACTCTTGTGGCATGTACTGATGTCTGTGAGCAGTCTTCGGATAACTGTCCCATCAAAAGTTCCTTCAGCCCATTTACCTCATTTTGCATTGTAGCTAATGCTTCCATTACCATAGTCGCGTCAATTTGTGGTGGTACTCCACCACTTCTCCCAGGGTTTACAATGGGTATCACTCTATTTTATGCATGGTTACCTTCTGCATGGTTTGGCGTCTCCAGCCTTGCACCTACTGACTGAGTAACTTGAGGGACTAGGGCCCTGCCAGATCTTGTGGGGATTCCAAAAGCGTTTGATTTTTCTCGTGCCATCTAAACTTATTCTACAATTAAAATAATATGTATCGTCACTATTATGCTTCAAGGTTAAGACACGAACGAAAAAGATTTTAAACTCTATAGGGCTTTTGGTGGATATTCATCCTATGGTCGTGCTATAGTCACGACAATAGGGAGGGCCCACTAAAGACACCTTGCTCTGTAATCACTAGGAGACCTAACAACCTTTGCTCTAATACCAATCTTGTCACGACCCGTTCTCTGGGCACATGACCGGCACAATGATGAATATTCCATCATTGTAAGTCTTTCGATAAATTCTACCCACGAGTAAAATTATTTATTATTATCTCTATGTTATCAAAATAACCATTCCTTAATAAATACAAAGAAAATATATCAAATTTTCTTATTTGAAAATCATAGAGATGATTTGCATATAATAATAGATCCTCAATATAAAATACATTATTATACTGAAATACAAGCCAAATACCAAACCCCTGACTTAGATGTCCTAGAAGATTACAGAGCAACATAATCTGTAACAAAAAAGGGGCCTACCCAACAGCGGAAAGATCCGAAGTGATCTACTCTTCTAGCCGATATTCTTCATCAGTAACCTGATCTGAACAAAAAGATTTTACAAAGAGTGTGAGTTTTAAAACTCAGTGAGCGAATCGACCTCGCGTTAATAAAAATCAAATATATCATCAGTCATGCAAGTATACCCGAAGGCTCAAACTCAACCAATAGACATAGTTAGAAATTACATATTAGAAGATATAAATTCATCCAATTCAACCAACGATACTAGTACTCATCAATGGCAATATATCTCGGAGAGCGCACATAGGTTGGCTCACCAAATTTGTTTATTTCCGCCATGACGCACAACCTCATCCTCTCAGCTAGGGCGCTTTACAGATCTGTTACTGACTCGAGCAATATCCCTACTGAGGGAATCGTTGTCTCCACACTCGTTGGTCAAGACACTCTTTAAACCGAATTTTCTGTCTTGCCGTAAGAGGGGGTACTGTCCCACTCAATCACAATCAATAGTATAGTATTTTATATCATAATCAGAAGTACAATGTAATATTCATTTATATAACAAGTATAGTATATAACTATATTATAGGTTTATAAACCACAAATCAAGATAACAATTAAGTTGTTTTTGAAAAGATTCAAACTTCACATCATCATGAAATACTTGTTTCATCTTATCCATACTTCTGGATTAATTCTCTCCCTAGATTTGCCACTCTAAATCCAGTTTACCCCTATGAACTTGGGAGTGTCCTACAACATACTTTTTATCACCAGTAATGCTAAAACCCTATTAAAATAGGGTCGTTCCACTCACCTAGATTCTATACAAATATAACTTCTCTAAGTCGTTACAGACAAGAGTACATAGGTGAATTTCAGTGTTCTGCTACAAAGATTTTCATGAAAGATTAGAGAAAACATGTCAGGGTTATTTTGTATAGATACTGTTCATACATACGGTTACTATTTATACATACATTTACTATTCATACATACGGGCACTATTTATACCAGAAATAGATAATACAATCTATAAAAGAGTACACCAGGTAAGTTCCCAGAAAAGAGTGAAGGGTCGCAATGGACACACTTAAGTATCAGGTCTTTCCTTAGTCAGAACTTTTTTAGACATATATTCTTCATAGTTTACATTCTATTTTGATAATTAGAGAATCAAAATAACATATAGGCAGCCAAAGATAGTTTTTCTGATGTGGAAGATCAGCCAAAGCCGCAACCATAGAGCATAATTAGGAAAATAACTTCTAAAATTTGAAAGACATAGAAAGGGCATAGTATCCTTACCTAAGCTGAAAAGGAAAGGCCCAAAATCTCAGAGGTCCAGCGTCAGAACAAGAAAAACTCAAGGAGAGAAGAAGAGAAGTTGAATGTGTGAGATTAGAAGTGAAATGGAAGGGCCTATTTATAGGAAAAGTCAAGGGTACTATTTGATACTATGCACTAATAAAATATTCAATTTACTATTCTTGAAAATGATATTTCTAATAAATAATTCACATGTTAATCATTTAGTTTACTTTTCAATCACAGAAAAGTCGAAGGAGGCTTCACTATTGAGAACTTAAGGGAAAACTATCCTTTCACCTTAAACCTTTAAGTTTCTTTTCAATTCAGTCCTTTAGGGTATTTTTACATATAAAATGTCATTTTCTCATACGAATTTCTTTCTAATTTTCTCTTATGACCAAACCACATCTAGTACTTGACATTTCGATTTTATAAGTGAACAGTACCATATACGTAAATAGTATTATACAGGTGAATAGTACCGTATACTGAAATAATAACTGTAGTTCGTAAACACGAATTTATATTTTATTTTTCATGAGTATTACATTATGGGAAGTAAAAAAAAGGCATTATGTAAATTTATTTTCTTGTAAATTTATATTTTCATAGTTATGGATATTAGGACTGTTCAAGAAAATTATAGGTTACTATTGAGGTACACCCTATAGTATTCACATATTCGATTTTCGAGGTGTGACAATAATGAATTCAACAAAAAATAAAAATTATAGAGAGAGAGAGAGGATGACAAATTGTGCGTTTGAAATTTCAATAGCTCTATCAAAACGGGCTTACGCTCACGAACTAACTAGTAAAACTACTCATTTATTGGGGCTTGTGTTTTACACTTTACCACATTTCATATTTTATAATATTATATTCAATAAATATTGCAAATTTAGATATGAAAACTTTTACAATTTTTTAAATGAACATAGAAATTTCAAATTTAAATATAATTTAATAAATTAAAAAAGAAAATATGAAAAAAAAATTTATTGCTAATTGAAAAATAATTAAAGAAGCAATACTTTACAACTATAAATTATCCTCTAATAAAAATTATTAAATGGTTTACTAAAAAAATTTAATATTTAATTGTTTAAATAAAAATATATGAAAAAAAAAGTGGCCCACAGGCCATGCGACCAATTTTGGGCATTCAAAAGTGACAAAAGTGACATGTTTAATAAGTAGGTTGGGCTAGTTTAGCCTGAAAAAGAGAGTTACGCTTACGCTTGAAAGAGAAGTAATTGTTAAATTGTCTTGTGGTTTTAAAATTTTTCACTAACAATTTGGTCATTAACATTTTTTTTCTTAAACAATTTGGTTCTCAAAAGTTTCTTTTTTCTTTTTTATAAACAAATATTCTCTAAATGTCACGCCAATATGTCATAACTTAACGTGATATGTCAACAATTAAAATAATCTATATATACCACGTCATCATCATTTCAACAGTTAATTGCCCATGTCATCGAATAATGATGGCCATGACAGCGTTGATTGATAGAGGAATCATTTAGTGTAATTGTTTCAAAATATAAGAATTAAAATGATCATTAACTATCTTTCACTTTTCAGGGACTAAATTGTTGTTGAGGTATACTTTTAGAGACCAAAAAATATATTCACTCTATTAATATAATATATATATATACACACACCAGCATTATTATTATTATTATTATTATTATTATTATTATTATTATTATTATTTTCTGGTTAGATGCAAGGTACAAAACTTTAAAAATAAAAAAGAAATTAAAAGAGGGACGGCATAAAAATTAAAGCTTTATGCATTAAAACTCTTTTGATGCTTATATTTCTATAAAAAGAAGTTCACCTGAATTAAAACTTTTAGACTAAAATTCTTCTAAAAGTTGAATAGAGAGGGATCTAACTTTGTTATCATATAGGTGCAAAAGAAAATAGAAGAAGAAGTTGAAGATATAAGTTGTTTTCTTTTTGGTCATTGAAATCGAAGTAATGATTAGCAAGTGATTGATTATAAGGGGAATTGTAGGAACTATGATTGTCCATATGTAATTCAACAGATACATGCCAAACCTACGAGGATCAAGTTTGGAAAGTAATACAGTAAAGGCAGTTGGGTTCTCAGGTTTGTAAATGGACGAATTTAGGTTCAAGAAATTAAGTATGTTTAGAAATCAATTTAAATAGATTGACTCGTTTGTTTGTTATTTTTTTATTTAATATAAATAATTTCACATTAACATATTTTTATATTTTATAACATTATATTTAATTAAATATAATAAATTTGGATATGAAAATTATTGACATTTTTAAAAAATATATATAATTTTTAAATTTAAATAAAATATAGTTAATTTGAAAAGAAAATATGAAAAATTAAAGTTATTAGTTATTTAAAAATATTAAAGAAGTAATGTTTTATTGTATAAATTGTATTTTAATAAAAATTATTGAATTTTTTACTAAAATTTTTTAATATTATATTATTTCAATATAATTAAAAAAAAGAGTGTCCCACGGGCCATGGCGGATAGACTTAAGCATTAAAAAATGGTCCGTTTAATAAATTGGCTAGAGTCATTTATAGACGGCTCGACCTAGCCCGTTTGATAGTGTTATTTGCCATGTTATAAATAGTTTATTTTTAATATTAATGTAATATTAAGCATTTTCACATAATATAATTTGTTTTTCAAAAAAAATCAGGTGACCAAATTTTATATTATAGACGAATAATATTTAAATTTTTATGCAAGAATCACTTTTTATTATAAATTAAAAAAGTATTATTAAATACCTTTTATTACTATAAACATATAATAACTGTAATACCTGTCAATTTTAGAATCACGTAATTGTCGGTATTACGGTTGTGGTAATGAAAATTTCAATTATTTTTAATGGAATTATTTGGTTAATTTTAATTTTCATATTTAATTTATTCTTTTTGAATATTATTTATGAAAGTAGAGATAAATAGTTGAACTAAGTATTTTATTACAGATAATTTTTTTCAGGATTGAGGAAAGATAAGAGAAAGAGAAAATTTTGTGGAGATAGAGTAGAGAGACAAGGAATAGAAAGAGAGTAATCATGAGCCATAGAAGAAGCTGAGTACCTATGAGGTCCAAAGAGGGACTAAAGTGAATTGAGGAACTAGGTGGCACCTAGGATATAGAAAATACCCAAATTAAAGAAATTACGAGTTTGTCACCACTAAGGTTATCCGAGAGTTATCTAGGGACAAAGTAGTAATTTTACCCTAGGCGAGTATATATAGGGAGCCATACGCCTTTTTTTCTCATTTTTCTCACTTTTCTCTCTCCTCACCCTCTCTTTCTCTCTTTTCTCTTCCTTCTCTCTACCTTCTCTCTACCTCTCCACCAAGCTTCAGAGAACTTTTTTCCAGTGGTGGGGCAAGTCATCAGTGGTTAAGCAACGTAAGGAAAATAAGGAATCGAGGTAAGAATTCTGATTTCCTGAACGTTTTTTTCTATTTTCTAGTTTTAAGGATATTTAGGGTAAAATTAAGATTCCGACTTCGTTTATTGATTAAAATTAGGGCTTTTGGTTTCTAAACACTCCTTAGATATCAAGGATGAGATCCTATAGAAGAAATCATGGAAAACTGTGAAAATTTGGCCGAATCTAGGCCAAATTCAAGGAGAAATCGTGAAGAACGCAATCTTGGCGACTAGGCGCTAGGTTTCAAGCATTTTGGGGAGTTGACTTGGCGCCCAGGCACTAGATATGCATGTGGAGCCTAGGCGCCAGGTGTGGTGTCTAAGTGCCAGCTACATTGATAGTCCTTAGTTTATTTTTCAAATGGCCATAACTCCTTTGTGTGGACTCTATTATTAACAAACTTTATATCGTTGAAAAGCTATTTGAGTTTAGTTTCCAATGGTTTAAGTTCCATTTGAAGATTATTAATTGGATAAGAGTTATGACCAAAATAATGACAAAAGGTCAAGGTTAGTGGTGAGGATTTTTCTTGTTTTATTTAGTTATTGATTTGGGTTGATTCAAAGTGACTTGAGAACTTCATTGGCTTTGTCTCCTAGGACTATTTATGCGGTAAACCTTATTGGCATCAAGGTTAGTAAATGACTTTACCATTTAAATTTTATTAAATTATTTGGCCAAGTCAATATAAATCTCATTCACATCATAATTGGTAATTTATCAATGAAATTCCCTAGTTAGTGGAAATAACTAGATTGAGGGATTTCATTGAATGATTGTGGGAGTTATCTTGTCGAGTTTATTTTGTGGAATAATGGATTTTATGTTTAATTATATTTAAAGTGCCAAATTGATGTGGTACGTGTTGTAAGATATTTGTGTGGGAAAATGCATTTCATATCATAATTTACATATTCATATTATGAGAAGTGGAAATGTGTGGAAATAGAGCGAGAAACTATCTATTGTGTAATACTACTAAGTGTTGTCAATGGATATGCATAAGCATTGAGGCTAGTCTTCAATGTGATGTGGGAAAAAAGTAGAATAAACATTACATATTGCATTTGTCCACATCGCGAGAGGAAACAGAGAGATGAACCTCTAAATAAACCCATTGAGGGTTGGTATTCAATGTGGTAAGTGTAGAAAATATGTGAAAAATGCATCATATATCATGCATTGTATAATGCATTTTGGAGTGACTGTTTACTTATGTTTTTTATTTGGTTGATGATTATTTTATGAATTACTTTGTGAGATTGTAAACTCGCACTGAGTTACGAGTCTTGGTTGCATGCTAAGGTATGTTATATATATTTTATATCACACTGATATATGCTGTTAATAATTATTCTTATTATAGTAGTGAGGCTGATATTTGCACTTGTGCTCCGTTTTATTGCACAGTCATTTGCTCTCTAAGTTTTTGATAAACTCACGCTCTCTATTGCTATTTTCAAATTTAGCAGTTGAGGTGAATGGGGAAACCACTAGAGGTTAGCAACTTGGAGATATACTCCATTTAGTCAGAAGGGTTCTAAATAAACCAATAGAAATGCTCTATAATCCTGTAAGCTACCTAGGTCCTGTGATGTTTAGAGATTTTATTTTTTTGGCTGTAATTTGTTTTGCAAATTATGTAATTTACAATTTGCATAGTTGTGGATATTAGAGTTGTTCAAAAAAAATTATGGGCTACCACTGAGGTACACTTATAATATATGTAAATTAATATGCCCATTTTTTGGGGCCTTATAATAAATATTTCTCTTCTATATTTGTTGGACGGAGAATAACTCTAATATCACCCCGAATAATTAATCTATATAATAGACTAAAAGAATTTTACTCTAGGGTATTAATTGTAGGCATGTCATTAATTAAGAATAATAGAATAAATTTAAATAAATTAATTAGGTAAATTAATAAATTTGGTAAATTAATGACATCATATTAAATTAATTTTGGTGGAATGGTGAAATTTTGAATTGATTTGAATTGAAATAATTGTAAGTATGTCATTAAATTAAGAATAATATAATAAATAGAATAAATTAAAATGTCAATTAGGTTTTCAGACATTGATTAATTGATTTGAATTAAAATTCAATAACCATTACCTTTTTTTGATTTGATTTGATTTAAATTGAAATTCAATAATATTAATTACAAATTGAATAACTATGAATTGTTCATATTCCTTACTCCTTGTATATAAATAAAAGGTTATTTTAACTATCATATATTGCTCCTGTGTTTGTATTATTTATTCTTCCTGTAGAATTAGTTTTCATTCTTTTAGTGCTTCACATATGACTAAATTTAGTTATGTTGATATTAATGCATCAAGGAATAATTGAAAGATTAAGATTCGGGTAGTGAGGTTATAGATAGTTCCATAGTTTAATATACATGAGGAGATTTTTAATCTAAAAATGGTTTTGCAAGATTCTCAGATGAATTTAATTCCATTATATTCAAATTTTTTATATTATGTTGTGTTTATTTTTGTCTTCTAAGGGTGATCACATACACAGTCATGTGAAGAGATCATTTGTGAATAAGTTCAAGTGTCAAATAACCGAGAGAAATGTTCATGTGATGTTTATATTTAGTGTAGTTAAGTATAATAGTGAGCATCGTACAACGAAACATTTATTCATGCTTGAGTTTCGCTTTTCAACTGATGTCCCACTAGCTGAAGATGATTTGAGTATTCCAAAATCTGTCTTCAAATTTTGTCCATTCAGTGATATTTTGAATCGTGTTGCCACGAAAACTATTTAGTAGGATAACTTATCTTCTATTTTGTATATTATATTTTATTTGTTATTGATTCTAATTTTCTACGAATAATATTATTGCGTTTTAAATATTAGCGAGTTGGTCAATAGATTTGGTCCTATTATAGAGAACTCTATGAACGATAACAAGAGCAAGTATATGAAAATTGAGATTGAGGATACAGAGTATTATTGCTATAATTTTTTTTTTTGTATTTTAACTATTATATTTTTGTGTTTTTATTACTTTATTTTGATGTATATTTATTATATCTTTCTGTTAGTGTTTTCTTATTTTTATTATTTTAAACATATATGTGTGTGTGTGTGTTTCATAGGTGTAACAAAATTATGTGTTCATTGTGGAGACAATTCGCAAACGAGCTGAATTAACGTTTTGTCAATAACTTAAGTCATCCAATTGTTGTTGTTATTCGCTGGTGCAAGATTCGACAATTCTCTAATACATTGTCTGTTTCTTGCTCTTTTGATTTCTTTGGTGCAATATTAATTGTCATATTTATTTTTGAGCTAACATTGATAGTTAGTTGTTCAGGTTTTGTCAGAATTTCCAACTCCCTTTATGCTTCGAAGCTATTTATTAATCCTGAAGTCCCTGAATATTGTATTTTCATATCGAAATAATATATATATATATATATATTTATGCTTTTGTCACAAATTATATCTTTAGTTATTTCTTATTAAGTTCTGTTTTGTGTGTATGTTATCAAACTAAAGTATGTTGGAGAACCGGTGTCCAACTTTTTAGGTTGAGATATCAGTGGGTCCATTTTATCTTTTGATAATTTGCTTATTTCTAAAGATAGGAGAACATTGCTTGAAATTAAGAAATTGTGACATATGGGTCAATTTTTTTTTTGTCTTGTGCTTATTATGCAGGAGTGGGTATGTTTTAAACTTTGTTATAGACATTTTTTTTAATAATGTTTTTATTTTGCTGATAGGAATCTGTATGTGTTGTTGTCGCTATTGTCTCTTATATAGTTAGAGAACATGGTTGATTTTATAATTCTTGTAAGAAGTGCTTGAAAAAAGTAATGATAGATGGAATGAAGCTTAACAAATGTGAATGAGTTAACTATTTATAAATAGAATTAATAAAATTTCGTATATCTTTCAGTAACAATTATCTTTCTAATGTTGTACATTGTTTCTCAAGATAGCTTCGGAATCGAATATAACAATCTGACATATTAAATAATGACTATAGAAAGTTAAATTAAAATTTAAAATTTAAAATAAAAAATCTTATTAAAATGAAAAATTTAGCGTATCAACATAAATGAAAAATCTACTTAAAATGTAATATTAATATTTTTATAACAATTTGACATATTAAATGCTGACTGTTAGTGAAAAAAATTTAAAATGAAAAATCTTAAATTAATATTTTTATCTACTTATTAACATAATAATTTTTTTGTTGTTTTTAAATATATTAAATTTCAAATTTCAAATTGTACTTTCAAATACATTAAATTGAATTACAATTGAAAATTAACAACATTAAATTACTCACATCACATTAAACCCATCAAATGAATTTTGGTAAGTAAATAAATAATAATATAAATTAATAATATATTTAATTAATTAATATAATCTGAAATATCATTTGTTGGTTCGTGAAGTCTAATATCTTCTCATTGGTTTTTTCTTAAATTATTTTTTTCCAAAATTACTTTTTTTCTAAACGGTTTTGTTTCTTACAATTCATATATGAGTAAATTTTCTAACGTGTCTAATGCTATTTCTGTTAATACTTTTAATTTTATGTCTGTTAATACTCTTTAACGTTAATTTTATATCTATTTTTTTAGATTTATTCAATTCGTTAAAATACCATAAATAATTAATAATATAAAATATTAAATTAATAATATAATTAAATATAATTAATTAATTAATATAATGTGAAACATTATTTGTTAATTAATTAAATTTTCTTAATTACTTTTTTAGAATTTTTAAAGTTGTCACACACTAGTTTCGTAAATAAAAATTCAATCCACATCTTAAAACATGAGGTGAAATTTTTATTCATATTCAAGCCTATTAATTAGGATTTACGGCTGGCTTTATTGTTTATAGGCCTAATCATAAGAAAACCAGACTCAAAAAAAGCATAAGAAAATATAAATACCAAATTTTAAAGATATTAATAACTTGTCCTGTTAATAAGTTATAAAACAAAACAAATTAAGAAATATAAAATTAAATCATGAATAAACCATAACTAGTTTGGTAATTTTGTCTAAATAACAACATGTATCAGGAAACATTAATTCATTTTTAAAGTCAATAATTCAAATATTGATAAAAAAAACTTCTCAACATTATAAATTTAATATTGAAATTTTTTAACCTTTATAAAGAAACAATTATGATAAATCATACTTAAGCATAAAAAAAAACTTATAAAATAATAATGCCCACCATATTACTAAACACAATGGATTAGGAATGGGTGGGTGCCTTTTTTTTTTTGGGTTAATATTTAAATTTGTATCCCTTCCAAATATTCATTACCCGTACCTTATTTTTATCCCAAAATAAAAATATTTTGTTAGTATCCGTATTTGAAATAAAACGTATGAAAAAAAAAATGTTGCATAATGGATACTATATACTCTAAATATGTTATTGGATACCCAAATACCCTGTATTCATTATCCATCTAACAACTATCTTATATTTATCAAATTTTTATCATATAAATAATATAAGGAAAAGTGCACATTACTCCCATAAATTTTATCCAATGTGTAGAAAACCCTTATAAATTTTAAAATTTGACAATAAACTCCCATAAACTTTTTAATGTGAGCAATTTATCTTTTCTGTTAAAAAATATATTAATCAACTTAACAGTCAACGTTCAATAAACAAAAAGATGTCATATAAAAGCATAAAATGCCACATTAGCTTTCAAAATTATTTTATAGTTCACTCATACTCATACCCACTAAAACCTGACCCGTAACTAATCCCACAATTAAATCACAACAATTTATCAATATGGTCCCCAAAAGTTATATTATTACCAAAAGTTCCCCAAAACAAAAATTTACTATCAAAATGGTCTCTAAAATAGTTATATTATTACCAAAAGTTCCCAAAACAACAATTGACTATCAAAATGGCCCCAAAAGAGATATATTATTATCAAAAGTGTCCAAAACAACAATTGACCATCAATATGGTCCTCAAAAGTTATATTATTACCAAAAGTGCCCAAAATAACAATTTTTTAATATGGTCACCAAAAGTGCTATATTATTACCAAAAGTTCCCAAAACAACAATTTACTATTAAAATGGTCCCCAAAAGAGTTATATTATTATCAAAAGTGCCCAACACAACAATTGACTATCAATATGGTCCCCAAAAGAGTTATATTATTATCAAAAGTGCCCAACACAACAATTGACTATCAATATGGTCCCCAAAAGAGTTATATTATTTACCAAAAGTATCCAAAACAACAATTTACTATCAATATAGTCCCCAAAAATTATATTATTACTAAAAGTGTCCAAAACAACAATTTTTCAATATGGTCCCCAAAACCCCAATACAACAATTTACTATCAAAATGGTTCCCAAAAGAGTTATATTATTACCAAAAGCATCCAAAACAACAATTTAATATCAATATGGTCCCCAAAAGTTATATTATGACCAAAAGTGCCCAAAACAACATTTGACTATCAATATGGGCCCCAAAAGAGTTATATTATTGCCAAAAGTTCCTAAAACAACATTTTAGTATCAATATAGTCCCCAAGAAGTTATATAATTACCAAAAGTGCCCAAAACAATAATTTTTCAATATGGTCCCAAAAAGAGTTATATTATTACCAAAAGTGGCTAATACAACAATTCACTATCAATATGGTCCCCAGGAGAGTTATATTATTACCAAAAGTATCCAAAACAACAATTTACTATCAATATGGTCCCCAAAAGTTATATTATTACCAAAAGTACTCAAAATAACAATTGACTATCAATATGGGCCCCAAAAGAGTTATATTATTAACCAAAGTGCCCAAAACAACAATTTACTATCAATATGGTCCCCAAGAAGTAGTGCGTTCAAAATCAGACCGGTCATTGAACCGGTGAAGCCACCGATTCAAGATTCAATTGTCGGACCATAGTCAAATCGGTAGTAATTAAAAATATTAAAATTATACATAATTTAAAATATTAGAAATATATATAATTTAAAATATTAAAATACTTCATATAATTAATAATTTATAACAATAAGTGAAGGAAATAAAAAAGAAATTAATCCATAATTGATAATTCATCACAACTCATAATATCTACAATTTCAAACTAAGTCTTAGTTGTGAAAATAGCCTTGTAAAAGAGTAAGCAAGTCTCACATTACTTAGAATAAGGAGGGGGAAAAATTTTATATACTAATATATATTAATGAGCTTATAAAAGGTTAAGAGAATTGGTGGGCTCAAGCGCTCATAATTTCGGGCCAATGCAGTGCAAATCATCTAATTCCCCCCTCCATACGCGTCTAATAAAGAGGATTGGGCTTGTTTTTTCTTCTTCTCTATTCTTTTTTTTTTTCAAATTTGTTTATTTGGACAATGACATATTTTCCAGTTGCAAAATTAACTTGGATCCCCATTTTTTTTGCTACTAAGCAACCAAAAAATAAATAAATAACCCAGGAAAAAAAGTCCAAACCGATTCGACCACTTGACTGACCGGTTCTGCCTGGTTCAGCACTGGTTTAGCTAGTTTACTCTTGGTCCGACCTTTGGCCCGTTTAAAGGCATAACTGGACTGGCACCCCCACCGATTCTCGTTTGGACCGGCCAGTCCGGTCCAGTTCTGTAGTCACTGCCAAGAAGTTAATAACTACCAAAAGTACCCAAAATAATAATTTTTCAATATGGCCCCCAAAAGTATTATATTATTATCAAAAGTTTCACAAAACAATAATTTACTATCAAAATTTTAATATATAGGGCCTCATAGATGGACTCGCACACTCACGATCCTAAATCAGTGTAGTGTAAATCAGCAATTTACCCTCTCTTTGTTTTAATCAATATGGGACTAAAACTACTCTTTTGAAAAACAATAATTTTTTAAAATGTAATTTTCACAATAATAAATAGGTTTACGAATATTTGAAAAACTAAAATTAACAGTCCCTTGAAATTGTGATGGGAATATACATAATTAATAATGATTTGACTTACAAAGAGTGAAATTGCTTTTTTAATTTCTTCGGACATACTTTTAGGGGTCCAATTAAACTGAACCCACAAAAAAATATCGTCGATTGTTTAATATTTTCCCATTGATTTAAGAAACTTTGAAATCTTTTCTATTATTATATAGAAGCATCGGACAAGATTTTACTTTACGAAACAAAACCTCATTACATCTAATATATTAAAATATAAAAATTCTTGATGATTTCCTTCACCTCTTCTTAGATCACTAGGTGGATGCATGAAAGCAAACTTCGTGCTAAAATTGTACCACCAGCTCCGTTAGCGGGAGGAGTTAATGTAAGGGAGGTAAGAATGTCTGAATTCCAGAAAATGAGGCCTCCTACTTTTCCAGGGGAAGATCCCAAAGAGGACCCACAATGTTTCCTTGAAGATTGTGAAGCAATATGTGATGCTATAGGGTGTTCTCCTACTCAAAAGGTAGAATTCACTTCCTTTCAGTTAAAGGGTATGGCTGATAAATGGTGGAGGAACTGGAAGAAAGTTAGAATTCAAGGGGCACCGCCAGTTATGTGGACAGAATTTTACAGATTGGTTATGGATGAATTTCTTCCGGCAAGTGAACGATCATCTAGGGCCAGGGATTTTCTGTATCTACGACAGGGAACCATGACTGTTGATGAATATTCAGCTCAGTTTGTTAAATTATCTGAATATGCCCCTGAAATCATTCCTTCTGAAAGGAAGAAAATAGAAAAGTTTGTGGAAGGGCTTCGTGATGCCTTATATGATCAAGTGGGTTCTAATATGAATGATTACTCTTCGTACTCAGAAGCTGTTGATGTGGCCCGAAGAATGGAAATGAGGTCAAAGAATAAAGAAGAATATCGTCAAAAGAAGAAGGCCAGATATAGGAGATCTTTTGATCAAGGGGAAGACTCAGGGACTTTTACTGCATCACAACATGCTCCAGCCACTCCTACTAAGTCATCTTATTCTACAGCCAGTGTGGCTAAGCCTCGTTCAGAGAACAGGGGTGGTTTTAGCTCTTCTAGTAGAGGAGGTACTCAAGGTAGAAGGGAAAAACCTCAATGTCCTGAATGTGGAAAGTTTCACTTCAGAGAATGCAGGTTAAACACTGTTGGTACAGGCTGTTTTCACTGTGGACAAAAAGGACATTTTATAAGGGAGTGCCCTCAGCTCATGACAAGACCAAGTCAAGGGTCTACTTTGCCACCTCGACCACAGTCTATTTCTGCTTCTATTACTCGAACACCAACCCCTTCAATAGGGGGTAGTATGGGAAGAGGTTCTGGAAGAGGCCAAGGTGACCGTGGAAAACAAGCTACTGGCAGAGAAAATGCAAGAGTATATGCTCTAACCCGACAGGATGCTCAAACATCCAATGCTATAGTTACAGGTATATTATCTGTTAATACTTTTGCTGCACGTATTTTGTTTGACCCCGGTTCTACTCACTCATATGTGTCACCCCTATTTGTCAAGAGATTTGCAATTGATTCGATTATTCTTAAAGAACCATTCTTGGTTTCCACACCGATGAGAGAGACTTTGATGGTTAAAACATGTTATCGTTCTTGTAAAATAATCGTTGGAGGCATGGAAACTGAGATAGATCTTATGATTCTCAATATGTTAGATTTTGATGTGATTTTAGGAATGGACTGGCTATCTTCTTGTCATGCTACTATAAATTGTCGTGATAAAGTTATTTCCTTTAATATGCCGGGGAGGAGTAATTTTGTGTTTCAAGGAGATCGAAGTGATGTACCTTGCAACATGATATCTATGTTAAGTGCCCGGCGTATGTTGCGAAAGGGATGTCAGGGATTTCTAGCTTTTATCAAAGATTTAGAAAAGAAAGAACAGAAGTTAGAAGACATACATGTGGTTAATGAATTTCCAGATGTGTTCCCAGAAGATTTACCTGGATTACCACCAGAAAGAGATATTGAGTTCAGTATTGATTTGATCCCAGACACACGACCAATTTCTATTCCACCTTATCGTATAGCTCCTGTTGAGCTAAAAGAACTCAAAGAACAATTGGAAGATTTGTTAAACAAAGGGTTCATTCGCCCAAGTTTTTCACCTTGGGGTGCTCCTATTCTTTTTGTGAAAAAGAAAGATGGTTCTATGAGATTATGTATAGATTATCGTCAGCTGAATAAAGTCACAGTGAAGAATAAGTATCCTTTACCAAGGATAGATGATTTGTTTGATCAACTTCAAGGAGCAAAATACTTCTCAAAGATTGATCTAAGGTCTGGATATCATCAGTTACGAATTAAGAACGATGATATACCTAAGACAGCTTTTCGTACACGGTATGGACATTATGAGTTTCTTGTGATGTCTTTTGGGTTGACAAATGCACCAGCAGCATTTATGGATTTAATGAACAGAGTGTTCAAATCATTCCTTGATAAGTTTGTAATTGTATTTATTGATGATATTTTGGTATATTCAAAGAGTCATGAAGAACATACTGAACATTTGAGAATAGTGCTTCAGACTTTGAGAGAGCATCAGTTGTACGCAAAGCTCTCAAAATGTGAATTCTGGATGAGTCATGTAACATTTTTGGGACATGTTATTTCCCAAGAAGGTATTCATGTAGATCCAAGTAAAATTGAAGCAGTAAAACAATGGCCTAGACCAACAACTGTGTCAGAAGTACGTAGTTTTCTTGGCTTAGCAGGGTATTACCGTCGCTTTGTCAAAGATTTCTCTAAGACGGCTCTCCCATTAAATAAGTTAACCCGAAAGAATGTTAAATACATTTGGGATGATTCATGTGAGCAAAGTTTCACCCAATTGAAAGAGTGTTTAACTTCTGCACCAGTTTTAATCCTACCATCAGGACCAGGGGGTTACTCTGTATTCTGTGATGCCTCAAAGATAGGCTTAGGGTGTATGTTGATGCAACATGGTAAAGTCATAGCTTATGGCTCACGTCAGCTTAAAAAGCATGAATTGAATTACCCCACTCATGATTTGGAAATGGCAGCTGTAGTGTTTGCCCTAAAGATTTGGAGACATTACTTGTATGGGGAGACTTGTCAGATTTTTACAGATCACAAAAGCCTTAAGTACATTTTTGAGCAGAGAGATCTCAATCTAAGGCAACGAAGGTGGATGGAACTTCTGAAAGATTATGATTGTACCATCCTTTACCATCCAGGTAAAGCAAATGTAGTGGCTGATGCTCTAAGTCGAAAGTCTATGGGAAG
The DNA here is from genome assembly GCA_037074585.1 of Biancaea sappan. Classification (NCBI taxonomy): domain Eukaryota; kingdom Viridiplantae; phylum Streptophyta; class Magnoliopsida; order Fabales; family Fabaceae; genus Biancaea; species Biancaea sappan. The sequence goes on from CM073499.1 coordinate 40,186,311, forward strand.
TTTAGCTCACATTGTCATTATAAGGAGGTCTCTAATACATGAACTACAAGAATTGGAAGCTGATGGAGTATTCTTCGAAATCACTGAGTCAGGTACATTTCTGGCTCATTTAACAGTTAGATCATCCCTTATTGAAAAAGTAAAAGCAACTTTAGAAAATGACATTGATATGGTCAAAATCAGAGATAAGGCAAGGCAAGGTCTAGCACCAAGTTTCTTGGTAGATGAAGAAGGAGTCTTATGGTTTAATGGGAGACTTTGTGTCCCCAACATTGAATCTTTGAAACATGAAATCTTAATGGAAGCTCATGGTTCGCCCTACGTTGTACATCCTGGTGCTGTGAAAATGTATCAGGACTTGAAACAAGTTTACTGGTGGGAGGGCATGAAGCGAGATGTGACTGACTTTGTAGCTCGATGTTTGACTTGTCAGCAAGTTAAAGCTGAACATCGACGACCACCTGGTTTGATGCAAAAATTAGATATTCCCGAGTGGAAGTGGGAAAGGATCACTATGGATTTTGTAGTAGGTTTACCTCGGTCAACAAAAGGAAATGACTCAATATGGGTCATAGTGGATCGACTTACTAAATCAACACATTTTCTTCCTGTTCATACCACTTTCAGTGTAGCAAAACTTGCTCGACTTTATGTTAAAGAAATAGTGAAACTTCATGGTGTACCAATATCCATTATATCAGACCGAGGACCTCAGTTTACTTCTCGGTTCTGGAAAGTCTTTCAAGAGGCTTTGGGTACCAAAGTGAATCTTAGCACAGCATTCCATCCTCAGACTGATGGACAGTCCGAAAGGACAATTCAGACTTTAGAGGATATGCTAAGAGCTTGTGTGATGGATTTCAGTGGAAGTTGGGAAGATCATTTGTCTCTTATTGAATTTGCTTATAACAACAGTTACCAAGCCAGTATTCAGATGGCACCTTTTGAGGCTTTATATGGGAGACGGTGTCGATCTCCTATAGGTTGGTTTGAACTTGGTGAAACCAAAATATTTGGACCTGAGATGATACAGGAAGATATAAATAAAGTTAAACTGATCAGAGAGAAGTTGTTAACTGCTCAGAGTAGACAGAAGTCTTATGCGGACAACCGACGACGTGACCTTGAATTTACAATAGGTGATATGGTTTTCTTACGAATCTCACCTATGAAGGGAGTAATGAGATTTGGGAAGAAAGGCAAGCTTAGTCCGAGGTATGTTGGCCCATATGAGGTTGTAGACAGAGTAGGTAATGTGGCATATCGCCTAGACCTACCTTCCAACCTAGAGGGAGTTCATCCAATATTTCATGTGTCCATGCTACGGAAGTATCTTCCTGATCCTTCTCATGTCATTCAACCCCAAGAAGTTCATTTTGATGAAACTCTCACCTATGAAGAGGTACCAGTAGCTATCCTTGATAGGAAAGTCAAGAAATTGCGCACTAAAGAAATTCCTACTGTCAAGGTTCTTTGGAGAAATCATTCTCGCGAGGAAGCTACGTGGGAGGCAGAAGATGAAATGTGGAAAAACTATCCACATTTATTTGAAACTTGAGGTAAGATTTTAATTCGGAGGACCGAATTCTTTTAAGGGGGGTAGAATGTAATACCCGTTAATTTCGGAATATAATTCGCTTAAGAGTATTTTAGAATTTTACAACGTTACTTTAGTTATTTATTTTGGTCATATTTAATTTTCATATTTAATTGTTCTCTTTAAATATTATTTATGAAAATTGAGTTAAATGACTGGACTAAATATTTGCACAATGTGAGATATATTCTAAGAATGGTGAAATTCATGGAAAAGTGGTTTCAGAATGGTCAATTAGTCCATTTATTGTAAATTAACTGGATGGGTTTGGATGTTGGGTTATGGATACCCATGGGTTATTGGATAACCCATTAGAAATATTTAATATAAAGTTTCAATAGTGCCCCCTCATTTTTTTCTCACGCAACCGAAGCCTGAGGAAGTTTTCTCTCCTTTCTTCATTCTCTTCTCAAATCCTTTCCTTGATCTTCAGAGCTTTGATTATTTGTTCGGTTCAAAGGCTTTGTAAGGATCGAAGGTAAGCTTTAATCTCATTATTTTCCTTAAATTTTAGTTTATGTAAAAGATCAGAGGAGGTTTTGTTCTTGAAGATTTTGATGATAATTCATGAATCTCAGTTGTTTTAGAAGTTATATTTGAGTTATAATCGGTTAAAAGAGTTGAAATTCTGGTTTTGAAACAAGAAAGGAAAGGATGAATTTTTGAAAGATTTTTCTGCAAAAATTCGAGTTACTGTAGCGACCAGAGATTTCGGAAAAATTCTGAAAAATTTTCTTCGAGTTACTGTAGCAGTTACTGTAGTGTCGGCAGTCAACGTTACTGTAGCGAACCGACACTGTAGCGAACCGTTACTGTAGCAATCAGAAAATTTTACGTATTTTCGTGATTTTGTTTCCTTTCTTATGTTTCCTTGTAATATATTTTACTAGGAAATTTTCCTACACAAATTCTAGTGTGGAACAAGGTAAACTTGGACAAACATCAAGGTGAGTGAATAACCTTGCTAAGCTAATTTGATATTACTAGTCAAAGTACAATATAAGTCCCATTTACAATATTATTGGGATAATAAGCAATCAATTTTTCATATGGGAGTATAAGATGATCGGTAGAAATAAGAGTATGTAGAAATTATTTTATTTCATGGCAATTGTACTATGTGATAAATTCTCTCTATCTTATTAATGAGTAAAGATCTACGGGATCTAATACATGAGTTTGAAAGGGTTAAAGTCCCATACTACTCAGTGTATATCTATGAAACCTATACCCGAGTTGAAAGGGTTAGAGTCCCATACTACTCAGCGTATATCTAAGAAATCTTATTCACGAGTTTGAAAGGGTTAGAGTCCCATACTACTCAGTGTATATCTATGAAATCTTATTCATGAGTTTGAAAGGGTTAGAGTCTCATACTACTCGATGTATAAGATAATTAATTATATGAGTAAATGTGGTATTTGTACTTTTGATATTTTATATAGTACAGTTATTTACTTACTGAGTTTTTAAATAAACTCACACTTCCTATGATTATTTTTTTCAGATACAGAAAACAAAGAAGAAGAGAATTTGTTTGAAGATTAGAAGCCCCTTGGGATTATTCTCTATTTCTGTCTGGTGGGATACCAGTACTTATTAATGTGGATACTAGAAACGCTCTGTACTTTCTATAGGTCTCCTAGGCTTGCGATGAGATAGAAATATCAGATTATGTATGTCTATATTTGCTTATCAGATGAATATAATTCTGTAGTGTGGAATGAATGATTAAGGTTGAATGTAAAACCTTACAGAATATATGTAAATGACGTATGTTTGAGAATTTTATTTAATGAGTAGTATCTTTTCATATGTTCAATTTTTAGGATGTGACATCTAAATTCTTAGTAATTAAATCTAACATGAAACTTAACTAGCTAGAGATTAATTGAGCATAATTAAACTATTTCACAAATTGACGTTAAGTTAGAATGAAATTATGGAAATAAAATTAAAGTTAATTTTAACTGAAATTTAATATATTTATTTTGATAAAGTTGACGTACTGAAATTATAGTAGTTAAACCTTAGGTTAGAATATAAAATATAATTTTTTCTAAAATTAATACGGGAATTTTTTTAAGACTTTATTTCTTAAAAACTCTTGACAAAATACCTTATTTACGTACAAAGAATGACGTCATAATTAATAATTATAATGAAATTTCATTAAACAAATTGAATTAATAGAAATCACCTCCCCCAAGATTGCCAAATTATACAAATAATTATCTTATGAATATCAAATACCTATGCTCATTTATTTCATATGAATATAGGATATTAGATAATAATATTTTAATTCGCTCCATATTCATCGAATAATTACTTTTTTACCATTTATATCTTATTTAATATCTCATATCCATTACTTATCAGGTAGTTTTTTTTTAGCATATGTCACTTGACATGCGAAATATCCAAATCTATTGCCATCTCTAAAATAAACAGTGAAAATATGATTAACAACAGTGAAAATATGATTATCAAATGTTAAAAATGTACTTATTTAACTTTTGTTTGGATAAATAGTTTATTTAAGGGCTTAAAGAATAAGTATTTATCATATTAGTGTTTATATATAAGTTATTTTTACAACTGAAGAATTTCTCAGGGTAAACTTCACATAAACTGTTTTTAACTTATTTTCATAAGCTATTCTAGAGAGTTTATGAAAATAAGTTGAAAACAACTTATGAGCATGCCATAAGTTATTTTCATAAGCTCTTTCAAATACGTGCATAAATATTTATACCATAAGATAAGCTAGATAAACTCAAAATAAGTTCTTCCAAATAGAGCCTTAAAATAAAATATGGCCCTCTCATTCGGCAAATCTAGCTTCAAAATTAAACTAGATAGGACTTGAGAAAAAATCCTAATTAAAAGTGGGTTATTTTTTTTAAAACCAACTCTCTCTCTCTCTCTCTCTCTCTCTCTCTCTCTCTCTCTCTCTCTCTCTCTCTCTCTCTCTCTCTCTCTCTCTCTCTCTCTCTCTCTCTCTCTCTCTCTCTCTCTCTCTATATATATATATATATATATATATATATATATATATATATATAGATAAATACAAACGTATTTTTTACGTCTTTAACATTTATATTAATTTTTTTAATTTTATTTTACATCAATTATGTTATATACTTTTTATTTTTGTTTTAAATTTATCATTTTTATTAACGTCGTCTATTTTATTGATAGAAAATATAAATTAAGTGGTTAGTAAAAAAGATAAATCTAAAATAAAAATAAAATATGTATGACTTAAACATATCCTTTTTATGTTCTAAACTTTCTTTTTTGTGTTAGTAATTATGTTATATATAATTTATTTTTATTTTAAATTTACTTTTTTTACAAATCGCTCAATCATAATTTTTTATCAGTGGAATAGATGATGTAAGTAAAAATAATAAATTTAAAGTAAAAATAAAATATATAAAATATAACTAATACAAAAATAATATTAGAAACAAAATTGAACTTTAATATAATTGTCGAACACATAAAAAAAAATACTTCTGCTTATATATATATATATATATGTATATACTCATCAAATCAGTCTACTCATCTTTACAACCTATTTACACAGATTACTTTTGTAGTTCTCTTTCAATCTATAAAGAGAAAAGCATCACATGATAAACCAGTCTTAAGCATTATACGTATCAATCTAATCCTAGCTTCCAACCAAACTCATGATTTTCAATTACACAAGTAATCAAATGGACGAATTAATAATAATCTAAATCAAAGTAATCTTAGAAATTGGATACTGATAGACACTCTTGTCATTAATTTGCTAAACGATTTTGTTTGAGAAAAAGAAAGATGGAAAAAGAATATAATTAATAAATGTCTTTTTTCTTAAATCAGAAATTTCATAAGACTGACTTGTTGTCTTTTTTTTTAATAAAAGGTAAAAAAATATTTTATGTCTCAAAGATTTATTTCAAGTTTTGTTTCTGCCTTGAAAGTTTTTCTTAATCTGTTTATATCTCATATGTTTCAATTTTTATCATATATATCTTTTTTTTGTAACTCCATCAGTTAAGTTAAAAGAAATGCTAATTGGGTTATCACGTGACAAAAAACAGTTGCCACGTGTACTCCTTAAAAAAAATTTTAGTTTATTTACTTAAGTCTTTGATTAAAATTTTCTTTTTATCATTTGCTTGATTTAATATTATACTTAGCTTCATCTAGGTCCTTAGTTCCAAAATATGTTTTGTTTTGAATTTAAATCAATCCCTGTAAACTTTTTAGTTTATTTAGTTTAGTCCATATAATGCATGTATCACGTCTAACTCTCGGTTTTGATTTTCAAACCAATCCATAATTTCATCCTAGATTTTTTATGACATTTTCGGTCATTTCTATCACAAAACAAGAAAAAAAAAATTAAAAATCAAGTTTTCAAATTTCTCAAGCATACACAACTACTCACATCATTCTTGCTATGTTCTTCATTTTTTTTTCTTTTTTGGTTTTTCCTCTATCCTCATAATTTCGTTTCTAAGTTAGAATATGACATATTTAATTGACTCTACCCAAAACTAGACAAAATAAATGAATTAAACTTATTAATTCAAAGGGTTTAAATGAATTAAACTAGGAAATTAGATAAAGCTAAATATAATTTTAAATCAAACAAAAGACAAAATAAAAATTTTGATCAAAAACCTAAATAAATAAATTAAAACTTTTTTTAGGGAATATACGTGGTTGCCACATAGCTACCTAGTCAACATTTCCACTAACTTAATTTTTGACAAAATTACAAAAAAGTAATATCTATAAATAAATTTAAAAATATAAAATATAAATAGACCAAAAATACTTTTCAAACATAAATAAAATTTAATATAAATTTTAGATATATAAAACATCATTTTACTTTATAAGAACCAGACTCCTTTTTCCATTGTCCATATCATTAAATTGTAAAAATAACCATCACTTCAACCTCAACTACTTAACTTTCAAAGGTCTAACAGAGATTTTGTCCTTTTCTTACCGAAAATTGCAGTTAGTCACGTCAAATTGATTTTAACGGAAATTAGTTTGTTTCTTTGTATTTTAAATTATGAGTTTTTTTATACAACACATTCAACATTTATTTCTTGTTAAATTTTAGTTTTTATGAGTAGAGATTGTTAAAAGAGTTTTATTGTAATACCCATGAAAAATAAAATATAAATGCGTGTTTTCAAACTACTGTTACTATTTACGTATATGGTACTGTTCATTTATACAATCAAAATGTCAAGTACTAGATGTGGTTTGGTTATAAGAGAAAACTAGAAAGAAGTTTGTAGGAGAAAATGACGTTTTATGTGTAAAAATACCCTCAGGGACTAAATTGAAAAGACTGAATTGAAAAAAAACTTAAAAGTTTAAGGTGAAAGGATAGTTTTTCCTTTAAAGTTTCTAATAGTAAATAAACAAAAATTTTCGCATTGCATTATTAGAAATGTCATTTTCATAAATAGTAAATTGAATATTTTATTAACGCATAGTATTAAATAATACCCTTGACTTTTGCTATAAATAGGCCCTTCCATTTCACTTCTAAACTCACACCTTCAACTTCTCTTCTTCTCTCCTTAAGTTTCTCTTGCTCCGACGCTAGGCTTCTGAGATTTTGGGCCTTTCCGTTTTTGCTTAGGTAAGGATACTATGCCCCTTCTATGTCTTTCAAATTTTAGAAGTTATTTTCTTAAGTATGCTCTGTGGTTGCGGCTTTGGCCGATCTTCCACATCAGAAAAACTGTCGTTAGCTGTTATTTTGATTCTCTGATTACCGAAATAGAATATAATCTGTGGAGAATACATGTCTAGGAAAGTTCTGGCTAAGGAAAGACCTGGTTTTTAAGTGTGTCCAGTGTGACCCTCCACTCTTTCCTGAGAACTTACCTGGTGTACTCTTTTACAGATTGTATTCTGTATTTCCGGTATGAATAGTACCCGTACGTATGAATAGTGACTGTATGAATAGTACCCGTACGTATAAATAGTGACCGTATGAATAGTACCCATACGTATGAACAGTATCTGTACGAAAACGATCTTAACGTATTTTCTGTAATCTTTCATGAAAATCTCTGTAGCGGAACACTGAAATTCACCTGCGTACTCTTGTCCGTAACGATTTAGAGAAGTGATACTCGTACGGAATCCAGGTGAGTGAAACGACCCTGTTTTAATAGAGTTTTAGCATTACTGGTGATAAAAAGTATGTCGTAGGACACTCCCAAGATTCATAGGGAGAAATTGGATTCAGAATGACGAATATAATGAGATAATTAATCCAGAAGTATGGATAAGACAAAGCAAGTATCTCATGATGATATGAAATTTGAATCATATAGTTATATACTATACCTGTTATATGGATGAGTATTATATTGTGCTTCTGATTATGATATGAACTGTTGTACTATTGATTGTGATTGAGCGGTACAGTACCCCCTCTCACGGCAAGGCGGAAAACCCGGGTTAAAGGGTGTCTTGACCAATGAGTGTGGAGACAATGATTCCCTCAGTAGGGATATAGCCCGGATTGGTGATAAATCCGTGAGGCGCCCTAGCTAAGAGGATGAGGTTGTGCGTCATGGCGGAAAAATACAAAATTGGTGAGCCGGCCTGTGTGCGCTCTCCGGGATATATTGCCATTGACGAATACTAGTATCGTTTGTTGAATTGGATGAATTTTATCTTCTTGTATGTAATTTCTAACTATGTCTATTGGTTGAGCTTGAGCCTTCGGATATGCTTTCATGACTGGTGATGTATTTGAATTTTATTAACGCGAGGCCGATTTGCTCACTGAGTTTAAAAGCTCACACTGTTTGTACAAACTTTTTGTTCAGATCAGGTTGCCGCCGAAGTACATCCGCTAGAGGAGTAGATCACGTTGGACCTTCCCGCTGTCGGGTAGGCCCTTCTTTTGTTATACAGTATGTTGCTCTGTAACCGTCTAGGACATCTAGGTCAGGGGTTTGGTATTTAGCTTGTATTTCAGTATGATAATGTGTTTTGTACTGAGGATCTATTATTAATTAAGAAAATCTGATGTATTTTCTTTTTATTTATTAAGGAATGATATTTTGAGAATATAGAGATAATGACTAACAATTTTACTTGTGGGAAGAATTTATCGAAAGGCTTACAGTGATGGGATATTCATCATTGTGCCGGTCATGTGCCTAGAAAATGGGTCGTGACAAAGTTGGTATCAGAGCATAGGTTGTTAGGTCTCCTAGTAATTACAGAGCAAGGTGTCTTTAGTGGGCCTTCCCCTATTGTCGTGACTGCAGCACGACCATAGGATGAAGATCCACCAAAAGCCCTGTAGAGTTTAAAATCCCTTTCTTTCGTGTCTTTACTTGAAGCATAATAGTGACGATATATATTATTCTTAATTGTAGAATAAGTTTAGATGGCACCAAGAAAATCAAACGCTTCTGGAATCCGCACAAGATCTGGCAGGGCCTTGGTCCCTCCAGCTGCTCAGTCAGCAAATGCAAGACTGGAGATGCCTAACCATGCGGAAGATAACCATGCACAAAACAGAGAAATATCCACTGAAAACCCTAGAAGAAATGCTGGAGAACCATCACAAATCGACGCGACTGTAGTGATGGAAGCATTAGCTGCAATGCAGAACGAGGTGAATGGGCTAAAGGAACTTCTGATGGGACAATCATCTGAAGATGGCTCACAGGCATCAGTACATGCTGCAAAAGTACAAGAGACAGACCAGATGCCACCTCCACCCCCTCCTCAGGATTGGGTAGGGACAGAGGTCAAGATTTCAGAATTTATGAAGCTGAATCCGCCAACCTTTGCAGAAGATGTTAATGAAGACCCACAACGTTTTCTAGATGACTGTGAGAAAATCCTTGACACGTTAGAATGTCCTGAACCTCGAAAAGTAACCCTTGTTGCCTTTCAGTTAAGAGGTAAGGCCGACTGCTGGTGGCGAACATGGAAGAAGGGCATGGCCAGAAATGCCCCACCCGTTAAATGGAATGATTTTAAAAGAATTTTTCGAGAACAATTTATTCCGGAGAGTATACGAGAAGCAAAGATGAATGAGTTTGAGGCACTCCGGCAAGGATCACGAACCGTCGATGAATACGACAATCTGTTTATAGAGTTGTCTGAATATGCTACTCACATGGTCCTAACTGAGAAAGAAAAGATCCGACGGTTTATTAAAGGCCTTCGAGAGTCTTTATTTGACAGGGTGGGATCGAAAATACGAGATTTTTCATTTTATACAGAAGCCGTCGACATCGCCCGTATGATGGAAGAAAGAGATATGCAAAAAGAAAAATGGAATAACAAAAGAAAGAGGAAACAAGATGAGAAATCACGCTACCACGGAGAGAGTTCTGGACGTGCAGCCTCTACCGCTAGTGCACCACAGCGTCAACAAAGTGGTACAGGGGGTCAACAAAGGCCCTGGTGCTCTAAATGTGAAACAAATCACTTCGGAGTTTGTTTTGTCAACAACAACACTAGGGTCTGTTACCAATGTGGTCAACAGGGCCACATCAAAAGAGATTGCCCCCAACTCTACACGAGATCTGGCCAAGGGTCAGTACGCCCTAATCAATCAGAGGCTACTGTTGCCAACAGATCCCCTGTAACTGTAGGAGGCAATGGAATCGGAAGAGGTGCTGGCAGAGGACAAGGTGGTCGAGGGCAGGCTTCAGCAGGCCGAGGGAACGCTCGAGTATTCGCTTTAACCCGTCAAGATGCTCAGGCGTCTAATACGATGGTAGCAGGTACTCTTCTGATTGAACCAAATTTTGCACATGTTTTGTTTGACTCTGGCTCTACGCATTCCTATGTGTCACCATTCTTTGCTAAGAACTTTAAGCAAAAAGTTGTTAGATTAGAATGTCCGTTTTTAGTAACTACGCCTACTGGAGGCACCTTACTAATAGAACGAGGCTATCGAGCTTGCAAGGTAAGAGTCGGAGAAATAAATACAATAGTAGACCTAATGCTGTTAGATATGACAGACTTTGATGACATCTTGGGCATGGATTGGCTGGCATCTTGTCATGCCACCCTGGATTGCTATAATAAGATAGTTAAGTTCAATATTCCGGGGGAGCCTTCTTTCGTATTTCATGGTGAACGGAGTGAAATTTCTGGGAATCTTATATCTTTAATGTGTGCCCAACGTTTATTGCGAAAGGGCTGTCAAGGATACTTGGCATTTGTTAAAGATATTAAGAAAGAAGAACTAAAAGTAGAGGACGTTCCAGTAGTTCAGGAGTTTGTAGATGTCTTCCCAGATGATCTACCAGGTATACCCCCAGATCGAGAGATTGAGTTCCAGATAGAGTTAGCACCAGATACTCGCCCAATCTCCATACCCCCTTATAGAATGGCACCAACAGAATTAAAAGAGTTAAAAACTCAGTTACAGGACTTGCTAGACAAAGGCTTTATAAGGCCAAGTTATTCACCTTGGGGAGCTCCTGTTCTGTTCGTGAAAAAGAAGGACGGATCGATGAGACTATGCATAGATTACAGGCAACTGAATAAGGTAACTATCAAAAATAAATACCCGTTGCCTCGCATCGACGACCTTTTCGATCAACTTCAAGGAGCCAAGTGTTTTTCAAAGATTGACTTGAGGTCTGGTTATCACCAACTCAAGATCAAGGAGGAGGATGTGTCTAAAACAGCCTTCCGTACCAGATATGGGCACTACGAGTTCTTGGTGATGTCATTTGGATTAACGAATGCACCAGCTGCTTTCATGGATTTAATGAATAGGATTTTTAAATCCTTTTTAGACAAATTTGTCATTGTCTTCATAGACGACATTCTGGTGTACTCAAAGACTTCAGAAGAGCACGAACAACACCTTCGTGTTGTATTGCAGACATTGAGGGATCATCAATTGTACGCCAAATTCTCTAAATGCGAGTTTTGGATTGATCGTGTAACTTTCTTGGGACATGTGATCTCCAAAGATGGCATCCAAGCAGACCCAAGCAAAGTAGAAGCGGTCAAAATGTGGCCTAGACCTACCTCCGTCACGGAGATTCGCAGCTTCTTGGGATTGGCAGGATATTATCGTCGTTTCATCCAAAATTTTTCCCAGTTAGCCGCCCCTCTCACACGACTGACTAGGAAAGGGGTAAAGTACCAATGGGATGACGCTTGTGAAGAAAGCTTCCAAGAACTCAAGAAAAGGTTAATCTCCGCACCTGTATTGGTCTTACCCTCAGGATCAGGAGGTTTTACAGTATACTGTGATGCATCAAGAGTAGGGTTGGGATGTGTTCTCATGCAGCATGGCCAGGTAGTGGCATATGCATCGAGACAACTTAAGAAACATGAACAAAACTACCCCACCCACGATCTGGAAATGGCAGCAGTAGTTTTCGCTTTAAAGATATGGCGACATTATCTATACGGAGAAACTTGCGAAATCTACACTGACCATAAAAGTCTAAAATATATTTTCGACCAAAAGGACTTAAACTTGAGGCAGAGGAGATGGGTAGAATTACTAAAAGATTATGATTGCAATATTCTTTACCACCCAGGCAAAGCGAACGTGGTAGCAGATGCCTTGAGTCGAAAATTTATGGGTAGTCTGGCCCATATAGCAGTAACAAAAAGACCCTTGATCCAAGAACTACAAGAGCTGAGAGCAAAAGGTGCTACTCTTGAGGTTACAAGGACAGGATCATTCTTAGCCCATATCAGGGCTAGATCTTCCCTTGTAGACCAGATACGGATATCCCAAATGGAGGATCCTGAGCTTGTCCAAATTATGGAAAAGGTGAAGATTGGTGAAGTGAATAGTTTCACACTCGACGATACAGGAGTCTTACATTTTGAACAACGGTTGTGTGTACCACATGTTGGAACTCTTAAACGAGACATCATGGAAGAAGGCCATCGTGCTGCATATGCTGTACATCCAGGAGCCACCAAGATGTATCAGGATCTGAAACAGATCTACTGGTGGAAAGGAATGAAACAAGACATAGCAGAATTTGTGTCTCGTTGTTTAACCTGTCAACAGGTTAAGGCTGAGCATCTAAAGCCAGGAGGCTCGTTACAACGATTAGAGATTCCTGAATGGAAATGGGAACGAGTGACGATGGACTTTGTTGTTGGTCTACCTCGTTCCACAGGAGGTTATGACTCAGTTTGGGTCATCGTTGACCGACTAACCAAATCAGCACACTTCATTCCAGTCAAAACCACTTATGGTGTAGTAACGTTGGCACAATTGTATATTAAAGAAATAGTAAAGTTGCATGGAGTACCTATATCTATCATTTCTGATAGAGGTCCTCAATTTACCTCTCGTTTCTGGAGAAGTTTTCAGGAGGCATTAGGTACTCGAGTGGACCTTAGTACCGCTTTTCACCCACAGACAGACGGACAGTCAGAGCGGACGATTCAGACGTTAGAGGATATGTTACGAGCTTGTATTCTAGATTTCAGTGGTAGCTGGGAAAAGCATTTGTATCTTGTAGAGTTCGCATATAACAACAGCTACCAGGCCACTATTGGGATGGCACCCTTTGAGGCCTTGTATGGGAGACGTTGCAGATCTCCGATCGGTTGGTTCGAGGTAGGTGAAGTGAAAGCATTAGGACCTGACTTGGCCCAGGATGCCCTAACCAAGGTTAAGACAATACAAGATAGGATGCGAGCAGCTCAAAGTAGACAAAAGGCATACGCTGACCACAGACGACGTGATTTGGAGTTCTCAGTCGGCGATATGGTATTCCTTAAGGTCTCTCCAATGAAAGGTGTGTTGAGATTTGGAAGGAAAGGAAAGTTGAGTCCTAGATACATCGGGCCTTATGAGATTCTAGAACGAGTGGGAAAAGTGGCTTATCGGCTTGCCCTACCTATGGATCTGGAAGGGATTCACCCTGTTTTTCACGTATCCATGTTAAGGAAGTACCTTCATGACCCTTCTCACATACTTCACCCTTCTCAGAATGATTCTATCCTAGTAGATGAAAACTTGTCATACGAGGAGATACCGGTGGCTATCCTCGATAGTCAAGTAAAGAAACTCCGATCTAAGGAGATTCCATCCGTCAAGGTTTTGTGGAGGAATCAAACTCACGAAGAAGCCACATGGGAAGCCGAGGCCGACATGCGTTCTAGATATCCGCATCTTTTTACGACTTGAGGTAATTTAAATTCGGAGGACCGAATTTCTTAAAGGGGGTGATAATGTAATACCCATGAAAAATAAAATATAAATGCGTGTTTTCAAACTACTGTTACTATTTACGTATATGGTACTGTTTATTTATACAATCAAAATGTCAAGTACTAGATGTGGTTTAGTTATAAGAGAAAACTAGAAAGAAGTTTGTAGGAGAAAATGACGTTTTATGTGTAAAAATACCCTCAGGGACTAAATTGAAAGGACTGAATTGAAAAGAAACTTAAAGGTTTAAGGTGAAAGGATAGTTTTCCCTTTAAAGTTTCTAATAGTAAATAAACGAAAATTTTTCAGCGTAAGGTGCACAGTAACTGCATTATTAGAAATGTCGTTTTCATGAATAGTAAATTGAATATTTTATTAGCGCATAGTATCAAATAGTACCCTTGACTTTTGCTATAAATAGGCCCTTCCATTTCACTTCTAAACTCACACCTTCAACTTCTCTTCTTCTCTCCTTAAGTTTCTCTTGCTCCGACGCTAGGCTTCTGAGATTTTGGGCCTTTCCGTTTTTGCTTAGGTAAGGATACTATGCCCCTTCTATGTCTTTCAAATTTTAGAAGTTATTTTCTTAAGTATGCTCTGTGGTTGCGGCTTTGGCCGATCTTCCACATCAGAAAAACTGTCGTTAGCTGTTATTTTGATTCTCTGATTACCGAAATAGAATATAATCTGTGGAGAATACATGTCTAGGAAAGTTCTGGCTAAGGAAAGACCTGGTTTTTAAGTGTGTCCAGTGTGACCCTCCACTCTTTCCTGGGAACTTACCTGGTGTACTCTTTTACAGATTGTATTCTGTATTTTCGGTATGAATAGTATCCGTACGTATGAATAGTGACTATATGAATAGTAACCGTACGTATGAATAGTGACTGTATGAATAGTACCCGTACGTATGAATAGTGACCGTATGAATAGTACCCATACGTATGAACAGTATCTGTACGAAAACGATCTTAACGTATTTTCTGTAATCTTTCATGAAAATCTCTGTAGCGGAATACTGAAATTCACCTGCGTACTCTTGTCCGTAACGATTTAGAGAAGTGATACTCGTACGGAATCCAGGTGAGTGAAACGACCCTGTTTTAATAGAGTTTTAGCATTACTGGTGATAAAAAGTATGTCGTAGGACACTCCCAAGATTCATAGGGAGAAATTGGATTCAGAATGACGAATATAATGAGATAATTAATCCAGAAGTATGGATAAGACAAAGCAAGTATCTCATGATGATATGAAATTTGAATCATATAGTTATATACTATACCTGTTATATGGATGAGTATTATATTGTGCTTCTGATTATGATATGAACTGTTGCACTATTGATTGTGATTGAGCGGTACAGTACCCCCTCTCACGGCAAGGCGGAAAACCCGGGTTAAAGGGTGTCTTGACCAATGAGTGTGGAGACAATGATTCCCTCAGTAGGGATATAGCCCGGATTGGTGATAAATCCGTGAGGCGCCCTAGCTAAGAGGATGAGGTTGTGCGTCATGGCGGAAAAATACAAAATTGGTGAGCCGGCCTGTGTGCGCTCTCCGGGATATATTGCCATTGACGAGTACTAGTATCGTTTGTTGAATTGGATGAATTTTATCTTCTTGTATGTAATTTCTAACTATGTCTATTGGTTGAGCTTGAGCCTTCGGATATGCTTTCATGACTGGTGATGTATTTGAATTTTATTAACGCGAGGCCGATTTGCTCACTGAGTTTAAAAGCTCACATTGTTTGTATAAACTTTTTGTTCATATCAGGTTGCCGCCGAAGTACATCCGCTAGAGGAGTAGATCACGTTGGACCTTCCCGCTGTCGGGTAGGCCCTTCTTTTGTTATACAGTATGTTGCTCTGTAACCGTCTAGGACATCTAGGTCAGGGGTTTGGTATTTAGCTTGTATTTCAGTATGATAATGTGTTTTGTACTGAGGATCTATTATTAATTAAGAAAATCTGATGTATTTTCTTTTTATTTATTAAGGAATGATATTTTGAGAATATAGAGATAATGACTAACAATTTTACTTGTGGGAAGAATTTATCGAAAGGCTTACAGTGATGGGATATTCATCATTGTGCCGGTCATGTGCCTAGAAAATGGGTCGTGACATTTATATTTTAGTAGTTTCATTTAACTTAAATAAAATTAGTCAAAATTATCAAATTTTAAATATTACTGATTCTAACAAAAAAAATTATGTCATTTTAACCATTGCAATAATTGCCACTTAATTACTGTTTAATATTTTTATCTTAAATTTTTACACTACATATTTTGCACTTCATATAAGAATAAAATTATTTAATAATCATTGCTGTCATATTAAAAATTAAATCATAATCTTATATTAAATTTTAATATCAATTTAATTCCTCTAGTGTGATTGATATTAAGAATAAAATTACAATTTTATTTAATACAAAGAGTTCATTTCTTTAACAAATAATCATTTGTCCAAATTATTAATATAAATTATATTTCACACATTATATATATATATATATGAGTTAATTTTATTTAATTACATCTAATGTTTTTGTTAGTATAATTTATGCAAATTTATGGTGATAATGTACACATAATTGCCGCGCTTGCGTCCATAGAATTGAATGAAACACCAATGAAAACTATAAATATTCAATTACACATTTTTAAAAACTATAGAAATCAAATTAAAACTTGAGTGAAATTGTAAAGTCAAAAAAAATTATTTAACATAATATTAATACACTGAAAATTTTACTCTCACACAAAAGAATTGAAGACACAATAAATATAAAGTACTCTTGAGTTAATTTTTATTTTCTTTTAGTTTTTGCTATATAAATCCCTCTAGCCATGTCCACCTCTCTCCTATACTCTGTATAGTCTCTTCTTTCTCTTCTTGGTTCAAACTCAAAACCACCAATGAGCAGACTCAAGCACGCCTTCACCGGAATATCCAATTCCGGCCCCGGCATTTCCACGTGCAAGATCAGGAACAAGAAGCTCCTCTTCCTCACTCTTCTCGTTCCTTTGGTCCTAGTCTCCGCCACTATCGGCATCATCGCCGGAGTTAACTCTCGGAAGAACTCCGTCGCCGGCGCCTCAGGTCTCCATTCCAACTCCGTCCATGCCATAGTCAAATCCGCCTGCAGTTCCACATTGTACCCCGAACTGTGCTTCTCCGCCATCGCAGACGAGCCCGGCCTCGCCGAGAAAGTCTCCACTCACAAAGACGTCATAGCACTGTCGCTAAACGTGACCATCAGAACCGTCCGACAGAATTACTTCACCGTCAAGAATCTCCAGACCAGAAAAAGACTCACCAAGAGAGAGAAAATCGCCCTCCACGATTGCCTCGAGATCATTGACGTCACCATAGACGAGCTTCACGTAGCCATCGCCGATCTTGGAAACATGACTCGCCACGGCGACGATCTCAAGACTCTCGTCAGTGCCGCCATAACTAACCAAGAGACCTGCCTGGACGGGTTCTCCCACAACCGCGTCGATAGGCGCGTGAGGGAAGGGCTCAGGGACGGGCACGCGCACGTGGAGCGCATGTGCAGCAACTCGCTGGCGATGATTTTAAACGTGACTGGTACGGAATCTTCAGTTAGTAACAGAAAAATGATGGAGGTGAAGGAAGATGAGAGCGGGATCAGGTGGCCGGAGTGGATGTCAGCGGCGGACAGGAGGATTCTACAGTTGACGACGGTGAATGCGAATACGGTGGTGGCGGGGGACGGGAGCGGGGACTACAAGACGGTGTCGGAGGCGGTGGCAGCAGCGCCGGAGCAGAGTAGCACGAGGTATGTTATATATATAAAAGCGGGGACGTATAGAGAGAACGTGGAAGTGCCAAAGACGAAGACGAATCTTATGTTTGTGGGAGATGGAAGAACGACGACTATCATAACTGGAAGTAGAAATGTCGTTGATGGAAGCACAACGTTTAACTCTGCCACTGTGGGTAAGTAGTTTCATTTTGTAGTGAAGTTAATAACAATAGCAGATCATAATTCTATTATTATTGAAGAAAGGGAAAATTTAGAATTTTTAAGTAGTTTTTCAATCAATTGATCTTTTAATAGATACCTGATAGTGTGATGTGAGTGTTTTGTTTATTTAAAAAGAAATTGATGTGGTAGAGATCGTCTTACGTTGTTTTTGACTTTTGTCCCTAGAAAAGATTGTTAGATACACTTCTGCTAATTGCTGTGTTGTGTTGCTTAATATGGTTTTAGGAGATTTTTAGATAACCTAAGAATTTATAATCAGTTAATTATAGGAGAGTAGAGCTTAAATAATTTCCAATTACTTTTTTATTAGTTTAAAAATATAATAAATATTATAATAATTTATTTTTATAAAAATTGCTTAAAATTGATCGTCTTTAAAGATGTTTTTAGGGAGAAACATAATTTCGATTGACAGGTAATTAAGTTGGCCCGTATATACTATATATTATATTAAAAAGACTATTAAAAAAGTTTACATATGCTTTACATGAAGACATATTTCCCAACAAAATTTCTCTCAATTTTAAATTTTTATGCTTTTTTTACATGATGACAAAAAAGTTGAATTTTAGGTTACTTAATAGACTATTCAAACCTCTCTAGTGGTATAATTTTTTGTTTTATTTTTTTTTTATCTACGCTTTAAATGTTTAATATTGCTAGTAATTATCCAAATTCCAACAATTTGGACAAAAAGAGGCTCCAATGGTCTAGTGGTATAAATTTTTTGTTTTCCTTTTTTTTTATTTATGCTTTAAATGTTTAATATTGCTAGTAATTATCCAAATTCCTACAATTTGGACAAAAGGAGGCCCCTGCTTTTAATATTACGGAAACAGAAGACAAGGGGTAGCCCATGTGTAGTCTTTATCATCTGAACGATTTAATTTCATTTCCTCGCACTATCATATTCAATATTACGAGGAAACATACCTGCTGAAATGGTAGGTCGGTTGAATTTGGGTGTGGTAAAAATTGGGTTAAAAATTATTTATCACTCATTTCAAATTTTTATATAGGTCATGCGCTAATCTATGACCCTTTTTTCAGGGTCAGCTCAATTAACCCATCCTTTTTAAAAAATGTTTGTTTAATTTGTTTTAATTTTAAATTAAAATGTACAAGAACAATTTAATCTATTTTAATCCTTACATAAAAAATTATTATTATTTTAATTTTAATTAGTACTTTCTTTGAATCAAACAAAGTGGATATATATATATATATATGTGTGTGCGAGCGCGCGTATACACATACACACACATATATATAAGACCTAGTCCGCCTTGGTGATGAGTATGTTACTGGTTTAACCATCGGGTCACTGTGTCATTAGTTAAATTAAAAAAAATTATTGATATATATATATATATACTCACAAACTCAACTAATATTTTATACTCAATAGGTGCCAAAATAAATACAAAAAAAAATTAAAGAACTCTATTTAAACTTGATTTTCAAAGAAAAAAAAATCTAAACTTGTGAATCTATGTATGTATGTGTCCATAGGTATGTGTGCGCACATGCATGTGTTTGTAGGAATGTATGTATGTATGTAAGTGTACGCATAAGCATGCTTGTGTGCATGAGAGTGTGTCTATGTCTATATATATATATATATATATATATGTGTGTGTGTGTGTGCGTGCATACACGTACGTGTGTACAAGCATGGGGATGTGTGTGTGCGTATTTGTATATATTTAAACAAATTTATTAATTCTTGAGTTGTTATTTTGATCAACTAGGTTGGTCTTATATAATTAATTAGATTTTGTGTTGAATATTCAAACTTATCATTTGAGACTCTAAATAAAAAAACTTAAAAATTACTACAATGATTCAAAATAGTTCAAGTGCTTATGCACTCTAACCTCTAATAATTATTTAGTCTCTATTATATTGTTCATAAATGGGTTAAGTAATCACTCATGGGTCAATAAAAGATTTTGTCATTTCGACAAAATATTTTGCTTATATAAAGAAATCCATTTGCACTAGAAATATTGATGTTGGTCCATTTTTTATTATTTAATAACTTACTTCTAACTTTAGGTGAAGTTTTAATGTCAAATATTGAGCTTTTAAAATAAAATATGGTGAACATATATTTATATATCTATATATATATATAGCCATCGTTCTAATTCATCAATTGCCACCCGTATTTTCATCAATGAGTGGCATTGAGCCATAAATAAGACACACCTAATGCATTCAAGTATTGTCTGCCATGAACATTGCTTTATTTCATCACATGGCTTCCACTTCAAATTCATTAATTTATTGTTCTTGCGTCAAAATTCGATTGGGCCTTTTCATTTAGACACTTTGTATATTAAAAAAAGAAGTCACAAGGACGAGTCTCACATACAAATAAAGATCTAGGTCCCAGAGAGCAGTAAATGTATATATATATATATTGTATAGATTTAAGTAATATCTTTTTGAGGAGTTTATTTTTTGGTATTCTACTAATCTCATTCAATTTCTTGTAAGAAATTCTGTCTTTGAGGTAAATATTGGTCTATAAAAAATATTTATATTAGAAATGCAATAAACTTAACTCGAGTAATTTAATTTTTAAAAAATTAAATATTTTAATTTAGTTTATAAAAATTATATTTATAATTATTTAGTCCTTCTTGTTGTTAGATTATAAAATTTGTTGTTGTTAAATTTTAAATTTTTTATTACTAAAAATCACTTAAAAAATTAAAAAAACTTGAAACAAATCAAAACCTTAAAAGACTAACTTAAAATAATTATAGTATTTTGAAAAGTAGATCGATAATTTATCCAACTAAGAAGCAAACCTTGTGCTCTGTTGATCATGTGGGATTGCACTTGCTTGCATTGCAGCCATAGTGGGAGAAGGATTCTTGGCCCGAGACATAACGTTCCAGAACACGGCGGGTCCGTCGAAGCAGCAGGCGGTCGCTTTGCGAGTGGGAGGCGACCTGTCGGCGTTCTACAGGTGCGACGTGCTGGCCTATCAGGACACCCTCTACGTCCACAGCAACCGCCAGTTCTTCGTCGGCTGCTTCATTGCCGGCACCGTCGACTTCATCTTCGGCAACTCCGCCGTCGTCTTCCAAGACTGCGACATCCACGCCCGCCGCCCCAACTCCGGCCAGAAGAACATGCTCACCGCGCAGGGAAGGACCGATCCTAACCAGAACACCGGCATTGTCATCCAAAACTGCAGGATTGGAGCCACCAAGGTATGTGGGTGTGGACTGTGGGGAAAACTTGGGCTTCTCTATTGCATGTCAAATAGTTTATTAGTACAATCGAAGACCTATTAATTAAACTGGGTCTTTTTTGAAAAAAAAAATAAAAATAAATTGAAGCTGGCCTTTTGATAACAAATCTAATGGTTTAAGATTACTTGTTCAAGAAAATTGATAAATGTATTAATTTAGTTCAATTATTAATGTTAAATATTAATTTAATAATTTTTGAAGAACTTTTGATGTTTAAAAGTGTGTGTGTATATATATATATATATTATTTTATAAAAATGTGTTTTAAACAAATCCTATTCAATTCTTCTTTTGAAAATAAAAAATAGTTTATTAACATTTAATGTAAGGACCTAATATCCCGTCAGCCATGGGGTTTTCTTTTTTTTTTTCTTTCTTTTTTTTTTTAAACTACATCGCCTAACTCCCTAAATTAATATTATACTTATATATAATATTAATATATAAAAAAAAACATTAAAGGGCCCATTCAACCGTTAATTTGAATATACTTGGTTACATTTGAAGTCATAAATTAAAAATTAGTTACATTACTTGATAAATGATTATAGATCATATATATAACTGCCATATATACTTGTTCAACACTGATCATCAGGATCTGGAGGCAGTGAAGTCAAGCTTCCAGACGTACCTTGGGAGGCCATGGAAGGAGTACTCTCGGACTGTGGTGATGGAGACTTACATAAGTGACATAATAGACCCAGCTGGGTGGTACCCTTGGGAGGGTGACTTTGCATTGTCCACTTTGTTCTATGGAGAGTACCAGAACACTGGACCTCGTGCTGACACTTCTCAAAGGGTCACTTGGCCTGGCTTTAGGGTCATCACCAGTGCCACTGAGGCTGACGCCTTCACTCTTCAAAACTTCATTTCTGGTTCTAACTGGTTGTCCTCTACTGGCTTCCCATATGCTCTTGGCTTGTAACTTCATTGTGCTACCAAATATTATTAAAGCTCATATAATTAATTCTATCTAGTACTCAAGGTTGAAATGTTGAAATGTTGTGATGTCTGTTGTTGTTGTACGTCTTATTATATAAAATATGATTTTTACAAGAATTAAGACTTTGGTTTAATGAAGCAATACTAATAAGTTTAAGTAGTTTGACGCTTCTTTTCTCTTAAATAAGATCTTAAATTTGACTCTTTGTTAATAGATATTGTTGAGAAAATTTTATAATTTTGTCATTCGACTTATTTGAGCAAGATTAATGAAAGTCTAGTGAGTTTATGAATATTAGTGGTTTAAAAAATAAAATCTTTGGTTTAAGAATAAAACGGCTATATATGTCATTAATGGAGACTATTCCAGTTTTATTTTTCTATTGATGGTTATTCATATGGAATAAAAGGTATTGAAGGTCATAATTAAATCATAAACAATGACTAAAAAGTGTGATAACAGGAAATAACTACATATATGAGAACAATTAAACCATTAAATCAGTCAATGCCAATTTGAGCTCAGAGAGAGAGAGAGAGTAATGAAGTAAAGAGTAGGTCAAGAACTTAATAATCGGATGTTAACCTTTATTAATGGTCATCCTTTTGCATTAATAATAAAACAAAATAATAGGTTAATATGGGTAATGCCTCGTGCAATAAAACATTAAGGTTCTGTTCGGTGAAATTAGCTTATAAACTAATCGATAGCTTATAAGCAAATAAGCAAACTTATTAAATTAAAGATGTTTAATAAAAGTAATTGTTGAAATAGTTAAAAAATAAAAGGTCATATAATTTTTAATTGTAAAATAATATAAATAAATATATCATTTTTATTTTTAATTAAATTAATTTAAATTATTATATATAAAATTCATTAAAAATATATATTTATATATTTTATTATATTTTATATATGAATAATATATTGTTACATATATAATATATTTAAATGTATTATTATATTTTATTATATATAATAAAATATATTTACATATTTCATTATATTAATATATATTATATATATAATTCATTAAAAATATATATTTGTATATTTTATTATATTTTATATATGAATAATATATTTTTACATATATAATATATTTATATTTATTATTATATTTTATTATATATAATAAAATATATTTACATATTTTATTATATTTATATATATTATATATATTTATATATAAGAGTATAATGAATATGAAAGGTGTAATGGATATTTTCATAGAATAACAAGGATAAAAAGAGAAGAACAGTACATAAGCTATAAGCTACTCAAAATAGCTTATCAGAATAAGGTATAAACTACTAAAATAAGCTCATTTACTGAACACTTTTAACGAGTTTATAAGCTAATCAAATAAACAATAAACTAGTAAAATAAGCTATAAGGTCGTCACGTTGGATAGAGTCAAACAAAATTCGTAAGATCAGAGATATATTTAAAGTGCAGTTTCTCCCCCAAAAAAAAAAAATGAAGAAGAGAGAGACATAATGTGGTTCGGACTTCAGATTAGCAAGGAAGATAAGTCCTGGTTACTATTATGTTTTGGAAAAAGAGAATCGCTATTGTAGGAACCACATGGGGAACGGGTAAGTGGGGTTCCATCTATTAAAAATTAAATATATAAATAGATGTATTATCATAGTATAGATGAATTTTAATACAACAACAAGATATGGTAAACTCATATATATATATTTATTTATAATTGAAGTTGATTTAATTAAAATTGAGTGCTCATGCTTATTAATTATAGAAATATTATACTCTCTATTTTAAAACATTTTTTTGGGGTCTTCGAATCTATAACTCAATAAGTTGTAACTCCATTTCTCACTCTCTAAATCCTTAAAAAAATTTCAAATTCAAATTCACTTAAAAAATTTTTTTTTAACATGACCAGATTTTCTTCTCCACTGCTTCCCGATTGTGATGTCCAATTGTCATCCATTATATATGTAGGTTATGTGCTGTATATTGGGTATACCCAACTTAGAATATATTATACAATAAAAACGAAAAAGAAAAAGAAAAAAAAAACAACTTGAAGCAATGAAACTTATTTTGCCAAATGGATTGGGGTAGCTTTCACATTTGGGAACTATATATTATTTTTGGCCTTTCTGCTTTCTCTTTTATGTTCATTTATTAGAACGGTCAACTTGTCTGTTTATTATTATTATTATTATTATTATTATTATTATTATTATTATTATATGTGTGTGTGTATACATATATATTATTAGAATTAATGAGAATAAAATGACTTTGAGACTTGACAGATACTTTTTTTTTAAATTTATATATATGTATTAGGAAATCACAAACATATTTTTTTAGAATACAATAAAGTCTTTTTGAATTTTTTTATGAATATTTTTTATCCAAGTTATCCATTATAAAATTTTAATATAATATATATATATATATATATATATATATATATATATATATATATATATATATATATATATATATATATATATATATATATATATATATACAGAAGTCTGAATAATTATGTCTGTTTAATTTTTAAGAGACATATTTGTATAATTTCTAATAAATGTGTTTATTTAAATTTAATCAACATGTTTGTTCAAATTTTAAAATAAATTTAAAATTTAACCAATACATTTATTTTAAATTTATTAAAATAATTTAAAATTTAATTGACACATTATTTTAAGTAAATTGATCAAAAAATATTAATTAATTATAAAGAAAGGTTTTGGCCAAAGCCCAAATCATTTATACACACACACACACACATATATATATATATATATATATATATATATATATATATATATATATATATATATATATATATATATATATATATAGCTTATGTGTATATATATTTATATGTGTGTGTGTGTGTGGGAGTGGGGGGGGGGGGGTTTATATGCATATATTGTGTTGGCGCCATCACACTTGGACCATGCATGCATTAACAATTTACGCTAATGACGTTGCATAGGAACTGATCCTTATTTTTTTTCAAGTTGTAGTGCTATTTATGTAATTATGCTACATTTTTTTACTTCTGTTGATTTTTAGAATTTGAGTATCAGTTGAATTAGTTTTTATTATAAGTTATCTGTCTAATACAAATTAATTACTTTGTGATACTAAATTTTATTTTTAGTTTTTCTACCTCCGTCATTTTATTCACTATCATTTAGTAATAATGTTGATTATGGATCAAACACAGTTGAGATCATTTCTAAACCCAACCATTTCAATCACCATTTAAACACTGCTTGAATCTTTTTATTGTTATTATAAATAATAATATATATTTTTCTTACATCGAACGCTACTGTATTATTAATCATAGCTTGTATAGTTCTAAAGTTGAGAATAGACCTTTTCGTTTCTTGAGTAGATTTTCAGTTTGACAAAAGTAATTGAGTGTGAAATTTAAATAATATTAATTATACATTTTTCTTTTGAAAGAGGGTTAAAAGATGATATTTCATTTAGTTTAATGGGAATGGATTTTTTTTCTCACCAACTCAAATTTCTTTTTAATTTTTTTATATGGCCAATCACCTACTCTCTCCTAGTGTATATATATTATTATTGTATTCAATTTTAATTAACCTCATAGGCAATTTCAATTAATTTTTATATTCGAGGTAAATTTTGTAAACACCTTTTCAAACAGAGTTTTAAAATTTGATTTGCTATCTTTTATATATATATATATATATATATGAAAGACTAACTTTTTTTACTAAACTCAACCTTCATTAATACAAATAAAAAAAATGATGAAAAATGTTGGAATCTAACTCCATACATTAGCTTATTGGAGTCTATGAAAAATGTTAGCTTTGGTTAAAGTGACTTCTCATTAAATATCTTTCAAAATTTTCACTTTCATATATTTAAACTAATACATTATTAAAGAATATAAAAATTCCAATAGTGAAAATACAAACATTGGAAAGGAGAACAAAGCTATTGGCGATTATTAAACCTACTTCATTCCCTTAAACTACAATTATTTTTTATCATTTATGCCACACATCATTAACAAATTTAAAATTCACAAATTAAAACCGATTATCTTTGAGCAATTCATATTTGGTTTTGCTCTTAGCCATGGATTCTAACTATTAATTTTAACAAAAGAAGCATAAAAAAAAAAACACTCCTTTTTCTTTTTTTCTTTTTTCTTTTATTTTTTTAACAGAAAACAAACACATACACATACACATACAAACACAAAGAGACGTTCTCCTGTTGTTTTTCCATCCTTAAAAAGGCTTCTATATTTCTCATAAACACAAATCAAGACTAGAGAAATAGAATAAAGGAAAATTTATGGATTCTATCAACTCCTTCAAGGGCTACGATGAGGTAGATGAGCTCGAGCAGCAAGCCTATCGCAAGAAGACACGTAAGCGCATGATCATCCTCATCCTCTCCTCAATGGTATTCTTATCGGTGATTATCGCCGCCGTCGCAGGAACCGTCATACACAAGCGTAACACCTCGTCCTCTTCCGGTAACTCGGCTCCTTCCTTTGAGTTAACTCCGGCCGCGTCACTCAAAGCGGTCTGCAACTTGACTCAGTACCCCAACTCGTGCTTCTCTAGCATCTCCAGCGTCGCCAACAACACCACAGACCCCGAACTCCTCTTCAAGCTCTCTCTTCGCGTCGCCATTGACGGCCTCTCGAAGCTCAAGAAGTATCCTGTAAAGCTCAGAGCCAATGTCAATGATCCTCGGGAACAGAGGGCCATCGATGTCTGCGGATCTGTTTTTGACGATGCGGTAGATCGGCTCAACGAGTCGATCTCATCCTTGGAGGCCGGCGGCGGCGGAGGGAAGATTCTGTCGCCGGCGAAGATCGACGACATTAAGACGTGGCTGAGCGCGGCAATTACGAACCAGGAGACCTGTTTGGACGCAATCGAAGAGTTGAATTCCACCGCTGCGAATGAAATTCTTCAGGATTTGAGAAGCACCATGAGGAACTCCACAGAGTTCACGAGTAACAGCTTGGCGATTGTCACGAAGATTATCAGTCTGCTTGCGGACTTCAACATTCCGATCCATCGGAGGCTGCTTGGGTCGGACTCAGGGTTTCCGGAGTGGGTCGGACTCGCAGAGCGGAGGCTGTTGCAGCAGAAGAGGAATGAAACGAATCCGGATGCGGTGGTGGCGAAGGACGGCACCGGGCAGTACAAGACGATCAATGCGGCGGTTGCGGCGGTGAAGAAGAAGAGTGAAAGTAGGTTCGTGATTTATGTGAAGGAAGGCGTTTATGGGGAAAATGTGGATTTGGATAAGAACACATGGAATGTGATGATCATCGGAGATGGGAAAACCAAAACCATAATCTCCGGTGGCCGGAATAAAATCGACGGTACTCCCACTTTTGAGACTGCTACTTTTGGTAAGCACTGCGTAATACCATAGTGATAATTTAACTCCCTGAAAAATATATTAATTAATTGTTTCGTATTTTTAAGTTTAATTATCTATGCTATTGAATTAATATTTATATAGTACTAAATATATAATTTAATTTTATAGGAAAATTAACTTATCTAACACTTAAATTTTGAAAATTAAAAAAATTTAAAAATACCATTTAGAGATTAATTTCTATATTTACTCTTCTTTCTATCACTCTTCATTTGTTCACCATTTTAAAACCAAACTTGAAATTTGTCATTGGTTCAGTTTTTATTCCAGATAGTATTTCCCAATTCATTATAAACAAGAGAAAACTTGGACAAGTGTTCAAGAGATTTTTTATATTTTTATTATCAAATTTTTAATTAGAATATAAAAGTGTATATTTTTTAAAAAGATTATATATATTTTACA
This sequence comes from Biancaea sappan, assembly GCA_037074585.1. Taxonomy (NCBI): domain Eukaryota; kingdom Viridiplantae; phylum Streptophyta; class Magnoliopsida; order Fabales; family Fabaceae; genus Biancaea; species Biancaea sappan. The sequence goes on from CM073499.1 coordinate 40,214,238, forward strand.
ACTTACTATTATATTTAAAAAATTACACAAGTTTTATTTGAAAAATTAATAACAAAAATATAAACAACTGAAAAATAAGTTTATTCTTTATAAAAGTTCAAAGGCACTGATATTTTCCTCTGTTTTTCTTAAAATATTTTATGTTATTAAAGTGGTCTTTGGGTCTGAAGTGCAACTTCAAGTTTAGAGAACGTTGTGATCTCGACTAGTTCAAATGTTTTACTTTCTCTCTCTCTTTTTTTTTTTAAATCTTGTTCGAAATTTTAACTCCATTTCTTGATTTTGTTTTGTCAAAATAGTATCATTTTTTTTAATATCATATAGTTGATTATTTGGGCCTACTTGAACGAACTTAAGTTCCCATAGTTGTTGGCGAAAAAGTATTCGACTTTCTAATATTATCTAATATTAAAAAGTCGGTGTTGACTTCCTCATATTATCTAATATTAAAAAGTCGAGAAGTCTAACATTTTAATAGGTGTAACGCCTGCCCAAAAAAATTGATTTCTACTTGAATGGTGATGACCTACATGTGCATGTCTTCTTTTTCATTATAAAACGTGTGGTCCCGTTTGATGAACAAAATGAGCTCCTAGGCCTGCATTGATTATCCATCTCAGGGTAATATAAATGGTATTAATTTCTTTGACCTAAAACTTTGACATTGCTATAAATTTTTTAAGAAATCTTTCTTGTGTATAGAAAAGGCCCCCTTTTTAACGTCTGACTAAGGAGGGATCTGACCTGTTCACAGCTATCCAAGAGCTATAGGCATGTCAAGGAGCCTCCTTAGCACAGACGCTAAGGAAGAAGTCTTGGTCCGTCGTTTACATACATGCTGGATATTTGATTTGTGAATAAGCCCAGTTTAACTTACTGTTTTGTATTCATATAGCACAAAAGATTCCATCTTTGGATGAGCAAGTTTAAAGAATTAGATTGATCTAATTTATTCTATTCATTTCCAATTGCGTATAAAATCAACCAATAAAAAAAATTGGTTAAAAACTAGTAAACTTTTATTTCTCATGCTATGAGACTTAGCAAAACAATTTTTTCTCACAAAAAAACAAGAGAAGAGCAATTCACACACACACACACACACACACACACACACACACACACACACACACACACACACACACACACACACACACACACACACACACACACACACACACACACACACACACACACACACACACACACACACACACACACACACACATACATATATATATTAATATAACACACACACACATACATATATATATTAATATAAGTTTACTAAGACCAAAAACATTCATTAATTTATTATATTATATTTTTAATATATAAAATAAAAATATATATTTAATTATTACTAGCTGGATTATGATTAGACCATTGAACCATGAATCAGTATCTCTAGTAGTTTCATATTCGGTTTAATTTTTAAAACATCATGTGTTTGGGTAAACAACTTAATTAAACACTTATATGATAAACACATATATTTAAGTTATTTCTACAATTGAAACTCTTATGAGGACAAACCTTATATAAATTATGTATAAACTGTTTTTATAAGTTATCCTAGAGAGCTTATGAAAATAAATTGAAAACAACTTATGGGTATACTATATGCTATTTCTATAAGCTTTCTCAAACATATACATAAACACTTATGCCATAAAATAAGTTTAGATAAGCTTAAAATAAATTTTTTCAAACGCACCCAATAGAAAAATAAGTCTATCAAGAGTTTGATATTTTAAGTAAAATTTTTTTATCCTTAGATTATTTTAAAATTTTGGTATAAAGTAATTTTTTTTATTATTATACACAAAAAATTTTAAAATAATTCAACAATAAAAAAATTGATCACTAAAAAAAATTAAACTTTTTGTAGAATAGTATGAAAGTTGAAAAAACAAAAACTATGTGGAGAAGAAATTGTTCAAATTATTCCCTTAAAAAATGCTAAACTTTCTTTTTTTAAAAAATAAAATATATTAGTAAAATATTATATTTTCATTTTCATTCTCTTTTCATTTCCTTGGATATTAAACGTGCATATGATTGATGGCCTGAATTTGTCCCCTTTGGAAAATGGTGTTTTGATTCTCATGTTCACATGCTTTTTTAGAATTGGTCTAAAAATAAGTATTTCAAATTGGTAACAAATAGGCATACATAAAGATGTGAAAGGTTACTTTAAAAAAAAAAGATGTGAAAGGTTAGTTTCATTGAAAAATATAATCTAGGTTAAAATTTTTTTTTTTCAGTCATAGTTTTATTCAATATTTAGTTCAATCTCTATAGCTTAAACATTTGCAATTAGATTCTTATAGTTTTAAAAAAATTTAATTTAATCTCCACTATTATATTTTTATTAGTATTTTATTACATTTTGCTTACATAGTTAACTTCATACCACTTTGGCATTCTGACTATATATAACTCAAGCTAACTTAGCCACATTATCTAAAATAAGTTCTGTTACATGCTATATATTTTAATTGATTTTTCCTTATAATGTACTTTTACTATTTTCAAAGTTTTTAAAAACAGATAATTGATTATGTCAACAAAGTTTAATGAAACATAACATAATTTTAGTGTCAAAGATTAAAAACTTATAAAATGGATCATAAATTTTTAAATTATAAATAAAGACCAAATTAAAAATCAGTGAAATTATAAGGTCCAAAATAGTAACTTAATATATATATATATATATATATGTATGTATGTATGTATGTATGTATGTATGTATGTATGTAGTCTATTGTCATGATCAGTTTGATTTACTTATGTTGGCTATTTGATAGAATAATTTTGAAAGTCTAAAGCAAACATGGCCTTGAAACATTGTGTTTCATGAATGCAAATATGCAATGCTTCCTACCTACTAACTAAAAGCACGGCATTTGCAGCCGTGAAGGGGAAGGGATTCATAGCCAAAGACATAGGGTTCGTGAACGATGCAGGTCCATCCAAGCACCAAGCCGTGGCCATGAGGTCTGGCTCGGACCACTCTGTGTTCTACAGGTGCTCCTTTGAAGGCTTCCAGGACACCCTCTATGCCCATTCCAATCGTCAATTTTATCGTGACTGTGACATCACAGGTGAGACTTGAGAGTGTTCAGCCATCAGATTGGATCATTTTTTACACTAAACCAAATCAAATCGTTTAAGTTTGATTTTAAGAAATAATCGCAATTACAGGCACCATAGACTTCATCTTTGGCAATGCAGCTTGTGTGTTCCAAAACTGCAACATCAAGCCCAGGCAGCCTTTGTCACAGCAGCTCGTCACCATCACAGCTCAGGGCAAGAAGGACCCAAACCAGAACACAGGGATCATAATCCACAAGTCTCTCATATCTGCACTTGATAATCTCACTGCTCCCACATACCTTGGTAGGCCTTGGAAGGACTATTCTACTACTGTGATCATGCAGTCTGATATTGGGCCATTCCTGAGCCCATTGGGCTGGACTGAATGGACCCCCAATGTGGAGCCCCCAAGCACTATATTTTATGCGGAGTATATGAATACTGGGCCGGGCTCCAATGTGACCCGACGGGTTAAATGGGCCGGGTATAGGCCCGGCCTCACAGAAGAGGAAGCAGGGAAGTTCACTGTTGAGGCATTTATACAAGGGAGTGAGTGGTTGCCAAATACTGCTGTGGAGTTTCAGCCCACTTTGTAACGTTTAGTGCATGATATTTTTCTGTTTTGTTCACTCATTCTTTTTCTTACCCTTCTTTGAATGGTTTTGTATTATTCTCTCTGTTGATGTCACTGTTTAGAAAGTTGTTTAAGTCAAATTAAGAAATTTAATCAAATATATTAAAAATAAGATCATGAGTTGCGATTCGAATTTTTATTATGAGAGATGTTTATATTTTTATACTTGGAGAAAAAAAAAGTTTACTATCCAAAATTAATACATGAACACCTTTAATATTCAATTAATTGTTATCACTACATGGTAAAATTACTTCTTTTTTTAATGTTTTGACAATTATGCATATATATTTTCTGACATATAACCACAAGAATGATAAAGTTTATCTCTATTTTTAATCCCTTTACTTTTTGAAAAGCTTCAGCTTGGTCTTTCTTGTTCTAGAACAATCAATATTTTCCGCACACAACTAAGTTATTGTACTGAACTGTGTCTTTTGCCTTAATTTAAATATCCAGTTCTTTACCCCCAAAAAAAAAAATGGAAATCAATGGTAGACTATAGGGAAGGTGACCCATAAGCTTTGTCAGCATTTGATTAGTAGCCACATAACTAGCTAGCCAAAATTGATTGTTTATTTCACCAAGAAAAAATTGATTGTTTCAAAAAGATATTATAATTTTTGGGTGAAAGCTACTTTTCTTTTTATCATTTTCTTCTTTTAATTCCTTTCTGTCCGTTTCCTTCGTCTTCTTTTGCCAATCAACCCTCCTTTCTCTAGTTTAGTTTGACTCTAGGCGTACTTGTACTCCAATTCTTCATTCACAAAAAAACAGAGACCAAAAGTCAAATAAATTAAAAAAGTTAATAAAGTCTCATTCCATGAAAGAGAAGTACTGGTTTCAAAATATAATAGTACTTCAACTGTCCTTAAACCAATTACGCACTGCCAAAATTCACTGGGTTTATATATATATATATATATATATATATATATATATATATATATAGATACACACACAAATAAATATATATTTTAAAGTATAGTTTACCTTGTATCTAGTTTTAAAATTTAAAGAATTAGCCAACTCAAAACTCCTAGTTCAAGTTACTAAATCAAATTAAATTACAAGTGATCCAATTAAAATCATATGAACCCGACGAGATAGTTAACTTGTAACATAGTCTCTTTTTTTAAAATAAAAAAATTTCTAAAGTTTTATAATTCTAGTATCTAGTTTTTAAAATTTAAAGGATTAGCCAACCCAAAATTTAACGACCAACTCAGTTCAAATTACTCAATCAAATTGATAGACAAGTAATATGGTCAAAATCATATCAACCCGATGAGGTGGTCAACTTGCAACCTAGCCCCTTTTTTTAAATAAAAATATTTCTTTTTTTTTGCTTAAATTTATAATGTGGGATTGGAAACAAAATATGCCTTGCGATAAATAGAATTTTTGACATAGTTATTGTAAAACATAAAAATGTTATTATTTTATGCAAATCACATTATTTTTTATGTAAAATGATTTTAATTCATAAAAGTTGAATAATGTTATTAAAATGTATATTTTTATATAATATTAAAAAATAAATTACTTTTAATTTTAATTTTATAATTTATTAATTTAATTGTAAATTATTATATATATTTATCAAATATGAGATTTGTGTGCTAAATTATTTTAGAATATATTTTTTAGGATACTTTGATTGTGAAATTAACATACAAATTATTTGTTTTATTTGCTTTAATATTTATTTGTGAGCCTATATGTGTGTGTATATATGTTTATATATATATATATATATATATATATATATATATATATATATATATATATATATATATATATATATAAATTCTCTTAGTTTAGTGAGTAACTCGGTGACTCAACGATTGAACCAGTAGTAACCCGACCTCCTTAAATCAATGACTAGGTCGGTTTCTAAAATTATAAATTTTTTTTTGTCGAACCTAATATTACAATTTAAAATAGTTAAAAAAGAAATTTTAATTTCGAATTAGCTTAGTTAGCCCATTATGGTCCATCATGTTAGCCCTAAGGCTATATGCCATAAGTTTTGATGATGACAAATGTATTTGAATTGTAGCATTGACATATATAAAGGTTAATTATTATATATATGCTACAAGTACTTAAGCATGATTATGTTATTTAATATGTATGTTTCATATATTGAATCATGCTATTGAACTAACCATTAGGTTTGCAAGTAAGATATATTTTATAGGTTGATTCAAAACAAGAAGAGTGAGCATTGGATTGAAGAACAAGGAAAAGTAACATCATGCCTCACTCAAGGAAAGCAACATATAAGGACAAAGCTCCAAGAAATGAAGAATTAGAAGATTTGAAGTCTTGGAAGCTTGGATGCATCAAGATAGCCTATGTGTTTACATTAGGTATATTTTATATAGACTATTATACGTGTGCAACTCAATGATTTAGATTTGCATGCATTGACTCAAGCATTTTGAACAAAAAGATAATGAGATATGAAGTTTTACAGAAGTTAGTTTTTGACCTTTGGTCACTCCTTATATCATATCTCATAAATGAAAAATCAGTTTTTCAAATATCTTAATCTCATTTGATAGTAGACTCAAAGATCTTTCCAACGGTATATTATTTATTCAAAACGGAGTCCAAATGAGAAATATATGACTATTTAAAATATAGTTTGAAAAACTGAAAGTTGATTTCATTATACTCAAAAATTATTCTGTTCTGACCTATAGTCAGTGTTTTGATTATATCTTTTAAATGAAAAAAAATTTTTGAGTAAACCTTGGCTCATTTGAAACTAGACTCCAAGAGCTTTCCAATGATATATTATTTGTTTAAAACGGAGTTTAAATGAGGGAGTTATGAATTTTTAAAGAAAGCTCAAAATCTATATTTCGCTACTGCCAGCCGGTGGTCGACCAGGCAACTTCAGACTGGTCGACCAGTTGCCCTGAAAATGCTATATTTTGCTACTGCCAGTGGGTGGTCGACCAGGTGACCCCAACTAGTCGACCAGTTGACATCTGGACTGCATTTTAAGTGCTATAACGGCTATATAACGACTAGTTTTTTAAAATCTTATATATATGACCTTAGATACACGATTTTGAGCAAGAACCAAGTACTACAATGATATATTAACATGTTCTATCACCTTTGAGAGAAATCCAAATATTCTTGAGCCAATCTTGCATATTCTCTATCATTAGAGTTATTAGAGCTTCATTTGTATTCATCTACTCTTTAGAGAGAGTTTCTTTGTATTGTTGATTTTGATCAACACCAATATTATTCTGAGTTGAGGTTCGCAAGTACCGGTGTTGGAAGAACTTGCTTTGAGTCGAGGAGGAGCCCGGATTCATAAATTCTCCATTGGGTTTCGTAAATACCCGGATCAAATTTGCGTGATTGTAGTGGTTTGCAAGTACCCGGATTAAACTTGCAATTATAGTGGATATACTCAAGTGGTCTCTTAAGGACTGGATGTAGGCTTGGATTAGCCGAACCAGTATAAATCTCTGAGTTTGCTTTCTCTATCCCTTACTCTTTAATTTGTGCATATTGATATCTATTCTTTAATTCCTTGATTTTTATAATTATTTATCTTGACAGCACATTGATTTTCTGTATTGTATTTATTATCCTAAGCATTGTACTTTTACAGAAAATCATTTTAACTTCCAATTAATTCTTGTGAAAAATTTATAAAACCCAATTCACTCCCCTCTTGGGTTCCAACTATTACTTTCAATTGGTATCAGAGCTTGGGCTCTTGATTTAAGACTTAACCGTCTAAGAGTAAATATGGTTATATCTAGTGAGTGGTTTATGTCTGAAAATTTTTCTTTCACAGAACCTCCAGTTTTTGATGCTAATCATTTTCAATATTGGAAGTATGAAATGAAAATGTTTTTAATTTCAGTAGACCATAAACTCTGGGAAGTTATAAAAAATGGTTTTGATATGCCTGTCAAGGAAGAACAAGGAAAATGCATTCCAAAACCCAAGAGTGAATGGAATGATACTGAAAGAAGTTTAATACAACTCAATGCTAAGGCAAAATTGATTATTTCTTGTGCATTGAGTCAAGATGAATTTTTCAAAATCTCCAACTGTGCAACTGCAAAAGAAATGTGGGAAATTCTTGAAGTTGCACATGAGGAAGATCTTATTGCTGAGGAATTAAGGTATAGAAGTTTCATTAATGAACTTGAAATTGCTCAAATGAACAATTGCAAAACCATTAATGAGATACAACTTGTGCTTAATCAATTGCAAGCTCTTGGTGTTGAACTTACAGGAAAATCTCAAATCACCAAGGAGATAGAAGAAAAAGAAAAAGGAGAAAAAGAGAAACCACAACCAAAAGTTGAATCATCAAAGAAAGCTTACCTATCTTCCATTTGGGGAAATAGCAATTCTGATGAGGAGAACACAAATGAAGAAGCCAACACTTGTCTTGTGGCCAGAGATAAAGATGAGGTAAATTCATTTGACTACTCTTTTGAAGAATTACAAGATGCCTTTGATGATTTACATGAAGAATCTCTTATACTTGCAAAGAAACTAAATGTTTCAAAACAGAAAAACTCTTCTCTTGAAAATGAGTTGGAAACATTGAAAAATGAATTTTCTATTTCCAAGGAAGAGAATTTTGTTTTTGAAAATCAAAACAAAACTTTGCAAGAAGAGAATTTGATTTTAAAAGCAAATATCTCTACCAACAAAAATTACTTTTGTACTAAGTGTGATTCTTTGAAAAAGGAAAATAATAATCTTAAAAATACACTTGCAAAACTTTCTCAAGGAAGAGAAATTCTAAACTCTTCTGTCAAGAAACAACGAAGAAGAGTTAACAAAGATGGTCTTGTTTCTAAAAAGAAATCAAACCAGAAATATTTCAAAAACTTCTTTGTTTCTGCAAAGATGTCCAATAGTCCAACTTGCACTTGTTTCTATTGTGGACTGAAAGGACACAAATTTTACTCTTGCTTTTATAAGAAAAATCTTGTTTATAGAGTAAAAATGAAATGGGTTCAAAAAGGAACTCATGACCCAGGCAAACCCAAAGAAATTTGGGTACCAAAGACAAAGGATTAATTTGCAGATTTACCTCGAAGCAAGGAGCGAGAATGACTTTTCAGTGGTTACATCATTCAAACTCCACTCTCTTGCATCAAAAGGAGGCAATGAACAAGTAAACATATAAGCTAGAATGTATTGTAAGAAATTTGATTGATATGTTTACTGTATCAAATGATTATGCTTGTTTTTTAGCATGCCTTTCATCTATCTTTGATATTCATGCATGCTATATCTAAAAACAATTCTTATGTATGTGACCTATAGATTCAAATCTTGTTTTGAGCCAAAATCTTTCTTGTAAATACTGCTCAAAGTCTACTTTTTACCGTATGATGAAAACTTGCTTCCATTACATGCATACTTCTCTTGCTTTCACAACAATAAGATTACTCCTGCCTATAGTGTTTATCCTTGTTGTAATCTTATTTAAACACTTTCAATGAAATCAAATTTCTTGCAAAGTTGCATTTCATGAAAGCATAGCATTTTTTTTAATATAGCATATCTTAAACATAATGTTGCTCTTGATTCTCAAGATTTATTTGGACATTGCTAATTTAAGCTTCAAAGTGCTCCACCAAAAGTGTTTTGCAGAAGTTAATTCTCAAATCTATCTTCTAAGGTACTCTCTTTCCTCTGCTCTCCGAAATTAGTAAGATTTATAGTTCTGAAGTTGGTTGGTCGACCAACGCTCCTATCAGTGGTCGACCAACGAAGCCTACATTGAACCAACTCCCAACGCCCAACGCCAGGAGAAGATCACTGAACGCTGAGACAAGTGGTCGACCAAGGTCCTCAGACTGGTCGACCAACTCAAGCCAGTGGCTAAGTAAGGCAATTTTGGTCATGAGTGGTCGACCAGCTCATTCACACGTTGGTCGACCAGTGCATGACAGTAGATGAAGGACTTGAATTTTGCTACTATGCACTTACTGATCTCTTCAAAAGCTTCATAGGTGATCTTATAAGAGATTGTTTTTGAGAGGATCTTGCAAATAATCAATCAATTAAGATCATTAAAATTGCAAGAAGATAGGATCAAAAGAAGAGCAATGAGCAAAACAAGGATATCAAAATCTTGAGGAGGAACTTCAAGAAGCAACAAGACTTTGCCAAAATTGATGAGTATCTCTATCCTTTACCACTATACTATTTAATTGAGTGATACTCCCTACTCATAATTGGCTATATTGGCATTTTTTTTTCTGACATACTTTCATTGCAATGACATATTGTTCTTTGATATCTTACATACTTGATCATATCATTGCATATAAAGATATGTTAAATGCTTAAATTGTCTTTATACCATTCATCATGGTTTGAGCACTATACATGTCATATCTTTGCTTAAGCTATGGCTTATGAACAATTGTTTATGGATTATAGTTTATATCTGATTATATCTTATTAATCCATATTACTTCAATTATTTTACTACATACTCTGGTTATAATATGCTTTATCTTGAATGAGTATGTAACTTGCTTCCACTATGTAATGATGATATATATATTCATGTGAGAAAATTTTTTTATAGCCCTGAATAAATATATGTATACTTTTCAAAATACATAATGCCTCTACTGAGATGATATGATATATCCTGGATATAAAATGTTTTATATATGATAATGGATATATATTTTCTTCTACTGTGTTAAATCTGTTGACATTCTTTCAATAAGAATTATTTTGAAAAGTATTGGAAAAGGATTCGAAATTGCTTTATCATATTTTGAAAAGAAAAGGATTTGGAAATCCTTATTTCAAAAGATTTTCTTCTCTTGTGCTTTTTACGGTATCAATCTTTGAAGAAGAATGATTTCTCTATAAATCCTCCATTGCTTGAGAATTATGAACTAACCCATCAAGGACCCAAATTATTTGGGTACCTAAGAATAAGAGTCACATTGTTTTATGAGGAAAAGTATTCTCAAGTTCGAGCTTGCAATAACAACCAACCAATCTTGAGGATGAAGGACTCAACGATGAAGATTGTGATTCTAATCAAGCATGCACACTCAAAACATTGGTAATTTCTATCCTTGCTTGAAATAGATCTTTAATCCATTAAGTATTATGAGCTTTATGTAATGACTAGATGAATGGCAAGAAAGACTTTCTAAGCTAATTAAAAACTATTTTGAAAACTCTTTAAAAGTTGAAACAGAAAAAGTGCAGATAGAGACACAAGGGATAAAAAGGGTCATATATTATTTTCAATGTCTCTTTTACACTTCAAGCTAAATATGAACTACAGTGGCTCATCTTTCAAAGGAGAAAAATGTTTCTTTTGCCACTAAAATTCTTTGAAGTAACTTTCCTTGCCTATCATCTATCAAGTGATTATATGATTTTTGGATCTACTAATCACATCTTGTGCAAGAATACTTCTTTAGTGATGAAGAAGATTAAAGATACAAATGACCTTCTCAAAAGGATAGTCAAGGTATACAAGTTTAAAATATTCATCAAGGGTCAATCAGTCAAGAGTTACAAAATAAATTGTCTCTACGCCAAGACAATTCTTGGATGAACAAGCTCATGCAAAAGAAAGGTAAGAAAGATTAGTCGATTGGATAAAAGAATTTTGAGAGGTATGTTTACTCATCTCAAAATAGATATTATACATACTTGACTAATCTTCTTCAAATATATATCCTTCACTCCTTGTACTTAATGGTTTATGGATTATAGATTCTCATGATTATATCCTCTAATCAATCCATTGTCAATTGCTTCTGCTGTGATTTGTAATATATATATATATATGTCCTGGTTATAATGTCTTATATCTTGAATGGATATATAAATTACTTTCGTTATGCTGAAATCTATCTTATCTTTTGTTAAGAAAATTTGTTTTGAAAAGGACTTCAAAAATACTTCCGCTATGCTAATATGTTTTATGAAGCAACATTCTTTTTGAAAAAGAAAAGGTCTTAAAGATCTCTTTTGTTGTTGACGACAAAGGGCTATTGATGTTTGATGTATGGATTATGAACTATATCCTTGATTATATCTTGTTACACTAATCCATATATATTGCTTCCTTGGATGAAACGTTTCTAAATTCCTTTTGAAGCAAAATATTTTAGAAAAATTTCATGAAATTCTTGAATTGCTTCCACTCTGCTGAAATTGCTTTGCCATGTTGAAGCATTATCTATTTTGAAAAGAAAAGGATTTGAATATCCTTATTTCAAATTACTTCTGCTATATGCTAAAATGTTTTTATACATATAAGCAGAATTGTTTTCAAAAGTTTTGAAAAAGATATGAATATCCCTTCTTTCAAAATATTATAATGCAGAAATTTTCAAAAGGTTTCATATCAAACTTCTGCAGTTATAATGTTGAGAAATTGAACTTCCCGTATGATTATTCAAAACCAATTTCAAAGGAAAAGGGATGTGAAATTCAGGGGGAGCTTTGTCTCTGCTGAATATATATAAATGTTCTTGAAAAAGAATACATTTTGAAAATTGGATATTCATTATTCTTTTTCAAATTATGCAAGGTTTAAGGGGGAGCCTAAAACTCTTTCAAGTTTTATCTTTTGGCTCATTTCATTTGACATGCGAAATTTTTTCTGAAAATTATTTTTACATGTCAATGAAATCAATGATAAGTTTTGATGTATCCTCATCCCATGCTATATTGACATGTTTTGACATCCTGGCTTAAAGAAGGTATATACTTTAACTTCTATATATTGTGTTCCTTACACCTTTTTGTTGATGTCAAATAGGGGGAGAAGAAATAGTAGAAAAATATATGTATGTACTTATCATATTGCATTCATTATCTTGTGATACATATTTTTCTTTGGTGATTTGTCATCATCAAAAAGGGAGAGATTGTTAGCCCTAAGGCTATATTCCATAAGTTTTGATGATGACAAATGTATTTGAATTGTAGCATTGACATATCTAAAGGTTAATTATTATATATATGCTACAAGCACTTAAGCGTGATTATGTTATTTAATATGTATGTTTCATATATTGAATCATGCTATTGAACTAACCATTGGGTTTGCAAGTAAGATATATTTTATAGGTTCGTTCAAAACAAGAAGAGTGAGCATTGGATTGAAGAACAAGGAAAAGTAACATCATGCCTCACTCAAGGAAAGCAACATACAAGGACAAAGCTCCAAGAAATGAAGAATTAGAAGATTTGAAGTCTTGGAAGCTTAGATGCATCAAGATAGCCTATGTGTTTACATTAGGTATATTTTATATAGGCTATTATACTTGTGCAACTCAATGATTTAGATTTGCATGCATTGGTTCAAGCATTTTGAACAAAAAGATAATGAGATATGAAGTTTTACAGAAGTTAGTTTTTGACCTTTGATCACTCCTTATATCATATCTCATAAATGAAAAATCGGTTTTTCAAATATCTTAATCTCATTTGATAGTAGACTCAAATATCTTTCCAACGGTATATTATTTATTCAAAACGGAGTCCAAATGAGAAATATATGACTATTTAAAATATAGTTTGAAAAACTGAAAGTTGATTTTACTGTACTCAAAAATTATTCTGTTCTGGCCTATAGTCAGTGTTTTGATTATATCTTTTAAATGAAAAATAATTTTTGAGTAAAACTTGGCTCATTTGAAACTAGACTCTAAGAGCTTTCCAATGATATATTATTTGTTTAAAACAGAGTTCAAATGAGGGAGTTATGAATTTTTAAAGAAAGCTTAAAATCTGTATTTAGCTACTGCCAGCCGGTGGTCGACCAGGCAGCTTCAGACTAGTCGACCAGTTGCCCTGAAAATGCTATATTTTGCTACTGCTAATGGGTGGTCGACCAGGTGACCCCAATTGGTCGACCAGTTGACATCTGGACTGCATTTTAAGTGCTGTAACGGCTATATAACGGCTAGTTTTTTAAAATCTTATATATATGACCTTAGATACACGATTTTGAGCAAGAACCAAGTACTACAATGATATATTAACATGTTCTATCATCTTTGAGAGAAATCTAAATATTCTTGAGCCAATCTTGCATATTCTCTATCATTAGAGTTATTAGAGCTTCATTTGTATTCATCTATTCTTTAGAGAGAGTTTCTTTGTATTGTTGATTTTGATCAACACCAATATTATTCTGAGTTGAGGTTCGCAAGTACCAGTGTTGGAAGAACTTGCTTTGGGTCGAGGAGGAGCCCGGATTCATAAATTCTCCATTGTGGTTTCGCAAATACCCGGATCAAATTTGCGTGGTTGTAGTGGTTTGCAAGTACCCGGATTAAACTTGCAATTATAGTAGATATACTCAAGTGGTCTCTTGAGGACTGGATGTAGGCTTGGATTAGCCGAACCAGTATAAATCTCCGAGTTTGCTTTCTCTATCCCTTACTCTTTAATTTGTGCATATTGATATCTATTCTTTAATTCCTTGATCTTTATAATTATTTATCTTGACAACACATTGATTTTCTGTATTGTATTTATTATCCTAAGCATTGTACTTTTACAGAAAATCATTTTAACTTCCAATTAATTCTTGTGAAAAATTTATAAAACCCAATTCACCCCCCCTCTTGGGTTCTAACCATTACTTTCACATCACTCTGGGCTGAGCAAGTCCAAAATTTTAGCTCGTAGTATATATATGTTTCCATATAACCTTAGCCCACATTCATCTCTGAAAATTATGGTACCACTAGTCCTCTCTTCTCCCTCATGGAGTAAGAGCTTTCCTCACTATTAAGTCAGAGTTCACCATTGAGTCCCGATCTCAGTAATCGAGATGGACATTCAGCAAATAAGCAAAGAGGATCTAGATCAACCTGAACGTCTTATAATAACAGAGCTCAAAGAAAATTCATTTACAATGGAAGCAGCAAAAAATGTCTTACTAGGGAGAATTTTTACAGAAAAGCCTCTCAGTAAAAAGGTTGCAAAAGGAATGATAAAAAAAGGCTGTGGAGATCCAGAAGGCCTCGTCATCATCAACCTGTCACCAAACACCTAGTTCAACTTCCCAAACCCAGAAACTCCAAATAGGATACTTGAGGAAGCACCTTGGAATATCATGGGCCATGTTTTGATTCTCAAGCAATGGAACCCACAAATATCAATGCAAGAGGTTGAATACTCGCATACACCATAATGGGTGCAAATACATGGCCTGCCACTAGAGCTCTTCTCAAAGGAAAATATAGTAAGAGTTGGAAGCAAAATAGGTGAGGTTTTGGAAGTGGACGATCCCTTTCAAGGAATAACAATCAGCAGAGGGCTTCTTTGAGCAAAAATTCTTGTCAACATTCAAAATCCTCTATCTTCTGGTTTCTTGCTCCCACGAAGCTCTCTTCCCATAACATGGATCCACATTTATTATGAGAAGTTGATGAATTTTTGTTTCAAATGTGGTAGATTGGGCCATGAGTAAAGAAAATGCAAGCATTAAAAAAAATCATGGACGCGATAGATCTTAGCAAATAAATGTATGGGCCCTAGTTGGGTGTACCTCCATTGAAGAAGCTCACGTTACAGGCAAAACCAATGGTGTTCAACAATGGAGAGAAGGAGAGAGAGGATGAACTAATGCAGAAAGTTGTTACTGAACGAGGTATAGAAATGAAAAGATGGAAATGGAAAAAACACCATCACCTTAGAGAATGAGAAGGAAAGTAGTGGAGATATTCAATGATTCAACAAAGATTGTCGAAAAGGTGAATCTGCTGAAAGCAGGTTACATGGGACAAGAGGATATATAGGCTTTGATGTTAAGGAAGCAAACAAATCCCTTATAAAGTCAAACTTTGAGCCACGTGTAGACCTCAAAGGGTACAACTGTACACAGTCAAAGCAACATAAGAGGGAAATTAGAAAAGTCACACATAAGGAAATGGGCCATCATGTTGTAATGAGCCCATTAACACATTTGGCCCAATCTCTAGAAGTCACAACAAAAGGGCCCTTCTTCGGCAACCCACATTGGGCCCCCATAATATAAGTGATCATGTCCCTCTCATAGCTCACTCTAAAGGAGGATAGACATCCAGCCAAACAGATTTAAACTCCTAGAAAAATAACAAGCAGTACTTAATGGGCCCAACAAGCGAATACAATAGGGAAAAATAGTCCAATAGCCAACGTGCAGAAGCAATCATCCATTAGTTGAATTATGAGACCCGCACCTGCCAAAGAACAAAGGAAAAAAAGTACCTCAGTATTATGTGGAGTTCCTATACAAGGATTATGAAGAAGATGTAAAAAAGAGAAGCAGTGTAGCGGAGATTCTACTGGCCAAAGAAATTCATAACAGACTCACTCTTAAAAGAGTGCAAGGTATTACATAGAATAGCATGCCTATGCTTAATGATCTAGTTGAAGAAGATGCCACCCAGGATATATACCTACAAGACAACCAACTCAACACCAGTAGGAAAAGTTTCAATTAAAGAAAAGGAAGAAAACAATCCACGTTTTTCAAATATGGTAGAGGAGGAGGGCCTCATCAAGCCCCCAAAGTCACCATGATCAACATATGTTGGGATTATCAGGGAATTGGGGTTGCCTTGATAGTTAAAGAGCTGAAGGAGCTTATCTTTAAATACAAGCCCTAGCTAGCATTCTTAAGCGAGATGAAGATGACGAGTAGTAAGATACAAAAGTTAAAAAGAAGCCTAAACTTTGATGATTTGTATGTTTTTTATTGTAAGGGCACGTCTGGTGGGCTATGTTTGTTTTAAAAATGAATATTAATGTGGAAGTCATTTACAATAATAGTAATGTAAACCACACCTACATTGGCTACATGAATGCAAACATTGGCTTTCACTACTCTTTTGTTTATGGGAATCCTGTCAATAAACAAAGGCAAATTTTCTTGCTTCATCAAATTGACAAAATCGAGGTTAGGAAGCATCACAAGAACCAAATTCTAAATTTCAGAGATTCTCCTGTCTCTAAAAATATGGAAGAGATACCACAAAAGGGCAACAAATACACATGGTTCAATAATAGGAAAATAGACACTGTCCAAGAAAAGCTAGACAAGTGTGTCGCTTATTAGGAGTGGAGAAAAAAATTTCCCTAATGCTATGGTAACAGCTCTAGCACCCCATCTCCTCTGATCATTGCCCTCTCATTATTGATTTTTCCCCATCTACTCCTCAGAAGAGAAGAACTTTCAAGATAGAACCCTATTGGGCTACACATGAAGACTTTGATGCAGTACTTGATTGGAGTTGGAAAAGAGATGAAACTAGCATCACTAATAATTTGAGCAATGTTAAAACAAGTCTGCAAAATTGGAGCAAAACCAACTTCAAAAGGGATGATTTTCAAATCAAAAAGCTCAAGCACAGAATTGAAAAACTCCATATACTCCCTTATAAGAGAAAACATGGAAAAAAGGTTCAATCTGAAAAAAAAAAAAAAAGTTAAAGACCCATGAAACCAAGAGGAAATGTATTGGGGAGCAAGGGCAAAGATCAACTGGTTAAAATGAGGAGACAAAAACTTTAAGTACTTCCATGCCTCAACTATCTGAAGAAGAGATGCAATACCTGCCAATTTTATATTTATATAATTGATGGTATTACGGTATTTAAATGTTTTTGTGGGAATTACATTATCTTTAATGCAATATTTAATAACGTTATTTTTATTTCTATATTTCCAATCATTTAATTTTCATAAATTGGAGGAATACTTTTTGTAATTTATTTATGAAATTGTTATTATGCGATTGGATTAGATGAATTGAGGTGCTATGGTATTTCTGTTATGAACGAAAAATCGTGGATGAGGGATTATTTGGAATTTATGTGGTTTATTTGAGATACTGTGGAAGTGGGTCAAGTGGGTTGGATGTAGGGTCCATGGGTCAACCCATGACCCACTGTCACATCCTCAACAGTGAGTCTAATTCAAGTTATCTCTAAGTTAAAAATATCGTCAAGGTCTTATACAAAGAAACCTTAAGTAATATTCATATTTACACATAGTCCATCCACAAAATCTTAGGAGGCTTATGTGACCACAGAGCTACTTCTAGAGCTTACAAGATAATAGAATACAAAGGAACCAATCGAAAATACAAGAGGGTTGGTTTAAGATAAACTCGTTATTCCCTTGGACAATCCCCAGCGTCAGCCACAGATTCTAAAATGTTGTAAAATAACAGGATGAGTAATGAAATACTCAGTGAATGGATAACATTATCAATCAAAAGTAAATTTAGCAATTAGTATCATAAAGATATCATTGAATTAAACTCCCATCAGTTACCAATGATATGCACAGTATAAATTATTCAGTGCCAAACACAAATCCCATACCAATCGGGTCGTCCACGGTACCAGTGGATCGTTGCCCGCGGCCCCCTGGCCGCATCCACCCTTATCTCTCCATGAAAGATATATCTCCACCCTTATAACTCATGTAACTTCTCCCGTGGGGTGCATCACCATGAAAATATTATAACAATGTCATACCATAACGCAAATATTCACACAACCTCAACATAATAACGGCAATATCAACATTAACTTTACATATTTTTTAAGAATTAACATTTAATTAAACAAGAGGTTTGAAATCAACAATACCTTTAAATACAAGGAATACAAGTCCTTGATAATAAATACACAACATACCGTTTAAGTCCACCTTCTCAATTTTCTTTATGATACTTGATGACAATACTTTTGAAGAAATATAGATGAGATAAGGTTATCACACTCACCTCGAATGTAGCCCTAACTACCTTTATTTTTACAGCTAAATTATGAGAGGTGTTAGGAAATAACTCTCAAAGATTTCCTAAAATGTAAATAAGATGAAAAAATAAAGAATACATTAGAATTTTCAAGTGAAACTTTCTAACAGTATCGTATTTACAAAAAATAAAGTCCGGATGTAAGAGTTATGAACATTTTAAAACTGATGCTACAGTGATGGTCAACGGTCAACGCAGCTACAGTATCATTGACTAAGTCAATGCTACAGTAACGTTGACCGAGTCAATGCTACAGTAACGTTGACCGAATCAATGCTACAGTAGCTGAGAAAATTTGGAAAAATTTTTTCGATGAACAGTAATTTCTGAAAATTTTCTGGAAATTTCCAAAATGAACAGTGATGTTCTTCGTGTTCTTCACCCAAAAATCCTAAAATCATATCTAAAACAATATTTCTTTTGATTTCTTCCATGTGTTTTGTTTCTTAATGTCTTATGAGTATTTTAATACCAAAACCCCCAATTTTTACCAACAATCCAAGCTCAAATCTCAAATTTTCATCAAGAATACTAACTTTTTTCAAATATCCAAATTCTACGAATTTCTCCTAGTTTTCTCCAAATTTCTTGTTCTAATAACATCATAAACCACCTAAGAATGTTTTAGATTGACATCCACACTTAAATTCATCCATTAAAACTCAAAATCTTAATTTTCTTCCATAGGTCCGAAAATAGAGAAAAAGAGAAATAGAGTAGATAAAACTTACCTCTTTACCTCTAGAACTCTTGAGAATCGGAAGTATGGTTAGAAAATACAAGATCGCAGAATGAAAATTTAAGAAATGATTGAAGAAGGGAAGAGTGGTAGATGAAGAGAAGATAGAGATGTTTCAGGGAGGAAAGAAGGAAGAGAGGAGATGAGTCTAATAATTGTACGTGTGGGCCCCACCAATTTCTTTTTCGATAAAATTGTGCATAGCCACCTTAGCTTTTAAGATTTGTTCACTTAGGTCCTTGAGAATTTATAAAAATTTCCTAAATTAAAAATTGAAATTTCTATTCCCAAATTTTCTTTACTAATTCAAAGAAAAAAAATATTTTTCACGTAATTAAATTTATCGATAAACTTCAAAATAGATTTTTAATATTCATACACATTATTGGGGCATTACACCCACCACCCATAAAAAGGTTTTCTCACCCTTTCTTTTTTCATTTCCAACTTAGCGAATTTGGGGCTTTGGAGAAGAGCCACTTTCCTCTCTTTTCTCTCTTCATCCAACTTGTATTTTTACCAATTAAACTTCAGTTTCTAGTTGCTTTTAGCATCTCTAGACACACCTAGGACTAAATGTAAGATTACATCTCATTAATCTCTTCTAAATTCTTGAATTGATCCATGCCCTAGGTGATGATGAGTTTTGGGGGTTTTTCATGAAAACTTTGTCTCTTTGTCTCCTTTCTTGAATTTGTTCGATTGATTTTGGTACAATCTAGTTCATGGTGGTAAAACAAACAAGTTTCAAGGATTAAAATCCAAGAACACGTTCTTGAGAAATTTCTAGAAGATTTGGAAAAATTTGTGAAATTCGTTTGTTTTGTGTTTTAATTATTCTAAATTGCTCAATAAACATCATTTGGACATGGGAAACCAAAGAAAGGAGGGAAAGAGTATAAATCAGGGATTTTTTATGGATTTCTCCCCAAAATTCGTGAAGAATAATGAGGAGGTAGAATTTCTGGGTTTTGGCGCCCTAGGCGCCATGTATTTTGGGCCTTGGCGCCTCATGCGCCACAAGTAGTGTCCCAAGCGCCCTTGAGGCTGAAAAGTGGTTTTGGTGTATGTTTCAAAGGGGATTTTGAAGGTTCCTTGATGTATATTTATTGGGATTTCATTTAGGTGCTTTGGTACGGTAAAACTTTGTTGAGGCAAAGGTGAATGGTGGACCTTACCAAAGTTATTTTATTTCAAGTACAATATAAATCCCTCCTCTCTCATTGTGGAAAATAAGTTAATTATACCCTTATTTGATTACATGCACTGGAAAGTGAAGATTGTTTCTGGAATAATTATTGTGGTTGTGATGTGGCATGTTGTGTATGAACTTATATCTTTTGTGGTTACTCTTTTCAAATACAGAGACTGGGGAAGAAGAGTTTCTGCTAGAGAGTTAACGGTTCTTTTGGAAATATACTTCTCTTTATGTCAGTGGATTCATAGAACCAAATTTTCACAAGTGTAGGATATCGCTCTGTAGTCTATTAGGCCACCTAGGTTTGGGATGAGAAGATTGTACATGATAAATTTAGCTGTAATTTATCTTTGTACTGTTCATGCTGCGTTCTGATATTGTAAGATTTTTTTATACATATGTGAATGTATAATATTCTACTTTTATGATGATAACTGGCCAATATACTGCTAGTTGTGAATAATAGGATTTTTTGTTGTGGTAATGGATTATTCACGCTTGTTAAATGAGTTAGATTTTCAGGGCGTGACAAGAGAAATCAAAACCATTCACATAGTCAAAAATAGAAATGAGGATTGGATACAAGGTAATGAGGAGATTATGCAAAGCTTTAAAGAATCCTATGAGGATCTCTTTAGGGGATTTGATGGTTAAGAAGAAGAAGATGCAATTCAGTACATTCCTACTCTTATTACTCCCCAAGACAATTCATGGCTCCTTAAAGAAATCCAAGAAAGTGAGGTCAAGAAAGCCATCTTCTCTCTTGGAGCAAAAAGGCCCTCGGACCTAATGTCCTAAGTGGTATTTTTTGTCAAAAAGAAAGGAACACAATGGCATCAGATATTACAAAAATGGTTTATGATTTTTTCAGTGAGTGCACACTCCCAAGTAACATCAATGAAGCTCATATCACCTTAGTTTCAAAAATTCCTAATCCAGAGGAAATGAGTCACTGCAGACCTATTAGTTGTTGCAACTTCCTAATGAAAATCATCACAAGAATCATGGCACTTCATATGAAACTTTTAATGAACAAAATTATTGCCAATAACCAAAGTGCTTTTGTTGAAGGACGTCAATCGAATACAATCTTATTGTAGTGCATGATGCCTTTCATACACTCAAGAAAAAAAGAAAAAAAAATTGGAGCACTACATGGCCATGAAACTCGACATGAGCAAGGCGTTTGACAAGTTAAATGACCTTTCTTAAAGAAAGTTTTACTCAAATTTAGCTTCAACTCTTCCTAGGTAAATTGGATCCTTAAAAAGCTTACCATTATATCTTACAAGATCAAAATCAATGGGTGTCTAAGTGATGAGATGCTTTCTTAAGCGAGAGTAAGGCAAGAGGATCCACTCTCCCATTACCTATTTATTATTATAGCTAAAGCTTTGTCCACTCTCCTCATAAATTGGCTAACAACCAAAACAATTTCTGGTATTGCTCTCTCTAAACACTCCCCTAGCTTTAATCACCTCTTCTTTGCAGATGACTATATGTTCTTCACAAAAGTAAATAGTCAGGATGCCTATGGAATCATCAACATCCTAAACACCTAGACTAAGGCTTTAGGGCAAATAATAAACCTTAATAAATCTCATTTTTAGCAAAAATTGGCCCACACCAACTCAAGCATGAAATCACAAATATTTTAGGCATGGAGGAATAGGACAAACCAGGGAACTTAGGCTAGCTACAGACTAGGGGCACTCCAAATAGCAAATGTTAAAGGAAATAGGTGAAAAGGTCATTGGGAAAACTAAGGGTTAGAGAGAAAAATTTCTCATCCAAGCAGGAAAGGAAATCCTTATAAAACCTATCCTTCAAGCCATACCAGCTTACTTCATGTCCATTCTTAAATATCCTAACTCTCTCTGCAAAAAAATTACCGCAGATCTTGCAATATTTTGGTTGGTAGGTATATGCAAAGAAAATGGAATTCATTGGGTTAAATGGAGTAACATAACAAACAACAAAAAAAATGTAGAGGCATGTGTTTTAAAGATTTCAGTATCATGAATCAAGCCCTTCTTGCAAAACAAGCTTGGAGATTAGAGAACAATCCCAACACTCTATGGGCCCAGATCATCAAGGGTAAAATACTTTGCAGAATAAAGTCTTTGTAAAGTTAAAAAGACTACAAGGTGTTCATGGGCTTGGGGAAGCATTCTGGAAGGTAGAGACCTCCTTCTAAAGCATGGGTTGTGGCAAATTGGAGATGGAAGCAGTATAAAGATTTTTAGTTACAGATGGATTGGCAAAGAGGCTATTCCAAGATGCCAATCTGATTTAGATTTGAATGCAATAGTTAATAGTCTTTTTAACCAACAACACAGAGCCTGGGATGTTCGAAAAATTCTCAACATTTTCCCTAGGAACACAGCTTCAAAAATCATAGCTATACCTCTAGTCCCAAAAGGAAAACCAGACACACTTGTATGGCTATATACAAAGAGCGATCAGTACGAAGTCAAATTACGGTACCATGTTGAAAAAAGTGGAATGATAAGAGAGGATGCCTGCAGCTGCTCCACATCTAACATAGTTGACAATAACCTTTGGAAGCAGATTTGGAATGCGAATATCAGCCCTAAAATTAAAACTTTCATATGTAAAGCATGCAAAAATGCTCTTCCAACAAGACTTAATCTCTATCAGAGGAAATTAGAAGACAATCACCTATGGCCAATTTGTTAAGAAGCGACAGAGGATGTAGAGCATATTTTACTTACCTGCCCCTAGATTAGGCCTTTATGGTTTGGATTTCCTCTGCAATGGGACCTAGCAGACCAATCTGTCACTAGGCTTGATCTCTGGCTCCAAGAGAAATACAGTCAACTCTCAACTAAAAAGGAAAACTATGATCAAAATGTTGCTTTGATGCTTATCTTGTATTGGTACACATGGAAGGGCAAGAACCTAAAACTCTTTGAAGATCGTGACCCGCAACCAAAATTTACTCTCACATTGGCTATCAAATCAACTACTGCAAACCTCAATGAGATAAACAAAAAATTCCCTTTGAACTCTCAAGATGCAATTATAATACCTACAGTTTGTAGATTCATATAGCCTCCACCTCCAGAAGGGTTTCTAAAAGCCAACTTAGATGCTAGCTACGATGAATCCAAGAACTTATGCTCAATCAAAGTAATTCTAAGGAATGATCAAGGCATGGTTTGTTCTGGTGCAGCTAGAATTCTGCCAGCTCTCTCTCCTCTTCACGCTAAGTCACTTACCATGAAGGAAGCTCATATCTTGGCTTTTAACTTGGGAATATAGTACATCATTTTTGAATCCGACAGTCAAGAACTGATAAATATCTGTAAAAAAAAATCTCACTAGCAAATCTCCTCAATTACCTAATAATTCGACGATCTGAAACAAAATTTTGCCTCAGCTTCCTTTTCTTGGTGTAATAGAGAGGCCAATGGAGTAGCTGATGAAATTGCTCTTCTTTGCAAGAGCTTCAAACTCCCTCGACACTAGGTCTTGTCCCCCTTTCCTCTCTCCATCAAAAATTAGTAAAGGACAAGGAATGAATCGCACAATTGCCCTTGTCTTTTCATTGCCTCAGAGTTGGGTGTGATGCCTGCTGCCACCTACCTCTGTTTTCCGCCATTAGCACTGCAGACACGTCTAGAATGGTTGTATTTACCTGGTCTAGTTTTTGTTGGTCTTTTGGGCCTCAATAGGACTAATTTACCAACATACTACCTTTTTCAAAATTATTTATCCTAATACTACCTTTTCAATCTTATTTACTCGGATGCTGCAAGTTCTGTCAAATCTAGTTTATGGGAATTCCGAGCTTCTGACAAATATTAAAGAAGCTTGGCCTCATGGAGGCCGAGCTTCTGCTGACAGAAACCTCGGCCTCCGTGAGGCCGAGCTTCTGATCCCAAAAACCAGTTCCTCGTGATTCGAACACGTGTGCGCATGGTGATTAGGAAAAAATGCACCACTCAGGCAAAGAACTTACTCAATATAATGCTCGCCACTAATGTTAATGTAAGAAGGTCAAGAGGCTAAAATTAAAACTTTTATATTATAAATAATTAAATTAACAAATATTAAATATAAATAATTAAATTAACAAATATTAAATATAAATAGGTTAAATTAAGATTTAATTGTTATATTTAATAAAACTAAATATAGTTATATTCATTTGTGTAATATAATTATTAATTGCAATATTTAATTTATTTCAATCATTTTTGTACAATGAATAAAATTAGTTACTTATATAGTTACAAATATTTTTTAATTAAAATATTACAAATATATAGTTACAAATCATTTTTATTTCAATCATTTTTGTACAATGAATAAAATTAGTGACAAATATTTTTATAGTTACTTATATAAATAAAGTCAATGAATTTTGTATAATTATGCAATTAAAAAACTAAAGTCACATTAATTTATGAATACATTGTAGATTTAATTTAAGATTGATCAATTAAAAAAATTGTAAATTACAAATTCTACAATTTACTAACAAAAATATTTTTAATTTATAGAAAGTTAACAAACGATAAAAAAAAATCTAAAAGAAGCGACTTCCAATCCCGCAACGTGTATGTGTAATTGGTCGTTTAGACCTTCGACATTGCTCGGGTTCTTCTTTCTACCTATCTTCTTCTTCTTCTTCTTCTTCTTCTTCTTCTTCTTCTTCTTCTCTGCCTTGTTGGTGTCCTTCTAAGGGTGTAGGCTGAGCATTCAAATCCAATGTTGGCGATTGTACTGATGGGATCATGTGATCCGATGTGAAGAACTGCATTCCGAAATCTGCATTATGTGTCATAGGATCAGGAAAAAATGATGAATAATTGAAATAGGATTGTGCAGGCATCAGAGTATGATAGCCACCGCCAAATGGAGAGTTGGAGCCTCCAGTTTGTGTGAAAGAAGGATCGGCACCACTAGAACCTATGTCCGGTTGAGTCTGACAGTAAGTTGAAGTCGATACACTCTGATATGGCATAGATGCACCTGGATCATAGCATGCATCATAGGGAATAGGTTCCCTTGCTGCGATGAGGCCCCGAGAACGCTTTCCCGGCACTTGCTCAGGAATTACTACAGCAGGCAAATGCTGAGCAGGTGGAGTTGGGTGAAAAAGCCTGAGTTCTTTCTGTTCACTCATGGCAGTAACGATATTCATAGCGCCTTGCTCAATTCTCGCTGCTAAATCATCAGGTGTCGGATCCTCACGAGTAAGTTTATATAAGTACCATGTCATATCAACCTGTAAAAAACATAGAAATTAGAACAAAGCAAATAAACTATAAATATAATTTAAATTTGATAATAAATAAACAATTTACCGCATAACCTTCAAAACCGCTCGTAGGATCGATCGATCGCCTCGTATGCTTCCAATACCAACGCATATACTCAGAGTTATGCTCTAGGAGATGTGAAGGATACTGTGGCTGGATCAATCGTTGAGGCCAGGTCAACCACTGATTGATAAAGTCTGCATATACCACTGCCCAATTCTGATCATATTTTCCTGTCATCTGTAATGTGTGGTGGCGGCCAAGATTGACAGGTGGCTTAGGAATTGACTGATCCCCGCCAAATTGGCAATGCACGCGATCTACATGGTGCCATTCTACGATATGGAAACAAATAAGCGGTACAAAGGCAAGCCAGACATTATGGTCAGCTACGCAATAATCTGGAAGCATCTGAATGACTTCCCCGTCATATGGACACCAGATAATCTGTGAAAAGTTAATGATAAAAAAAATAAACATATAAAGTATCATCCATATTTGAAGAGTATCAGTTTAAGTAAGATACCTCAGAGTCAGTTATTCTATCTAATAGAAGTCTGTAATGCTTCAAGCCTCTTTAGCTGGCCTAATGGAATCCTTAGCACCCTTCCAACTACAACAATCACAAATATATGAGTTGACATAGTAATTAGTAATTGATAAATTTTATACTAAAGCAAGTAGTACATATAGAAATCCTAATGGCGGGAGTATAAGATAATTTTCTGAATCTACGTCTTGGGTAGGGTGTGTCGATGGCGCTAATCGAGGGAATCTAGACCATACCCAGACGTGTAAAAGAGTGAGGCAACCACTAATTTCTTTCTGTTTAGGGTCCGTTGGCATACAAAGTTCCCTATAAAGATGAGTCAGCACCGCCGATCCCCAACTTAGTCACCCACATTCATTGAAGTCCTCAAGGAATGGTAGGTACATGAGGTATACCTTTGTCCCAGACTTATCTGGTAATAAGTACCCCCCGATCAAGCGTAAAATATAAGCACGTGTGAAATAGACAACTTGATCATCAGTAGGATCTTATGGCAAATGGTTAAAGGTGTCTGCAAGCCAGTTCATGCTCAAGCGCTGGCCATCTAATTTGCTCGAGGGTGGGGCAATACCCAGAAGTTGTCGACATAATTCACGCCAGTCCATGGAGGCTAATCCTGTAACCAGTCTGCCACCACATGGGAGACCTAGCTGAACCGCTACATCTTGCAACGTAATAGTGCATTCTCCCTTCATGGTGTGAAAAGTATGTGTCTCAGGCCGTCATCGTTCAACGAGTGCTGAGACAAGTGCTAGACTGTGTTCAAATGTACCTAAACGTGCGACACCATAGAACCAGTAGCACGTAAATAGGGGACGATCACTGGTGGTGGGTTGCCTACAAGTATACATTGTCGTAGACGTAAAATGCGATTGTTTTGCATAAATATAATTTTTTATATTAATATATAATAACAAATGCATAATAATAATAATAATAATAATAATAATAATAATAATAATAATAATGAGAATAAATTAATAATAATGAGAATAATAATAATAATGTGTATATATATTTGATTTATGACCAAACTTTGTTTACCCAAACATCCTGAGAGATATGACGATATTGTAAATACAGAAGTGAGTCATCGTCAGGACCTAGGACTATAGCTTGTCTAGGATTCGCCATCTGATAAGATATTCTAGTGTAAGAAATAAATAATTCAGTCCAAAATATTATTTCAAGAAAGAATATTACATAAATAATTTAAAACAATATAAATAATATAATTTAAAGACTAAAAAATTAATATAATTTAAAGAAGGGTGCTATAAGACAATTTAATGTAGGAAAGAAAAATTCATTCAATTATGTCAAATATTACATGAAGACTGTTCATTATCAATAACATTAAATATTACGTAAATACAATCTAGCTGGGATGCCGATGTGGACAACTTGCTCGATTGTGGCCAGGTTGCCTACATAAACCACATCTAGATGGCTGGGCCCGTTGTCTATAATCCATGTCCACCCGTAGCCGTACTAAGTGTGGGCGGCCTTTATGTCTGATGCAGACTGGATCCAGAATTACCTTAAGGCCTTTAGCCAATGGCCAATACTCCTGCCCACCTATAGGACGAAATGGTGAGCTATAAGCCATTAAGATGGTCTCAAGCCGGTAAACATGGTGAACAAACCCAGTATGACTAAGTCCTGCATGTGCGCAAGCTGCCACCGCATGCGGACACAGAATATGCCAAACTTGAAACTTCCCACAATCACACCGACTTTCCACAAGGCTAAGCTTGTAAATACGACCTTGACGACGTCCCAACTGATCGTATGCCTCTTCCACTTCAAAATACCATACGGCCCGATCAAATAAGTGTACAATGCATGAAGATGCCTTAGTTGCATGGTCTGCAATCATCTTATGCACAACCTCTGAAAATGTCTCCTTCATGTTTATTTATGCGCTCGTGGTCGCCGATTGTTTCTCAAAGTAAGAACCTAGCTTGTACAATGTAGCTTTTACTAACGCTAGTACAGGGAGATGTCTAACGCCCTTGAACACGTTGTTCATGCACTCAGCTAAGTTCGTCGTCATATGACCCCATCGATGACCATTAGTATCATATGCCCGTGACCATTGCTTAAGGCGCAAATCACTAAGCCATCTTGTGACCTGCGAATTTGAATTTACATCTGAGTTAAAAATTTCTTGAACAATCTCGTCCACTTCATGACAGTCATATGAATATCCTAGCCAAAATAAGACAATGTTAGTTCACAAATCATTTATGCACCTAAATAATACTGGAATATACAATGGCACATACCGGCATGCTCGAGCCTTGACGCTAGCCACTTCGAACGTAATGTGGTGCGCACATTGCTGGCCAAGTGTCGCAGACAAAACATGTGAGGTTGCCAATCAAGAACTTGTGCACCTGCCCTAAGGCCGTGGTGCCTATCTGAAATTATAATGATGCGACGATCACAAACAACATGCTCACTTAGATGTTGAAGAAACCATAACCAATTAGCATCATTTTCTTGTTCAACAAATGCAAATGCAATAGGAAACACTTTATTGTTGCTGTCTTGAGATGATGCTATTAACAAGGTTCCTTTGTACTTTCCATATAAAAATGTACCGTCCACCTGTAGAATGGGCTTCAAATATGGCAAAGCATCTATACAGGGCTTGTAAGACCAGAATACTCGTCGAAACAACGCCCATGGACCATCTTTGTCTGGGGGACAAGGATCTGTATCCCACACCACCACAGAACCTGGCATAAAATGTTCAATGCTTTTATCCACCGAGGTAATAATGCATATGATCGTTCCCACGCCCTAAATGCCATTGAAATGGCCTTCAATTTTCCGGCCCATGCTTTCTTATAAGAAATATTGTAACCGAATTGCACCCGGATCAAGGCAATTACTTTACTAACTGGGAGATCTGGCTTCTTCACTACTAATTCAAAAATATGATTTGCTATAACGTCTCCATCTAATTTTGGGTGGTCTTGAGCCAGCAATGCATGGACACAACTATGTGGACCCGGATACTTCGTGATCACCCAGTAATTACTATGTTTTTTTACGATGGCCCTGAGTCTCCACCCACAGCCATTTTCTTTTCTAGGGCATACATATACCTCAACACCTTTCCTTTGGTAGGCCACCCTATAGTCCTGGTGATTTCTTATAGAATATACTTTCACTGCAAGTCGCAAAGCCATCTTGTCAATGAACTGTTTTCCAACATAGAGATTGGTATCATTCCTTGTTGACATTTCAGGTTTGCCCTCATCAATTGTAGAATCTGGAAGGCTTGTTAAAAATTCATGTGCAAGGTCTCTGTAAACACTAGTGGAAGGGATCAAAATTCTCTCATCTTGCCCGTCGACATTATCATGACCGCCTACATCTGTAGCATCATCGGCAACATCTGTAGCATCATCAGCAACATCTGTACAATCATCACCAACATCTGTAGCATCATCAACAACATATGTAGCATCATCGCCATCATCGTCTGAAGCATCGTCACCACCAAAACACTCTTCTTCATCAGTAAAATCATCCATGCATGGCCGAGGAGATGAAGGAGCATCATTTAGTTGTGGCACAAGTTCATCATCATTTGCCATCAACAACTGACTATACATGCCTTGGATGGGGGGCTGTAACGACATCTCAAATGGAATAATATCTTGCGATGTACTAGCTTCAGGGATAAGTTCTACTTGACGACCGCAAGTTTCAACTAACAATTCCAGGTCCTCAGCTCCACTTCTCAAATGTTTTATGATCATGGATCTAACTATGTTATCAGTCTTCAAATTCATCTTAACATATTCCCCATTCAATCGGTACCTGTAGCTTATTTTTACCACTGATTCACTTAGAGGGAGCTCTAAATGACCGTGAATCATACTTTTCAATTCATCTAGAATGATATTTAGATCATTTAGTGCCATTATATCACAAACATCAGATTTAAATTTAACCCCCTCGTTATTCTTAACAGTCCTTCCGTTGACATAAATATATACATTTATGCCAAAACTCATCTTAACTGCCTATAACACAATATAATTCATATTAATACACTAAGAAATATATAATTCATAATTCTTAACGTCTCTAAAGTGCCTATCAGTTATTTATATGTCAAATATATCAATTTCTTAATTAACATAATAAATAATAGTATTCTTTATTTATTTTTCAATTAAAAATTTATAAAATTAAAATGCTTAAGTTTACAATTACTTTCTTAAAAAATGTGAAATTACTTTCTAAAAAATAATTAAAACATATAATTTGAATAATTCGTGTTATGCGAAATAATAAAGGAAAAATATATAATAAATTTGCAAAAATCTTCAACTATTTTTAATATTAATCTTTTATCTTAAAGTCTCTTATTGAAGTGAATTAATTATTTTAAAGTTCAAAGAAGTCATCCTATCTTATTTACTTAAACTGTTCTAAAATTATTTTTTAAATTTATTCTTTTAACTTAAAGTTTAATAATTAAAGGATACATAAATTATTTTTGTGTATTTTAAATATTTATATATTAAATATCTCCATTTATTGTTTTGCATAATAAATAATAGTATTCTTTAATTTTATTTTCAATTATAAATTTATAAAATTCACTTACATAAGTCAACAAATATTTTCTAAAATATGAAATTATTTTATAAAAAATATTTAAAATATATAATCTAAATAATTCATATTATGCTAAATAATAAAGGAAAATATATAAATAATTTGTAAATATCTTCAATATTTTTTTATTAGTCTTTTATCTTAATTTCTCTTATTAAAGTCAATTAATTAATTTTAAAATTCAACCAATCTTATTTTCTTAAAATGTTCCAATTTTTTAATTTATTCTTATAATTTGAAGTTTAATAATAAAAAGATACAAACATGATTATTTTGTATTTTAAATATTTATAGATTAAATATCTCCATTTATTATTTTACATAATAAGTAATAATATTCTTTAATTTTATTTTCAATTATAAATTTATAAAATTCAACTACATAAGTCAACAAATATTTTCTAAAATATGAAATTATTTTATAAAAAATATTTAAAATATATAATCTAAATAATTCATATTATGCTAAATAATAAAGGAAAATATATAAATAATTTGTAAATATCTTCAATATTTTTTTATTAGTCTTTTATCTTAATGTCTCTTATTAAAGTCAATTAATTAATTTTAAAATTCAACCAATTTTATTTTCTTAAAATGTTCCAATTTTTTAATTTATTCTTATAATTTGAAGTTTAATAATAAAAAGATACAAACATTATATTATTTTGTATTTTAAATATTTATAGATTAAATATCTCCATTTATTATTTTACATAATAACTAATGCTATTCATTAATTTTATTTTCAATAAAAAATTTATAAAATTAAAATGCATCATTTTACAATTAATTTATAAAAATATGAAATTAAATTATAAAAATAATTAAAATATATAATCAGTCAAACTCATACTATACAAAATTATAAATTCAAAAATATATAAATAATTTGTAAAAAATATATAAATAATTTGTAAATATCTTCAATATTTTTTTATATTTAGTCTTTATCTTAAAGTCTCTTATTAAAATCAATTAATTAATTTTAAAATTCAACCAATCTTATTTTCTTCAAATGTTCCAATTTTTTAATTTATTGTTTTAATTTGGAGTTTAATAATAAAAATATACAAACATTATTATTTTTTATTTTAAATATTTATAGATTAAATATCTCCATTTATTATTTTACATAATAAGTAATAGTATTCTTTAATTTTATTTTCAATAAAAAATTTATAAAATTAAAATGCATCATTTTACATTTAATTTATAAAAATATGAAATTAAATTATAAAAAATAATTAAAATATATAATCAACCTAACTCATACTATACAAAATTATAAATTCAAATATAAATAATTTGTAAAATTTATTTTAATAATCAATTTATACAAAGTTATTATACTTTTCACTTATGTCAAAATTTAAAATTTTATTAGTACGAAAAAAAATTGTAATATATGTAAATTTCAAATGAAATTCAACATTATAAAAAAATAAGTAAAAAACACAACTAAATTTACAATAAAATAAACAAACTAAAATATCTACTAATACAATCCAAAAATTAAATAAAATATATAACAAGATCAAATTATAAACATCAAACAATTTCTAATGAAAAAATCTAACTAAGATAATCTAAACAAAATATACAAATTTAAATATACTAATCTAACTATTAAAACTATCTAGTAATCTTAAAATTTTATATATGATAAATTTTTTCTTTTTCTCTCTTTTTCTTCAACTTTTTTCTTCTTCACTTCGTCGGCCTCCTCTCTGAAGTGGGTGTGTGTGTGTGTGTGAGTTTTCACAATACTCCATTACATATATACACAAACCCATTACACATATACACACACGTCGCCTCCCCCTCTCCCAGGTAAAGTTGCCCCCCTCCATTTTTCAACGTGCATGTAGCAGAATCTCTGCACATTTGCAGAGATTCTCAAAAGCTCGGCCTTGACTGAGGCGAGTTTCTGGATCTGTCAAAAGCTCGGCCTGACACAGGCCGAGCTTCTGAGGGCTTTTTTAAAAAAATAATAGCTCGACCTGACACAGGCCGAGCTTTATGGAATTAGAAATAAGCTCGGCCTGACACAGGCCGAGCTTTGAGGGTTTAAAAAATCATATAATACTAAATTGACAGAAGTTACAGCATACAAGTTAATAAAATTGAAAGTGTAGTATCTGAGTAAATAGTTTTAAAAAGAGTAATGTATTGATAAATTTCTCCCTCAATAGCCACTTTGTAGTTGCTAGCCGTAAAAAAAAAAAACTAACCTACAAAGATTGAGCTCCATTGGGTCATATTTGACGGCCATAATTACCTCCATGACACATTTCATAGGATTTATAAACAAAAAACTATCTTTATCTTCTTTTCTTACAATTCTCCTTTTAATAATTTTAAATTATTTACCATTCTATTATCACAATAACTACCTGAGCGAAGCGGCTGATCTTGTAAGTAAAGTTCATTATTACAATTTATATGGATTAAAACAGTTATATATTGCAGTGAAAAATATTGTTCGGTTAAAATATTATAATGAGTAAGAATTAAAGATTAAGATTACTCAAAACAAAATTCATTCCTAGTAGAATCTAATTAAAAGTAACTTTTTTTTCTCTTCAGCTATAATAATACAAAAGGCAAAGACAATGATTAATTGTCTTCAGTTTAAAATCTCAACCTTTTTTTTTTTGGTAGTGTAAACATTAAAAAGATTATCTATGTTAAACCTTTTTTTTGGAATGTAAGTTTGTTTTAAACTTAGTTTATTCAAGAAAAACATTATCTATGTTAAACTTTATTATATGATTTTTATATCTTTATTATCAAATTTTCAATATTTTATATTTATTTTAATTTAATTTTTTGAAAATAAATTATTAGAAATTATATTAAATTTTAAAAATACTATAGAAATAGTATGAAATTATTTAAACGCCCAATGTTTATTAACTTTCCACAATATTTTATCCTTTCTTTTTTATATTATTTTTTATTGATATACTAACGTATATCTGAATTTGGTTTTCATATAATGAGATCGTTTGAAAAATATCTCTCCGCTATAAATTCTGATTGAATCATGGAGTGCTTGACTTTAAGAGGTTAAGTTCTCGTTAAATCAGATTAAAAAAAAATTAAATTTTAACGTTGTTGACTTCTTGTTAAAAACATTTTAAAAAAAATAAATTATACTTTAGACTTGTGCAATAGATCAATACTATGTTTGGACCATAGATTGAAAAGTTAGATAGACCGACTGATTTGATCAATAATCATCTAATAATTTAGTTTAATTTACTTAAAAAATCGATCAAAAACCAAATGAACCAATAAAAAATTAAAGAAAATCAATAAAATCAGAGAACCTGGTTGAATTGGTTTTTGTCAAAAAAAAAAATTATTTAGTATTTACAAAACATAATTTTTTTCTAACCTTATGTGAAACTTAGCAAATTTTTAATTTTCTTTTATCTTTTGTATTCTTTTCTATCATTTTTCTTAATTTTTTATAATAATATTATTTTTATCACAAAAATAAAAAACAAAAAACAAAAAAAGCAATCATACACATATATAAAATGATGTAAATTTATTAAGATTAAATAAAAGAATATTTATCAATTTGTTTTATTATATATTTTTAATATATAAAATTATAATAATATTATTTTTATCACAAAAACAAATAACAAAAACAAAAAAAGCAATCATACACAAATATAAAATAATATAAATTTATTAAGATTAAATATAAAAATATTTATCAATTTATTATATTATATATTTTTAATATATAAAATTATATATATATATACAATTATTATTGATATATATATATATATATAATTATTATTGATTCCATTCAATAAATCGTGAATTAGGCCTTGTTTGGATAAATAATTTATTCAAACACTTATAAAATAAGACTTTATGTAAAAAACTCTTATACTATAAGCTTATTTTAAATTAAGTTATTTAGTGTTTAGATACATATTTAAAGAAGTACTTTTAAAATTTATAAACTATTTTTAAAATATTTGGATAAATAGGTGTATAAGTGCTTATAATTATGAAAATTACTGAAATAGACATTAGACAAATTCTATATTTATTAAAATACAATTTATACATGTAAAATATTAATTCTTCAATATTTGTAAATAATGAATAACTTTAATTTTTTATATTTTATTTTTAAATTAACTATATTATATTTAAATTTAAAAATTATATATTTATTTTAATAAAAATACAAAAATTTTCATATCCAAAATTACTATATTTATTTAATATAAAGTTATAAAATATAAAAATATGATAAAGTGAAATTATTTATATTAAATAATATATTTTTTGTTTAAAAAATAAAATAAAAAAATTAAATGGGCCAACTTGCGAGTTTTGACCGTTTAGCCATCGGGCTAAATATGCTAGCCTATTAGACTCGTTTAAATGAGATAAAATGGCATGTTTAAGATTGCTCAATTACAGGCGGGCCACAGGCTGGCTTATCATGAGTCTTACAGTACTATATTAGCTTAAACAACTTCTCAACACTTTAAGTAACTCTCTATTCCAATGGTGAACTTATTAAAAACTATCAAATGGATGATACAATTAATTCTTCACTATTTTAACATTTGTTACTTTCCACTAACTGTAAGTTGATTATTTTAATATAAAAATTGATTATTATATAAAAATATTTCTTATGTGTCACAACCAACAAATTATAATGATAAATCAAAATAAAAATTTATTTTTAAATTTAAAAACATATTAAAAACTATTAAAATAAATACACTTAGTGCGGATCGTGAGATTAGAGTTAGGAGTGAGATTAGAGTTAGGAGTTTAGGAGAGTAGGCGCAGAATCAGTTCATATGCTGTGGGCGCCTGGTAATGGTATTTGTAGGCGTGGAGGCCGAGGATTTCAGAAAAGGTAAACTCCACGCTCCTCTCTTTTCTAAAAATTGTGTCAACATAATCCTAACGCCACTAGACATCACATCATAAATCCCCCTATATAAACGATGCGGAAGCTCGTGACAGACAGAGTCAAAGGCGTTCTCTGCCGTTCATTTAAGCATCATCTTCAGAGCCGTTTCCTCGCTTCTGCTCCTGCTCCCGGTTCCCATTCGTCGTCCATGGCTTCTTCGCCTTCTGACTCCTCTTTTCCTGTTGCCCTCCAGAACATCAATCCCAAGGTACTTTCCTTTCTTCTCTTCGTTATGATTTCATCTCTGGCATGGATGATACTGATTTGATATTCCTGGGTATTGCTTTGATTTGGGTTCTTTCCTATTGGTGCTTTTTTTCTGGTTGACTTGGTGATATATGGCTGTTGACGCTGAATCTTGATGGAACCATAAATGTGTTTTTCTGTCAAATGATTGACCCTTTTTTTAATTCATTTTCAGTCACACGGGATAGTTAGTTCGCTAGGTTGCTCAATATAAGGTTTTAGGTTTGACTTCTTTAATAATTAACTTTGTTCATTGTTGTTTGTGTCTCTCTCAATGGATACTTATGTCGGCATAGCCCCTTGCTCTTGTACCATACTATAGTCTTTTACAACTGTTTACTTGGAGTGATGCTCCACAAAGTTTAAAATAGCAAGTTGCAAATAACCGTCTTCAACTTTGATTACCATGCGGTTTGAAGCTTGGAAATTGTCATGGAGTGCTACGTCTTCACACAAGGCTCCCTAATTGACTTTGCTGTCACCAAGATGTACTTTATTGTGCTTGCTTGTAAACATCGCTTTTACTCTCCGCAGGTTCTGGAATGTGAGTACGCTGTTCGAGGAGAAATCGTCACTATTGCCCAGGTAATGTGATTTGGCTGTACATCTTAGAAGAATTAAAGCTTCCATTAAAAACTTATTTTTGTCCAGGTACTTATTCCAAAGATGGAACATTCGATATTCTTTAGTACACTATAGCCTGAAGGATACAGTTGCCTTTGCTGCTATGAAGTTTGAAATGGATTTTTATTTTGAAATAAATAAATACTTCATATAATGGCTGTACTGATACCTTACGACATCTTCATGCTGCAGAGATTGCAACAAGAGTTACAGACTAAGTCAGGATCTCATCCATTTGATGAGGTATTTCTTTTTCTTACTTGATATCTTATTTCAAAGTCGAAAACAATCAGTTGGTTGTTGTTGATGCAAACCAACGTATGCAGTAACATAAATTAATTATTACCATTTCAACCTACCTTTAGCTATCTGCTAGTCTACAACTCTAAATGCTTAGATACTCTGAATTATTTTTTCAATCCGACTATTCGATATTTTACCTTTAATTATAACATAATTTGTAATGAAAATCCCCTAGTGATTAGTCTTGCAAGATTGACCAATTAAATGAGCCAATGCTGCACGATGGATCTTTATCTTTTTCACAATTTCGCTTAAGAAGTCCTTTTGGGATGATTAGAGAAAAATATATGACATACTTTTTTTTTTCTGTTCCATTTTTTGCCTTGAAAATGGAGTCGTAAACTAAAGACTATCTATTATTTCTCTCCACACCTCCTAGTATGCTGAGTTATATTCTTCTGTGACATGCTGTACATTTACTTCTTTGAACTGTTTTTCTACTTTATCTGACTTATCTGTTATCTGAAAATAGATAATTTACTGCAACATTGGGAATCCTCAGTCTCTTGGTCAGCAGCCAATAACATTTTTCCGAGAGGTTGGTTTGCTGTGATTTTTGTGGTGGAATGCAACAGTGTTGATACTTGATACAATTATTTTCTTCTTATGATAATCTAATCTCTGTTTTAGGTTCTTGCTTTATGTGACCATCCAACCATTTTGGATAAAAGTGAAACACAGGGTTTGTTCAGGTAATTAGAATCAACACCAACTATGTGGTATCTGGATAACTAAACATAGCCGATTCTCTGAAATTATAACAAACTAGCAGATTATAATTTCAATGTTCTAACTTGTCGCTTAACCTGTACCTTTTCCAGTTCACTTTTAATATCCCACAACTACAGATTTTAATTATAATCTTTTCCATATGAAACCAGAGTATTAGACTTTAGGTTTTTTTTTTTTTAATAAATATTACAATCAAATATTTCCTGTCTGCAACTAGTAAAGCTCTAGTAGCAATATCTTTTCAATGGGGTGTTGATTTGGCTTTCCTCAAATTACATGAGCATAGAATGGAACCAGAGTATAAGACTTTATTTATTTATATTTATTTATTTATTTTTTGTAATATTACAATCAAATATTTGCTGTCTACAACTAGTAAAGCTTTAGTAGCAGTATTTTCTCAATGGTGTTAAAATGTTGATTTGGCTTTCCTCAAATTACATGATTATAGAATGGAGAGTAAGAAATTATAGTAAAGGGATGTTAAAGTGAATTTGAATGGATCTCATTTTCTAACCCCCTTTTATAATTATGCATTTTATCCCGTAAGAAAAAAGTGACAGCTTTTTTAACAACTGATGCTTGATCTTAGGAAATTCCGTATGCTGTGGATTTTTGTATCTCTTTCTAGCCTTTTGATGAGAACCCAAGACTTGAATTAAAGAAAAGAACTAAGATTTTATTATTTGGAAAAGGACTAACAGTAAAAAATTAACAAGAACAGCAAGAATAGCCAGAAAAGAATAAACAGAGACTAAGTCTCCTAGAGTCCTAAGACTCCCCACAGAGCAAAGCTCCTATAGAATAATTCCTAAAAAGTATTCTGCCCCAATGCCAGAGCACAATGCTCTAACCCAAATTCTAATACAATATCCTCTTCCCTTCTCACACTCCCTTCTCCTATTTATAATAGACTTACCTATTAACAATTCCCTAATTATCCCTTAACCACATAACAACTATAACAAACACTCCTGGTACCTATCACCTTTATAATTAGTTTTTGCCCTGCTTTTGACTCTTTTTTTTTTTTTTTGCAGTACTGACTCAATACAGCGAGCTTGGCAGATTCTAGATCAGATTCCTGGGAGAGCTACTGGTGCCTATAGTCACAGTCAGGTAGTGATTGCTTTATATGCACCAGATATTTTAGCGTTGGATTGATATTCATGGAATGAGCCATGTAATTGTTCTTTTTTTCATATCAGGGTATTAAGGGATTACGTGATACAATTGCTGCTGGAATTGAAGCTCGTGATGGGTTTCCTGCTGATCCCAATGACATCTTCTTGACAGATGGTGCAAGCCCATCGGTACTTTCAACTTAAAATTTTCCCCAAGTTTTAAATGGCATGGCACTTATGGCAGCTATATGGAAGTTTCTTTATTTCTAAAATGATTCGGTTAAACTCAGAAAAATTATCTTTTCTATCTTTCCAGGTCCATATGATGATGCAATTACTCATAAGATCAGAAAAGGATGGTATTCTGTGTCCCATCCCTCAGTACCCTCTGTACTCAGCTTCAATTGCCCTCCATGGTGGCACTTTGGTAGGTTTATACTCATAGGACATCAATACATAATTTAAATGACACTGATCTTTAGATGTGCTTCACTGTGCTGATTTAAAAGGCCTATATAGGTCATCTTTAAGCAGACCAATAAGTAAAATTGTTCCATACAAGCATGCGTAATTACATGTATGAATGGCTAGGAATTACTTCAATCCAAAAAAATTGTAATTTTAATTATATCTTATAATTTTTAAAATTAGTCAATATCAATATAATTTTGGCATCATCTTTTTGAAGGTACCTTACTATCTTGAAGAAGCAACTGGTTGGGGCTTAGAAATATCTGAGCTCAAGAAGCAATTGGAGATTGCCAAGTCCAAGGGTATCACTGTTAGGGCTTTGGTTGTTATAAATCCAGGCAACCCAACTGGGCAGGTGAGTTACTGATAGCTTAGTAATATGAATATGCGAGATTGCTAAGAGTTCAAAGCTAAGCTGGTAAAATTATAGAACATGGATTTTCTGTCATGCCTTCCAGGTTCTTGCGGAGGAAAACCAGCGGGATATTGTGCAGTTTTGCAAGCAAGAAGGTTTGGTTCTCTTAGCTGATGAGGTAACTGTATTCCTTTTAAAAAGTCCATATCAATAAAGCTGTTGAAAGTTCATGGATCTTTAACTCGAAGCCTCTAATATTTTGCAGGTATATCAAGAAAATGTTTATGTTCCCGAGAAAAAATTTCATTCTTTCAAGAAGGTATCTCGGTCTATGGGCTATGGTGAGAATGATATCTCCTTAGTTTCCTTTCAATCAGTTTCCAAAGGTAAGTTGGTGTAATAAAACAATTAAACGACAATACAGACAGTCATGCTGAATGGAGTTAATAGTCATGCAGCATGCCTTTCTCTTTCATTTCAGGCTATTACGGGGAGTGTGGGAAACGAGGAGGTTACATGGAGGTGACTGGGTTTGCTGCAGATGTGAGGGAACAGATATACAAAATTGCATCCGTGAATCTTTGTTCTAATATATCTGGTCAAATTTTGGCTAGCTTGGTCATGAGCCCTCCTAAGGTTAATTCTTTTCTGCTTTAAAGTAACATAGTTTTTTTCTCCCTTTTTTAAGCCAATTTGTGAAAAACAATCTAGATAAAAAATATTGGATAATATCTTGATCGTGATATGATGTGTACAAGGTAGGAGTAGCTTTGGACATGGAATAAAAACTCAGAAAGAGGTTAACTTAGAGTTGAAGGCTAAACCTAGTTGCCACTGATGACTTTTATTCTTGTAAAGAATAAAAGAAAAGAAGATATGTTGGAAAAAGACGAGAAAGGAAATCTGCTGTCCTTCAAGCAGTAGAGTAAATATATACAAAAGTCTTAGCTCCTAAAAAGGAAACAAAAATAAAATCCAAATCCATTGATTCTTGGGATGATCCCATGATTTCTGTGATTGATTCCTAGAATAAAAAAGGTAAGATCTTGTCCTGATTTTAGGGATACAACAAAGGTAGAATATTTACACTTAGAGACAAAATATTTCCTAAAATACATTTCAAATCTTTTCAAACAATATTCTAGAAAGCTGAGCAATTCAATCATTTGGTTAGAATATCAACATGTTGGTCATGTGTAGACACATAGGGTGCACATATCAGTCCACACTCCAATTTTTCTTTGATGAAATGTCTATCCACTTTAATATGCTTTGTGCGGTCATGTTGTACTGGATTATGGGTTATGTTGATGGCAGATTTGTTGTCATAGTAGAGTCTCATAAGGCCATCCCACTTTATCTTTAGGTCTTCAAGAATAATTTTTAACCAGAGTAGTTGACATATACCTTGAGTCATTGTCCTAAATTCGGCTTCAGTCATCACACTTTGTTTTTTACTTTTCCATGTCACAAGGTTCCCACCAAGGAAGGTACAATACTTTGATGTTGATCTTCTATCAACAATTGATCCAGCATAGTCAGCATCAATGTATTTTTTTTTTTGATAGAAAAAGAAGTATTATTAAGGAGAAGAGAAAGAGACAAAGGGAGAAAAATTACAACAGGTGGAGACAAGAGATCCTCCTAAAAAAGATCTAAAACAAAATGTAAGCTAAAAACCTCAAAAACACCCCACCAGGCCCCTAACAAAAATTAGTACAATAACACCCTCCAATCTCTATAAACATAAGAAATAGGCACCCCCTTGAACAGCCCATTGGCTGAAACTCACAAAGAAGCCGCATAACAAATACGATCCCAGAACAACTGAGGTGGCAGACACCGATCATTAAAGACTCTGGCATTTCTTTCCATCCAAATGCACCACACAGTTGCAAACGGAGCTGTATTCCAAAGAATTTTGTTCTCCTTCCTATAGCCAAAACCGGTAAATTTGGTCGCAAGGAGTGTGCCAAGGTCATTTGGACAAACCCAGTTTTCATCAAAAAGACCAAATAACCTATTCTAGATACTCCAAGCCGCCTCACAATGCAGGAATAGATGATTATTTGTCTCTGAATGTCTGAGGCACATCGCGCAAACGTCAGGGGATAAAGCCTAAAGGGGCCTTCTGATTTGACATAGATCGTTTGTATTAATTCTATTGAACATTGCAGTCTACAAAAAGGCTTTAATCTTTAAAGGCGCCTTAACTTTCCAATAAGATTTTTTAAAATGGGAAGAAACAATAAGGTTACGGACAAGAAAATTGAGAAAGGAAGCACAAGTGTAAGAGCCTGAGTAATCAAGCTTTCACATTCTCTTATCAGGAGAAGAAGAAAGGCGAATTGGATCTAGAATGTCTATCACGAAAAGGTCAGGTAAAAGTCTATCATTAACATTACTGGCAGGTTCCAACAAGGATGATCCCCTTGTAAGCAAAAGAAACCAGCAATGGGAGCATCATGTAGAGAAGACAAAGAATAAAGGTGCGGGAATATTTCTTTGAAGGGGATAGGACTAGTCCAGCAATCCTCCTAAAAACGAAAGCGAGAACCATCACCAACGATGAGAGACAATGGAGAGAAAATGTGGTATACCTGAGAAATCGCTTTCCAAGGACTTGCATGCTAACGACACCTCCCGAACCAG
Organism: Biancaea sappan; assembly: GCA_037074585.1. Lineage (NCBI taxonomy): Eukaryota > Viridiplantae > Streptophyta > Magnoliopsida > Fabales > Fabaceae > Biancaea > Biancaea sappan. The sequence continues at coordinate 40,256,696 of CM073499.1, forward strand.
CATCCCAACTATTCTGATGAAGCCCATACTTTGCTTTGATCACCTTATGCCAAAGGAAATTAGGCTTTAAGGGGAATCTCCATAATCACTTAGCCAAAAGAGAGATGTTTTTAGACACCAGATTACCAAAACCCAAGCCACTTTCATCCTTAGGTTTGCAACACACCTCCCAACTAACCAAGTGGTCATTCTTTTCCACCCCTCCATCATTCCAGAGAAAATCCCTCATAATTCTCTTAAATCTTTCTAGCCACTCCGAGCGGGATTTTGAACAAGGACAAAAAGTACAAGGGCGTACTAGATAAGGAGGCCTAAATAAGAGTCAATCTACCGCCTAAGGAAAAGTAAGGACTTTTCCAACTGTCAAGCTTACGGGAAATTCTTTGGATAATAGGGTCCCAAAAAGAAGCAGCTCTAGAATTACCTCCTAGAGGAACGCCTAGATAGTTAAGAGGCCAATTGAGAACCTCACAACTCTCCAACTCTGCCAGTTGCCCAAGAGAATCGTCTTGAATATTAATGCCAGCTAAGCAACTCTTGCCTAAGTTAACTCGGAGACCCGACACCAGCTCAAAAATCTGAATCAGCGATAGCACTTTAAGAAAATTATCGTTATCCTTAGGCAAGAAAAGAATTGTGTCATCAGCAAACTACAGGTGAGTAATTGCACAACCATTTTCCTTTATCGATAATCCTCTAAGAATCCCTCTATCGGACCCCCGCCTCAACATACGGCTAAGAACATCGGCCACCAAGGTAAAGAGAAAGGGAGATAACGGATCACCTTGCCTAATCCCATGTTGCCCCTTGAACCAGGCTTTGAGCTGCTCATTAATAATAACCGAAAAGGCCACTGAGGATAGGCAACCATTCATCCAACGCCTTCATTTGTCACTGAAACCCTTGCGATGGAAAATCAAATCCAAGAAGTCCCAATTGACTGTATCATATGCCTTCTCAAAATCTAGTTTAAACACTAAACCTTGTTGCTTTCTACGTCTGACATCATCAACTAACTCGTTAGCTATTAAATTAGCATCAAGAATTTGACGTTCAGCGATGAAAGCATTTTGATTTTCTGAAATGGAATTCCCAATAACCGCACTCAATCTCTCGGAGAGCACGTTGGCGATGATCTTGTAGACACTAGTTACCAATCTAATAGGCCTGAAATTCCTCACCTTAATGGACCTGTCTTTTTTGGGTATAAGCACGATGAAAGTAGAATTCATGCTGGTTGGAATACGGCCAGTATGGAAGAATTCTACAAAGACTTTCATCAGATCTTCTCTCACTATCGACCAGCAGGCTTGGAAAAAAGCCATATTGAATCCTTCAGGCCCAGGAGCTTTGTCTTTTTCCATCTTCGAAATTGCATTTCTAATTTCTTCCTCCTCAAAGGGTCTTTCAATCCAATTCCCCTGGGCATTGTCAATGGGGGACTAGTCCAAACCCTCAATCGTTGGTCTCTCGTGCATCTCTTCAGTATAAAGTTTCTTGAAAAAACTAGTCACATTGTTAGAGATCCCCTCATTGTCCTTGACAGTATTGCCATCTTCTGTCTCAAGCTCTTTTATGAAACTCCTTCTCCTCTTACCATTCATCACCTTGTGAAAAAAGCTTGAGTTCACGTCACCCTCACGAGCCCATTTGATTCTGCTATTTTGATGCTAGCTTATGTCTTCTTTTTTCCTAATGTTGTCCAAATCATTCCTGAAAGTCACTTTACGCGTAACGAGAGTCAGTATCAATGTATGCTTCAAGTATTAACCATTCATTTCTTCTAAATAATATACCTTTTCCAGGCATTCCTTTAAGATAATGTAGTATTCTATGAGCAGTCTGTAGATGATCTTTCTATGGGTCATGTATGAATTGACTAATCACACTAAATACATATGCTATGTCTGGCCAAATGTGAGATAGGTAAATAAGCCTTCATACCAAGCGTTGATTTGACTCTGTGAATTGAGATGTCTTCCTTTTCCAAGTTTGAAGTTAGGATCTATAGGAGTGCTTCTGGTTTGCATGTTGTTTTACCTGTTTCCTTGAGAAGATTTGTAACGTATTTTTGTTGACAAATAAAAATTCCCTTCTTAGAGTTTGCCCCTTCTATTCCAAGAAAGTATTTCAGTCTTCCTAAAGCTTTAATCTCAAACTCCTTAGCTAGACATTGACCCAAAGCTTGTTTTTCTTTTATATCATTTCCAATTACTATTATAACAACAAATACCAATAGGGCTGACTCCCCCTGAAGAAGAGTGTTTGATAAATAATGTGTGATTGCCTTGGTTTTGTTTGTACCCTATAGCTAGCATAACTTGTGTAAACCTCCCAAACCAAGCTCAAGGAGATTGCTTAAGGTCATATAATGCCTTTTTCAGTTTACATATAATATTTGTAGCCAAATTCTTTCCATATCCTGGTGGAACTTCCATGTAAATTTCTTCTTCTAGCTCCCCATTTAGGAAGGCATTTTTTACATCAAATTGTTGCAATTCCCAACCATAATTAGCTGCAATTGATAACAATACTCTAATAGTGTTCATTTTTGCTATTGGGGTAAAAGTTTCTTGATAGTCAACTCCACAGGTTTGGGTATGACCTTTGGCTACCAACCTGGCCTTGTATTTTCAATTCACCCATCAGCTCTATACTTCATAGCGTACACTCACTTGAACTCTATTGGTCTTTTTCCAATAGGTAATTCTACCAATTTCCAAGTTTTATTTTTATTCAGTGCTTCCATTTCCACATTCATAGCTTGTATCCATTTTTCATTAGATAAAGCCTTGGATAAATTTAGGAATGGTGATAGTGATTAGGCTTGTAAGAAAAGCTTTGAAAGATGGTGAGTAGTTATTAAAAGATAAAAATTGTGCAAAGGGATATAAAGGTTGTTTTGTACATTTTCTGGTTCATTTTCTTAAGGCAATGGATAGGTGAAGATCTTGGTCACTATCCTCAAAAATCTCATTTTCTTTTTGTAATTGATGGTTAGAGATCATTATCTCATTTGAAAGATATGGGTTGGACTCGGGTGTGCATAGGTTCAGGAACAACCACTTTCTTCCTTGTAAACACCTTGCTTTGGCCAAATCTTACTTTCTCAAGAGAAAAGTCCAAATTGTCTTCTGTTTCAGGTTTGGACATGGGTTTAGTCAATGTTTCAAGCTTAGTTTCATGGTTTTCGAGCTCGGTTTCAGCTCTGGATATGGGTTAAGCCACTGTTTCTACTGTTTTCATGGGTAAAGAAATGGACCCATGCAAGGGATTGATTATTTTAGGCATAGGAATTGATGAAAAGTCAAGTAAGAGGCTTCCCTTATTTTCCTTAGGTGTATTCTCCCAATGAAGATAATGGTTAGTAAAATACAGTTCTTGCTCATTGAAAGTGACATCAGCTTAGACATAGAATTTTCTTGAGGGAGGATGATAACATTTATACCCTTTTTGAGTTGATGAGTACCCCACAAAAACACATTTTAGAGCCCTTGGGTCTAATTTCCTTTTCCAAGTTTGATTATGGATATGAACAAATGACACACCCAAAAATTCTAGGGATGAGATTGTTTGTAGTTTTTAGGTTTGGGTAGAAAGTTGAAAAGATGTCCATAGGACTTTTGAAACCCAAAACTCTTGATGGCAAACGGTTTATCAAGTGTGTTGCTGACTTACTGTAAGAACAGCTTCTCCCCAAAAATTTTTAGGCACATTCCTTTGAAATAACATTGCACGGGTTGTTCAAGAAGATGACCATTTTTCCTTTCAATCACTCTATTTTGTTGTGGGGTATAAACACATGATGACTCATGTATAATTCTTTCTTTTTGAAAAAAAAAAGGGTGAGCTTTCGATTGAAATATTCCCTAGCATTATTGGACCTAAGTCTTTTGATACGAACCCCAAATTGGTTTTTTATCATGGAATAAAAAATTAGGAAAAACATAGCTAACATTAGATTTTTGTTTAAGTAAGAATATCCATGTAACTCAAGTGCAATCATCAATAAAGGAAACAAACCATTTTGCCCCTAAAACATTAGAAATAGTATTTGGCCCCCCAAATTTCACTATGAACAAGGTAGAAAGGAGCAAAACTTCTTTTTATTACTAATTTAAAAAGGTACATGCTTGTGTTTGGCAAGTTCACACACTTCACAGAGAAGGTTTTCAACATCTAAATTCTTAAATAATGAAGGAAATAAAGTTTTAATAACTGTAAAAGATGGATGTCCAAGACTGTAGTGATGAAGAAAAATTCTTTCTTTATTGGATAGGGTAAACTTTGAAATAAAAATAGAGGGTATCTTGCTCTCAACTTTATTTAGAATTTCAAGGTAGTAGAGGCCATTTCATTTCCTAGCATGTCTAATCATCTTCCTTGAGTCCTTGTCCTGAGATACACAATAATTTTTGTAAAAATCCACATTACAACCTAAATCTTGAGTGAGTTTTTGGATAGAGACAAGGTTTGTGGCTAGTATTGGGGAAATAGTTTGTGGTCTACGTGTCAGACCAGAACCACCCGTAAATGGGCGATCTTAGGTTGAGGAGCCCATGGGCTGGCCCCCCCTTTTTTAAAACTTTTTTAGAAAAATATATTATTTAGTATAAATAATTTCATTTTATCACATTTCTATATTTTATAACCTTATATTCAATAAATATTGTAAATTTGGATATTAAAAACTTTTGTAATTTTTTAAAAATAAAAGAATTTCAAATTTAAATATAATGTAGTTAATTTTGAAAGAAAATGTGAAAAATTAAAGTTATTGGTTATTTAAAAATATTAAAGAAGTAATGTTTTAAATGTATAAATATTATTTTAATAAAAAATTATTGATTTTTTTAAAAAATTTAAAATTATATTATTTTAATATTAAAAAAAATTAAAAAAAAAAAAGAGTGGCCTGTGGGTCTAAATGGGTGGTCTTGGTCTTCAAGATTTATGCCCGTTTACATCAAGACCGTCACGGGCCGATGTGGCCCATTTAACACCACTATTTGTGGCTAATTTAGGAACATGAAGGACATTTTTTAGAATAACAGTTGGGTTGATTTTGACATCAACTTGTCCTATCACAGTGGTCAAAGACCCATCAGCAGTGGCTATTTTCTTATTGCTAGAACATGGGGAATAGGTTGAGAAAAATTTAGATGAATGAGTCATATAGTTAATTGCTCCTCAATCTATGATTCAGGAGTTAGAAAAAGTTATATGCAAAACATTTAATCCAATGAAAAATGAAAACTTACCTGAATATGCCATGGGGCTCCTTCTTGTTTTCCCATTTTGTTGATAAGAGGCCTCACCTCACCTTTTTAATTTCGTCTTGGTTATCTGCTCTGGTTGAGTTTTGGTAGCAAGTTCTCCAGATCCAGCCATGGTGGATTTTTAAATAGAGATATTGGTCAAATCAAAGAAAAAGGACAGATATTCTCTAGTAAACAAGTGTGGCAGTAGAACTCAAAAGCAATGGCAATGAAGGCCACAAGGAGTTTTATAAGAATGGCTATTAAGGCCAGAGAAACAACAAAGATTCCCAAAAAAAAAGCCTAAAGCTCTGATACCATGTAGCAAAAAGAAAAGAAAGGAAATCTGCTGTATGTTCTCATTCAAGCAGTAGAGTAAATATATAAAGAAGTGTTAACTCCTAAAAAGGAAAAAAAAAAAATCCTAATCCCTTGATTCTTGGGATGATCCCATGATTTTTGGGATTGATTCCTAAAATAGAAAAGGTAAGATCTAGGCCTGATTTTAGGGATACAATAAAGGTAGAATATTTACACTTAAAGACAAAATATTTTCTAAAATACATTTCAAATCTTTTCAAATTATTTCCTAAAATTGGCGTTCATGTACATGGATTTCTCACAAGATAAACTTAATAGTATCCTAAAACATTTAATAGATCCTACTACATAACCGTTTTGCCATGAAAATATGGACGTGGAGTTGGTGCAAACAAAATTTTGGAATTTCAAATATTCTATCACCATTATAATGTAAACTGCATTCAACATATAACGTGCTGAGTTAATTTGATGGATGCCTGCAGGTTGGAGATGAGTCCTATGAATCGTACACTGCTGAGAGAGATGGAATTCTGTCATCCCTTGCTAGGCGTGCAAAGGTCAGTTACCTTGAATTGAAAAGATCTAAGTTAACTAGTTCTGTAAGATGAAACAGGAAACTTAACAAAGGATATGTGCATTATGTCAAAAGAGTAATATTCTAAAAGAGTAAGTATTTCTAAGGCTTCTACTTTCTCCTTCTCGCACATAAACTTCTCCGGGATCATTTATCTATTTGAGGGAGTTTCCTTCCCTCTAAAGTGACTTCCATATTAATTTCAACGTTCACGTATATTGCCACTGCCACTCTTACCCCTCATTAAACCTCTTGTTCTTTTTCTTTTTTGGAATTCATTTCTGATTTATGTTCTTGACTCAGACACTAGAAGAAGCACTCAACAAATTAGAGGGTGTAACATGCAACAAAGCAGAAGGGGCAATGTATCTATTTCCCCGTATTCTTCTCCCCGAAAAGGCAATCAAAGCTGCAGAGGCTGCTTATAAAGCTCCCGATGGTTTCTACTGTCAACGCCTGCTTAATGCCACAGGAATTGTTGTTGTCCCCGGTTCAGGTTTTGGACAGGTAAGTTTCCATTGTTTTGTTCAAGTATAACAAAACCCTTCTCTTTAAAGAGTTGCATATGCTTTTCTCTGATTTATCAATGAAACTGGTAATCTGCTCCAACCAGTCGGCATTTTTCCGTACTTCTGGCAATTGACAAGATGCAATTGGATTCTCCAATAAAAACATAAAGTAAAACTACATCTCCCACTCTTCAACTTTACGTCATTCGCAAAACCTCCGTCAACTTTAAAACTGAAACTTGTTCCCTCTAAAGTTATATCCTCTTGACATTTGGAACTCTTCGATTTAGAATTGGGGCATTTCATTATTGCATAAAGCTTTTTTTAATATGTTAACCACCTTTATTTAATTTTTAAGCCAATAAGGGCGTGCCATGTCACAAATAAAAGGGTGTGAAGTGGCATCCTCAATAGTTAAAGGGTTAAAGCCTAGGTGGCTAATTTCAGGTTTTTAAAGCTGAAGGTGGTATTTGCAAATTGCAAACAGTTGAAGGGGTGTATTTATGTTTTCTAAAAACCTGACGTGTGGATATTTTTTACCACTCATTTAAGAGTCTTCTTAGGTGTCATAATTCTATTGAATAAATTGATTCCAAACACTTAAATTTGGTACCAAAGTTTTTTCCTTTGATAATAACTTACTGTTGAATTATGATGTTATCATGCAAGGTTCCTGGCACCTGGCACTTTAGGTGCACTATTTTGCCTCAAGAAGATAAGATTCCGGCTATCGTCTCCCGCTTGACAGAGTTCCACACGCAATTCATGGATGAGTTTCGCGACTGAGGAATCCTGGTTCTGAGTTTTCTTCTATCACAATAAGGGTTTAGGTTAGCCAATCCATATTTAACAGCGATAGACTTTTTTGCTTCAAGAGCCATCCCCTCGTCTCCTTCCCCACTGGCCAGGGCACCCCCATTTTGAATATTCTATGTGATAGAGATTGAATTTGAGGAATTGAATTGAAAAATATCCATATGTGATTGATTAAATTGAAAAGGTAATTTTATGAAAGATTAAATTGAGAAATATTGTGTGAGGGACTAAATTGAAAAATATTCATATGTGAAGAACCAAACTAAAGAGATAATTTTGAGTTACTAAATTCAGAAATATTTCATGTGACAGACCAAATTGAAAAATCTTTATATGTGAAGAACCAAATAGAAAAGACAATCTTATGAGTTATAAAATTGAGAAATATTTAATGTGAAGGACTAAATTGAAAAGATAATTTTATGAGTGGCTAGCTACACTGAAAAATGTTTCATGTGAGGGACCAAATTAAAAAATATCTATATGTGAACACTTAAATAAAAAAGATAATTTTATGCCCGGTTAAATTAAAAAATATTTCATACGTAACCGCTTTCAATTTAGTCTGGGGACATGGCATTTTGGCCCACGGGCTAGCCATTTTTTTTAATTACGTAGTTATAAGTTTTAGCTTAAATAACAAAAACTAATAAAGAGAGAATCAACTGTATTGTTTAAAATTAAAAAAATATTACAATTTGAGACAAAAATAAAAACTAGTGTGTGTAATTTTTTCAAAATTATACTGATTCTTCAATATAAAATAAATCAAATAATTGTGTGTTGATGTATATAAAGTATAAAAATATAAAGATAACATTTGATCACCTGTTTTGGTTAAAAAAAATGAAAAAGATGGCTAGAAGTGAAAAACAAAGTCATGGATAAAATAATTTTAAAAATTTTTATATTTATAGATGATTCTTTTATTTGATACATTAGTAATTTTTTTATTAGCTAATAAATTTATAATAATGTATTTTCATAATGTGATATAGGTTATATTTTATTTTCTATTTTTTAAATTAATGGTTATTAAAATTATAAAGAAAATTTATACAAAAAAAATTTTATATTTAACAAGTTAAGTGTGTATATATATATATATATATATATATATATATATATATATATATATATATATATTAAAAAGAGAGGCTTGCAGGCTCATGTGGAAATGTATGGATTGAAAAAATTTGCCTGTTTAACTATGATATATGTGAGGGATCGAATTAAAAAGATAATTTTATAAAGAACTAAATTAAGAAATATTTTATTTGTGACAGACTAAAATAGAGTTTGTCTTTAATAATTAAGAGTAGAAAATATGAATAAAGTAATAACTTTATGTTATAAAAATATTCGCATCACATTACAATTTATCATTCTCATCTCCTTGGGAATGATAAATAGATAATTTTGTGGAAATGTTTAATTATTGTCTGTTTAGTTTGTAAAAATATTTTTTATTTTTATTTTCATTTTTATTTCTAAAAATATATTTCTTGAAATATTAAAAATATCTTTTTGGTGTTTTTATATTTGCACATATTTTAAGAAATATTTTCAAGAAAACATTTCATTAAACTTAACAAACACATATTCAAATCTATTTTCTACTTTCAATAAAAATGAAAATAAAAAATATCCAAACTAAACATGTCCTTACATTTTTTAAAATCATATATTAAATATAGATTTTTTTTTAGAATAATTTAACATTCGTGTAATAAATGTCCTCTAATTTGTCAGTATTGTTAATGCTTTTTTTTTATTTATTTCTTGAAACATTAAAAATATCTTTTTGGTGTTTTTATATTTGCACATATTTTAAGAAATATTTTCAAGAAAACATTTCATTAAACTTAACAAACACATATTCAAATCTATTTTCTACTTTCAATAAAAATGAAAATAAAAAATATCCAAACTAAACATGTCCTTACATTTTTTAAAATCATATATTAAACATAGATTTTTTTTAGAATAATTTAACATTCGCGTAATAAATGTCCTCTAATTTGTCAGTATTGTTAATGCTTTTTTTTTTTTTAACAAATGAAAGTCATTTTCATTAAAAGGCATCAAGCCAGGTTATATAAGATTTTACAGGCATAAAAATCAACTATTACAATACAAGCTTGAACTTATGAAAAAAAATACATAATTTAGGACAACATACCCTAAAAGCAATACCAAAACTAATACAACAATACTAGAAGAATAAAAGAGACAACACCTCCCTAAACCCTAAATCAAAATCGGTCTTAAAAGAGGTAACATTTACATACCCCCAAACCTAAATCTAAGTCTTCTAGCAACATGCAGATCATTTTTTTTTTCTTTGGTCTCTTGTGTTACTATTGTTGCAAAGGCTTAAGGAATTAGATTAGATCTACCTTTGCGAAGATGCCGACCTCTTCCACTGAAAACCGTCAAAAAATCCCTCCTCAAAGTAGCCTTCTCCTTGAAAACGCATGTCGAGTCCATCTTCGTTGCCGATGACAAAGTGAGAATGAAAAAGCAAAACCTCTTACGTGAAAGAGGAGGAAAACTTTCAAAATAGAAAAAAAAAATATCTATTTTAGAAGAAGAAATACTCTTACAAAAAAGAGAGGAGAAAAACAAAAAAAAAAAAGAAGAAATGATAAAAGGAATAAGGTGGGTGGAGGGCTACCTGCGGTGGGGAATTGCAAGGTGAGAGAGAGGTGAAAATTGAGAGAACCCTATGAGATAATCGATATTTCAGGAGATTTTGTCAATGCCATTAGAATGAGCCAATCTCCTTTTGGGCTCAAGAGAACATTTGGGCTCTTTGGAGTGTGAGAAAAGGGTAAGGGAAAATGAAAGGGAATTGCTGACCAATTAAAAAAAAAGCCCATTGACCAAAAAAGAGTAAAGCTTAGGTTACTCTAAAGCGACTTAATCCTAAAATAATAATAAGAGACAAAAAAAATGATAAAGACCCCAGGAGGAAAGGGTCATGATTCCGTAATGTCTTTTGTTTTTTTTTGAAGAGTATTAGTTATTGCAACAGCTTCTCCTCCTAGTGCTTTGGTCTTTGAAAGGGTCTATGTTCTTTTTAGTTTTTTTCCTGAATTGGTTTGGTTGGTTCCTAAAGCCAGCTCTTTGGGCATGTATAGCTTGCATTAACTAAGTAGTTAGAGGGTAGCTCTAATATAGGGTTAGGGTTGTGTTGTCTCTTTTTAGATCACTAGACTTAGAGTCAAGGGTGTATTGTCTTTGTTTAATCTCATAATTTTGTTATATATGCCTAATACTGATTTTTAGGATACGTTATTTTAAATTATATACCGTTTTCCCATAAGTTTCAAGCTTGTTATGTGTTCGATGATTTTTAAGTTCTCATCTATCTTATGTAATTTCTAGCCTATTGCCATTTTAATGAAATTGATATCCATTTTGTCTCCAAAAAAAGAAGAGTATTAGTTAAATAGCATTAAATATTTTTAAAAAGTATATAAAATATATATTATTTAATATCTAGTTAACCTCTCCAAATTAACTATATTTATCCCTAATTTTTTTTGAAATGACAAATTTGTCTTTAAAACAATAATTTCAAAGACCTTAAACATCATTTGTAAATTCATAATGTACACTCCAAAAGTCCGAGACAGAATGACATTTGTATACCGATATACACACTTTCTACCTTCTTTAGAAACAAGGTTCATAAAATTAGACTGGTCATTGAACCAGTTAAGGTATCGTATCGATTTAAGGGTCAATAGTCGAACCGTGGTCAAAGCGCAATCGAATAGGTGACATTTAAAATATATAATATATAATACTAAAATATTTAAATATTCAAGACATCTTACAAATAGGTTAAGTTTATGGAGAGCTCGACCAAATAACTTAATTTCATCTATTTATACAAGTTCTAGATCTTCTCTTAATAACTTAAAACTTTTAAGATTTCATAAAAATACATAATAATATTCAGTAAAAATTCATAAAAAATAAAAAAAGAACCAGTTGAATATTCAATCAGATCAATTTTATTAGTTTGAGATCAGTTCAATCGATTTTTTACTAGTTCTCAACTCTAAACTGGACTGAAAACTTGACTGTTTCATCGATTTGTTAGTCGAACCAACCGATTCAGTCTAGTTTTCTGAACATGATAAAAAACAATATGCCAATTCGTAAGACACTCATTGAAAAATTCTTTGAGGGATATAATATTTATTTCTCCTATCTCTGGTTTGACATGGTCCTGTTTTACATAAAATATCTTTACATTATTGAATTTTTCTAAAAATATTATTAAATAGACGATGCAATTATATGGCCATCGCATCTCAAGACAAAATTGTCAACTTGAGAATCGAGAATATCCGAAGAGAGGGACAGTAGAGCCTATCATCTTCTTACATGTTAGATAGAAAAATGACTAAACCTGAAAAAGAAATATGATAAAATAATTACAGTTTATGACTTATTTGCTTTTTTAAATATAAGTTATTTAAGTATTAGATATAATATTTAGAGTAAATCAATGTTTTGGTCTTTGAAAGATTTATTTTTTTCTTTAGTCTTTGAAAAAACATTTTGTCTTTAAAGTCTCCAAAAGATTTAACTTCAATTAAAAAGGATCTTCCATCTCAAAAAAAAAAAAACTCCCATTTAACTTTGTTGTTGATATGGTACACACAATATTGACAAATATGATAGCATTCTCCGAAACCATAAACTGTCTCCTATTACAGGAGATTCATATTCGTTTTTGTTGGTATATTTTAAAAAAAAATGTACTGAAATAATGAGTTAAATTGACCTCTAATTCTAATAGATGTTTTGAAATACACTGAAAAAATGAACAGGAACCTACCATAACAGAAAGGAATTCCTACCTTATAAGAGCATACCCACGAAAAGAGGAAGTCATTTGCCCTTATGGCCAAATCAAGGTTATTATTATCTATCAACGGAGTTATTTGACACCTTTTTTTTTTTTTTTCAGCTCACGGGGATTAGACTTGGCATTTTAGCTCACGGGGCTAGCCATTTTTTTTATTACATAGTTATAATTTTTTTATTTAAATAACAAATACTAATAAACAGAGAATCACCTCTTTTGTTTAAAATTAAAAAAATATTACAATTTGAGACAAAAATAAAAATTAGTGAGTGTAATTTTAAAAAATTATACTCATTATTCAATAAAAAATAAATTTTGAATTCACATTAAAAAGAAACAAATAATTGTGTGTTGCTGTACATAAAGTATAAACTATAAAGATAACATTTCATGGCCTGTTTTTTTGTTAAAAAAATGAAAAAGATGGCTAGAAGTGAAAAACAAAGTCATGGATAAAATAATTTTAAATTTATATATATATATATAGATAATTTTTAATACTTTTATTTGATACACTAGTAATTTTTTTATTAGCTAATAAATTTATAGTAATGTATTTTCATAGTGTATTTTATTGGCCTGTTTTTTTGATTTGTGAAAATATTTTTATTTTTATTTCTAGAAATGTATTTCATGAAACATTGGAAATATCTATTTGATGTTTTCATATTTGGACATATTTTAAGAAATATTTTCAAGAAAATATTTTCATTAAACTTAACAAACATATTTTCAAACCTATTTTCTATTTTCAATAAAAATGGAAACAAAAAAAATATCCAACCCAAACATGCCCTTATATTTTTTAAAATCATACATTAAATGTAGATTTTTTAGAATAATTTAACATTGGCATACTAAATGTCCTCTAATTTGTCAGTATTGTTAATGCCATTTTTTTTGGACAAATAAAAATCATTTCCATTAAAAGGCATCAAGCCAAGTTACATAAGATTTTATAGGCATAAATATCAACTATTTCAATACAACCCTAAATTTGTGGGAAAAAAATACATAATTTAGGACAACACACTCTAAAAACAGTACCAAAACTAATATAACAATACTAAAAGAATAAAAGAGACAAAACCCCATAAACCCTAAATCAGAATTAGTCTTAAAAGAGGCAACACACCCCCACACTTAGATCTAGGTCTTCTAGCAACATGTAGATCATCTTTTTTTTCTCTGGTTTCCTGTGTTATTATTGTTGCAAAGGCTCTAAGAATTAGATTAGATCTACCTTTGCTAAGATGTCGGCCTCTTCCACAGAAATCTGTCAAAAAATCCCTCCTCAAAGTAGCCTTCTCTGTGAAAACGCATGTCGGCTCCATCTTCTTTGCCGATGACAAAGTAAGAATGAAAATGCAAAACCTCTTACATGGAAGAGAAGGAAAACTTCCAAAATAGAAGAAAAATTTATCTATTTTAGTAGAGGAAATACTCTTACAAAAAAAAGGGAGAAAAACACAAAAAAAAAGAATAAATGATAGAAGAAATAAGGTGGGTGGAGAGCTGCCTGCAGCGGGGACTTGTGAGGTGAGAGAGAGGCAAAAGTTGAGAGAATCCTAGGAGATAATTGATATTTCAGGAGATTTTGTCAATGCCATTAGAATGACTCCTTGTTGTATCCCAATCTCCTTTTGGGCTCAAGAGAACATTTGGACTCTTTGGGGTGTGAGAAAAGGGTAAGGGAAAGGGAATTGATGACCAATTAAAAAAAAGCCCATTGATCAAAAAAGAGTAAAGCTCGTATGATTAAGCCTAGGTTACTCTAAAGCAACTTAATCCTAAAATAATAATAAGAGACCAAAAAAAATAAAACTAATAGAGACCCCAGGAGGAACGGGTCATGATTGCTTAATGTCTTTTTTTTTTGAAGAGTATAAGTTTAAAAAAAAAGCCCAGTTTTTTTTAAAAAATTTTATGAAGAGTATTAGTTATTGCAGTGACTTCTCCTCCCAATTCTCTGCTAGGGCTTTATACCAGTGCTACCAAAATGGTGAGGGCTGAAAAGGCAGCCCTCACCTCTCTTCTCTTCCTTCCTCTGTTTTATCAGCTTTTCCCCTCCCTCTAATAGGTGCTTTGCCTCTTCCTTTATGGAAGATCCCTCCTCTCTTTTGGAAGTGGCTTTTGTAGGAGCACCGGCAGTTATGTCCCTTCCAGCAACACCGGAAGTTTTGGTAGGAGGTGCGTCGATGCTAGGGAAGTTACCTCCAGATCTACTACATTAGCGGCGGCACCACCTTCGATGTTCTATTGCTTTCTCCTTCCCTTTGTTGTTGCTAAGTTCTGCAATGATTGAAGTTTGGAATGCATATGACGCCGCCATATTGCCTTGTCGTTTTAGTTGGGCTGCAATCTCTGTTTTTTTGTTCATGTCTATGTTCTTTTTAGTTTTTTCCTGGTTTGGTTTGGTTGGTTCCTGAAGCTAGCTCTTTGGGCATGTATAGCTTGTATTAACTGAGTAGTTAGAAGGCTAGCTCTAATCTAGGGTTTGGGGTGTGTTGTCTCTTTTTAAACCACTAGATTTAGGGTCAAGGGTGTATTGCCTCTGTTTAATCTCATAATTCTGTTATATATGTCTCATATTGATTTTTAGGATATGTTATCTTAAATCATATACTATTTTCCTATAAGTTTCAAGCTTGTTATGTATTCAACGATTTTTAAGTCATGATCTATCTTATGTAATCTCTAGCCTAGTGCCATTTTAATGTAATTAATATATGTTTTGTCCCAAAAAAAGAAGAAGAAGAGTATTAGTTAAATAGCATTAAATATTTTTAAAAAGTATATAAAATATATATTATTTAATATCTAGTTACCCTCTCCAAATTAACTATAGATTTTTTTTAAAATGACAAATTTGTCTTTAAAACAATAATTTCAAAGACCTTAAACATCATTTGTAGATTCATAATGTACACTCCAAAAGTCTGAGATGGAATATTTGTAAACTGATCTACACACTTTCTACCTTCTTTAGAAGCAAGGTTCATAAAAGTAGTGTAATACCTGTTAATTTTGGAATTATATGTGTGTATAATTCTATTTGAAATTATTCTATATTTTGTCATTTTAATTTTCATATATAAATGTTCTCTTTGAATATTGTTTATGAAAATTGAGTTAAATGACTAAACTGAGTATTTTATTGTGGTGTGATATTTTCTGTGAATTAAGAAAAATATGAGAAAGAGGAATTAATGGAGCTAAATATAATTATTGTGGAATAATTATATTTGGGTCAAGTGGGTTTTGAGTAATTGGGTATGGGTACCCATGGGTCACCGATTGACCCACCTAGCCATTTAACCCTTCATCATTCCTTCCTCTTTCCTCATTCACGATTATGAGCTTTGGGAGCAAGGGAAGAGAACATCATTTTTCTCTCAACTCCATCAACCGTCTCTTCCATTTCTTCTGGAGATTTTCTACTCTTTGGCCATCAATCTATTTCTTTAGATTTGGAAAGGATGGAGGTAAGTTTAATTCTCCTTTTTAATTTCTATTTTCAGATTTAGAGAATTTTGGGTTGATTTGGTGTTCTAACGGATGAATTTAAGTGTGGATGTTGGTTTAAAACATATCTACATGTTGGATAATAATTATAGAAAAGAAATTTGGAGAAAGTTAAGAGAAATTCAAGAATTTGAAAATTTGAAAAAAGTAAAGGTTCTTGATGAAAATTAGAGAATTGAGACTTTGTTTGTTGGTTAAAATTAGGGATTTTGGTATCAAAAGATTCCTTAAACATCAAGGATAAAAACCCATGAAAGAAATCAAAAGAAATTGTGTCTTGGATGTGATTTTGAGATTTTTTGGTGAAGAACACGAAGAACATTACTATTTATTCTGAAAATTTTTTCAGATTTTCTCGGTTATTGTAGCATTGACTTTGGTCAAAGTACTGTAGCAGTTACTGTAGTGTCGGCAGTCAACGAAACTGTAGCGGTCAATGTACTATAATGAACCTTCATTGTAGCGAACCGTCACTGTAGCAGACCGTCACTATAGCTACGTTGACTGTTGACCATTACTGTAGCAATCAGAAAATATTAAATATTTTTATGATTTTGTTCCCTTTCTTATGTTTTCTTGTGATATCTTTTACTAGGAAATTTTTCTACACAAATTCTAGTGAGGAACAAGGTAAATTTGGACAATATCAAGGTAAGTGAATAACCTTACTAAGCTAGTTTGATGTTATTAGTCAAAGTACAATATAAGTCTCATTTACAATATTATTTGGATATTTAATAATCAATCTTTCAGATGACAGTATATGATGATTGATATATTTTTTTTTATAGAAATTCAAAGGAATAAAAATATGTATAAATTATTTTATTTCATGGCAATTGTACTATGTGATAAATTCTCACTATTTTATTGATGAGTAAAGATCTATGGGATCTAATACATGAGTTTGAAAGGGTTAGAGTCTCATACTACTCAGTGTATAATTATGAAAACCTATGCACGAGTTTGAAAGGGTTAGAGTCCCATACCACTCGATGTATATAGATGAAATCATAAATACGAGTTTGAAAGGGTTAGAATCCTATACTACTCGATGTATATATATGAAATCTTATTCACGAGTTTGAAAGGGTTAGAGTCTGATACTACTCAATGTATAAGACAATTAATTATATGAGTAAATGTGGTATTTGTACTTTTGATATTTTATACAGTACAGTTATTTACTTACTGAGTTTTTAAATAAACTCTCATTCCCTATGATTATCCTTTCAGATACAGTAAACGAGAAAGAAGAGTATCCGATTGAAGATTAGAAGCCCCTTAGAGTTATTCTCCATTTCTATCTGGTGGGATACCTATACTAATTAATGTAAATAGTAGGAACGCTCTGTACTTTCTACAGTCTCCTAGGCTTGTAACAGAGATAAACACATCAGATTATGTATGCCTATATTTATTATTAGATGATTATAATTCTGTTATATCGGAGGAATGATAAAGGTTGTATGTAAAACCTTACAGAATATATGTGAATAACTCATGTTTGAGAATTTTATCAAATGAGTAGTTGTGGATATTAAGATTGTCCAGGATTTTGGGATACCACTGAGGCTTTCCCTAGAAATAGTATATTTTCACATGTTCAATTTTTAGGATGTGACAATTTGGTATCAGAGGATAGGTTCTACAGGTCCCCTATAGAGTACAGAGCAAAGTGATCTTTGTGGGCCCTTCTCTATTGTCATGAGCCGCGGCATGACCATAAGATTAGGTTTCATAAAAGACCTTATAGAGTATAATGTCATTTTATAGATAACTTTTCAGTGGGGCTAATAAGTGATATTTTATATATGTCTGAAAAGTGTTTGTTTTGTATGTAGATCTTTGACAATTCAATGTCAGAACGATCTTTTAATAATAATGAGCATGTGGGTCCAAGGAGGGCCATAATTCCCACCAGTACATGTGCAAGACAATCCTAACCATACTGATAGTTTACATGCTCAAAATACTGAGGGCGCAGCTAGTGGCCAAGTGAGGAGAGTCGAACCTGTCACTCAAACTGATAATGTGACTATTGCACATATGATTAATTTAATGAATGAACGGTTTGACCGATTTGAGGCTGAAATGAGAGGTCAAGCCGCACAAGCTAACATGTCAGTGGATCCTCCTATTGTTGAAGATGAAATTGTACCACCAGCTCAGTTAGCTATAGGGGGTAATGTAAGGGAGGTAAAGATGTTTGAATTCCAGAAAATGAGGCTTCCTACTTTTTCAGGAAAAGATCCCAAAGAGGACCCACAATGTTTCCTTGAAGATTGTGAAGCAATATGTGATGCTATAGGGTGATCTCTTACTCAGAAGGTAGAATTCATTTCCTTTCAGTTGAAGGGTAGAGCTGGTAAATGGTGGAGGAATTGGAAGAAAGTGAGAGTTCAAGGCGCACCACCAGTTGTGTGGACGGAGTTTTACAGATTGGTTATGGATGAATTTATCCCAGCAAGTGTACGATCATCTAGGACAAGGGATTTTCTGTATCTAAGGCAGGGACCCATGTCTGTTGATAAATATTTTGCTCAGTTTGTTAAATTATCTGAGTATGCCCCTAAAATCATTCCTTCTAAAAGAAAAAAATAGAAAAGTTTATGGAAGGACTTCGTGACGCCTTATATGATCAAGTGGGTTCCAATATGAATGATTACCCTTCATACTCAGAAGCTGTTGATGTGGCCTGAAGGATGGAAAAGAGGTCAAAGAATAAGGAAGAATATCGACAAAAGAAGAAAACTATATAGGAGATCTTTTGATCAAGGGAAAGACTCAGGGACTTTGAAACCTCTTACTGCATCATAGCATGCTCCGACCACTCCTTCCAAGTCATCTTATTCCACAACCAGTGTAGCTAAGCCTCGTTCGGAGATCAGGGGTGGTTTCAGCTCTTCTAGTAAAGAAGGTACTCAAACTAGAAGGGAAAAACTTCAGTGTCCTGAATGTAGAAAGTTTCACTTTGGAGAATGTAGGTTAAATACTATCGGTACAGGTTATTTTAATTGTGGACAAAAGGGACACTTTATAAGGGAGTGCCTTCAGCTCATTACAAAACCAGGTCAAAGGTCTACTTTGCCTCCTCAAACACAATCTATTTCTACTTCTGTTACTTTAACATCGACCCCTTCAATAGGGGGTAGTATGGGAAAAGGTTCTGGAAGAGGCTATGGAGACCGTGGAAAATAAGCTGCCGGTAGGGGAAATGCAAGAGTATATACTCTAACTCGACAGGATGCTCAAACATCTAATGCTATTGTTATAGGTATATTATCTGTTAATACTTTTGCTACACGTATTTTGTTTGATTCCGGTTCTACTCACTCATATGTATTACCTCTATTTGCCAAGAGGTTTGAATTTGATCTGATTACTCTTAAAGAACCATTCTTAGTTTCCACACCAATGAGAGAGACCTGAGTGATTAAAATAGGTTATCGTTCTTGTAGAATAATTGTTGGAGGTATGGAAACTGAGATAGATCTTATGATTCTCAACATGATGGATTTTGATGTGATTTTAGGGATGGATTGGTTATCTTCTTGTCATGCTACTATGAATTGTCGTGACAAGGTTATTTCCTTCAATATGCCGGGGAGGTGTAATTTATGTTTCAGGGAGATCGAAGTGATACACCTTATAACATGATATCTGTGTTAAGTGCCCAACGTATGTTGCGAAAGGGAAGTCAAGGATTTCTAGCTTTTGTTCGAGATTTAGAAA
The DNA here is from genome assembly GCA_037074585.1 of Biancaea sappan. Lineage (NCBI taxonomy): Eukaryota > Viridiplantae > Streptophyta > Magnoliopsida > Fabales > Fabaceae > Biancaea > Biancaea sappan. The sequence goes on from CM073499.1 coordinate 40,276,325, forward strand.
AGAAAGAACAGAAGTTAGAAGAGATACATGTGGTTAATGAATTCCCAAATGTATTCCCAGAAGACTTTCCTAGATTACCGCCAGAAAGAGATATTGAGTTCGGTATTGATTTGGTCCTAGACACACGACCAATTTCAATTCCACCTTATCGTATGGCTCTTGTTGAGTTAAAAGAATTCAAAGGACAATTGGAAGATTTGTTGAACAAAGGGTTCATTCGCCTGAGTTTTTCATCTTGGGGTGCTCCTGTTCTTTTTGTGAAAAAGAAAGATGGTTCTATGAGATTATGTATAGATTATCATTAACTGAATAAAGTCACGGTGAAGAACAAGTATCCTTTACCAAGGATAGATAATTTGTTTGATCAGCTTCAAGGAGCAAGATACTTTTCAAAGATTGATCTAAGGTCTAGATATCATTAGTTACAAATTAAGGACGATGATATACCTAAGACTACTTTTCGTACACGGTATGGATATTATAAGTTTATTGTGATGTCTTTTGGGTTGACCAATGTACCAGCATCATTTATGGATTTAATGAACAGAGTGTTCAAACCATTCCTTGATAGGTTTGTAATTGTATTTATTGATGATATTTTGGTGTATTCAAAGAGTCATGAAGAACATACTGAACATTTGAGAATGGTGCTTCAGACCTTGAGAGAGCATCAGTTGTATGCAAAGCTCTCAAAATGTGAATTCTGGATGAGTCATGTAACTTTTTTGGGGCATGTTATTTCCCAGGATGGTATTCATGTTGATCCAAGAAAAATTGAAGTAGTAAAACAATGGCCTAGACCAACAACTGTGTCTGAAGTACGTAGTTTTCTTGGCTTAACAGGATATTACCGTCGCTTTGTCAAAGATTTCTCTAAGACGGCTCTTCCATTGAATAAGTTAATCCGAAAGAATGTTAAATTTATTTAGGATGATTCGTGTGAGCAAAGTTTCTCCCAGTTGAAAGAGTGTTTAACTTCTGTACCAGTCTTAATCCTACCATCAAGACCAGGGGGTTACTCTGTATTTTGTGATGCCTCAAAGATAGGCTTAGGGTGTGTGTTGATGCAAGATGGTAGAGTTATAGCTTATGGCTCACATCAGCTTAAAAAGCATGAGTTGAATTACCCCACTCATGATTTGGAAATCGCAGCTATAGTGTTCGCTTTAAAGATATAGAAACATTACTTGTATGGGGAGACCTGTAAAATTTTTACAGATCACAAAAGTTGTAAGTACATTTTTGAGCAGAGAGATCTGAATCTAAGACAACGAAGGTAGATGAAACTTTTGAAAGATTATGATTGCATCATCCTTTACCATCCAAGTAAAGCAAATGTGGTGGTTGACGCCCTAAGCTGAAAGTCTGTGGGAAGTTTGGCTCACATTGCCACTATAAGGAGGTCTCTAATACAAGAACTACAAGAATTAGAGGCTAACGGAGTATTCTTTGAGAGCACTGAGTCAGATATATTTATGGCTTATTTAACAGTTAGATCATCCCTTGTTGAAAAAGTAAAAGCAACTTTGGAAAACGACGTCGATATGATCAAAACCAGAGATAAGGTAAGGGAAGGTTTAGCACCAAATTTCTTGGTAGATGAAGAAGGAGTTTTATGGTTTAATGGGAGACTCTGTGTCCCCAACATTGAATCTTTGAAACATGAAATCTTAGTGAAAGGTCATGGTTCGCCATACGTTGTACATCCTGGTGTCGTAAAAATGTATTAGTACTTGAAACAAGTTTACTGGTGGGAGGGCATGAAACGAGATGTGACTGACTTTGTAGCTCGATGCTTGACTTGTTAACAGGTTAAAGCTGAGCATCGACGACCACTTAGTTTAATGCAAAAATTAGATATTCCCGAGTGGAAATGGGAAAGGATCACTATAGATTTTGTAGTAGGTTTACCCCAGTTAACAAAGGAAAATGACTCAATATGGGTCATAATGGATCGACTTACTAAGTCAGCACATTTTCTTCCTATTCATACCAATTTTAATGTAGCGAAATTTTCTCGACTTTGTGTTAAAGAAATAGTGAAACTTCATGGTATACTGGTATCCATTATATCAGATCGAGGACCTCAGTTTACTTCTCGGTTTTGGAAAGTCTTTCAAGAGGCTTTGGGTACCAAGGTGAATCTTAGCACAGTATTCCATCCTCAGCAGATGGACAGTCTGAAAGGATAATTCAGACTTTAGAGGATATGTTGAGAGCTTGTGTGATGGATTTCAGTGGAAGTTGGGAAGTTCATTTGTCTCTTGTTGAATTTACTTACAATAATAGTTACCAAGCCAGTATCCAGATGGCACTTTTCGAGGCTCTATACGGGAGACGATGTCGATCTCTTATAGGTTGGTTTAAACTTGGTGAAACCAAAATACTTGGACCTGAAATGGTACAAGAAGATATAAATAAAGTTAAACTTATCAGAGAGAAGTTGTTAACTGCTTAGAGTAGACAGAAGTCTTATGCGGACAACCGACGACGTGATCTTGAATTTGCAATAGGTGACATGGTTTTCCTACGAATCTCACCTATGAAGGGAGTAATGAGATTCAGGAAGAAAGGGAAGCTTAGTCCGAGATATGTTGGCCCATATGAGATTGTAGACAGAGTGGGTAACGTGGCGTATCGTATAGACCTACCTTCAGACCTAGAGGGAATTCATCCAATATTTCACGTGTTCATGCTACGGAAGTATCTTCCTGATCCTTCTCATGTCATTCAACCCCAAGAAGTTCATTTGGATGAAACTCTCACCTACGAAGAAGTGCCAGTAGCTATTCTTGATAGAAAAGTCAAGAAATTGCGCACTAAGGAAATTCCTACTGTCAAGGTTCTCTGGAGAAATCATTCTCTCGAGGAAGCTACATGGGAGTCAGAAGATGAAATGTGGATAAAATATCCACACTTGTTTGAACCTTGGGTAAGAATTTAATTCGGATGACCGAATTCTTTTAAGAGGGTAGAATGTAATACCCGCTAATTTTGGAATTATATGTATGTATAATGCTATTTGAAATTATTCTATATTTTGTCATTTTAATTTTCATATATAAATGTTCTATATGAATATTGTTTATGAAAATTGAGTTAAATGACTAGACTGGATATTTTATTGTGATGTGATATTTTCTGTGAATTAAGAAAAATATGAGAAAGAGGAATTTAATGGAGCTAAATATAATTATTATGGAATAATTATATTTGGGTCAAGTGGGTTTTGAGTAATTGGGTATGGGTACCCATGGGTCACCGATTGACCCACCTAGCCATTTAACTCTTCATCATTCCTTTCTCTTTCCTCATTCACGATTATGAGCTTTGGGAGCAAGGGAAGAGAACATCATTTTTCTCTCAACTCCATCAACCTTCTCTTCCATTTCTTCTGGAGATTTTCTACTCTTTGGCCATCAATCGATTTCTTTAGAGTTGGAAAGGATGGAGGTAAGTTTAATTCTCCTCTTTTAATTTTCATTTTCAGATTTAGAGAATTTTGGGTTGATTTGGAGTTCTAATGGATGAATTTAAGTGTGGATGTTGGTTTAAAACATATCTACATGTTGGATAATAATTATAGAAAAGAAATTTGGAGAAAGCTAAGAGAAATTCAAGAATTTGGAAATTTGAAGAAAGTAAAGGTTCTTGATGAAAATTTGAGGATTGAGACCTTGTTTGTGGGTTAAAATTAGGGATTTTGGTATCAAAAGATTCTTTAAACATCAAGGATAAAAATCCATGAAAGAAATCAAAAGAAATAGTATCTTGGATGTGATTTTGGGTGAAGAACACGAAGAATATTATTGTTTATTTTGGAAATTTTCCAGAAAAATACTATTCGTCGAGAAATTTTTTTTTTTAGATTTTCTCGGTTACTGTAGCATTGACTTTGGTCAAAGTACTGTAGCAGTTACTGTAGTGTCAGTAGTCAACGGAACTGTAACGGTCAACGTACTGTAGCAGACCGTCATTGTAGCTACGTTGACTGTTAACCATTACTGTAGCAATCAGAAAATATTAAATATTTTTATGATTTTGTTCCCTTTTTTTATGTTTTCTTGTGATATCTTTTACTAAGAAATTTTACTATACAAATTCTAGTGAGGAACAAGGTAAATTTGGACAATATCAAGGTAAGTGAATAACCTTGCTAAGTTAGTTTGATGTTATTAGTCAAAGTACAATATAAGTCTCATTTACAATATTATTTGGATATTTAGTAATCAATCTTTCAGATGACAGTATACAATGATTGATATATTTTTTATAGAAATTCAAAGAAATAAAAATATGTATAAATTAATTTATTTCATGATAATTGTACTATGTGATAAATTCTTACTATTTTATTGATGAGTAAAGATTTATGGGATCTAATACATGAGTTTGAAAGGATTAGAGTCTCATACTACTCGGTGTATATAGATGAAATCATAAATATGAGTTTGAAAGGGTTAGAGTCTCATACTACTCGATGTATATCTATGAAATCTTATTCACGAGTTTGAAAGGATTAGAGTCACATACTACTTGATGTATAAGACAATTAATTATATGAGTAAATGTGGTTTTTGTACTTTTGATATTTTATACAGTACAGTTATTTACTTACTGAGTTTTTAAATAAACTCATACTCCCTATGATTATCCTTTCAGATACAGTAAACGAGGGAGAAGAGTATTCGATTGAATATTAGAAGCCCCTTGGAGTTATTCTCCATTTCTGTCTGGTGGGATACCTGTACTGATTAATGTGAATAGTAAGAACACTCTGTACTTTCTATAGGTCTCCTAGGCTTGTAACAGAGATAAACACATCAGATTATGTATGCTTATATTTATTATCAGATGATTATAATTCTGTTATGTGGGATGAATGATAAAGGTTGTATGTAAAACCTTACAGAATATATGTGAATAACTCATGTTTGAGAATTTTATCAAATGAGTAGTTGTGGATATTAAAATTATCCAGGATTTTGGGACTACTAAGGCTTTCCCTAGAAATAGTATCTTTTCACATGTTTAATTTTTAGGATGTGACAATTAGACCGGTCATTGAATTGGTTAAGGTACCGTATCGGTTCAAAGGTAAATAGTCAGACCGTAATCAAATCATAATTGAATCGGTAATATTTAAAATATATTAAATTGTATAATATATAATACTAAAATATTTATATATTCATGACATGTTACAAATAGGGTAATTCTATGGAGAACTCAACCTAATAACTTAATTTCATCTATTTATACAAGTTCTAGATCTTCTCCTAACTTAAATTTTTGAAGATTTCATAAAAATACATAATAATATTCAGTAAAAATTAAAAAAATAAAGAAAGAACCAGTTGAATAGTTAACCTGGTCAATTTTACTAGTTTGAGACAAATTCGATCAAATTTTCACCAGTTTTTAGCTTTAAACCAGACTGGAGACTTGACTGTTTCATTGATTTGTCAGTCGAACGGACCGATTTAGTCTAATTTTCTGAACATGAGAGGAAACAATATGCCAATTTTAAGACACTCAATGAAAAATTCTTTGAAGGATATGAAATCTATTCATCTTATCTTTCTTTTTTTTTTCAACACTTGAATAATTAAAATCAGTTTCAATAATAAACTCGCAAATCGCTTTATTCCAGGTAACCTCGAAACTATAACTTAGTATTGGAATATTGTCACGTCCAAATAAGACTACTATTAAAAAATAGATGGAATTTTTTAATGGCAAGTTCATTTCTAAACGTTTACACCTGCTATGCATTTTTTTTTTTGAAAATTCAATTTATAACTGAAGAGATTTGAACCCCCAAAGTCATATAACAATGAATATGTATTGCTATAATGCTCGTATATATATATATATAAAATTTATACTGTCTCGCCTCATCTTAAATTCAAGGAAGCCAAATAAAAATGGCTCATCCAAGTTAATTTTGTAGATAGTTGAGTAAATGACTGATTTAATTTCTCAAAAATTATAATTTTTTTAATTTAGTCATTAAAAGATGAATGTTTCAATTTAGTCTTGAAATATAACAGTTGCTTTAATTTGGTTATTTTCATTACTAAATCATAAAATTTACTATTGTCAAATCTCAAAATTTTTATTATTACAAGTTACTTTGACAAAAAAAAGAGATCAAATTGAAACAAACGTAATCT